>LR738710.1:124816728-124885803 GCA_902687465.1 Secale cereale | reverse complement strand
AAAAAAAAACAACCTACTGATTGGAAGCGACATTTTTTCAGGAAAGGGAACTGGTTCCAAAAAAAATCAAACTGCATGGGAAAGGTAGGAAACAGGAAATGAAAAGACTTCCAGCCTTTTAAAAAACCTGATCTTATAGCATCTACCAAATGCTAGGAGGAGAAGCGAAGGCAGATAGCAAGTGACAAGCTATCAAAAGTTAGCAAAATTTGAAAACAGACCAAAATTCCTTGAAGTACACTGATCAGCGTGTAAGACACATAATGACATGAATAGCCGCGTGCAGGGCATAAAAGATACAACTTCCAGCCCCAAAATTGCTACTGCCTCCATCCCGTAATATAAGATATTATGTCAGCCAATACATGAGTAAATTGGTTTTAATAACATCTTATACTATATTATAGGACGGAGGCAGTAATCACAATAAGCAGATTTTAGCCTCCATCACCTGTCGAGTCTGAAACTATGTACCGTCTACCGCGGATGATTGCGCTTAAGAACAACAATGCCAAATTATGCAACACGGGCAGAAAAAGCAGAAACAATGAGAACATTATAGCTAGAAGATACAGGTTTAACAGCTATATATGGCTGGCCCTTGAAACAATATTTGCAAACCAGAACAAGGATTACAATATAACAAGAGCAACCTAATTACATGAAGTGTATCAGGACAGGAGGGGTCACTAAGGCAATGGCTCCTCTGAGTCTCCCAGCCGTGACAAGTGGAGGTACGCATCGGTGCCTACGTAACACAAAAGGCAAGAATGATCAGCCGAATACATCATGATGACAGAAGCAGAAAGATATACATGAAAATTCAGGTAAACATTGACAAATTATCCAAGGTTCATGCTGAGAGATTAGCAGAAACAAAGCAAAATATTATATGTACCGTATCCCTCCATGGATATGATTTGTAGGTCGCCACCGAAATATCGAGCATAAAGGCGACTAACTGGAAGTCCAAAACCATATCCAGCCATAGTTACTCCTTCACTAGGGCCCTCCATATCAGGTAAATTCTTTGCAGTGCTGTAAAGATATGTGAAAATTCTAGGGAGCCCACTTCTTCGTATTCCACCACCTTCATCACTGACCTGCATTATCGAAACAATTAACTCAAATGGCCCTTGGGAATGGTTCCTAATGATGATTATTTGACAGGAATGGGTCTGATATGTTCCACAAATCTTAGCGAGTTATAGCTTCTAGCATAAGAAGGCAACTATAACATACAATAATTGATATCTAGCACTTTGACAATGGATCCAGTTTTAGTGACAGTAATGACATGTCAGCAGACATGCGCCGTAAAACAATATAGTAGTGTCTGCAGCTTCATACAAAATACCAGAGTAAGAATAAATGTCCTAGTTAAGCACTAAACTCGCAAAGAATTGCACCTGCCAAAAATGACTGGCGTTGAACAATGGACATGCCCTGGAATGGCTTTGGACATGCATTCAAATTGGTGTTTGGGTTTAGATTTGCACTCAGCAGTCCACATTAATCCATATCTTTCTTAGTCAGGTTATAATCCCAATATTAAAATACAAATCGAGTAATTCACAATTGTATTCATGCACAGCCTAGTAATGCGAGATGCTAAATTCAGGCAAAGATAGGTATCAGTAGAAGTTTTTTGTTTCTCGAGAAAATGCAAAAACACTTGTGTTTCATTTCATTGGAAAGGTGGAGAGGTTCATCTGCATGGAGAAAGGTTCAGAAGCCTCTATGAGGCCTGACACGGTGCCCAGAAGAAAACAAACCAAACAAGGGAATTTTATCAGTCATTGCACATATTTGCAAACTGCAATGTTTTTGTAACTGCTTGTGTACTCTTTAGCCTAGAATGTACCAAATAGATGCTAGGTGGTATCAGGGAAATCATACCTTAATAGTAACATCCTCTGTTCCATCGGCAACTATAATTCTGACAGGAGGAACATCTTTATCGGAATTCATATATCTTTCCTGTACCGCACGAAGGGAATTTTTCACCAGTTCAAACAGCATGAGATGAAGATGTGATGCGACATATCTGCACATAGTTAATTGCAAGTAGTTAGTTAGTTAGCAGGACAACAATAAATGAGGCCACTCAATCAACATGATAAAAAAAAACTATAAGCCAATAAACATGTAACTTGACACAAAGAGGTGCTGTTGCTAACACATGATTTAATCCACGAAAAAAAACAAAGGTGATTTGTGGAGTTTATATCTGAAACTTACGGAAATGTAAAATTTTGATCTCCATAAATGTTGATGTCAGGAGCTGATCCGTATTCCCTCATACAAATGGAACGGGCATCCTCACTAGCAATTTGAGCTACCTGTATGGGGGACAATTTTGTATTGATGAGGCCTATGACGCCAGGCTCTGGTTGAGGATCATGCAGAGCCACATGCTGCCCTGAAATTAAGCAAGTTGGTGTAATTCAGAACAAGTTTCTAACAATTAGCACTGGACTTGAGTATAAATGATTTGATACAGAATTTACACATTATGACATTAAGCAAACATTTTTACCATTTTTCAGTTTATAAGCCATATAACAGTACAGTTAACTCAAGTAGCATAGCATGAAGTTTGAACATAAAAAATATCAAGTAAGCAACCAAAACAGAACTGTCTGTCAATACAAGTCAAATTTGCAAATCAGGCAAAAATAAGGATTCTGCTTGACAGCTTAACATTGAACTTCAGTATATGTTACTACTGCATCAGCTGTTAGAAAAGGCACATGATCCATCATTTGTTCCGAATCGCAAGCAATATTTAGGATAGAATGACAAGAGCTTAGACAACGTTTATAAATATAGCACCAGAGAGAAGAGTAGTACCAAGCTCACAAACCTATGAGCATGCGAATACCAATCCTTGACATGTAAAATCGATCGAGGAACTCGTGGATCTCGTCGAATCCTGGGGGAAGCTTCCTTGAGCTGAACTGTTCGTTTTTCAGCTGTTGCACTCCCAAAGCCATAGTAGGTACCACGTTATTGTGCCGCACTTTGATCATCTTAATCATCTGCGTGAAAGCAAGCTCGTCCTCCCGATTCCTCACGTCTGGAAAATACCGGATGTCGCGGAACGAGTCCAAGTACCAGTCCCTCACCTTCACAATCGTCAATAGACAAACCATCAGTCCCACACAAGAATGCTCAGTTTAGCAGGAATCAGTAAATCCAGCTGTGAGGTTTTTTTTTTATCGGTAAATATTCACTATTCAATGAATTCAGATTCTCTAGTAGTGACGTGATAAGGTCAGGAAGACAAGACAGCACGACAAATGCTTCAAGCATATACTCATACAAAAAGCATGTGAGCCCACTACCCAACTCCTATTAGAAAAAACAAGTACACAAGTTGGCAAGCAAGAGTCTTCAAAAGTTCATCCTTAATCTCTATCGTACGATAACTTTACATGTTGATGACAGATTGAAGTGAGAATGAAAAAGGAAATAAACTAAACAGCACATCTCAAGAGTTCAACTAGTATCATCCTGACACAGTGGTAGTATCTTCTTCGCATTCGAAATCCTCTGAAAAAATCTAACATCGAATCGAATCCTAACAGTAAACACGGAGATATACCAAAAACATCTGCTGACCTTTTCAAAATGACCCCGAGAAAACATCCTAGTAAGATAACAAGGATAACAGCAAAATCATCATCTCCCCAACCAAGCAAGCAGAGCGCAAAATTGGGCGCTCAGCGAAACATGTCAAATCATCGACGGGACAGACCGATAAAAACAAGGCATCAAGGACAACGGCCAACGGCAATTCCAATCTAATCTAGCGTCAAATCGAAATTAACCACCAAAAATCAGCGCAGGGGCGGGGCGGAGACCTTGAGGATGGCGGGCTTGGCGGAGAGGCCGAAGGGGAGGGACTCGAGCTCGAGCGCGCGGCGGGCGATGCGGATGGGGAGCTCCTTGTGCAGGAACTGCGCGGAGAGCAGCAGGTTGCGGTCCGTGGGGGCGGACCCGAACTCCATCATGTACCGCAGGCTCACCCCCGTCTGCTTCATGCTGCCCCACCGCCCGACCTCCTCCGCCACGGCCCGCGCCACCGGCTCCGACGCCATCATGCCTCCGCCCCCCGCGGCCGCCACCGCCACCGCTCGCCGACGAGGAGCCGGATAACCGCCGTGCAAACAGGAGATTAGGGGGGCAGGCGGCTAATTAAGGCGGCATCAGGGAGGAGGAGGTGCCTTGTGGCCAAGGGAGGCCGGGTTTTGTGCGGGCGATTTATAGAGGAGCGAAGGGGATCTTCGCTGGGCCCGGGTGTCAGTGACTGGCCTGGAACGGTATCTGCCAGCGGGCCCGGGTTTCAGTGGGCGGGCTCGCCCGTGTGGATGGTATCATCAGAGCCGGGGGAATCGGTTCTGTGTGCGGGCGCTTCAGCGCAGCTGGCCCAGATCGCGCATGAGCTTATCCATGGGGATTTGGGGAATAAATCCGGGCAAGATTTCGAGTAGTACCAGGTTACTCAACTACTGTACTACCTCCCCTCTTTAGTACTACTACAACTTTGTATACTAGGGTTAGTATGAAATTAAGACACTTATTTTGAGATGAAGGGAGTGTTAAAATGTTTTGATAGACTTTAAAAAACTAAAATGTTCTAATATGGCAAATTAACCTCTTTGAAAATATTTACTGCATAATGTTCAAGCAATTCTTGAAAAGAAAACAGTCTAGGTGAGCTTAAGGTTCTATGAACTTGGTCACCCTTCGCGTGAATCAGTTTTACGATAACATCCGTATCCGTTAGAATTACGCCGCTAATTCAAGATACATTTTACGAACTTGATGGTCCTTCATGTGAATCTGTTTTACAATTAATATGACGTCCATATCGATTGGAATTTTGCCAATACTTCGAAATGCATTCTATGAACTTCTTCACCCTTCAAGCAAAATTGTTCTATAATGACACCCATATTGATGAAAAATTCACCGATACTTCAAGATGTATTCCATGAACTTGGTCGCCCTTCACGTGAATCTACTTTACAATAATCAGTATTTGAAAATGCGCACTAAATCAAAACACTCATTCACTTGTATGGATGCGCGCGTACACACACTCTACCCAAATAAACACCTTCGAGATATTATGTCCGCAAATCTTGAGATTGATAAAGTCGTTATAGGGGTCTCACAGTCGATGGCATTGTTGAAAAGACTTGGATAAATCCAGAAAAATGTTAACACACGTACTAGGTCTCAGCGTGGATTCTCAAGAGTGGAAGGTTGAGATCGCCGCAAGCATTATTTTAAGCACTGTTCATAGTGAATAAATGTTTGCACTATAGCAAGTGCTCCCTGCTTTTCATAATTCTTGTCATGGTTTTAGTTCAAAAAAAGTATAAATTACCCCGCAAAAAAAAGAGTATAAAATAGATGTATAGTGTTGTTTACTACTCCTGTAGCATCCAATCTGGATCGTTAATTTTCAATCCGGCAGATGATACCTGAGCAAAGGAAGAGGTTGTTGCGCACCTCTGACTTGCCACAACAAGTCAGACAATCCACAACATCCAAGTCTACTATGAGTTAAACCTGGACGGGCCGGTTCTAGCACAAAGGACCTAATAATTTGGGCTACTGCCGCTATGTTCATAAACTTACAGCAACAAATGGGTCTGTCTTGTCTCAAAAAAAAAAAAAAAGGTCTGTCAGTTGCCTTCGTTACACCATGTGATCCGGCAAGGTCTGTTTGGGATGCGGCAATTCTGGAGGAATTTGAAGAAACAATTGAATTTGTGTTGGACTAATAGAATTCCTCGGGGCCATTTTGATTAGAGGTGTGCAAACATGCTGAACAAAAATAATATAGTACGTACTATACTTCAGTTAACAAGACTAGCCTAGAGCACGCCGTCATTTTCATTTTCCTCGACGACGATGACTCCCGGACGAATTTTCGGCAAAGGGGCACTACCAAAGGAGCAAAGGGGATTCTGAATAATTCATGCCCATTAACAAGTGGACACCATCCATGGCTAGATTCAGACCACAAAGCGATTCCCCACTAGCACCAGGCCAGAAAACGACCCAAAGGTAAGCTTCCATGTCAAGGCCTCTCTTTGAAGATGCTAAACGATTCTACACAGTGCGTGAGGTGTGAGGTGTGACTAGTACCCGGAGAGGATTCTGAGCCTCTTGCTCCTCCAAAATAATTGAACTGTAATGTTTGGGTGAAAAGGGTAACATTAGCGAGAATCTTGGAGAAAGAAAGAGAGTTCCAGCCATAGAGCGCGGCAGGAAGGCCACACGTTTTCACCCATGGCAGCGTGTACAGCTCCAACGGTGGAGGGGCAGTGGATCAACCACATGTCCGGTGATGGAAACATCCTGACCTAGCTTGGTCGCTTAATTAAATCCACTTGGGTGTTGATGAGTTGGACAGGCAGTGTTGCATCACAACCTTTACTCCCAAGTCCTTGGTCAATTAACCCGTCATTAAAGAACGATAATGTCACGTCTGTTGAACAAGGCCGGGCTAAAAAAATGGCAAGGTTTGCTTCAGCTTCAGCAACCCACGTTGCAGGTTTGCTTTAGCTTGAGCAGGCTACTTTCCTGACGAACAACGTAACATTGGCAAAGACGACAGGTCATTGGACCATCAGGCCGCAGCTATCCCACATGGCAACTTCTTCAACCTTCAATGCTTCCAGGATCTACCACATTCCCAGGAGTCACAATTATCGAGCACACCACCAGGCCAAGCTAGCACTAAAGATTCAGAATAGATGTTCAAGTTTCAGATGCTTAGCTTCTAGCAATGAGAACTGTCTCAATGCAGCTGTATTTGCAGATGGTCTTGTGTTGCAATGCACGATTGTATATGTACGCTGCTGCTGCTAGATCAATGAAATATCCCATGTTAAAAAAATGGCAAGGTTGAAGCTTGACCAAATGAAGTCACTATATGACATAGCATGTTCTGCAAGAAAATTTGTCATAGCATGTGCGAGTGCGACAAATATCTATCATAAACATAAATAGGAATGCCATGGTGCTACAAAATCCCCCCCTCTTTTTTTGTCGAAGGTTATTCAAATATGTCGATGCTTCGTACTCCCTCCTCTCTAGTTTGTAAGGCCCATAGAAAAAAAAACGAAATTCCTTGTTTGTAAGGCACATTGTTTTGAAAATAGGAAAATTTAGCTTCCTACCGTAAATTTGTCTAATTTGGCTTCTTAAATCCCAGTGTCGAACTGGTGGAGCGGTGCTTCATCATGCACATTGATGGTGACATATCTCGATGGCTTGGCGCTCTGGAGATTAGGTGTCTGATGTGCGATGATGGACTCGCGCAGGAGGGTGACGCTGTCTCGCGTCGTGGTGGCGTCGACGACAGTTAGACCGGGCAAGGTAGATGCAGCAGTACATCACTGAGGATGCATTGGTGGCAGGTGGCTGCGGCGGCCTCATACCCGGCAGGCGTCCTGGTTGAGGAGTCCGCCGGACTGATGGGTGCCCCATACCCGGCAGGCGTCCTGGTTGGGACCTCTAAGTCATGAAGAAAGCAATGGCAATAAACTAAACGATCATAGTGCTAAGCTAACAGATGGGTCTTGTCCATCACATCATTCTCCTATTGATGTGACCCCGTTGATCAAATGACAACACATGTCTATGGTTAGGAAACATAACCATCTTTGATTAACGAGCTAGTTTAGTAGAGGCATACTAGGGACACTCTGTTTTGTCTATGTATTCACACATGTATCAAGTTTTCGGTTAATAAAATTCTAGCATGAATAAAAGACATTTATCATGATATATAAGGAAATATAAATAACAACTTTATTATTGCCTTTAGGGCATATTTCCTTCAGTCTCCCATAGAGGAATTGAAGTAAACCCAGCTAAAATCCGAGCTTTGTCACAGTTAGCTACACCAACCGATCTAAAACAAGTCCAAAAGCTAGCAGGGTGTGTAGCAGCCTTAAGTCGCTTCATCTCCAGATTGGAGAGAAAGCATTACCACTTTACAGACTGCTAAGGCGCACGGATAAATTTGAATGGACGGATGCGGCCATAGCTGGACTGGAAGAAATAAATACCCTATTAGCGGGCAACCCAGTCCTAGTCGCTCCAAGTGTTGGCGAGCCAATGTTGCTTTATATCTCAGCAACTCACCAGGTTGTGAGCGTTGTGCTTGTCGTTGAATGAGAGGAAGAGGGACATAAATTCCCCGTCCAAAAACTAGTCTACTACGTATCAGATGTTCTTACACCGTGCAAATCATGATACCCCCATTATCAAAAAATTGCCTATGCGGTGTTCATGGCATCTCGGAAGCTCCGACACTACTTTCAAGAGTGTTCGATTACAGTGGCATCTGAAGTACCACTTAATGATATTATAAACAACAAGGACGCCACAGGCCGCATAGCCAAATAGGCCATTGAGCTCTTACCGTTTGAAATAACATACAAACCATGCCGGGCCATTAAATCTCAGGTGTTGACCGACTTTGTCGCGGAATGGACGGAAGCCAAACTCCCTAAAGAGTACGGGTCATACTCCCACCAGACCATGTATTTCGACGGCTCTAAAATGTTAGCTGGACTGGGGGCTGGCGTCATCTTGACATCTCCCACAAGGGACACAGTCCAGTATGTGTTACAAATCATGTATACGGACTCAAACAATGCCGCCGAATACGAGGCGCTACTACATGGTCTCCGCATGGCCGTATCCATGGGCATACAATGCCTAGAAGTGTGCGGAGACTCAAACCTCACAATATCTCAGGTAAACGGAGAATTTGATGCCAAGGACCCAAAATTGGTGGCTTACCAAAAAACCATATTAAAAATATCGGCTTGGTTCGAGGGGCTCGAATTTCATCACGTTGCTCGAGACAGCAATTAGGCAGCGGATATACTCACTCGCATGGGCGCCAAGCGTGACCCAGTCCCGCCTAACACCTTTGTAGAAAGGCTGTTCAAGCCATCCGTGGTATGGCAGGACGAGAGCAAAGACGCTAGTTCAGACCTGATCACAACCCTACCATCCGAACTGAATAAAGGTGTCATTAGGGATCCGGATATGGAAATAACACCTTCGGCCCATGAGATCATGGCCGTCATCGCCCCTTGGACCGAACTCTTCCTAGCCTACCTTAATAGGCAAGAGCTCCCCAATGATCAAAATGAGGCCCGTTGTATAGTTCGACGTTCTAAAGCCTACAAAGTTCACGAAGGTGAACTGTACAAGGAAAGCACTACTGGTGTTCTCCAAAGGTGCATCTCTTAAGATGAGAGACGACAAATTTTAGCCGAAATACACATTGGTATGGGTGGCCATCACGCCGCAGCTCGGGCTCTCGTAAGAAAGGCTTTCCGAACATGTTTCTTCTGGCCAACAGCCCGAGTAGATGCACAAACCCTAGTCCAACATTGTGTTGGATGTCAGCTTTTCTCCAATCAAAGTCATATGCCTCCCACCGCCTTGAGAACCATCCCCATTACTTGGCCTTTTGTGGTCTGGGTCTGGATATGGTCGGAGGGAAGCCATAAAAATAAATATTTACTGGTTATGGTGGATAAATTCACTAAATGGATAGAAGCCAAACCAGTAAGAATGGCTGAAGCAGGGCCTGTGGTCGATTTTGTAACCGGCGTGGTACACCATTATGGTGTCCCACACAACATTTCATAGATAATGGCTCCAAGTTTACAGCCGATTAGGTGAAGAACTGGTGCGCCAAGTTAGGAATTAAACTTGATTATGCCTCCGTGTACCACCCTCAAACAAATGGTCAAGTCAAACGGGCCAATGGCCTAATAATGAGCGGCATTAAACCCTGACTGGTGGGCTCCCTACGGGAGTAAGATAAACACTGGGTTCAGGAGCTTGACTATGTGCTCTGGGGCTACAGACCACACCTAACCGGACAACCGGATACACACCTTTTTTCACGGTGTACTGCGCAGAGGCTGTTTTGCCCTGCGACATTATTCACGACTCACCTTGAGTGTGTATGTACGAAGAGCGAGAGGCCGAACTCGATCGACAGGATGACCTAGAAGACCTTGAAGAGGAGCGCGATATCGCGCAAGCTCGTTCCGCATTCTATCAGCAACAGGCCAGGCAATACCAGAGTAGAGAAGTGCGGGCTAGAACATACAACATTGGTGAACTCGTTTTGCACCTCCAGGAGAAGAAAAATGATAAGCTCAAACCAAGATGGGAGGGCCCCTTCATCATTGATGAAGTTCTCATCGGAGGAGCCTATCGCCTTCAAAATGCATCAGACAATCACCTTGAGCCGAATCCATGGAACGCTTCTAGGCTCCGACGATTCTACGGATAGTCTGGTAGCACCTTCTATTTTTATTTTTGACTAGGTTTCTTCCTTTGTTTTTCTTCCTCTTCATTTTTTTCCTTTCCTTCCCAGAAAAGTTGAAAGCACATTTGCTCCCTGGGTGGTTTTGGTAATTAATGACAACATACTTTGTGGTTGGACTAATACTTTTATCAAGTATGTTTCAGGAAACCCAATCACATTGGTATGGCAAGATGATTGAAGAAGTGGACCCCTCAAATGCTAAGGCAAGCATTGGCAAAAGCTCAAGACTCCATTTTTGGTTTAGTGATCAAAGATCACATTGAGTCCATAGGAAAAGCCAATACTATTAAAAGGGGATGAGGTTGTGTTAATGATCTGGTTGCTCAAGTGCTTAGTGATTTAGCTCCTTCAACTATCAGCACCTTTCACTACCAAACACACTCATAAGTAATCTCGGACAAACCGATTCTTCCAACTCAGTCCCACCGAGATGAACCACTTCTGCCATATTCCAAACCCTAGAAAAATCGGTCATTCCGAGTTTGAGATCGGTCTCACCGAAACTGAACTGCCAACCTTCTGTAACCATTTCACATCATTTCGGAATAACCGAGTTTGCATTATCGGTCTCACCGAAATGGGCAAGCTTCTGTCTTGACCCAAATCGGTCTCACCGATATTGCATTTTCGGTTACACCGATTCTGGCATGTTCCTATCCTTTCTCAAATCGGTCCAACCGAGTTTTCTTTCTCGGTCCCACCGAAATCTCCAACGTTCATATCTTTTGCACTTTCGGTCCCACCGAGATGGTATTTTCGGTCCCACCGAAAATCCCAACGTTCACTACATTTGAACTTTCGGTCTGACCGAGTTTTCACTTCGGTCTCACCGAGATTGGTCAAATGTGTGTGTAACGGTTGGATTTTGTGTGGAGGCTATATATACCCCTCCACCCCCTCTTCATTCATGAGGAGAGCCATCAGAAAGTACCACCACTTCTACCATACACTTTCTGAGAAGTGAACCACCTACCCTTGTGTTGAGATCAAGCCATTCCATTCCTACCATATGAAACTTGATTTCTAGCCTTCCCAAGTTGCTTTCCACTCAAACCTTTCTTCCACCACAGCCATATCAGTGAGGAGAGTTGAGTGTTGGGGAGATTATCATCTGAAGCACAAGAGCAAGGAGTTCATCATCATCAACACCGTCTATTACCTTTTGGAGGGTGGTGCCTCCTAGATTGGTTAGGTGTCGCTTGGGAGCCTCCGTCTTCGAGATGTGGAGTTGAACCAAGAAGTTTGTAAGGGCAAGGAGATCGCCTACTTCGTGAAGATCTACCCCGAGTAAGGCTAGTCCTCCGTGGGCGTAGGCCATGATGGAATAGACAAGGTTGCTTCTTCGTGGACCCTTCGTGGGTGGAGCCCTCCGTGGACTCGCGCAGCCGTTACCCTCCGTGGGTTGAAGTCTCCATCAACGTGGATGTACGATAGCACCACCTATCGGAACCACGACAAAAATCTTCGTGTCACCAAACTGCGTTTGATCTTCTCCACCTCTCTTTACTATATATGCAATTTACTTTCCGCTGCCCATACTCTAGAAATTGCATGTGTAGTGTGCTACTTGAATTGATCTTAATTGTGAAACTGCCTAAAACTTTGCATAATCAAAAGGCAGATTTTTATCTTGTCAAGTAGTCTAATCACCCCCCCCTCTAGACATACTTCTTCGATCCTACAATTGGTATCAGAGCTTTGGTCTCCATTGCTTTGGTTTACACACCATTGGAGGAAGATGGACGTGTCTACGGATGGGAGTGTTAGCCATAGAGTGCCTGTTCTTGATGGAAGGTTCTATAACTCTTGGAGGTCTGAAATGCTTAGTATCTTTAAAATGTACAATTTGTGCAAATATGTTGAGACCCCACATGTGCCTCCATTTGATCCCTTGCACCCCACCATGGATGAAGAGCTTGATTTGCTTCGTAACCTTAGAACTGTAAATCTTATCATTAGAGGGTTACCTGATGACTTGCTTAATCTTGTTACAAACTTTGAGTGTGCCTATGCTATGTGGAAATTTTTGGAAGAACTTTATCCGGACTACTCTTTGAGAAGTCTTGATGAAATTCTACACAAGACTATTGAATTTGATAAGTTGCACCCCAATGATCCTAACTTTGATAAATGCTTCTTTGAGCTTCGTGATCTTATGAAAAATAAGGGGGATCCCAGTCTTATCAATATTATCATTAGAAATGCTCTTGCATTGCATTCCGAAGATTATTGTTCCATTGACCAAACTAATGCAAGTATTTATCAAATTGACCTAGGTGTTGATGATGAACAATCTATGGGTCAATATGATGATGAGCATGAGCATGATGATGATTACTCCGATTCGGACACCGAGCTAGACAAGGTCATGAAGAGTCTCAATCTCATGGCAAATATGAGAGACTACATGTCCGGTGGAAAAGAATGGATTCTTGATAGTGGATGCACTGATCACATGACCGGAGACAAAGACATGTTTCGAGAGCTTGCAAAGAACGATGGTCCACGCAAGTATGTGACTTTTGGAGACAACTCCAAGGGTAAGGTACTTGGCCTTGGTAAGGTGGCCATATCTCATGATAGCTCTATTCAAAATGTCATGCTTGTAGAATCCCTTGGATACAATTTACTTTCCGTGTCTAGATTAGCTGACTTTGGATTCAATGTGCTATTCACCAAAGTAGATTGCCAAGTCTTTCGTCGTGATAATCAAAACATGGCTTTTACTGGTATTCGTAGAGGTGATCTATATATTGTTGATTTCACTAAGAAAGCCCAACCTAGAGCTTGTTTCATTGCTAAATCCTCTAAAGGTTGGTTATGGCATAGAAGGCTAGGACATGTTGGTATGCGTAATCTAGACAAGCTGATCAAAGGTGATCATATTCTTGGTGTTAAAGATGTTTTCTTTGACAAAGATAGACTTTGTAGTGCTTGTCAAGCAGGAAAACAAGTTGATGGAAGTCATCCCGTGAAAAACATCATGACCACAAGGAGACCGCTTGAGCTTCTTCATATGGATCTCTTCGGTCCCAATGCTTACAAAAGCCTTGGTGGTAACTCCTTTGGTCTAGTTATAGTTGATGATTATTCCAGATTTACGTGGGTATTTTTCCTTGATGATAAATCGCAGGTTCAGAGGATCTTCAAGACCTTTGCCAAAAAGGCCCAAAATCAATTTGAGGTGAAGATCAAGAAAGTTCGGAGTGACAATGGAACGGAGTTCAAGAACGCCAATGTAGACTCTTTTCTCGATGAGGAAGGAATTCTACATGATTTCTCGGCTACGTACACTCCTCAACAAAATGGAGTTGTTGAGAGGAAGAACCGAACGCTCATAGAGATGGCAAGAACGATGCTTGATGAATACAAGACACCGAAACACTTTTGGGGAGAAGCGGTCGAGACAGCTTGTCATGCTATCAACAGGCTTTATCTTCATAAGCTCCTCGGCAAGACATCATACGAGCTCCTCACCGGTAACAAACCCCAAGTGGGATACTTTCGTGTCTTTGGTTCAAAATGCTATATCCTTGATAAGCATCGTCGGTCTAAATTTGCTCCTAAATCTCATGAAGGCTTTCTTCTTGGTTATGGATCAAACTCCCACACCTACCGTGTCTACAATAATTTCACCCGAAAGGTTGAAGAGACGGTAGATGTGAAGTTTGATGAATCTAATGGTTCGCAAGTAGAGCAAATGCCTATTGATGTAGGAGACAAGGACCCATCTGAAGCTATCCAAGATTTATCTATTGGAAAGATCCGTCCCATGGAAGTGAAGGAGAGTACCTCATCTACATATGTGGAGCCACCTACCTCACGTCGAGATGAACCTCAAGGCAACATGGAGGCCTCCACAAGTGGAACTCACCAAGATGAGGAAATGCAACAAGAAGATCCACCACAACCTCCTTCTCCACCACCTCAAGACAACACCAACAACAATGAAGAAGAAGAAGAAGAAGATGAAGATGATGAGGAAGCTGAGCCACAACATCAACAAAAGCTATCCCGAGTTCGAGCAAGAGTCAAGAAGAATCATCCCGTGGAACAAATGATGAACGACATCAACTCCGGGAGAATTACTCGCTCTAAAACTCGCTTAGCTAACTTTTGTGAGCATTACTCATTTATCTCTAGTATTGAACCTATGAAGGTAGAAGAAGCACTTAAAGACCCGGATTGGGTGAACGCTATGCACGAAGAACTACACAACTTCGAGAGGAACAAGGTATGGACTTTGGTAGAGAAGCCCAACGATGATCAAAACATCATTGGAACCAAATGGGTGTTTCGGAACAAGCAAGATGAAGATGGACAAGTCATCCGCAACAAGGCTTGTCTCGTAGCTCAAGGTTACACACAAGTCGAAGGTATGGACTATGGTGAGACCTATGCCCCCGTTGCTAGACTTGAGTCCATTCGCATTCTTCTTGCTTATGCCAATCACCATGATATTACTCTCTATCAAATGGATATCAAAAGTGCTTTCCTAAATGGTGAAATTGAGGAGGAAGTATTTGTGAAACAACCTCCCGGATTTGTGAATCCCAAAAAGCCTAATCATGTTTACAAGTTGCACAAAGCTCTTTATGGTCTTAAACAAGCTCCTAGAGCTTGGTACAAATGCTTAACTAGCTTTCTTCTTGAAAAAGGGTTTGAAATTGGAAAGATAGACTCAACGCTGTTCACAAAAAGGGTTAATGGTGAACTATTTGTGTGCCAAATATATGTTGATGATATTATCTTTGGTTCAACTAACCCCCATTTTAGCAAGAAGTTTGGACAGCTTATGTCGGAGAAGTATGAGATGTCCATGATGTGTGAACTCAAATTCTTCCTTGGGTTGCAAATCAAGCAATCTAAGGAGGGTACCTTTGTCTCACAAACAAAGTACACCAAGGATCTCTTCAAGAAGTTCAACATGCAAGAAAGCAAAGGTATGAGTACCCCCATGCCTACTAGTGGACATAATGACTTGACAAAAGATGGAGAACCCGTTGATCAAAGGGTTTACCGTTCTATGATTGGTTCTCTACTATATCTTTGTGCTTCTCGTCCTGACATAATGTTGAGTGTATGCATGTGTGCACGATATCAAGCAGCCCCTAAAGAATGTCATCTTAAAGCTGTTAAAAGGATAGTGAGATACTTGATACACACACCAAACTTTGGCATTTGGTATCCTAAGAGGGCCTCTTTCGATCTTGTTGGCTATTCCGACTCGGACTATGCCGGTGACAAGGTTGATAGAAAGTCAACTTCGGGTACATGCCAATTCCTTGGTCGATCCCTTGTATCTTGGTCCTCCAAGAAACAAAATTCGGTATCATTATCCACTGCCGAAGCAGAATATATTGCTGCTGGTTCGTGTTGTGCTCAATTACTATGGATGACACAAACGCTTAAAGATTATGGGATACATGTGAGACGTGTTCCCTTGCTTTGTGACAATGAGAGTGCAATCAAGATTGGACACAATCCTGTGCAACACTCTCGAACAAAGCATATTGAAGTTCGTCACCAGTTTATTCGTGATCATATTGCCAAGGGTGATATTAATCTTAAGCATGTTCGTACTGACAAACAACTTGCTGATATCTTTACAAAACCTCTTGATGAGAAAGTGTTTTGTCGCTTGAGGAGTGAGTTGAACATCATTGATGCTTCAAACTTGGAGTGATAACTCCATTGATGCATGCAAGGCAGGAGCTCTCTTGACTAATCCTTGATATTTCTCTTATGATGATGATCATATGTCTTGGACACATTTGCCTCCTTGTATTGCATCTAACTCCTTGCAGGTACTTGGATGATCTACATTCCACAAGATTACCACACACTCAAATCATGAGTAATCTTGTCATTGACCAAGTATCTAGCCCTTTGGGATGTTGAGTTCAAGGAACAAAATTCCACATATCCTTTTTGACACCTTATACATCTAGTATTTCACTCTTGTCATCTTGGATATTCTTGAGTATTTCCTTGCTTGCCTAACCCTTGTAGGAAGATGTACTACACAAGTAGAAATGGCGCTCCAACTTCACATTCAATGAGCACCTACATCAAGCTTACCTATATGAGTAAAGCAACAATATGCCCAAGGTATGTTCTTCACATCTTTAAGAAGCTTTACTCAAAGTCATGAGTACAAGCAGCTTCATAAGATGTGATCACATCAAATGCTTAATCGAAAAATGGCAACCCCATTTTGAGCTTAAACAATGAGTATGACCTATGATCAAATGTCCTCATTTGACTCCTAAGTCAATATACTCAAACATAGGTGACTTTGTCGCCGACCTTTATCTAGATGAAGTACATATGCTTTTGGAGTTTTTCTGTTTTCTCTTACGTTCTCTCATTGAGTTTTCTTTAAAAAAAAAAACTTCATCTAGGAATCTTTTTATCTCTTTTCTTATATTTCCTTGTGAATATCCTTCTGGAAATATTTTTATGGCTCTGATCAATTCCCCGCAAATCTTTTACAAATTCATTGCAAATCTTTTGAAACTTTCCTCGCAGAGTGAGCTGAATTCTTTCTGTACTTTCTTGGAATAAACTCGGTGTCACCGATTTATCTTCCAGGACATCTACTTCTGCAGCTCCACTCAAATTTTAAATTTTAAGGAGGAGAAGACTCAAATTTAAACTCTCAATGTTTCTCTAAATGTTCTCATTTGCCCTGTTGTGATTCTTAAGGATCCCACTTCTTTCTTTCTTTCTTTCTTTCCATCTTTCCTGTCCTACCTAGTTTGCTGTCCTTTTCGGCACTTGATGTCAAAGGGGGAGAAGACTTAGGGGGAGTAAGGGGAGTAAGGGGAGAAGAGAAGACTTAGGGGAAGAAGAAAAGCAATCTTATCTTAAGGGGGAGAGAATCACATCAAAGCTTTGTCGTGTTTTACATTGGACATTACAATTGGCATCATTCTTTTGATTTTGCTATTTCCATCAAAACCCCTTGTTCTGATATCTTATGGAATCTTTTAGTTTAAGGGGAGAAGACTTAGAGGAATCGTCACAATTGATATCCTATGAAAAGCAAAATCTCTCAGAGTTCATTGAAAATCTTTTAGTTTCGGAGACATGTTTGCTGATTCAAGCCTGTGCTCAAATATGAGACACTCTTTATACATGTCCTCCCTGGCTTGGTACTCTTGATGTTCTTGCAGTTGGTTGAAGGAATACTCTTGTGTTATCTAACCTTGTTTTCTCAAGTTTATCCCTTCAGGTACAAATGCCAAGGAACCTCAAGGTAAGTATATGCATCTTGCAGAATGTGCATGATGGTGACTTGCTTGTAAATACTTGTTTGCAAGAAATCACCATGCACATATGCACTATCACTCACTTCCTTTTCTTCTGCTCTGATGCATATAGCCAAGCTGCATGTAGCACATCTTGCTTATCTCTCTTGTGTGCTTGTGGTAGTCCAAAACCATAATCTATGAAAATCTTCCACACTTGTAGGGGGAGCATGTGTACTACATGCTTGTCAAAGCTTTCATGATAATTCTGTCTTTCTTTCAATAAGCTTTGATGTTTTGTTTAGTATAATTTTAGTGTGTTGCCATCAATTACCAAACAGGGGGAGATTGAAAGCACATTTGCTCCCTGGGTGGTTTTGGTAATTAATGACAACATACTTTGTGGTTGGACTAATACTTTTATCAAGTATGTTTCAGGAAACCCAATCACATTGGTATGGCAAGATGATTGAAGAAGTGGACCCCTCAAATGCTAAGGCAAGCATTGGCAAAAGCTCAAGACTCCATTTTTGGTTTAGTGATCAAAGATCACATTGAGTCCATAGGAAAAGCCAATACTATTAAAAGGGGATGAGGTTGTGTTGATGATCTGGTTGCTCAAGTGCTTAGTGATTTAGCTCCTTCAACTATCAGCACCTTTCACTACCAAACACACTCATAAGTAATCTCGGACAAACCGATTCTTCCAACTCAGTCCCACCGAGATGAACCACTTCTGCCATATTCCAAACCCTAGAAAAATCGGTCATTCCGAGTTTGAGATCGGTCTCACCGAAACTGAACTGCCAACCTTCTGTAACCATTTCACATCATTTCGGAATAACCGAGTTTGCATTATCGGTCTCACCGAAATGGGCAAGCTTCTGTCTTGACCCAAATCGGTCTCACCGATATTGCATTTTTGGTTACACCGATTCTGGCATGTTCCTATCCTTTCTCAAATCGGTCCAACCGAGTTTTCTTTCTCGGTCCCACCGAAATCTCCAACGTTCATATCTTTTGCACTTTCGGTCCCACCGAGATGGTATTTTCGGTCCCACCGAAAATCCCAACGTTCACTACATTTGAACTTTCGGTCTGACCGAGTTTTCACTTCGGTCTCACCGAGATTGGTCAAATGTGTGTGTAACGGTTGGATTTTGTGTGGAGGCTATATATACCCCTCCACCCCCTCTTCATTCGTGAGGAGAGCCATCAGAAAGTACCACCACTTCTACCATACACTTTCTGAGAAGTGAACCACCTACCCTTGTGTTGAGATCAAGCCATTCCATTCCTACCATATGAAACTTGATTTCTAGCCTTCCCAAGTTGCTTTCCACTCAAACCTTTCTTCCACCACAGCCATATCAGTGAGGAGAGTTGAGTGTTGGGGAGATTATCATCTGAAGCACAAGAGCAAGGAGTTCATCATCATCAACACCGTCTATTACCTTTTGGAGGGTGGTGCCTCCTAGATTGGTTAGGTGTCGCTTGGGAGCCTCCGTCTTGAGATGTGGAGTTGAACCAAGAAGTTTGTAAGGGCAAGGAGATCGCCTACTTCGTGAAGATCTACCCCGAGTAAGGCTAGTCCTCCGTGGGCGTAGGCCGTGATGGAATAGACAAGGTTGCTTCTTCGTGGACCCTTCGTGGGTGGAGCCCTCCGTGGACTCGCGCAGCCGTTACCCTCCGTGGGTTGAAGTCTCCATCAACGTGGATGTACGATAGCACCACCTATCGGAACCACGACAAAAATCTCCGTGTCACCAAACTGCGTTTGATCTTCTCCACCTCTCTTTTACATGTGCAATTTACTTTCCGCTGCATAAACTCTAGAATTGCATGTGTAGGGTGTTACTTGAACTGATCTTGTTTGTGAAACTGCCAAAAACTTTGCATGATATAAAGGCAGATTTTTTATATTGTCAAGTAGTCTAATCACCCCCCCTCTAGACCTACTTTCGATCCTACAGTATCTCATGGAATCTTTTAGCTTAAGGGGAGAAGACTTAGAGGAATCTTCACAATTGATATCCTATGAAAAGCAAAATCTCTCAGAGTTCATTGAAAATCTTTTAGCTTCGGAGACATGTTTGCTGATTCAAGCCTGTGCTCAAATATGAGACACTCTTTATACATGTCCTCCCTGGCTTGGTACTCTTGATGTTCTTGCAGTTGGTTGAAGGAATACTCTTGTGTTATCTAACCTTGTTTTCTCAAGTTTATCCCTTCAGGTACAATGTCAAGGAACCTCAAGGTAAGTATATGCATCTTGCAGAATGTGCATGATGGTGACTTGCTTGTAAATACTTGTTTGCAAGAAATCACCATGCACATATGCATTATCACTCAATTCCTTTTCTTCTGCTCTGATGCATATAGCCAAGCTGCATGTAGCACATCTTGCTTATCTCTCTCGTGTGCTTGTGGTAGTCCAAAACCATAATCTATGAAAATCTTGCACACTTGTAGGGGGAGCCTGTGTACTACATGCTTGTCAAAGCTTTCATGATAATCCTGTCTTTCTTTCAATAAGCTTTGATGTCTCGTTCAATATAATTTCAGTGTGTTGCCATCAATTACCAAAAAGGGGGAGATTGAAAGCACATTTGCTCCCTGGGTGGTTTTGGTAATTAATGACAACATACTTTGTGGTTGGACTAATGCTTTTATCAAGTATGTTTCAGGAAATCCAATCACATTGGGATGGCAAGATGACTGAAGAAGTGGACCCCTCAAATGCTAAGGCAAGCTTTGGCAAAAGCTCAAGACTCTATTTTTGGTTTAGTGATCAAAGATCACATTGAGTCCATAGGAAAAGCCAATACTATTAAAAGGGGATGAGGTTGTGTTGATGATCTGGTTGCTCAAGTGCTCAGTGATTTAGCTCCTTCAACTATCAGCACCTTTCACTACCAAACACACCCATAAGTAATCTCGGACAAACCGATTCTTCCAACTCAGTCCCACCGAGATGAACCACTTCTGCCATATTCCAAACCCTAGAAAAATCGGTCCTACCGAGTTTGAGATCGGTCTCACCGAAACTGAACTGCCAACCTTCTGTAACCATTTCACTTCATTTCGGAATAACCGAGTTTGTATTATCGGTCTCACCGAAATGGGCAAGCTTCTGTCTTGGCTCAAATCGGTCTCACCGATAATTCATTTTCGGTCTCACCGATTCTGGCATGTTCCTGCTCTTTCTCAAATCGGTCCAACCGAGTTTTCTTTCTCGGTCTCACCGAAAACTCCAACGTTCATATCAGATACACTTTCGGTCCCACCGAGATGGTATTTTCGGTCCCACCGAAAATCCCAACGTTCACTATATTTGAACTTTCGGTCTGACCGAGTTTTAACTTCGGTCTCACCGAGATTGGTCAAATGTGTGTGTAACGGTTGGATTTTGTGTGGAGGCTATATATACCCCTCCACCCCCTCTTCATTCGTAGAGAGAGCCATCAGAAAGTCTACCATTCTTACCATACACTTTCTGAGAAGTGAACCACCTACCCTTGTGTTGAGATCAAGCCATTCCATTCCTACCATATGAAACTTGATTTCTAGCCTTCCCAAGTTGCTTTCCACTCAAACCTTTCTTCCACCACAGCCATATCAGTGAGGAGAGTTGAGTGTTGGGGAGATTATCATTTGAAGCACAAGAGCAAGGAGTTCATCATCATCAACACCGTCTATTACCTTTTGGAGGATGGTGCCTCCTAGATTGGTTAGGTGTCGCTTGGGAGCCTCCGTCTTCGAGATGTGGAGTTGAACCAAGAAGTTTGTAAGGGCAAGGAGATCGCCTACTTCGTGAAGATCTACCCCGAGTAAGGCTAGTCCTCCGTGGGCGTAGGCCATGATGGAATAGACAAGGTTGCTTCTTCGTGGACCCTTCGTGGGTGGAGCCCTCCGTGGACTCGCGCAGCCGTTACCCTCCGTGGGTTGAAGTCTCCATCAACGTGGATGTACGATAGCACCACCTATCGGAACCACGACAAAAATCTTCGTGTCACCAAACTGCGTTTGATCTTCTCCACCTCTCTTTACTATATATGCAATTTACTTTCCGCTGCCCATACTCTAGAAATTGCATGTGTAGTGTGTTACTTGAATTGATCTTAATTGTGAAACTGCCTAAAACTTTGCATAATCAAAAGGCAGATTTTTATCTTGTCAAGTAGTCTAATCACCCCCCCTCTAGACATACTTCTTCGATCCTACAAAAGTGTTTGGCTATACTGAATTGTTAGGGATGAACATCTTTAAATGTATATACCTAAGATACCTGGGGGCTTCCCTAACGAAGCTTACTATTAAAGCTCGTCGCTTACATTACTTATGTCGTCTGTTTCATACAGCCTCTTCGCCATTATATTCACCTCTATGACTTAAGTTTTTGCCAAGCAGGGTTGCCTAGCTCCTGTGTTTATACCCTATATTCCCGATTGTTCGGCTAGGGTGTAAAGGGAGCACCTTTGCGATTGTTACAACCGGATAATCCGGACCTGTACCTTAGACGGGTGAAGTCGAAAGCTAGCGTTCTTAAGGGAATCATTGGTGAGCGGACAAACGACGAAGTACTTATTTGTACATAATTTTTCAATATCAAGGGATAGGCTTCCTATAATCCTATCTTTTGGATCAAAGCCTAGGCATGCATAAATAGGCATGCTGACCCAGGGAAAGGAACCCTTAACGGAACTATTCTCCCTGGAAGATGTTTCTTACGTTAAATAGTAGTATAACATAACTCCCTAAACAAATTTTGTCTATTCAAGCAAAATGAGCGGATTCCCTGGTTTCCGAACACACTGAGTGTTTACTATAGGTATAATATCCGGAAACACTCCAACCCTTGGGTTCATGTAACACCCCATATGTGATACTTTCCTATAATGGCAATAAAGCAATTCTCATTTTTATCCTTGTCCTTATCCTTGGGGGTTCTTGTCATTTGAGCTTATTTTATTATTCTTGCATTGTCATTTCATTTTATTTTTGCATCCATGCATTGCTTCATCATCATGTCATCTTAGTTTAGTTCTTGTTGAGGTGTATCTGTGAGGTACCTTGTGAGGTATGTGAGTGTGGTGTCTAACCTTGCCCTTGCAACCCTAGACCCCCTCCTTTGTTTTTCCCCTCTTCCTTCTTCCTTCTCTTCCCTTCTTTATTTATTTTTGCAAGTCACCTAGCCTAGTCCATTAATGTTCTTTCTTTTCCTATAAACCTTGCACCATGTCTACACCCTCTCTGCCTAATTTCATCCTATTTGGAATTGATTTGGTTGGGTCCAAAAATGACAAGAGTTTGAACCATATTCAAAATCCTTTTATTTTTCTGCCTCTAAAAATGTCTAAGCCAATTTTATTAAATAGGGCATAAATCAAGGAGCAAGGGGATATTTTCTTTATCTTCTAACTCTTTTCCTTTAAGGCTATACTTTCCTTTTTCATTTATGTCTGAAGAAAAAGGGAAAAGAAAAGGAATTCGCAGCACAGCAGTGGCCTGGGCGTCCTCCTCCTCCTCCCCCAGGCCCAGTCCTTCTCCATAGTAGCCTCGCGGCCCACCTCCTCTCTCCCGCAGCGGCCCAGCCAGCGCGCAGTCGCGCTGTTCGCTTTTTCCCGCAGCCCCACGCGTCTGCCTCACACCCCGCGTCGCCGTCTTCCTCCGTCAGGCTGCTGCTGAGGCAGAGCGCGAGCTCGCCGTCGCGCCGTGATCACGGGCGTCGAGGCCTCGCGATCGGCGCCCCCTTTTAAACCCGAGCCTCCGCAGCCCTAGGCCTCCTCCTCCTCCCTCTTTCCCTCACGCCGCAGCCCAGGTAAGCGCCCACGCGCACCCGCACCGCTCGCCATGGCTGGCCCGATCCCGAGCTCATCTCCGACATAGAGTCGTCACCGTCCTCCTCACCATCGTCCACGCGCAAGCACACGCCTCCATGAGCCGTTCTGGAGTGGATCTAGGCCCCAGGACGACGAACCCGACGCCAGCGCCGCCTGCTTCCCCTCTGTCATCGACGAACAGTGTCTGCGCCAAAATTCAGAGCTCGCCGTCCTCCTCTCCGGCGCGCCTCCGTCGGCTCCTTCCTGTCCTAGGGTAAGGAGGTACTCCCTGCTCCTCCTTGCCTTTTCTGCATCGCCGTTAGTCCTCTGTGCTCGTCACTGTAGCCATGCCGTCGTCGTACTCTTGATGCCCCCCATCTTTCTGAACTTGTAGCCGTCGCGCGCTTCAGTTAGTCGTGTAGGCTTGCGCTTCGCTGCTCTGGACCCACAACAAGTCGCAGCAGCTCCGCCGCACGAACCCGCACCCCCGCCGCTCGCCGCCGACCAGCCTAGGCCTTGCTGTCGCGTAGAGCTCCGCCGCTGCAGATCTGTCGAGAGCACGTCACCGTCGATGTAGTGGCTGCTAGGTGCCGCAAGTGCTTCGAGTGGGTGCGGCATTCCCTTAGGTACCGCCCGCACCACTCCGTCGTCCCTTTAGGTCGCCGGAGCGGCTCCGACGAGCCTCTGTTTTCACCCGCCGCTCGCGTCTTCAGTTAAGTCTTCAGGCTATGCACCTGTGTTCTGTCGAGAACACTTAGCTAGCCCAGTGGCTAGTTCCTTCGTCAGTTAACGGGGAGGCGCGGCTTCGATTCGCCCAGAGGCAGTGGAATTTAGCCCCCCTTTTTATGTTTCGCGAGAGGCTGACAAGCAGGCCCCACCTGCCAGCCACTCAGCGCCCTTCTACCCTCATGCGCACCCGCTGATGCCACCTCAGCGCAGCTAGGCCCACTCGTCAGTGGCTCTGGCTAGTATAGGTCTGCGTCAGTTTGACCTCTATGCCTGTATTTTCTTTTCTGTTTTTATTTTTCTTTTTCTTTTTCTGCATTTTTTTGTTTAATTAATATCTGTTGATATATTCATCTGATGGAAATAAGTTGTATATGAAAAATGCTTAGCTTTTCATGTACATTATGAATATGCTGTTTGTTGCCCTGTTTAAAAACATTTAAAATGTTGTTTTAATTTATTCTTGTTTTAAATATGCTTAAACTTGGAAAAATCATAACTAAATAATTACAACTCCAAATGTAACAAACTTTATATGCATTTGGGGTGGAAAAATGTGCAGAATATTGTGGTGCTGTTGTTTTGCATGTTTAACAACTTTGTAACAGAAGTTTTTCAGATCTGTCCCAAATGCATTTATTTAATTATGGGAGTTTCTGGAAAATGTTGTTTATTATTTCCAGCCCATTTAAATGTGCTAGCATGTTGCTGTGATCTTAGTTGCACCCTTGCCATGTTAACTAACTCCGTAAAACTTGTTGGGTGCTTGTTTGAATAAGCTAGATAAACTTGTTAGTTTTGTTCTTTTGCTTGTTTCTTTCATGCGAGTGATCTTGTTGGCTATGAGGCTATTGCACTCTTGTGTCCCTAGGCCATGCATCATGTCTTTCCATGTCCCTATGCATCATGTTCATGCATCATGTGTTTGAGCATTGCATTATGATTGATTGTGTTCCGGTGTTGCATTGTTGTGTTTGGTTAGAGCCGGGTGACGATTCGGAGTACGAGGTTCCTACCGAGGCTGAGTTTGAGGAGCAAGGTTATGATCCCTCCGTGGAATCAACATGCAAGATGACCATACCCAGATATCACTACTGTCTTTGCCTATGCTAGATGTCTCGCTCTTTAGATGTTGCCTCGATGCCTATATCTATTTGTCAGCCCTCCTATTATTGCCATGAAACTCTCTAACAACCCACCTAGCAAACCGTTGTTTGGCTACGTAAGCATCGCTCAACCCCTCTTATAGCGTTGTTAGTTGCAGGTGAAGATTTGAAGATTCTTGCTTCATGATGAAGTTATTGTTGGGATATCACAATATGTATAACTGTTAAACTAAATCATCTATATATTTGTAATGGGTGGAAGGCTAAGCCTCTTGCTTGGTGATTTGTTCCACTCATGCCACCCTAGGAACCGTTAAACCGGAGTTATGTTCCTTGATTTTGCGTCCCTAACACGGTTGGGGTTTATGGGCCCCCCTCGATAACTCGCTTAGTGCTAAAGCTTTTCCAGCAAGGCCCAACATTGGTTTTACATTTGCCTAATAACTAAAACTTGCATAGGACGTTGCAAACCCGAGTTCTTAATTAACCACCCGGGCTAGTGCTCCTCATGAGTGTTGGTCCAAACTGGGCAGCCTGCAGGGCCACCTCGAGGAAACTCAAGGCTGGTGTACACCTGTAGGATGTCCCATCCGGTCGTGGCCTGAGACGAGATACGCGCGGCTACTATCAGGGTGGCAGCACGCCGAGAGGTCTTGCTGGATTAGTTTTACCTTTGTCGGAATATCTTGAGCACGAGATTCCGAGAATACTCCGGTCTTCCCACCTTGGAGTTGCGACTCTGCAGATCATGAGCTTGTGATGGGCTAAGTTGGGACACCCCTACAGGGTTTGATCTTTCGAAAGCCGTGCCCGCGGTTATGTGGCAGATGGGAATTTGTTAATATCTGGTTGTAGATAACTTGACATTATGTTCTTGAATACACTACCTCATGAGTAACCGTGATGGTCTCTTTCCGAATGGGTTCGGGAAGTGAACACAGTGGGGTTATGTTTGGTCGTGAGTAGTTAGGATCACTTCGTGATAAACTTGGCGATCGTTGGCACTTGATCTCTCCTCACGCTAAACTCGTAAGTTAGTGCTTAGTGCTGCTGCAACCTTGTTTTAAGCCTTTTCCACACCTAAGGCTTTGATAGTATTGCTACCCGGGAACGGGATTGCTGAGTCCTCTGTGGCTCACAGATTCAATACAACACCAGATGCAGGTACCATTGAGAACAACACAGGTGGTGGTTCAGAGCTGTATTGGGAGTTCGATGAAGAGCGTGGATGTTACTATGTGTCTTATCTCGAGGATCAGTAATGGCTCTTACTAGGATGATCCGAGGCCTTGTGTTATTTATGGTATCTTTCGTTTGGATTTCGTCCATAGCCGGACTGTGATGTTATTTGGATGATGTATGTTAATATATTACATTGTGTGACGTGGCGAGTGTAAGCCAACTACTATTTTACTCTTTCATCCCTCCTTTTACATGAGTCGTGCAAATATACCATACTTGAGATCATTCTAGTATGTGTCTTTAAGTCGTGCCTCGACACGTGGGAGACATAGTCACATACTGGGCATTACAAGTTGGTATCAGAGCCTTCTCCGACCTAGGAGCCCCCCTGATTGATCGAATCGTTGACGATTGAGTCTAGGCACACACATAAAAATGTTTTGAGTCCTATATATATATATCGGAGAGTAGGATTTCTTTTTACTCCTCATCCCTTCATCGCTCTGGTGATGACTTGTTCTATCTATTCTACTCTCAAAAATTCACTAATTTGTGTAGGACCACACGAGTATTGTTTGGATTGTTCCGATATCTTTGTGACGAGAACATTGTTCTCGATGCCTCCTGTCATTTAGGGCTTGTGGCAGTGTCCCGGGGAGTTGAGCTCCGAGGTGTTGTCATCACAAATGTATCGTAGCGGTTCTAGAATACTTAAGATGGCCGACATCGAAAACTCTTCTATGCGGTTAGTGGTGAGATAACCCCGACGTCACCCAGTACTGGTGGGATAGTTCGGGAGTATTGCCACAACTAGTATAGCGGATGCGTTTCGAAGGTCCGAGGTAAATAGTTTCCGAGGATGACTGGTTATCTGTTGAAGGATGGATGCAGCTGGATGTAGGATTAGAGTTGAGTGCGCGGTGCTTCCCCTGTATCCCCAACACCCGATAGCATAACCGGAAACCTTCGGGAATTAATAGGTGGGGTCTTCTAGTAGCTCGTAGGCGTTCTTCCAATGAGTGCATGGTATGAGGTTTGGGGTTCAACATCGAGTGAAGAGGTTTCATGGGTGCTGTTCCAATTGGGAGTTGCATCTTAAAGGGTCCTTGGCTATGCTGATCCGGGGATTGCAACACCCTTTTGTAACACGTTCCATGAGCATTCAACACGAACATGTGGGACGAAGCTTCTATCATGTATTTGTTCCATCTGCTCCTTGTTGTTCTATTTACCTTTTGTTCTCCCAAGTGGCTTCTCGAGAAGATTGTTGTACCATTAAACTGTGGAATTCATTCGTTCATTTTGTTCGAATGTTCTTATGAAGACTTATGTTGCAATTTCTAGCCGTTGATTCAGCTTATATATTTTTCATCAATGGCTAATAGTTGTCATCTCATTCAGGATGGCTCCTAAGAAGGTTCCCAACCCTAACCAAGAGGGTGAAGAAGAGCGTGTTCCTGAACGTCCTCCTTCCCCTCCTCCTCCGTTTGAGGCATGGAGAGCAATTATGCAAGCGACCAACCAGAACACCCAGATGCTCATGCAAATGATGCATAACTTTCAAGCCAACCAAGCAAATCAAGGCAATCATGGGAACCAAGGCCAAGGCAATCTATTCAATCAACCTCACTTTGCGACTCTCAACCAATTCCTGGCAAACCAATCGAAGTCGTTCAGTTACTGTGTGGATCCGCTAGATGCTGAAGACTGGATCACAGACATCAAAAAGCACTTTGAATGCAGTAACGTGAGACCTGATGATTATGTCAAGTTTGCCACTTTCCAACTCAAAGACCAAGCTGCTGATTGGTGGCAACAGTACAAAGATTCCAGAGGTGGACGTGAGATCTCGCGGACTGACTTCTGCAAGTATTTCCGCTCTCACCACATTCCAACCAGTGTCATTGAAGGCACACGGGAGCAATTCCGCAACCTGAAGCAAGGCACCATGTCCGCCTATCAATATAATGTCAAGTTCTAGAATCTTGCTCGTTATGCAAAGCAAGACATCCCTGATGCCAAGAGCAAGATTTATCAGTTCCGCGGTGGTCTGAAGGATGAACTCCAACTAGCTCTCACCTTGTTCGAGCCGGATGAATTTGACCAATTCTACAATATGGCTCTCAAGCAAGAGGCAGCTCAGCTCAAGATTGAAGCTTCCAAAAAGACGATCAGAGATGCTGTTCGCTCCTCCTCTTCTTCCCAAGTGGTTGCCAAGCAGCAGAAGTTCTGGCTACCGCCTCCTCTAGTGCTCCGTCCTCCAAACAACAACAAGCACTCAGGTGGCCGTGGTTTCTCCCACCCACCCAACCCAAGCAATCAGTCCAAGCCTCAGTTTCAAGCTTCAAGATCAAGTGGTCCTTATCACCGGCCTCTCTCAGAAGTGATTTGCAACAAGTGTACTCAGAAGGGTCACTATGCCAACAAGTGTCCCAACCCAAGGCGCCTTTCGCCTCCTCCACCTGTCAGCACTGCTATTGTCAAGCACAACCCCAAGGTTGCAAGAGTGAATCTGATGAATGCAGCTCAAGCAGAGAATTCTTCAGATGTGATACTTGGTAATCTTCCAGTTAACCTTAAACCTGCTAAAGTTTTGTTTGATTCTGGTGCATCACATTCTTTCATGTCATATCCATATGCATCCAAGCATAATGTGAGCACAGTGGCCTTACCTCAAAAGTTGCAAGTTACTTCTTTGGGGAAACAAATGACTTCTAGTATAGTGGCTCCGGATATATCTATTCATATGGGTGATTATAGTTTTCTGGTTTCTCCGGTTATTCTCGGCAACTCCGACATTGATCTTATTCTTGGGATGGATTGGCTTTCCAAGCATGATGCAAACATTGATTGTGCAAATAAGGAAGTCAAGCTTACTCATCGTGACGAAGACGTGATTATCTTCGCCTCTCGAGATAACACAATCAGGCTATTCTCTCTCAATGACAAGGGCGAGATTAATGCCATTTCTCAGATTCCGGTGGTCAACGAATATGAAGATGTTTTCCCTGAAGAGCTTCCAGGCATGCCTCCCCATCGTCAAGTTGAATTCGTCATTGAACTCGATCTCGGTACTGAGCCAGCATGTCAGCGTCCGTACAAGCTTTCCCCTGATGAGTTGAAGGAGCTGA
This sequence comes from Secale cereale, assembly GCA_902687465.1. Taxonomy (NCBI): domain Eukaryota; kingdom Viridiplantae; phylum Streptophyta; class Magnoliopsida; order Poales; family Poaceae; genus Secale; species Secale cereale. The sequence goes on along the minus strand of LR738710.1, from coordinate 124,856,193 downwards.
AGAAACAACTCGATGAGCAAGAACGTATGGGTCTAATCAGGCCTAGTACTTCCCCTTGGGGCTCTGGTGTTCTATTTTTCAAGAAGAAGGATGGCATGGAACGCCTTTGCGTTGATTACCGGCCATTGAACAAGAAGACAATAAAGAATAAGTATCCGCTCCCCAATATCAATGAATTGTTCGAGCAACTCAAAGGAGCAAAGGTGTTCTCAAAGCTCGATCTCCGGATGGGTTACCACCAGATCCGTATCCGTGAAGAGGATATTCCCAAGACCGCATTCAGAATGAGTTTTGGCTCTTATGAATACACGGTCATGTCTTTCGGCCTTGCTAATGCTCCACCCACCTTCTCAAGGATGATGCACTTCATATTCAACCCCTACACCAATGAATTTGTTCTCGTCTATCTGGATGATATCTTGGTATTCTCCAAGAATGAAGAAGACCATGCCAAGCACCTTCGTTTGGTCCTGGACAGGCTCTGTGAACACAAGTTCTATGCAAAGTTCTCCAAATGTGAATTCTGGCGGGATAAAGTCTTATATATTGGCCATATTATCTCTGCTGAGGGCATTTCTGTGAACCTCGAGAAAGTTGAAGCTATTGTCAACTGGGAACCCCCGCAGAATGTCAAGAAACTTCGAAGCTTCCTTGGTCCCGCTAGCTATTGCAGAAGGTTCGTCGAGAACTTCTCCAATATTGCCAAGCCTCTTTCCAACCTATTGCAGAAGAATGTCAAGTACTCCTGGACTCCTGATTGTGATGCGACATTCAAAACACTCAAAGAGAAGCTCATTTCCGCTCCGGTTCTTACTCCTCCGGATGAGTCCAAGCCTTATGAAGTCTTTTGTGATGCTTCATTGCAAGGTCTTGGTGGTGTTCTCATGCAAGACAAGAAGATTGTGGCATACACTTCTCGTCAGTTGAAACCAAATGATAAGAATTACCCCACACATGATCTCGAGCTAGCAGCAATTGTACATGCCTTGATCACGTGGAGACACCTTCTGTTAGGCAGAAAATTGGACATCTTCACCGATAACAAGAGCTTGAAGTACATCTTCACACAGCCAAACCTTAACGTTCGCCAGACTCGTTGGGTTGAGATGATTCAAGAGTATGATCCAAGCATTGAGTACACACCTGGCAAGGCCAATGTCATTGCAGATGCCTTGAGCAGAAAGGCATATTGCAACAGTCTCCTTCTCAAACCGTTCCAGCCTGAACTTTGTGAATCATTTAGGAAGCTCAACCTCCAAGTTGTTCCGCAAGGCTTTCTTGCAAACCTTCAAGTTGCTCATACCTTGGAAGATCAGATCTGTGAGGCCCAACTCAGTGATGTTATGGTGCAGAAAGTGAAACATGGTATTGCTAAGGGTACTCCCAAATACATGTGCTATCGCGTTGATGAGAAAGACACCTTGTTCTTTGAGGACAGATTTGTGGTTCCCAAGGGTGATCTCAGAAAGCTCATAATGAGCAAAGCACATGACTCCCTCCTCTCGATTCATCCCGGAAGTTCCAAGATGTACCAAGACCTCAATCAATCATATTGGTGGACTCGCATGAAAAGGGAGATTGCCCAATTCGTGAATGAATGTGATGTCTGCAGAAGAGTGAAGGCAGAGCATCAACGTCCAGCCGGTCTCCTTCAACCTCTACCTATTCCCGAGTGGAAATTCGATCACATTGAAATGGATTTTGTCAATGGGTTTCCTAAGTCCAAGAAGGGAAATGATGCTATCTTTGTAGTGATTGACAAGCTAACTAAAGTAGCTCATTTCCTTCACGTCAAAGAATCCATCAACGCAGCTCAGCTGGCAGAGTTGTACACCTCGAGAATTGTTTCTTTGCATGGCATTCCGCAAGTCATCTCCTCAGACCGTGGAAGTTTATTCACATCCAAGTTCTGGGACTCCTTTCAGTCAGCCATGGGCACAAAAATTCGCTTCAGCACTGCGTTTCACCGTCAGACTAGTGGTCAAGTCGAAAGAGTGAACCAGATCCTCGAAGACATGCTGAGAGCTTGTTTCATCTCTTTCGGTATGAAATGGGAAGATTGTCTCCCGTTTGCCAAATTCTCCTACAACAACAGCTTCCAAGCAAGTGCCGGCAAAGCTCCTTTTGAAATCCTCTATGGTAGAAAGTGCCGTACTCCTCTCAATTGGTCCAAGACTAGTGAACGTCAACTTCTTGGAAATGATTTGATCTCAGAAGCCGAAGAAATGTGCAAAGTCATACGTGCGAATCTCAAAGCCACGCAATCGCGTCAAAAGAGCTACTATGATGGCAAGCATCGTGATTTGGCTTTCGACATTGGAGACCATGTCTATCTCCGTGTTTCTCCTATGAAAGGCACCCAGAGGTTCGGTATCAAAGGCAAGCTTGCTCCGAGATATGTGGGCCCTTTCAGGATTCTTGGCAAGAGAGGCGATCTAGCCTACCAACTCGAGCTTCCCTCCAACTTTGCGAATGTTCATGATGTTTTTCACGTGTCTCAAATCTGCAAGTGCTTCAAGACACCTGAACGCACCATTCCGTTTGAGGAGATTGATCTTCAACAAGACTTGTCTTATCATGAGCACCCTGTTGCTATTCTTGAAGAAACTGAGCGCAAAACCTGCAACAAGTCCATCAAGTTCTTGAAAGTAAAGTGGTCACAGCATACCGACCGACAAGCTACATGGGAACGAGAAGATCACCTTCGTTCCGAGTACCCCTCCTTCTTCCAGTCCTAGATCTCGGGACGAGATCTTTTTGTAGTGTAGGAGAGTTTGTAACACCTCATATGTGATACTTTTCTATAATGGCAATAAAGCAATTCTGATTTTGATCCTTGTCCTTATAATTGGGGGTTCTTGTCATTTGAGCTTATTTTATTATTCTTGCATTGTCATTTTATTTTATTTTTGCATCCATGCATTGCTTCATCATCATGGCATCTTAGTTTACTTCTTGTTGAGGTGTATGTGTGAGGTACCTTGTGAGGTATGTGAGTGTGGTGTCTAACCTTGCCCTTGCAACCCTAGACCCCCTCCTTTGTGTTTCCCCTCTTCCTTCTTCCTTCTTCCTTCTCTTCTCTTCTTTATTTATTTTTTGCAAGTCACCTAGCCTAGTCCATTAATGTTCTTTCTTTTCCTATAAACCTTGCACCATGTATACACCCTCTCTGCCTAATTTCATCCTATTTGGAATTGATTTGGTTGGGTTAAAAAATGACAAGAGTTTGAACCATATTCAAACTCCTTTTATTTTTCTGCCTCTAAAAATGTCCAAGCCAATTTTATTAAATAGGGCATAAATAAAGGAGCAAGGGGATATTTTCTTTATCTTCTAACTCTTTTCCTTTAAGCCTGTACTTTTCTTTTTCATTTCTGTCTGAAGAAAAAGGGAAAAGAAAAGGAATTCGCAGCACAGCAGTGGCATGGGCCTCCTCCTCCTCCCCAGGCCCAGTCCTTCTCCACAGTAGCCCCGCGGCCCACCTCCTCTCTCCCGCAGCGGCCCAGCCAGCGCGTAGTCGCGCCGTTCGCTTTTTCCCGCGGCCCCACGCGACAGCCTCACACCCCGCGTCGCCGTGTTCCTCCGTCAGGCTGCTGCTGAGGCAGAGCGTGAGCTCGCCGTCGCGTCGTGATCACGGACGTCGAGGCCTCGCGATCGGCGCCCCCTTTTAAACCCGAGCCTCCGCAGCCCTAGGCCTCCTCCTCCTCCTCCCTCTTTCCCTCACGCCGCCGCCCAGGTAAGCGCCCATGCGCACCCGCACCGCTCGCCATGGCCGGCCCGATCCCGAGCTCGTCTCCGGCATAGAGTCTTCGCCGTCCTCCTCGCCGTCGTCCACGCACAAGCGCATGCCTCCCCGAGCCGTTATGGAGCGGATCTAGGCCCCAGGACGACGAACCCGACGCGAGCGCCGCCTGCTTCCCCTCCATTGTCAACGAACAACATCTGCGCTAAAATTCAGAGCTCGCCGTCCTCCTCTCCGGCGCGCCTCCGTCGGCTCCTTCCTGTCTTAGGGTAAGGAGGTACTCCCTGCTCCTGCCTGCCTTTTCTGCATCGCCGTTAGTCCACTATGCTCGTCGCCGTAGCCATGCCGTCGTCGTGCTCTTAGTGCCCCCCATCTTTCTGAACTTGTAGCTGTTGCGCGCTTCAGTTAGTCGCGTAGGCTTGTGCTTCGCCACTCTGGACCCGCAACAAGTCGCAGCAGCTCCGCCGCACGACCCCGCACGCCCGCCGCCGACCCGCCTAGGCCTTGCTGTCGCGTAGAGCTCCACCGCCGCAGATCTATTGAGAGCTCGCCGCCGTCGATGTAGTGGCTGCTAGGTGCCGCAAGTGCTTCGAGTGGGTGCGGCATTCCCCCAGGTACCGCCCGCAACACTCCGTCGTCCCTTTAGGTCACCGGAGCGGCTCCGACAAGCAGCTCCAACGAGCCTCTGTTTTCACTTGCCGCTCGCGTCTTCAGTCAAGTCTTTAGGCTTTGCACGTGTGTTCTGTCGAGAACAGTTAGCTAGCCCAGTGGCTAGTTTCTTCGCCAGTTAACGGGGGGGCGCGGGTTCGATTCCGCCCAGGGGCAGTGGAATTTAGCCCCCCTTTTTATGTTTCGCGAGAGGCTGACAGGCAGGCCCCACCTGCCAGCCACTCAGCGCCCTTCTACCCTCATGCGCACCCGCTGGTGCCACCTCAGTGCAGCTGGGCCCACTCGTCAGTGGCTCTGGCTAGTATAGGCCTGGGTCAGTTTGACCTCTGCGCCTGTATTTTCTTTTCTGTTTTTCTTTTCCTTTTTCTTTTTCTGCATTTTCTTTGTTTAATTAATATCTGTTGATATATTCATCTGATGGAAATAAGTTGTATATGAAAAATGCTAAGTTTTTCATGTAGATTATGAATATGCTGTTTGTTTCCATGTTTAAAAACATTTAAAATGCTGTTTTAATATATTCTTGTTTTAAATATGCTTAAACTTGGAAAAATCATAACTAAATAATTACAGCTCCGAATGTAACAAACTTTATATGCATTTGGGGTGGAAAAATTTGTAGAATATTGTGGTGCTGTTGTTTTGCATGTTTAACAACTTTGTAACATAAGTTTTTCAGATCTGTCCCAAATGCATTTATTTAATTATGGGAGTTTCTGGAAAATGTTGTTTATTATTTGCAGCCCATTTAAATGTGCTAGCATGTTGCTGTGATCTTAGTTGCACCCTTGCCATGTTAACCAACTCCTTTAAACTTGTTGGGTGCTTGTTTGAATAAGCTACATAAACTTGTTAGTTTTGTTCTTTTGCTGGTTTCTTTCATGTGAGTGATCTTGTTGGCTATGAGGCTATTGCACTCTTGTGTCCCTAGGCCATGCATCATGTCTTTCCATGTCCCTATGCATCATGTTCATGCATCATGTGTTTGAGCATTGCATTATGATTGATTGTGTTCCGGTGTTGCATTGTTGTGTTTGGTTAGAGCCCGGTGACGATCCGGAGTACGAGGTTCCTACCGAGGCTGAGTTTGAGGAGGAAGGTTACGATCCCTCCGTGGAATCAACTGGCAAGATGACCATACCCAAATATCACTACTATCTTTCCCTATGCTAGATGTCTCGCTCTTTAGATGTTGCCTCGATGCCTATGTCTGTTTGTCAGCCCTCCTATTGTTGCCATGAAACTCTCTAACCACCCACCTAGCAAACCGTTGTTTGGCTACGTAAGCATCGCTCTGCCCCTCTTATAGGGTTGTTAGTTGCAAGTGAAGATTTGAAGATTCTTGCTTCGTGATGAAGTTATTGTTGGGATATCACAATATATATAACTATTAAACTAAATCATCTATATATTGGTAATGGGTGGAAGGCTAAGCCTCTTGCTTGGTGATTTGTTCCACTCATGCCACCCTAGGAACCGTTAAACCGGTGTTATGTTCCTAGATTTTGCGTCCCTAACACGGTTGGGGTTTATGGGCCCCCCTCGATAACTCGCTTAGTGCTAAAGCTTTTCCAGCAAGGCCCAACATTGTTTTACATTTGACTAATAACTAAAAATTGCATAGGACGTTGCAAACCCGAGTTCTTAATTAACAACCCGGGCCAGTGCTCCTCATGAGTGTTGGTCCAAACTGGGCAGCCTGCGGGGCCACCTGGAGGAAACTCAAGGGCTGGTATACACCTGTAGGATGTCCCATCCGGTCGTGGCCTGAGACGAGATACGCGCGGCTACTATCAGGGTATCGGCACGCCGGGAGGTCTTGCTGGATTAGTTTTACCTTTGTCGGAATATCTTGAGCACGGGATTCCGAGAATACTCGGGTCTTCCCACCTTGGAGTTGTGACTCCGCAGATCGTGAGCTTCTGATGGGCTAAGTTGGGACACCCCTACAGGGTTTGATCTTTCGAAAGCCGTGCCCGCGATTATGTGGCAGATGGGAATTTGTAAATATCCGGTTGTAGATAACTTGAGACTATGTTCTTGAATACACTACCTGCGTGAGTAACCGTGATGGTCTCTTTCCGAATTGGTTCGGGAAGTGAACACGGTGGGGTTATGTTTGCTCGTGAGTAGTTAGGATCACTTTGTGATCAACTTGGCGATCGTTGGCACTTGATCTCTCCTCGCGCTAAACTCGTAAGTTAGTGCTTAGTGCTGCTGCAACCTTGTTTTAAGCCTTTTCCACACCTAAGGCTTTGATAGTATTGCTACCGGGGAACGAGATTGCTGAGTTCTCTGTGTCTCACAGATTCAACACAACACCAGATGCAGGTACCGTTGAGAACTACACAGGTGGTGGTTCAGAGCTGTATTGGGAGTTCGATGAAGAGCGTGGACATTACTATGTGTCTTATCCCGAGGATCAGTAGTGGCTCTTACTAGGATGATCCGGGGCCTTGTGTTATTTATGGTATCTTTCGTTTGGATTTCGTCCGTAGCCGGACTCTGATGTTATTTGGATGATGTATGTTAATGTATTACATTGTGTGACATGGCGAGTGTAAGCCAACTACTATTTTACTCTTTCATCCCTCCTTTTACATGAGTCGTGCAAAGATACCATACTTGAGATCATTCTAGTATGTGATTATGTCTTTAAGTCGTGCCTCGACACGTGGGAGACATAGTCACATACTGGGCATTACAGTTCAGGAGGTTAAACCCGAAGGCCTGCATGACAATTTTTTTACAAGTTTGGTCGGAGATAAGTTTGATGATAAAGTACATTGCTGCATGGAATCAAATGCCTATTCTTTGTCTATGCCATCTATAAGACTGTCTAATCTATAGTATTCTTGTGAATACTTTGCGGCTATCATTACTTAGTTATACATCAAGCTCAAGGGAATATCTTTTCCGTCTGGTCCCCGAGGTCCAACTCGGGCCATATGATTCAGATCAAGCCCGGTATAGCGTGTTCGCACCATGGCACATGCATCTCGCGCATCTTCTCGGCAGGCTGATGCCTTCCATAGCTCAAAGCGACGCCGAGCTCCTTTGAATAAGTTCACCAGATCTTCCATAATTTCTGGAGGAGAATCAGATGGTCATAAGGTTGTAGCCATGTTCTTCATGGCTTTCTGAACCCTCTCATGCACTTTGGAGAGCTCTTGTAGCACGCCGCCTTGGAATCCGGATACTTCTCCTTCGGGCGGCCCAGTTAACAAACCTGCAAGAATAGCATTATTAAGCTCTAAATTGTTGGATAATATGAAAGCTAGTTCAAAGGTCATACGGAATATGCCGCCTTTTAGCTTTTTATTTTCCTTCAAGGCATCCAATAACTGGGCCTTTAGGTCCTTTATCTCTTCGACTTGCTTGATCTTTTCATCCCGCAGTTTGTTCTTTTGCTCAATGGTTCATGTTAATACACACTGACTAGCTGCTTCTTGCCCCTCAGCATGTTCCCTTAACTTCTCCTCCAGTTGATCTGTCAATTCCGCCACTGAAAATAAAACAATGTATGCTTAAACATCATTGACGGGGAAATCATATTTTCTGGACACTATTCGTACTTACCATTAGACCCTCATGGATTTCTTCAAGTCTTCTAGCTCGGTGATGACGGTATTCAGCTTGGTCCGGTTTGCTTCATGCTCCTTGGACAACGCGTCATTCTTTTCCTTGAGAACCTGCGGTCATAACAATCCTTAAATCAGTTGTGCCAACTGCTTCAAGTCTCGGGGGCTACTAGCATATGCTTATTAAATTTACACAAATTCTTACCCTCATATCCTTTGAAAGCAGGTGAGTGGCTCCGGCAAGCCCGTCTCGTGCAGCTCTGTGGATATACGCATCCACAGAGCTGAGGGCATTGAACGCCTCCTCAGTAAAGACCGGGTCGGGCATGACCTCTTTTCGCCGCCGATGATTCATCACGCTCTCCACCTTGGAATTTGTGACTGATACATTATCCGAATCCTCCTGCGGAGGACAATCCGGCGCTACATCCGTATCAGCTCTTGTCCTTGTTGATGAGCCCGGGGCCGGATTGGATGGTGATCGGCCAACAAGGTCCTCGGACGCAGTTCAACGTATGCTCCTTCTAAAATAAGACAGAAGGGAAAATGCAACAACACGGTATTGCATCAGGGCACATACTGAAAACCATACCTCTATTAGCTTAGCATTATGATCGTTTAGTTTTACTGCTATTGATTTCTTCATGACTTATACATGTTCCTCTGAGTGTGAGATTATGGAACTCCCGAATACCGGAGGAACACCTTATGTGCTATCAAATGTCACAACTTAACTGGGTGATTATAAAGATGCTCTACAAGTGTCTCCGAAGGTGTTTGTGGTGTCGGCATATATCGAGAATAGGATTTGTCACTCCGAGTGTCGGAGAGGTATCTCTAGGCCCTCTCGGTAATACACATCATAATAAGCCTTGCAAGCAAATGACTAATGAGTTAGTCACGAGATGATGTATTACGGAACAAATAAAGAGACTTGTGGGTGACGAGATTGAACTAGGTATGATGATACCGACAATCGAAACTCGGGCAAGTAACATACCAATGACAAAGGGAACAACGTATGTTGTTATGCGGTTTGACCGATAAAGATCTTCGTAGAATATGTGGGAGCCAATATGAACATCCAGTTTGCTATTGGTTATTAACTGGAGATGAGTCTCGGTCATGTCTACATAGTTCTCGAACCCATAGGGATCGCACGCTTAACGTTCGATGACGATCGATATTATGAGTTTATGTGTTTTGATGTACTGAAGGTTGTTCGGAGTCCCGAATGAGATCACGGACATGATGAGGAGTCTCGGAATGTCCAAGACATAAAGATTCATATATATGACGATAGTATTTGGACAACGGAAGTGTTCTAGGGGTACCGGGTACGTATCGGGTCATCGGAAAGGGGTTCCAGGCACCCCCGGCCAAGATATGGGCCTTATTGGGCCTAGGGCGGGACAGACCATCCCCTAGTGGGCTGGTGCGCCCCATATATGGCCAAATAGGGTGGGGGAAAGGAAAGGGAGAGGAGAGAAAGGAAGGGGGGCAATTCGGCCTCCCCTTTCCATCTCTCCCCCTCCTCTTGCCTTCTCCCTCCGGAAAACATGGAAAGGGGGGAGGCCGAATTGGATTTGACCCCAAGTAGGATTCCACCTACTTGGGGCGTGCCTCCTGCTACTCCCTCCCCCTACCACCTATATATATGTGGGGAGGGCACCGCTAGAACACACAACAGACAATCTCTTAGCCGTGTGCGGTGCCCCCCTCCATAGTTACACACCTCGGTCATATCGTTGTAGTGCTTAGGCGAAGCCTTGCGCCGGTAACTTCAGCATCACCATCACCACGCCGTCATGCTGACAAAAATCTCCCATGACACTCAACTGGGTTAAGAGTTCGTGGGACATCATCGAGCTAAACGTGTGCTGAACACGGAGGTGCCGTACGTTCGGTGCTTGGATCGGTTGGATCGCGAAGACGTTCGACTACATCAACCGCTTCACTAGACGCTTCCGCTTTAGGTCTACGAGGGTACATAGACACACTCTCCCCTCACGTTGCTATGCATCTAGTAGATAGATCTTGCGTGATCGTAGGAAAATTTTGAAATACTATGTTTCCCAACAAAGGCTACAATTGCCACTTCTGTACCATCGTGGCTCACATGATAGAAAATTCGTTAATAAGTTCTATGAATATGTCCGGGTCCTCTTCAAATCCGGGATCTTCATGGCGAACATGGTCCTCTGGTTGCAGCGCAGGGCAATGGACCCTCTCGATCACCTTCCCCCATGTCTGTTTTAAAACAGCTGAATATAGTTCGATCAACACATCTCATTGAAAAGAGGTGGATAATGCTTATAATCGAAAAAAACGTACCCGGTCGATGGGGTTATACATGGAAAAATCTTCCCGACATTGTAAACGGACAAAGTCTTCTTTCTCCCCCTTATAAAGATCTGTTAAGATGGCGGCCAAGGCGTTTGGGGTATCCGGACCCTCGCGCTTGTAGAGAGATGCATCGTCCAGCCCGTTGTAATGCCACACGGGAAACCCCCTGGATTGAAGTGGCTGAACACATCACTTTATCGCAATAGCCATAACTTCAATTATCGAGAGCTTGGAGTGGGCAAGTACCCTAATCCAACTGACTAGCCTCTTAACTTCCTAGCTATCCCCTTGCTTAGGGCTACGGGGATGCCAGTTGAGGCATTTCTTCAAAGGGGCGCTGGAGAATTCGGGAAGACCGTGCCGAACCGGGTCCGGAAGGGCCACGTCTTCGATATAAAACCACTCTGAGGGCCACTCTTCGGGTCCCTTTTTAGGAGCGCCGGATAGGTAACTTGTTCCCACTATGTGCAATACTTCGGTGCCGCCCACCTCGAATATGGATCCCTTTTTGGAGCGAGGGATGAGGCAAAAGAACTTTTTCGATAGTTCGAAATGAGCCTCGCAGCCTAAAAATAACTTGCAAAGAGCAACGAAAACCGCGATATGCAGGATAGAACCTGGCGTAAGGTTGTGCAGTTGGAACCCATAAAACTCCAAAAGACCTGTGAGGAAGGGATGAATTGGAAATCCTATACTTCTCAGAAGGAAAGATACAAAGCACACCCGCTCCTCTTTGCTGGGGTTGGAAAAGTTTTCCGCCAGAGCCTCGCCATCGATTGAAGCTAATCTAGCCCGAATAGAGACTAGATCAGCGGGAGGAAGATATCCCTCCGTCCGAAGTCTATTAAGCTAGGAATGGGATACCGAGCAGCTTCCCCAGTCTCCTGCTTGAGGGCCATGGGGACGCGAGGAGGAGCCGGGAGCACTTGCCATGTTTGGAGGATTTTTTGTGGTTTGCTCTGAGTGTTTCTGCGCACTGTGGAAGGTCGTCTGAGTTCCAATCTCTTTAAATAGACTCCATCTTTGCGCGACCGAGGGTTTATTTGTAAAAAGTACGTGGTCTGTTCGCATTCGTTTGACACGTGAAAGTCGAGGCGATGACGGGAAGGAGTCATCAAGGCGGGGTATAAAAGTCAGAACCGAACTGTCATCATTCCGAAGTATAACGAAGAACCTGCCTTGCAAGGCCGAAGACATGAAGCCGGATACTACATCATCATTGAAGGCAAGTTCGGGAGCTACTGAGGGAGTCTTGGATTTGGGGGTCCTCGGGTGTCTGGACTACTGCAGGTGGGCCGGACTGATGGGCCGTGAAGATAGAAGCAGAAGATCATCCCCCGTGTCCGGGTAGGACTCCTATGTACATATAAAGGCAAAATTGATGTCCGTATTAAATGATTCCTTCCTCCTCAAGTCATCTCTGTACAACCCTAGGCCCCCTCCGGTGTGTTTATAAGCCAGAGGGTTTAGTCCGTTGAGGCTAACAGAACAATCATAGGCTAGACTTCTAGGGTTTAGCCATTACTATCTCGAGGTAGATCAACTCTTGTAATCTCCATATACCTCAAGATCAATCTAGCATGAAGTAGGGTATTACCTCCATAGAGAGGGCTTGAACCTGGGTAAACACGGTATCCTTGTCTCCCCCTGATACCACCAATCCTCAGATACGCAGCTACGCCCCCCCTACCTGAGATCTGCCGGTTTTGACACCGACAACGGACCTAGGTTCTGCCCGAGCAGCTCCTGGGAGCGATGCGGAGGCAAGATTTGTATGTGGGTGTCTTTGTGAAGCATGCATGTAGCACTAATATGTTGTCTAATGTTTAATTGGGTCCTCCTTGATTATTACCATTTGTAAGATGAAACTTATAAACCGAGAAAGAGGAAGTAGCCCTCATCATTTTAACATGAGGGAGTAACCCTAAAGGTTTAAATGTGGTATCTTTCAGTTCCATGCGCTATTGCGTATATGAGCGCCAAGATGATGTCTCCGCTATATGAAGGTTAGTCATGACCAATTTTTTTGGCCAAGGTTATATATTTAGAGCATCTCTAGTAGCCCTCTTAGAATCATGACCCGTATAAATGTTTTACGGGCCAAGGAAAACACATTATAAGGGTCGATTTTAGCTACGGCCAAACAGAACCCGTATAATCAATCCGTAAAAAAGAATATTCTCTAAATATACCATCTTCTTCCTCATGTCCTTCCCATCTTGACCTCCATCCCCTCGATGTGTGCGCGTCCTGCCTCCGCAACCGCCTCCTCGTGCTCGCCACCAAGCGTGACCGGGACGGGGCCAGCAGCAGTGCGGACTGCAGCAGCAGCCATCCTCGCCGAGGTGTTCACGGCCGACTCGCATGAAGCTAGCTAGCTAGTTTTATGCGACGGTTGGGCATGCTGGCCGGCGGTCGGTGGGTGGGCGACGGTTGGGGCCGGCGGCCGGGGTGCTGGGACGGGCATCCGGCGGTCGGGGAAGCCGTGGCGACTGGTGGCCGCGGTGCTCGGGACGAGTGCGGCAGCTGCAACGGCCGGGGACGGGCGGACGCGAGGATTCATGAAGGTTCCGATGACAGTTGCATTCCCGCCAACGGACTTCCATGTATACATGTCATTCTCGGGTTGTTTCCAAAATCCTTATTTTCGCGGGTTTGGCCGGGATTTTTTCCACGCCCATTAATTTTGTTTATGAATCAGAGTCGTTTACGGGTTCTATTCTGGTCGCTTTTTTTTGTCTAAAACTGTAAACTGGTGGTTATTTTATAGCTTCGTGCATTTTAAGGGGTTTGCTAGAGAGGCTATTAAGTTGTCCAACTATTTAAGACTATCCTTAAAAAGGTATTATTACATCCTTTGGTATATCGATGTCTCCTTCCTCCTGCACTGTGTGAAGAAAGCTTGATGTTGCCTTTGGATTTCTGAAACATCCTTGAAGATAAGGTAACATTGTTGACACAACGGCCAAGAAGTAGCTGACGAGAGCCATAATATGCCAGCGACCATGAACAGGGAGAAAAAAGAGCATCCAAAAGAAGGACATGATGAAGAAAGTGGGACAACCATCCCAAAACTGGGCAGATAAGTCAGGCCTCACCTCAATAGCTTCCCCACCAAGCCGAAACAGGCAATACTTTATTGAATGGCAAAACAACAACAAACCAACACATGAATCATTGCCATCCACTCCACCGATCAAAATCATCGAAGACAACCTCCAGGAAACAAAGACAGTTCCAGGATCACATATTTGAAGCTCCACGTGTCCACCATTGTGCCAAACAACACTACCGGAATGAGGATATGCTAGGGAGACCTTATTCTGCACCCCAAATGACGACATTGCCATGCCAACGTAGACTAGGCACCTAGATCGAGGCCAACCAACTAGGACGACACAATCGACACTGCCAACCTCAATCCGTGGATTCCCCACCTCGCTAGTGTCGGAAAGAACCCGGAGGTGAGGCATACCAACAAGAACGACAACACATATGCGAGAAACCGTAGATGCATTTCCTGTCATGCGATTATCCGTTTTCAAAGCATGTATGTAATGCACGCAAAAGTTGAAATTATACACTTGAATCTCCATGTATCTGAGTGGCATAATACTTCCTTACTATCAGTGGAAGGACGATGTGATGATCATTCTAGGTAATAGTGTTGTACACAACGAATGAACACACTACAATAATTCATCATGCATTAGAGGGGCGACAAAAGGTATGGTGGAAGATTGCTCGATTTGGTTAACTTGGAGAGCCAATTCTTCACTCCCATGGCGTTGTGGGCGGCAGCATCGCATGTCCTTTCCATCACCCCCCTCCCCCCTCCTCTCACCCGTACTCCGTGTTGCCATAAATATTCTAGTATGTTAGCTTGTGATGTACCTGTCCATATTTATATGGTGGTGTAAATGTCTATCAAAATCCTAGTTGTGATTTGCCAACCTAAATATGTTTTAGGATTTTATTCTGTAATCACTTATTGCCTTACAAAAGCAAAATATGTTTATTTAGTAAGTCAAAGAAAGACATGTCAGTTAAGGAGATTTTCAAAAAATATTGCTCAGGAAAAGGCTCAAAGGTTGGACGAAGCACTCAGGAAAAGGAACACTATTTTTTAGATAATATAAGTATATTAGATCTAATCACTTATTTCCTTACCAAAGGAAAATAAATTTATTTGGTAAGTCAATTAAAGGTGAGACAATTAAGGCAATTTTCAAGGAATGTTGCTCAGGAAAAGAATGGATGGTTGGACGAAGCACTCCACTTGACTGGAAAAGAACACTATTTTTTAAGTAGTAGAGATAGAGATAAGAACTTATTGCCTTACCAATGAGAAATAAGTCTGTTTGGAAAGTCAATAAAAGGTGGGCAGTTAAGACTTAAGATGCTTTTCAAGGAATGTTGCTCAGGAAAAGGATGAAAAGATTGGACGAAGCACTCTGCTTGGCAGGAAAAGAAATGTTATTTTTTTAGGTAGTTGGGATTTAAAATGATATAGATATGTCATTAATAATTAATCATATATGCTTGTGTGCATCAATTGATGTTGAGTTTGAGTCTTTATCTTTTTTAAACAAACAAGATAACTGTTTGTGCATGCTATGGGTATAGATATTTTAGTACATTAGTCTGTGATGTATTGATAACCCACAAGTATAGGGGATTGTTTGTAGCCTTTTTCAATAAGTAAGAGTGTCGATCCCAACGAGGAGCTAAAGTCAGAACAAATATTCCCTCAAGTTCTATCGACCACCGATACAACTCTACGCACACTTGATGTTTGCTTAACCGAAAACTAGTATGAAACTAGAAGTACTTTGGGATAGTTTTGCTAGATAACAAAGAGCACGTAAATACATACTAGGGGCTGTTTAGATAAAGATCATAAGTTAGTGGTTTAGTAGATAACCTTTTGTCAACAAGAAAGTTATTTGTCCCTAGGTAATCGATAACAAGTACCGGTAATCATTCTTGCAATTTTATATGAGGGAGAGGCATGAGCTAACATACTTTCTCTACTTGGATCATATGCACTTATGATTGGAACTCTAGCAAGCACCAGCAACTACTAAAGATCATTAAGGTTGTGAAACCCAACCATAGCATTAAGTATCAAGTCCTCTTTACTCCCATACATCATACCCCCTTACTCAGGTTTAAGTTTCTGTCACTCTCGCAACCCACCATAAGAGAACCATGAACATATTGTAACACCCTACAGCGGGGGCCCCTCACATTTGCGCGAGAACGGAGGGCACCGTAGGACATCACCATAAATAAAATATACAATCATACTAACCAAGATCATGATTAACCCACAGGACAAAATAGATCTACTCAAACATCATAGGATAACCATTGATCATTGGGAAATAATATATGGAGTTGAGCACCATGTTTAAGTAGATATTACAGCGGGAGGAAAGAGGTGTTACACCGCTGCAATGAGGGGGAAAGAGTTGGTGTTGACGGTAGCAAGATTTTTGATGTAGATCGCCGTCCCGAGCGTTGCCCCAGCGGCACTCCAGCGCCACCGGAAGCGAGGGGGAGAGAGCCCCCCTCCTTCTTCTTTTTCCTTGGCCTCCTCCCTAGGTGGGAGAAGGGTTCCCCCTCTAGTCCTTGGTCTGCATGGCATGGGAGGGAGAGAGCCCTTCCGAGATTGGATATGTCTCTCTGTCTCTCTCTATTTCGCGTCCCCCAGATTTGGCCGAAAACCGTTTCTTCTATTCCCGGAGATCCGTAACTCCGATTCCGCTGAGATTTTTACACGACTTTTTCTGGATATAAGCTTCCTTGTGCCCGAGGTACAACTCCAACCGGCGTTCCAAGTGGGCATAAGACACCTGGGCGCGCCAGGAACTTTTGGCGCGCCCTGGTGGGTTGTGGGGCCTACGGGCCCCCGTTTACGTAGCTTCCACCTCCCAAAAATCATATATATTCCAAAATTATTCTCCATGAAATTTTATTGCATTTGGACTTCGATTGATGTGGATACTCTGTGATACAAAAAACATGCAGAAAACAGGAACTGGCACTGGATCAATAGGTTAGTCCAATAAATCATATAAAAAGTTGGCAAAAGTATGTAAAAGTTTTCTTTTTGAAAAAGTTTTAGGTTCCCCTCTATTTTTTTTTGTTTTTTAAACTTTATAAAACCACTCAATAGAAATAAATGACACTTTTTGTAAACTTCCGGGTTGTCTCCCTGGTAGCGCTTTCTTTAAAGCCATTAAGCTAGGCATAAAGTGCTCAAGTAAAGAATCCACCCGGATCCCAAGGTATATCAAAGCCAATTTTAACTAGCAATGATTTGACATTTAGTAGTGAGAACAAAGTGATATGTATCAAGCAATTATGAAGTCTAACTCTCTTCCTATGCATCGACATGTCATACAAGAACAATTCATGCACACAAAGTAAAGGCCAATACATAGCATAATCAGTTTCTTGCAATTTTGTTTTGTTGGAAACATAAAGAGGTGGAGATATAGTTCCTCTCTCATAATAATTGCAAGTAGGAGCAGCAAGCACATGCATATTATACTCATCAAAATCATCATGTGTAATGGTAGAATGCAACCCATCAATATAATCCTTAATAAGAGCAAACTTCTCCGATATAGTGTAGTTTGGAGAATTCAAAAAGATAATAGGACTATCATGTGTGGGTGCAATAGCAACTATCTCATGTTTAACATTAGTAACTACAACAAGTTCATCTCCATAAGCATAATTCATATTGGCATCTTGGCCACAAGCATAACAAGCATCATCAAAAAGGGATATTTCAAAAGAATCAACGGGATTATAGCAATCATCATAACGTTCATCCTTCGGTAAATTCGAAGGGAAATTAAACAATGTATGAGATAAAGAGTTACTCTCATTAGAAGGTGGGAACGGGTGATCAATCCGCTCTTCCTCATTTTGTTCTTCGCTCTCCTCCTCATCTTTTTCATCCAATGAGCTCACAATGTCATTAATTTCTTCTTCCATAGACTCCTGGAAAATATTAGTCTCTTCTTGGACAGCGGAGGAGTCCTCAATATATAGTTTAATATAAGGATTAGAATCATAATTATCATAGAAATATTTAAGTATGGCCAAATTTTTAGATTTGTAGAAAGTAGTATCACACTCTTCAGTAAAAGAAGCAATTTCACAAGTACCCCCAAAAGCAACAAATTCTTCAATTTGTTGAACATCATAGTAATTATAAGCACCCTTAGTATACGAAGATACGATTCCATTATGAGTAAACTCACATTGGTAAGGAAGGTGTTTCTTAGGGTCTTCAGAACAACAAGTACAATAATATATTTCACATAAATTCCAAGCATAGCACTGCAAAGTATTAATATGATGCCACAAAAGTTTCCCTTTTTTAGATATGCGGTGTCGCACATAACAAGCATGCTCATCTAAATATTTGCCCTCAACTAAGCCAGTTGGGGTTTTAGCCCTAGCACATAGGGACCGAAGATGATCCACATAAAAAGCTTCCGTAGTGTGATAGATTTTGGGTGGTTCTTCAACCATTGATTCAGTAGGTACCACTATTTTGTTTTGGTATTTTGCATTTCCTACCCATAAATAAAGATAGAAAACAACTTAGAACAGAAAATAAAAACTACTTAGTGATAAAGAAAACAAGCACACACAAGAATATTCACCCCACGCTATAACTCCCCGGCAATGGCGTCAGAAAAAGGTCTTGATAACCCACAAGTATAGGGGATCGTTTGTAGCCTTTTTCGATAAGTAAGAGTGTCTAACCCAACGAGGAGCTAAAGGCAGAACAAATATCCCCTCAATTTCTATCGACCATCGATAAAACTCTACGCACACTAGACATTTGCTTTACCGAAAACAAGTATGAAACTAGAAGTACTTTGGGATAGTTTTGCAAGATAATAAAGAGCATGTAAATGAAAAGTAGGGTCTGTTTAGATAAAGATCAACTAAGTTAGTGGTTTAGTGGATAGCTTTTATCAACAAGAAAGTTATTTGTCCCTAGGTAATCGATAACAAGTACCGGTACTCATTCTTGCAATTTTATATGAGGGAGAGGCATGCGCTAATATACTTTCTTTACTTGGATCATATGCACTTATGATTGGAACTCTAGCAAGCATCCGCAACTACTAAAGATCATTAAGGTCATGAAAACCAACCATAGCATTAAGTATCAAGTCCTCTTTACTCCCATACGTCATACCCCCCTTACCCTGGTTTAAGTTTCTGTCACACTCACAACCCACCATCAGAGAACCGTGAACATATTGCAACACCCTACAACGGGGCCCCCTCACGTTTGCGCTAGAACGGAGGGCACGGTAGGATAGCACCATAAATAAAATATACAATCATACCAACCAAGATCACGATTAACCCAGAGGACAAAACGGATCTACTCAAACATCATAGGATAACCATAGATCATAGGAAATAATATATGGAGTTGAGCACCATGTTTAAGTAGAGATTACAGCGGGGGGAAAGAGGTGTTACACCGCTGCAATGAGGGGGGGGGGAGAGTTGGTGTTGACGGTAACAAGATTGTTGATGTATATCGCCGTCCCGATCGTTGCCTCGGCGTCACTCTGACGCCATCGGAAACGAGGGGGAGAGAGCTCTTCTTCCTTGGCCTCCTCCCTAGGTGGGGGAAGGGTTCCCCCTCTAGTCCTTGGTCTACATGGCATGAGAGGGGCGAGAGCCCCTCCGAGATTCGATTTGTCTCCCTGTCTCTCTCTGTTTCACGTCCCCCAGATCTGGCCGAAAACCGTTTCTTATATTCCCGGAGATTCGTAACTCTGATTGCGCTCAGATTTTTACACGATTTTTTCCGTATATAAGCTTCCTTGCGCCCGAAGTACAGCTCCAACCGACGTTCCAGGTGGGCATAAGACACCTGTCTGGCGCGCCCTCGTGTGTTGTGGGGTCTACGGGCCCCCATTTACGTAGCTTCCACCTCCCAAAAATCACATATATTCCAAAATAATTCTCCGTGAAATTTTATTGCATTTGGACTTCGTTTGATATGGATACTCCGCGATACAAAAAACATGCAGAAAACAGGAACTGGCACTTGGCGTTGGATAAATAGGTTAGTCCAATAAATCATATAAAAAGTTACCAAAAGTATGTAAAAGTTGAATAATATTTGTTCGCACACGAACACGTCACCGTGTACCCTCGACTCCGGGGGTGATGCACCGCAGCTCATGTCGAAGGAGACCCGTCCAGAAGCGCGGTACGCAAGCAATCCGACGGGTGCTTTTGTAGACTCGAAGACCCGCTTAACCGGGAGGGACCCCATCAGGTTGCGCGGCAGCTACGGTCTACCCTAGGTTGACTTGATCGCCCCTAGGGCCTCGAGGTTCGCCACCCTGCAACAAGAAGAACAGACGAAGAACGAGTAGAAGAAGAACTAGGGTTAAGGAGAAAGATAAAAGATAAAAAGTGGTAGATGATTTGTTCGATTGTGTGTTGTTCAATTGGACGTTACCCCTTAGGTATATAACATTTGGATGGACTTCCCGTTCAAGAAAAGGACTCCAAATCACGTCCAAAACTCGGATTTAGGTAAGTCTGGAATATCAGTTCGGTTTTTAGGCCCCACAGGTCACAAACGACCTCGGATGAAGATGATCCCAAAAGTAAATTTGACCTTTTCGACGAGGCGAAGAACTTTTGTGTTGAACGTTTTTCTATTCGAGACCATCTTCAAGGCCGAATCGTTCGACAAAATAGACTGTTACTCGTGCTACTCACCATACGCGTGTGTGATGGGGTTGCCACTTTTGCCCCGTGACACGGCCACACTCAGGTGTCTGTAAATTTTACATACGATCTCGGATTAATACAATTTTATATCAAAATCAACCGTTTCGACGAGGCGAAGACAATTCATGTAGAATGTTTTCTCATTTGAAGCTATCTTGGGGGCATAATCAGCTGAATAGTGTTCTGGATACAAAATCCTATTACTTCGAACACAACTTCGGCCTTAGAGATGAGACCGAATGGCTATGGCCCAAATATCAAAGTTTCTCCTTTGGACCATATGGAACTTTCTCACTTTGAACACTTTTCCATTTAAGGCTTTCTTAATTATGTTTTCGACCATGCCAAAATCTGGTGTCAACACATGCCTCCCTATTTTTCGGCAAAGCTTGCGTGCCAAAAAATAACTTGCACAATGCTCTTTCTAAGGACGATGTCAACACTTCATCGGCCATTTGTACGTGCTTAGGAGGATAAGTATATATCGGCAATTTAGATTAGCAACAACAGTGAAGCTAATCAAACATATGATGATTTGGTAATACCCTTTCGTGATGTAAGAAATTATATTGCATCCATGGATTAAAATAAGCCCATCGAGGGTAACCAATCATACCTAATGAAAAATTTCATGGCATAGGCATCAACGACATTGTTGAAGAAAATGGATAATGTGTGGACCGAAGATGTTGAAACCTTCGGCTTGGTCCTTCATAGTTTTTACTCTTTTCCTTCTTCACCTTTGCCGCACTCCTTGTAAAGGAAGCTTGCACATAAGTTTTATTTTTAATATTTCGTTTGGGAACCCATGCCATGTTTCTACATTCAAGTTCTTGTGCAAGCTTTCGCAACATCTTCTTTCGCCAATACGATAAGCCGAGTGGGCACCCCGGCTGCGATTTTGTTTGAAGTAATGGCAATTCTTGTTTTACCTTGTGCACTCTCAACTTCTTCTTTTCAGATTTAGCATTTGATTGACTTGCCTCGTTGCCTTTTGTAGCCAATGTCAACAGTTTAATTGGCTCTTTTTCATTTGAGATCATATGTGAAGTGGCACTCTTACGACCATCTCATTTGACGCGGTAGACTTGCTCAACCACCTCTTTCTTCTTCCTTGAGCTCCGGGCCGATTCCTTATAATTGAAACGGTCTATGACATGTGATTGTTCAAATGTAGATCTTCTCGGAGCTGCATAATATTGGTGAGATGGTCTAAAATAAGATGGAGAATGTGCCCCTATATCATACCTGTCCCAAGATGGATATGGATCTACATGAGCATAGGGAGGTATCCACGGCATTGGCACCCCAAAATATGGATACGAATATGTTGCATTCAAATTCTCTTCTTGCCAATATCGATCCTTGGATTTGTGCTTAGGGGGTGATCTTGATGCTTTTGCATTACTTGGCCGATAAGCAATTTTCTCCTCACTTATCTTCTGATATTTTTCCAATAGTTGCACGAAAGTGACTTTTGACTTTTTACCTTTGTGCTTACCTCGGCCTTTGCTTGCATCGATCTTTGCATTTTCTTGTTCTCCCCCAGTACTTGGCGTCTTCATTGCAACTTTGACGGAATTTTTGCCCTCAAGAATATTTTCATCATGCTCTCGAACAACTTCCTTATTTGAAAGCTTGGTCCCATCACCTACAGTCTTGACCTTCTCATCATTAAAGGAATCGTCTTGAAGCAGTCGATTAAAAAACTTTTTTCCATCAAGACCAATCGGAATTGACCGGTCATCTATTGGTGTTTCAACAAATTTCAATCGTCCTTTTTCAATGGACAATTTAACTATTTGACGAAACATATTGCAATCCTCCAAATTATGCTTGAACAAATGATGCAACCTACAATACATTCGTCCTTGAATTGATGGCTTGACATGGTGATCAAGAATACTTATGTAATTATTTTTCATTAACAAATCAAATATTTGATCACACATGCTTGAATTGAAGGTAAACTTTATATTCTCTAGCCGATCTTGCTGTGAGAACGGCTTTGGAGTTAAGCAAACAAATTGTTTAGATTTTGTATTACCCCAGCTATGCATTGTGTTTTGCACTCTATTTTCGATGTCTCCTAAAAGGAAATTATGCTATCATCGTTTTTCCCAACAGAGTATAACCTTGGCTTTAAATTTCTGAAATCAATGTAGTTAGAACATACATGTCTCAATTGAGACCATGCATAAGCCAAGTATGAAGCAAGCAAAGCTACCCAATTATATATGTACTTTAAATAAAACAATGGGAAAAGCTTTGGCTGCAGTAATAAGTCACCATCAGTCTCTTTGAATGGTACAATATATTGACCGATATGCTTAGTAACAATTTTACTGCTAACAAGTAAATTGCCTTTCATCATTGGTCTTTCAAAATTACTTATAAGATTTTTCCTAATAGATGCATCAACAATAAAGTTGCGACCAAATCTGAAAATAGGTAAATCACTTGCTACACGTACCTCTTTGAATATGTTGGGAGGGCATGACGGTGGTGTAATTTGAACGATACTTTGTTCCGCTTTTGAATAACTCTCCAATGCCTTGGAATCCTATTTCTCTTCAATAGATTCGGTACACATACTATTTGATTCGGCTTTTTTAATAACCGGGTTTTCTTTATTACCCGAATCAATACTTTTATTCTTTTGAATTTCCATGTCTTCTCGCTCTTGTCTAATTTTAGCCCACATCTCAGCTTGATGAGCTTTAAACTATTTCATCTCAATTTCCATCCACTCCTCATGAGATTGCCCCCCAATACTTGGAGACTCCCCCGGCAATGAGTTTCCGAAACTATGAAAATGTTTAGGGGCTACATTGGATGCTATAGTACTGGGTGAATGCATCATTTGCACAACTCTAGCTTTTACAGCAGCAAAATCATGAGGCTTCCCACTTTTTATTAGTTCCTCACGAATAGCGTTGCACATATCCCAAGAGAATGTAAGCTTGTTCTCAATTACCCAGTCTAGATATGGTTGTCCCCCGATGCTTTTAGACTCTTTCGGCAATTATATGTTGCCGAAATTATGTAATTTTGTAGGGGGAACATGACATGCCACGGTAGTGGGTGAAGGCCTTTGTGCTCCTGCAGAAGTTTCACTTATTCGGCCATGACCGTGAAGGTACGGGGCCGAAGTATGGACATCAACAGTTGCGTATCGTGCCAAAAAAATTAGTAGCATGAGGTGTAGCATATGATGTTTGAGGGTAATTGGCCGAATAACTAGTAGTAGCATGGCCAATTCCCCTATCCACTGACATGTTTGGATTAAGATGTTGCAAGTTAGTTGCCGATGAATAAAAAGGTGAAACACTTTTTTGCATGCTATTGAAAGTTCCTACATAGGGTGTTTCAACTTGCTTAACCAAACTCATCAAGTTGTTCATCGGCATACAAATTTGTGGGGTTGCCGATGTATGGGGGTTGGTACACATATGTTGCATGTTGCTAAAATTATATGAGGTAGAAGCATGGATATTTTGTTGCAACGGCTCTTGCACATAATTAGATACATGATTGATAAAGTTAGGGCTAGCCGATACATTATGCTCATTAAACGATCTAGCAACAACATATGCATTATTTGCATCTACATAAGTGAATTGGGTATTCATGTTACCTTTGTAGATTAAAAACCCTAGATGACGATCTCTTCATAGAAAGAACATACCGGAGACCGTTCAAAGCTTCATTCCCCAACGGAGTCGCCAAAAAGTGTGTTCGCACATGAACACGTCACCGTGTACCCTCGACGCCAGGGGTGATGCACCGCAGCTCACGTCGAAGGAGACCCGTCCGGAAGCGCGGTACGCAAGCAATCCGGCAGGTGCTTTTGTAGACCCGAAGCCCCGCATAACCGGGAGGAACTCCGTACGGGCGCGCGGCGGCTATGGGCTGCCTTAGGTCGACCTGATTGCCCCTAGGGCCTCGAGGTTCGCCGCCCCGCAACAAGAAGAACAGACGAAGAACGAGTAGAAGAAGAACTAGGGTTAAGGAGAAAGATAAAAGATAAAAAGTGGTAGATGATTTGTTCAATTATGTGTTGTTCAATCGGCCGTCACCCCTTAGGTATATAAGAGGTGGATGGACTTCCCGTTCAAGAAAATGACTCCAAATCACGTCCAAATCTTTCCAAAATTAACCGAACTCGGACTTAGGTAAGTTTGGAACATCAGTTCGGTTTTTAGGTCCCACAGGCCACAAATGACCTCGGATGAAGATGATCCCAAAAGCAAATTTGACCGTTTCGAACAACTTTCGTGTTGAACGTTTTTCAATTCGAGGCAATCTTCAAGGCCGAATTGTTCGCGCAAAACAGGTTGTTACTCGCGTTACTCACCAGACGCGTGTCTGATGGGGCGCACCACTTTTGCCCCGTGACATGGCCACACTCAGGTGGCTGCAACTTTTACATACGATCTCGGATTAATATAATTTTTATATCAAAATCAACCGTTTCAACGAGGCGAAGACATTTCATGTAGACTGTTTTCTCATTTGAGGCCGTCTTGGGGGCATAATCAGCCGAATAGTGTTCTGGATACAAAATCTTAGTACTTCGAACACAACTTCGGTTTTAGAGATGAGACCGGATGACTATGGCCCAAATATAAAAGTTTCTCTTTTTGACAATACGGAACTTTCTCACTTTGAACACTTCTCCATTTAAGGCTTTCTTAATTATGTTTTCGACATTGCCAAAATCTGGTGTCAACAATATTGGTATGAAACAAAAAAAAATATAGATACGACGGAGACGTCTCATGTACCTGTTCATATTTATATGATTGTGTAAATAAATATTTATCAAATTATACTCTTGATTTGTGTACATTAATATATTTTAGGATTTTATTTTGTAATGGCTTATTGCCTTACTAATGAAAAGTAAGTTTATTTGGCAAGCCAATAAAAGGTGGGGCGGTTAAGAGTATTTTCAAGTAATACTACTTACTATAAAAAAATCCTTGAAAATCACCATAGTAAGTATCATTCCTTTTTAACAGGCTAACCAATATGCACTGTGTTGCAAGAGAAGAAAAAAATGTATGCCATAGCGCCATAAGCATGGTTCAATCCTTCACAAATTCAGTTTTATTTCAACACGCCACTCCACACATGTGGCGTCTTATCTTTCTTCCCGTCCTCACCGACACAGGCCATGGTGTCCAACTAGTCTCAAAATGCTAGAATGTGGTCAATCTCAAGATGACGATTTTGGTTATCATGAGATGCACTTGTCACTGAGACACGCTAGTGCATGAGAATGCTTTAAACTTTTAAAATAATCTTAAATACATGAACTTTCTTTGTAAAACACATGAACACTTTTTATGTCACATGACATTTTTTCAAAAGCATACCCTTTCAATTTCAAACATATTTTTAAACATGCAAAATCATTTCATAATTACATGAACACATTTTAAATAAAAAGGTAAACACTTTTCAAAATACATGGACATTATTTTAATGTGTGAGCATTTTTAGAAAAACAAACGGGAAAAAATTCCCGGCACTCCTAATCCAATCATTGTGGTTTTCGTCAAAATATAATTTTAGTTATGAACCAATGTGCATCGACGGGTCATCGAAACTTTTTTGTACGCCCAGGAGCACTCTATAAAATTCTGTTTTAAATGAAAATTTTCATACGCCGAAGAGAGCTCCATATAATTTTATTTTAATTAGAGCTTTCCCACTTTAGTCGTATTCTCTTTTGTTTTATTTCCCTTCCTTCCCTTTATCCCTCTTTCCTTCTTTATTATTTGCACTTCTTCCTTAATTCTCTGTTTTAATCTTTTCTGCCTTATTCCTCTTTCCTTTCCTTATTCCTTGCAGCCTTTGCTTATCTCTATCTTTTACTAGCTACTAGTAGAATGTCGTGCGTTGCCACGAGCTTCTGAAATAGTCACAGATAGAGACGATAAAACATGGTCACAATTGCATAATAATTGAAGTCCACTTCATTTGGAATCAAAGTGATAAAAAAATAGAAAATTAACAATGTATACCTATAAGTGATGATCCAATGAAAAAATCTATTACAAAGTATTGAGATCTACTTGATGCGCTTAAGAAATTCTCTCACAATATCAGGGAAGTTGTCTTTAGACTCATTCACACGATGTTTGAGCAAATATAGTAGAATGTGAGTGCGTTGCTATGGGCTTTTGAAATATTTTGTTGGAGTTATATAAACATAATGCATGTTAAAAAATTATGTATAGAAAAGATAGTAACATATAATAATTGAAGTCCACTTCACTTATAATGTAATTTGATAAATAAAATTATTAGACAATGTATACATAAAAAGCGATGATCCAACTATTAATTTGTTATGAATTAAGATATGCTTGATGTGCTTAAGATATTCTCGCGCAATGTCAAAATGTTGTCTTTAACTTCATCAACACGATATTTGAGCAAATATAATAAACACTTCTTTCTCAACTCATAACCATCCACACAAGCAATATATCTAGTTAGTATGAATATTTTACTTGGAAGGCCTAAAAATATGCAATTGAGAAACGATGCGACATGGCGAGGAGGGATGACGCCCTCATCGTCTACACGAGACACAACGATGTGACGCGGCGAGGTGAAGGGAAAAGATGCCCTAGTCGTCTACATCAGGCACACCAGTGTGGCGTGGCGAGGAGGAACGACACCCTTGTTGTCTAAATCATGTTGTGTTTGTATCCGGGCGCAAGTCTTCATCTTGTCTTCCTCATCTCATCTCCGCCCATAACTCGACTTGGCTCCACTCCATATCTCACCGCCATAGCATGCAGTTTTTCATCACATCCTAAATGTATCCCCATTCCATTGTGCATGTCCTACTTCCTCCCTAACATGTGTCTTCTTCGCACTAACTTTATTTGCTTCGTTAGCACTGTAGATGTCACTTAGCAACAATTAGCAATCCCTTGATGCATCAATATAATGAATATATACAATACAACGAGATGAGGGTTATACGAGACAATGAGATTTATGGCACTACATTGGGTGCAATACCCGTGTGTTGCCAAGTAAACACGAACAAAGGAAGCCAAGTAAATGCTCGTTAGTTATAACGTGGAGCAAACCACTCAAGTGCCTCTTGGTAATAAAATACTTCAAGAGAATTTTCTATCCTCTATAGTTGTGTACAACTTCATCTTTGACAATTGCTTTCTGAACCCATATTGAGCTAGATCCCTCTGCCAACATTTCATAATTATTGTTTTGGCAGTACAATGTTGCATGCTAGATTATATGGCAGTACAATATTGCATTCTTGTATTATCACGAGACATGCTGGTTGTCAGATGTATGAGTCAACAAAGTTGTAATGATTTATATCTTAAATTACAAAATATTCAGTGCCATTAGAAAACATCACACATCATAGATTAAATTCTTCCAATCTGAAATACCTTGAGCTGTTTGCTTCATATCTACAACTATTTAAGAAATATATGAGCATCAGAACATGGCATGTACAGTTGTGCATGCATGGTATCCGTTTATATCTAAAAATACAAAAGCCAATAACAAAATATCCTGATTTTACAGACTACTTATTTAGAGCTACATTCCAGGCAGTGTATTATACGTAAAAGATTTTTATTGATAGTTAGCCTGCATTTAAGAATCAAGATTTGTCCCCGCTAAAATGTGAATAACCTAGGTTTAATTATTTCTCACCATTTTGAAATCAACATACACAGAAACCGCATTGTAAATTTTAGAAATGGTAGTTATGCAACAATCAGTAAGTACAAGTGTGTATAAGTAAATTAAATAACAAACACTTCAATCAATTATAACAACAGAAAGTACAAGTCTGTATAAGTAAGCACCAAGGTGGAACACATGTCTGCGTAACTACCTAGTAGACAACATATGTGGATCACTAAGCCATGGTAGAATTATTTTATTACTTCACGTGTTACCATTATCGACACTCTTATCCTGACATCTAATCTCAATGAGGATTTGCAGGTTCAACCACATGCATCCATCAAAATACATGAGATGAATGCAGATAATAATTTATATCCTTGATCAACAGAGGATATATATAGAGACTGGAGCTTCATGTTTTACAAAACATGAAGTCTGATTGCCATGGAATATTCATGCTGATGGAAGCACTTCATTTTCAATAAAATACAAAAGATATGAAACCAACCTTACTTAACCTATGGTTAGCCCCTAGGTCTTCGTCTGTAAATTTTAGTTTGCCCACAATAATGATGTTATCCAAAGTCATACTACCCAAGAACAATTGCATGTTCTGAAAAAAATATGCCCTAGAGGCAATAATAAAGTGTTATTTATATTTCCTTATATCATGATAAATGTTTATTATTCATGCTAGAACTGTATTAACCGGAAACATAATACATGTGTGAATATATAGACAAACAAAGTGTCACTAGTATGCCTCTACTTGACTAGCTCGTCGAATCAAAGATGGTTAAGTTTCCTAGCCATAGACATGTGTTGTCATTTGATTAACGGGATCACATCATTGGTGAATGATGTGATTGACTTGACCCATTCCATTAGCTTAGCACTTGATCGTTTAGTTTTACTGCTATTGCTTTCTTCATGACTTATACATGTTCCTATGACTATAAGATTATGCAACTCCCGAATACCGGAGGAACACCTTGTGTGCTATCAAACGTCACAACGTAACTGGGTGATTATAAAGATGCTCAATAGGTGTCTCCGAAAGGTGTTCCTGGTGTTGGCATAGATCAAGAATATGATTTGTCACAACGAGTGTCGGAGAGGTATCTCTGGGCCCTCTCGGTAATACACATCATAAAAGCCTTGCAAGCAAATGACTAATGAGTTAGTCACGAGATGATGTATTACGGAACGAGTAAAGAGACTTGCCGGTAACGAGATTAAAATAGGTACTGGGATACTGGCGATCTAATCTCGGGCAAGTAACATACCAATGACAAAGGGAACAACGTATGTTGTTATGCGTTTTGACCGACAAAGATCTTCGTAGAATATGTAGGAGCCAATATGAGCATCCAGGTTCCGCTATTGGTTAGTGACCGGAGATGAGTCTTGGTCATGTCTACATAGTTCTCGAACCCATAGTGTCGTGGAATTAGCACGGCAGATGTCCGGTTTAGCGGACTTAGTTGTGGAACCATCGCATGGGTTAGCTTGAAGAAGTTAAAAGCACACAAAGGACACAGAGGGTTTATACTAGTTCGGCCCCTTCGATGAAGGTAAAAGCCTATGTCTAGTTTGGTTTGGTATTGCTTGGGCGTCGATGAATAGGGAGCAGATTGCTTGCCTGTCTCTCGACGGATTGTTTCCTGTCCTTGAACCGTCGCCGGTTCATCCCTTTATATAAGAGGCGACGCCCGGTACGGTTTACAGAGTCCCGAGGCCGGCTCATAATTGTGTCCGCCTCGGTCTCTACTCTTTCTTCCTTGTGTCTCAAGTTACATGATAGGACGGTTTACAAACTGTAAACTTTACACATGGGCTCTAAGCCTTCATGGGCCGTAACCTCCACCGAGTTTATAATTACACAGCTACATTACCATAATCTGGATCTCCCTAGCCGGTTTATACCTGCTAGTAATATCCCTGACATTAGGCCCCAGAATGATTTGAACTTGTTCATGTCAGTCTTCTAAATCTTGCATAAACTTCTTTCCTATATCTTCTCTATTTTGTAAACCGGCTATGACGTCATCCCTGGAAATCATTTGATTCGATCGTGACATCACCTCTGCATTTATTGCGCACAACCGTTTGTTACCTTTGTTTAAAGGTCATCCCGAAAATCAAGGCGACAGTAGAATCTTTATCCAATCTCTGATAGACCTGGCCAAATCTCGGGCCGGGCCGGGCTTTGGGCCGGGCCAACAAAAACCCAGCGTCTACGGGACTGGCCCGAGCCCGGCCCGGCCCGACGAATTGCTACGTTTTCCAGGCCCGAGCCCGGCCCGAGGCAAAGCCCGAAAGCCCGAAGCCCGGCCCGACGGCCCGAGATAATCCAAAAAACAACATCATAGTGTTCCAGTTTCATACATAGTGTTCCAGTTTGGAAGTAAACAGCAGCAAAACAGTAGTAAACAGTTTCAGTTTCATACACTCATAATGTTCCAGTTTCATATAGTTTCAGTTTCAACAATAGTAGTAAACAACAGCAAAACAACAACATAGTGTTCCAGTTTCAGTTTCAACAACAGCAAAACAAGGTCATAGTGTTTGAGAAAAACAACATCATAGTGTTTGAGAAAAACAATACCAGAACATATTCAAGTGTTCCAGTTTCAACAACATCAAAACAGCATCATAGTGTTTGAGCAAAACAATAGCAGAACCACATAAAAGTTTCAGTTTCGACCTCTAAACGTTCCAGTTACAACAAACACAAGTGTATGAATATTATTACAGTCCATAACCAAAATAAGACAAGTAGTTTGTTGGCTTCCATCTCGCCATGCCTGATCTGAACCTTCTTCTCTTCGCATTGCTCTAGTAACAACTCTAGAAGACAGAATGAACAGAAAGTTAGCGGAAGTGAAAAAACAACTTGACAATTGAAATGAACAAAGAATATAGATGTTACATTCTTCATCCGAAGATGAATCTTCATCATTATCTAGCGCAATCACTTCTTCTGCCTTTCTCTTATTATCTACAATAATAGATTGGGTTAGTTACCATTTGGAAGTAAAACATACAAATAAGAATGTGAAACAAACAAGATTACAACATATACCTTCTTTTTTCTGCAGTTTGCAACGATACCAATCTTGCAAACACATTAGGGCCTCAACCGTCTTTGGTTTAAGTGAGTTTCGGTTCAGGGTTATAACCTTCTTACTCAAGCTGAAAGCGGATTCTGAAGCAACACTTGACACAGGAACTGCAAGGATATCACGTGCCATTCTTGCTAGTTGCGGATACCTAGCTGCAGACTTACTCCAGAAATCCAAGATATTGACATTTTCATTCAACCTCTTCGCAGGTTCAGCCAAATACAATTCCAATTCAGATCTCTCTTCATGTGAGCTCGTGCTTTCCACGTACTGATCATAGTCAGAAAAGGCACCAAGTCCACACGTGCTTGATGATGCACTTGGTGCTATGTTTTCATTGACATGTACACCACTACGATACTCGTTAAATAAAGAAGTCATTGTAGTTTTAACAAGACTAATGCGCTGAAGGGCATCATCACCATCATATAGCTTGGAGTAGGCATATCCTAAAAACTTGAATTTAATGCGGGGATCAAGAACGACAGCACAAGACAGAAATACGCTATAGTCAGACCAATATTTCATGAATTTCTCCCTCATAACTGCCAACATTGGAGCCATGTAACTATTCACCCCAGCACTAGCCTCTATAATAGCAGAATGAACAAGATAGACATTCATGAAGTACAAGTTGGCTGTTGGATACTTTGTTCCTGAGAAAGTTGTAGTTACCTTGAAGAAAACCTCCAAGAACTGATACATATGAGATACCTTGGCCCATTCTTCTTTGGATAGCGAAAAGTTCACCTTGAATATGCTGTCCCTCTCAGAATACCAATGCAGCACCT
The DNA here is from genome assembly GCA_902687465.1 of Secale cereale. NCBI lineage: Eukaryota > Viridiplantae > Streptophyta > Magnoliopsida > Poales > Poaceae > Secale > Secale cereale. Next base: position 124,824,443 of record LR738710.1, on the reverse strand, counting down.
CTCTAAAGTACAAACAACAACCAATCATAGTGTAGGTTGAATTCCAACGGATGGGCATATCAGGTTTCAACCTTTTTGTTTCTTCTAGGTTGAAAGTAGAAGCAGCAGTACTATAAAACTTATGCATCCTATTGCTTGAAGCCTTTAGGTACATTATACCATCTCTAAGTTTGTCAACACACTTATCAATCAATGTCAAACCGGCTTGAACTACCAAGTTCAGTATATGTGCACAACAACGAATTTGGAAGAATTTACCGGACAAAGGTAAAGCACCTTTTGACAAGTGGGTACGCAAGCAAGCTATCATCCTATCATTATAGGCTGCATTATCCAGAGTTATGCACATCACTTTCTTATCAACCCTCCATTCACGGAAAGCTATGTGGACCTCATCTGCAATAGATGCTCCATCATAGGGTGGATCAATTTTTTTGAACCATACAATCCTTTTGTTTAGTTTCCAATCAGCATCTATGTAATGACAAGTAATGCAAATATAGCTATGCTTGGTGACTTCAGATTTCCAATTGTCAGATGTGAAACTAACTCTATCGGGGGCAGCTAGAATAATTTCCATCAACTCCTTTTTCTGGCTAAGAAACATTGCCATTATCTCTCTTTTTATTGTGTGCCGACCAATAGACGTGAATTGTGGACAACAAGCAGACAACATTGCTCTAAATCCATCTTCTTCAACTGTTGTAAATGGATGAGCACCGGATACAAGATAAATAGAGACCGAATTTCTAGCAACTTGAGCATCAAATCTACCATTTTTTAATGCAGCTGTTCCATCATCATTTGTTTCAGATTTCAAGAAAAAATTATTCATTGTCGCTTGTTCAACCTTGTGCTTACTTTCAATGTGTCTAAGGAGATGAGATGTGCCATTTGTCAATTTAGCTGACAGTTTAGAGTCGCAATGCTTGCATTGAGCTACAGTCATCTCATCACCATCTTTTGATATCTTGGTGAAGTCAAGCCATACCTTTGACTTCAGTTTGGAAGTAGTAGGTTGCGGCTGCGGCTGTGCCCCTTTGGCAGTAGGTTCTCCATGAACATCAGTTGCTGCCTGGTTTTCCCTTGCTCTTGCACGTTTCTGCCGAGGTCGAGGAGGATCGGCAGGTACAATAAACAATTCCATTGGTCCGTCCTGCCCTTCTAATTCTTCAGGATGGTACTCTGGTTCATCACCCTCCGGTCCTTCTAATTCTCTTGAATTCATCATGATCAAACTGCAACATATACACACAACAACATATTACTACCGAATCATATTCCACTTGAATAAATATGGCAAATTGAATAAATATGATGCTGTAGAACTGCAGGAAGTGTGAGCTGCACATGCTGTTATTACTGAGCATAGTAGTATCATTGATCCAGTGAAGAGTTGGGTGATGATTAGTTGTGGTGGCCTGGTGGGTGACAGATTATGTGACTGATGGATGAACGGATCTGCTTAATTAGTCATTCTGTAGTAGCAGTATAGTACCATGTACTATGTCAGGGTCCCAAAGGTTGCAGCTGATTACAGGATTATTACTGCCATTAATAAGTAAGTGGTAGTATGATTTATAATCTGGACCAGAAGCAAACACCACTACAACTGAGCTAGGTATGTTTATAATCTGGACCATAATCTGGACAACAAGCACAACATGGAGAAGATAAATTCTGAAATGCTCCAACAGCACGAGATGCAAGTTTTGTCCAAAACCAATCTCACATATGTTTAGCAAGAGCAAAACGTATACCTTGGGTGGGGGACTGGGGGCTTAGAGTAGCAGGCCGCAGATGAGGAAGGAGCAGCGCAGGCCACGGTCGACGACGACGTGCGCAGGCCGCAGATGAGGAAGGACCAGCGCAGCCACGGTCGAGGGCGCAGCGGGGCGGCCGCGGTCGAGGACGAAGGGCGGCGGCCGCGTCGAGGACGAAGGGAGCCGGCCGCGTCGAAGACGAAGCTAGGCCGTGGTCGAGGACGAAGGGAGCCGGCCGCTAGGGTTTCATCGCCGCCACCATGTCGCACGAGGGGGAGATGGGGAGTTGAGGACGGACGGGATGGGGAGTTAGGGTTAGCGAAGAGAGGGAGGAGGCGAGATGCAGAGAAAGGCCTCGGGGTCGGGGCCTCGGGGGGCTGATCGCTGAGGCCTGGGCGCTCGGCGGCTGGGCCTCTTGGGCTCGCTCTTGTGGTGGTCGGTGGGAGTGGGGACTGGGGAGTACAGAACTACAAATAGGTTGTAGCTCGGGCCGGGCCGGGCCTAATTTCGGGCTGCATAGTGAGGCCCGAGCCCGGCCCGACTTGCTGTTCGGGCTGCATATTCAGGCCCAGGCCCGACCCGGGGTACCAGTCGGGCCTGGCCCGGCCCGGGAATTTTGGGCCGGGCCGGGTCGGGCCGTTCGGGCCGGGTTTCCCATGGCCAGGTCTAATCTCTGACCTCCTCAAATCTCGCGCTTGCCGTTTCATCTCTCAACCCTTATAAATACCGCCGCGCCTTTGCCTTTCTTCCTTCCGCTCGTCTTCTTTCTCCGTCGCCCAAAGCTTCTCCGCTGTTCTCGAGCTCGTCGCCGTCATCGACCAGGCCGCTCCATCAACCTGAAACGCGTCCAGAGCCACTCCGCCGCCGTCTCCTTCTGTCTCAGGTATTCCCCTTCTCCTGCTGCAGATCCATAATCTAGGGTTCCTCCATTGCTTCCGCCATTAGACCTCGAAGCTTTTGCTGTTCATCCTATACGCCATGTCCGCAGTAGATTCAACCTTGGATTAGCTTCGAACTCGCTCCTGCTCCGTAGTTTTACTTAGATTCAGATTTCTAAGTTCGCCCTTAGATTCATTTGCTCTGTAGAAAGACCTCCGCAGTTCTTCTGTGATAGACTTGCGTAAATTTCATCTTTTTCTTACTGCTCAGATATATTTTACTTTAGCCTCTTGTAGAAACCTGTTTCTTTGTCTTTGATAAGTCTTCAAGTTACTTGCCGGTTTAATCGATCATATATTGCTCCTGCGACGCATCGACCATGAATAGACGGTTTAGCTTCTTTCTTTTTTGTTATCATAAACCGGTAGCAGCTCGTTTCCCATCTGCTCCCGGGTTGTCAATGCCATTAGTCCCTTGTCTAAACCGTCGATGTAATTTTGATAACATGATCCGGTTTATGCTTTGGCACTTGAATAATCCGGATTTTGCACTTTACTTTTTCAACGCTTTCCTTCTGCTAATATGTCTGCCAAGCAGTTCATTTCTTGCAACTGGGTCCCTTCCCGCATTACGGAAGAGGATTTAGCCAATGCTGCGTCAATTGGTATTCTGGCCCCCCAAGCAGTTCTGAAATGGCGGGCTCCAGGAGATGAGTGTCCTCCTACCCCCAAAGAAGGAGAAATTATTGTTTTCTTCGACCACCTGGCCCGGGGTTTCAGCCCTCCCGGTTCAAAAATTTTCCGGGATGTACTGGCCGCTTTTCAACTCCATCCTCAGGACATAGGCCCAAATTCCGTATCAAACGTCTGTAATTTCCAAGTCTTCTCCGAGGTATACCTTCAAGAAGAACCGTCAGTGGACTTGTTCCGGGACTTTTTCCACTTAAACCGGCGGACTGAGTTCACTGCCGGACCACATCAAGAACTGGGTGCTGTCAGTATTCAGAAGAGGAGAGATGTAGTTTTTCCTCATGCTGCTCTCCATACACACCCCAAGGATTGGAACCAATCCTGGTTTTATTGCAAGGATAATTCGCCTGAAGGAGAAAACCCACTGCCGGGTTATCGCGAACACCGTCTTCCGGAAGATCATCCCTTGCCGCAGCGTCTTACTTCCATTGAACGAGCCCGGTTTGCTCCTCAGCTTGCCAAGCTCAAAGCCTTTATGGCCAACGAATTAACTGGAGTTGACTTCGTGCGCTGTTGGCTTGCCTGGAGCATTCTTCCTCTAAGCCGGCGCTCCGGTTTAATGTGTCAGTATAGCGGAAAGACGGATGATCCTCAACGCCATATCGACATAATGCTTCCTGAGAAGGAAGTTATTGAATGTGCTAAGAAAATGCTCAACATCTCTTTGGAGGAATGTAGCCAAACCGGATTGGCTCCATATTACAAGAAGAACAAACTGCCAGCAGTAAGTTTTAATCTCTTCTGTTTGCTTCTAATCCGTCCATTTAAATTATCTTCCATTTATCTTTCATCTTCTACACAGGCCGACGATCCTTTCTGGAAAAGGAAAACTCAGGATAAGTCAGGCAAACAGCCACGCCGGAAAACCTTCGCTGTTAAGAAGAAAAAGGCAGCTGCTGGCTCTGGTTCACATGTTGAGGAAGATGATCCGGATTCTGAGGTATGAGTTGATCCTGCTATGCTTTAATCTCTTTTATCCAGATTTATGTTAACAATGTCTTTTCACAGGATTTGGCTGAAGCTGATAAAACGGCAGAAACTGAGGTAATCACTCTTTCTTCAGATTCTGAACCGCCGGTGCCCAAGATTCGTAAGGCATCTCGGAAGTACCCTTTTTCTCATCCTTACGCTCAACTGGACCCCAATTTTCTTTTGAAGAAGCAGTAACATGAAGCCTGCCGGACTACACGCCATAGTGGCCATGTAGTCGAGTCTTCCGGAATATCTCTCACTCCGGCTCGGAGGCGCCGCTCCGAGGTTTTACTTTCTCCAACTCTTCTTCATCCCAAGGCCGGACTTATACGCAAACCACTTAAACCGTCTGATCCTAACTATCAGGAGACACCTTTATCATCTTCCGGCGAATCGACTGCCACGCAGGTCCCGATTGTGAAAACTGTCCCTGGGTAAGTCATTTATCCCATCCGGTTTACCTTTGTATTTGCCTTTATGACTCTGATTTCTTTTTCAATTCCTTTCAGCAAGCCTAAGCCTAGCAAAAAGGCAAAGGCCAGCAAAACGACTGCTGAGACTGCTACTGCTGATCCAGTAGCTAATCCGGACGAGGTCATCCCTCCGGAAAACGAGCCTACAATTCAGCTTGACGATCCTGCTCCCATGGATCATGATTATGTTGCTGCTCCTGAAAATACCAACGCTGAAGATGTCCATGAACCGGTAAGTCCTGTCCGGGCCAGCCCTCCTCGGACTAGCCCGGCTCCCATTAGTCCGGTTCATACTGCTGCTCCTTCACATCCAAATACCGCTTCTTCTCCGGACGTTCAAATAACCGGGATGGTTTTACCGCTCCTGCTGAGCCTATCGTCCTAGCCAAGCACACTGCTAAAGCGGAGAAGCTCCAGCAAGAGAAGGGCAAATGGAGTACAGATTTCTCCAATTATGCCGAACTGAGTGCCCAGGAACTTTATTCCGGGTACTTGAACCGGCTTCATACAAGCCGTGAATATGAAATGGGTTTGGTTAACATGATGAAGGACAAATATGAGGTACCTTACTTGTCTGTGCTTTGCCTTCTTTATATTTCTGTCTTTATGCCATAATAGCCCCCAAGTACCGGTTTTAGCTTTGTTGTAGGTGAACCGGTACTTCCAAATGTATGGAAAATGAGCTTACATTAGCCCCCAAGTGCCAGGGTCATAATTTGTGTTATGTGCCTGGGAATTGTCTGAATCTCTCTCTCGATTATTTCAATTGTACATTATCCCCCAAGTGTCAAGTAGATAACTTGCTTATGTGCTTGAGACTTGTCTTTAATTGTCACCTTTTGATACTTCAACTGCCCATTAGCCCCCAAGTGTCAAGTAGATAACTTGGTTATGTGCTTGAAACTTGTCAGAACTATTATTTATTCCACTTGATTTTCTTGCAGGCGGACTTGACTCGGAGGACTGCAGAAATAACTGAGCTCCGGAATAGACTTGCAGAGACAGAAACTGCTGCTGCCAAGGCCAAAAAAGATCTGGCGTTGAGCTTAACCACTGCTGAACAATTGAAAAAAATATTTTGAAGCGGAGCGGACAACCTGGGAAGTGCAGAGGAATGCTCTTGAAAAAAGAGAAAAGGACGCTGAAGAGGCTCTTAACCCGGTGACGCAAGAGCTGACCGGTTTAAAACAGCAAATAGAGCTTATGACCTCTGCCGTCTTTGGTAAATACTTAACTTGCATGTGCTTTCATCTCTGCAATCTTTATTCCGCTCCGGTTTAACTGTGATAATTATATACAGGGCGCCGCGTCACCCATCTTGGGGATGATCTCCGGAAGAAACTCAAGGCCTCTTATACTCTGGTTGAGCAGCTGTATTCCGGCGCTCAAAGGATTATAAGTGCGATGTGTTTTCATAAAGCGGCCCCCACCACTATCCAAGACACTTTGGATAAGCTTTCTATATTGCCTGTACGCTTGGAAGAGGTGAAGAAATCTGCTGCACGGGCCGGTTCTCTTGTAGCACTGACCAAAGCTAAGGCGTGGGTTCCGGATTTTGATCCGGAAGAAGCTATGAATGGGTACCCCAGCACCAAGGAAGATGGATCGGCCTTCTCTGGCAAAGACCTTCATGCTTTGACTAAAGAAATGCGTCCCCTTGCTAGCAAGCTTGCTGATGAATCAGATTTGACCAGGTATCATCCGGCGTATGACTTAAAGAATGAGCGGGTGGATCGGCCGGTTTATGACACCGAAAATCTAATCCCACCAGTGCGCCCCCATACTTTCACCCCAGATGTTGATCCGTCCGACCTTATTACTGAAGCGATGTACTTTCGTGCTTTATCCAAGATCGACTGGCGCGTTCCTGATTTTCAGCCGCTTCAAGAGGACGAAGAGGTTCCGGAACAAGTCAATCCTCAGCCTTCGCGGCAGGGAGAAGCATAAGTCAGTTCATTTTATCGGTTGTAATCCGTTGCTGAAAAACTTTTAATCCGTCCAGGCCTTCAAGTGCCTTGTAATAGGATAGCTCGAAACATTTTGTGCCTTAATCCGGATGTCAGATGTTTGATTATGCATCTGCCAATCTTAATCTCTTGTCTGCTATGGTTGATCTTTTATATTATCTGGTTCTGCATAGATAACACTAAAAAGATGTCCTAGCGGTTTACCGCCGGACCGATTAAATCGCTCTCATATATATCAAACGAGTGTCTGTTTTATACCAAAAATAACTTCGTACCTTTGATTAAGTATGCTTGATATCCTTAATCCGGCAAACCTTGTAGTTTCTGAGAAAGCTCTTGACTCTGTTGGGGTGGACCCAATAATTGCTCTGGGTTTATGATAAATACCGATTTAAATAATGCTGGAGCTCTATGTCCAGACTTTTGAAAATATGCGACCAACTTTGAAGTTGTCCAGCTCCGGATCAAAAAACCACAAAAAACACATGAAAAATCACAAACACAAAAACACAGGTTTGCAAATAAGACCATGTAGTCGAGGCTTTTTACGAGCTGCCAGGCTCCATATGTGCCAATCAAAGGGTGCGACCCAAAGGGCTATAACTCTTTTCTTTTGCCATCAAAGGATGTACTCCAAGGGGCAGGAAATATTGCATCTGCCATCAAAGGAAGTACTCCTAGGGACAAGAACTTTTCTTTTGCCATCAAAGGGTATGTATATTCCAAGGGGCAGGAAATATTGCATCTGCCATCAAAGGAAGTACCCTAGGGACAAGAATAGATTTTTATTTTGCCATCAAAGGGAATGATCAACCAAGGGGCAGGAAATATTGCATCTGCCATCAAAGGAAGGTTCCCTAGGGACAAGAACAGGTTTTTTCTTTTGCCATCAAAGGGAATGATCAACCAAGG
>LR738710.1:124778645-124816648 GCA_902687465.1 Secale cereale | reverse complement strand
AATATTGCATCTGCCATCAAAGGAAGGTTCCCTAGGGACAAGAACAAGTTTTTTCTTTTGCCATCAAAGGGAATGATCAACCAAGGGGCAGGAAATATTGCATATGCCATCAAAGGAAGGTTCCCTAGGGACAAGAACTTTTCTTTTGCCATCAAAGGGTATGTATCTTCCAAGGGGCAGGAAATATTGCATCTGCCATCAAAGGAAGTACCCTAGGGACAAGAACTTTTCTTTTGCCATCAAAGGGTATGTATCTTCCAAGGGGCAGGAAATATTGCATCTGCCATCAAAGGAAGTACCCTAGGGACAAGACCAGTTTTTTGCCAATCGATGGAGTTTTATCCAAAGGGCGCTTGATGTGAAGATAGTCATGTAGACCGGACCAGAAAAAGCTTTTAGCGAGGATTCACGTGTGATCGGTAGCCCCCTAGTTTGGTCCCTTCTGCATAAAATAGTTTGTTTCGAAATATCTGTAATAATTTTCACAGGACATATATTTAGAAGAAAAAAGGCTGATCCCCCGGTTTACCAAGGGTGCCGGTTTATTTATTAATCATAATATATACATAGGATACAGTAGAGCTCGTGGCTTAGGTGTAGTAGGGCCGCAGGAGAGCGATGTTCCACGGCCTCTTTGTCTCTTCTTCCGATGTCCGTGAATCTCTGTGCTCTCGAACGTCCACCACGTAATATGAACCGTTGTGTAGATTCTTGCTGACCACAAAGGGCCCTTCCCAAGATGGGGATAGCTTGTGCATATCTGTTTGGTCCTGGATGAGCCGGAGTACCAAGTCCCCCTACTGGAACGTCCTGGTTTTAACCCAGCGGCTGTGATATCTGCGCAAGTCCTGCTGATAAATCGCGGATCATGCTGCTACTATGTCACGCTCTTCATCTAGCCGGTCCAAACTGTCCTGTCTTGCCTGCTCATTGGCCGCTTCAACATAAGCCGTCACCCGTGGTGAATCATGGCGGATATCGCTTGGAAGAACCGCTTCAGCATCGTACACCATGAAGAAAGGTGTGTAACCTGTGGACCTGTTTGGCGTGGTATTAATGCTCGAGAGGACAGAGGGCAATTCCTCAACCCAGCACCCTGGTGTTCTCTGTAAGGGAGTCATAAGCCGGGGCTTGATACCTCGCAAAATTTCTTGATTGGCCCTTTCAGCTTGTCCATTGGATTGAGGGTGAGCTACAGAAGACACATCTAGGCGAATATGCTCCCTTTGACAAAACTCTTCCATCTCTCCTTTAGATAAATTGGTGCCATTGTCTGTGATGATGCTGTGTGGAAAGCCAAACCGGAAAATTACCTTTTTGATGAATTTAACTGCGGTTGCCACATCACACTTGCTCACAGGCTCTGCCTCAATCCACTTTGTGAACTTATCCACAGCAACCAACAGATGGGTTTTTTGATCTTGGGATCGTTTAAAAGGCCCAACCATATCAAGCCCCCAGGTCGCAAACGACCAAGTAATTGGTATCATTCGCAGCTCCTGTGCCGGAACAAGAGCACGTCGTGAAAATTTCTAGCAAGCATCGCACTTCCGGACTAGATCCACCGCATCAGCATGAGCTGTCAGCCAATAGAACCCATGTCGAAAAGCTTTAGCAACCAAGGATTTTGAACCGGCGTGATGACCACAATCCCATTCATGAATCTCTCGAAGGATGTCACAGCCTTCCTCGGACGATACACACCGCTGAAATGCTCCAGAAACACTGCGATGGTGAAGTTCCCTGTTTACAATTGTCATGGATTTTGATCGCCGGATTACCTGCCTTGCTTCAATCTCATCATCTGGCAACTCTCCACGGCTTAGATATGCCAAGTAAGGGAGTGTCCAATCCGGAATAACATGAAGTGCCGCAACTAGCTGCGCTTCCAGATCAGGAACAGCCAGATCTTTCTCCGACGGTATCTGAACGGATGGACTGTGTAGCTCATCCAAGAAGGTATTCGGCGGCACCGGTTTACGCTGAGAACCCAGCCGACTTAGAGCATCAGCCGCTTCATTTTTCTGCCGATCTATGTGATCCACCTGATATCCTTTGAAATATCCTGCAACTGCTTCAACTTCTCGTCTGTAAGCTGCCATGAGAGGGTCTTTAGAATCCCACTTGATGGATACTTGCTGTGCCACTAAATCTGAATCACCAAAACACTTGACCCAGCTCAAGTTCATCTCCTTAGCCATCCACAGGCCATGAAGCAATGCCTCATATTCCGCTGCATTGTTAGTACAAGGAAACATTAAACGGAGGACATAACAAAATTTGTCACCTCGCGGGGAAGTTAACACAACTCCAGCCCCCGAGCCCTCTAATTGCCTTGAACCGTCAAAGTGAATAGTCCAGTATGTATGATCCGGCTTCTCCTTTGGTGCTTGCAATTCTGTCCAATCATTGATAAAATCCACCAATGCTTGGGATTTGATAGCGGTGCGTGGCACATATTTCAATCCGTGTGGGCTAAGCTCAACGGCCCACTTCGCCACTCTGCCAGTGGCTTCCCTGTTCTGGATTATATCCCCCAATGGAGCTGAACTGACAACAGTTATTGGGTGGCCTTGGAAATAATGCATCAACTTCCGGTTTGCCATGAACACGCCATATACCAGCTTCTGCCAGTGCGGGTACCTTTGTTTGGATTCAATGAGAACCTCACTGACATAATAAACCGGACGTTGAACCGGATACTCCTTTCCTGCTTCTTTGCGCTCGATCACGATTGCCACGCTAACTGCCCGTGCATTGGCGGTTACATATAACAGCAGCGGCTCCTTATCAACGGGGACAGCAAGGACCGGTGGTTCTGCCAGTTGCCGCTTTAAATCCTCAAACGTAGCGTTTGCTTCATCGCTCCATATAAACCGGTCTGTCTTTTTTAGCATCTGATAAAGCGAGATTGCCTTCTCGCCCAGACGACTGATGAACCGGCTCAACGCTGTAATCCGGCCGGTGATACGCTGAACATCATTGATGCAAGCTGGTTTAGTCAGGTACGTGATTGCCTTGATCTTCTCCGGATTGGCTTCTATTCCTCTATTTGACACCAAAAATCCAAGGAGCTTGCCCGCCGGAACACCGAAAGCACACTTCTCCGGATTAAGCATCATTTTATAGGCCCAAAGGTTATCAAAGGTTTCCTTGAGGTCCTCTATCAACGTCTCCTCCTTCCTTGACTTCACCATGATGTCATCCACATAGGCATGAACATTTTTCCCTATCTACCCCTTAAGACAGTTCTGTACGCAACGCTGGTAAGTTGCTTGGGCACTCTTGAGCCCAAAAGGCATAGACACATAACAAAAAGCACCAAAAGGAGTTATGAAGGCTGTCTTCTTTTGGTCCTTAACCGCCATCTTGATCTGGTGATATCCTGAATATGCATCCAAAAAACTTAGCCGCTCACATCCCGCCGTAGCATCAATGATCTGATTAATATGAGGGAGAGCAAAAGGGTCGGTTGGACAAGCTTTGTTTAGATCTGTGTAATCCACACACATTCTCCAATTTCCATTTTTCTTTAACACCAGCACCGGATTAGCCAACCACTACGGGTGGAATACTTCAACTATGAACCCTATGGCCAATAGCCTGGCCACTTCTTCCCCTATAGACTTGCACCTTTCTTCGTTGAAGCGGCGCAAATATTGCTTGACCGGTTTGAACTTCGGATCAATATTAAGACTGTGCTTAGCGAGTTCCCTCAGTATACCTGGCATGTCAGAAGATTTCCATGCAAAGATATCCCAGTTCTCACGGATGAACTCGATGAGCGCGCTTTCCTATTTAGGGTCAAGGTTAGCGCTGATAGTGAACTGCTTAGATGAATCGCCTGGTACAAAGTCGACTTGCTTGGTTTCCTCTGCCGATTTAAACTTCAACGCCGGATCATGCTCTGTAGTTGGCTTCTTCAGCGGGGACATATCCGCCGGATCAACATTATCTTTAAAACTTCAATTCCTCTGTAGCACATACTGCCTCCGCATAAGCAGCGTCTCCTTCCTCGCACTCCAATGCAATTTTGCGACTTCCATGAACCGTGATGGTTCCTTTGTGACCCGGCATCTTGAGCTGTAGATAAACATAGCACGGTCTAGCCATAAACTTAGCGTAAACCGGCCGTCCAAATAGCGCATGGTATGGGCTCCGGATCTTTACCACCTCAAAGGTTATCGTCTCTGACTTGGAATCCTGTTCATCTCCGAAGGTAACTTCTAGGTCAATTTTCCCAACTGAGTAAGCTGATTTACCTGGCACTACTCCATGGAATACCGTGTTTGATTGTCTTAGCTTCTTATCCGTCAGCCCCATGCAACGGAAAGTCTCGTAATATAAGATATTGATATTGCTGCCGCTGTCCATGAGAACCTTGGTGAATTTGTAGCCACCCACCTGTGGTGCCACTACTAAGGCCAATTGGCCCGGATTATCGACCCGCGGTGGGTGATCCTCTCTGCTCCACACAATAGGTTGTTCCGACCAGCGCAGGAATCGTGGTATTGCCGGTTCAACCGTGTGGACCGCCCGCTTTAAAACTTTTTGATCTCGTTTGCACAAACTCATAGTGAACACATGATACTGTCCACTACTCAGCTCCTTCGGATTACTTTGAAATCCGGATTGCTGCTGCTGCTGACGCTGCTGATTGCCTGGGTTGTTGTGATTACCCTGGCCCTGCTGTTGATTGCCTTGGTTGTTGTAACCGCCCTGGCCATACTGATGGTTGCCTTGGTTATTGTAACCGCCCTGACCATAGTGATGGTTGCCTTGGTTATTGTAACCGCCTTGGCCATGCTGATGATTGCCTTGGTTGTAGCCATTGTTGCCGCCATGATACCTTGATCCGGAGCCATTACCCTGGTGACCCAGACCATGAAACCTGGGGCCTGAACCGCCGCCCGGGGGTCCATTGTTGAATCTGGCCCGGTTCATGGCCTCCATCATGACCCGACATCCCCCCATGTGTGTTTAGCTGGGCGTTCCTCTGTGCTGTGTTTCGGGCAAGGCTCGTTCAACTGTCGCTCCAGATTAATGAACCCTCCGCCGTTCTGTGGAGGCGGTCTACCCTTGTTGCGTTGAAAGTTTCCTTGAACTCTGGTATTGGCCACAAAATCAGAGCCACCCTCTGCCTTTCTCTTACCGTTGAAGCTTGTTCCGACCGGATTAGCCTGCGCCGGTTTACCAGGTTTATTTGCTTTTCCAGATTTATCTCCATCCGCTTCTGGGTACTTAGTGTTGTTAGAGTCCCCATACTTCACCAAAGCGCTCATGAGGGTTCCCATGTCATTACAATCCTGCTTGAGCCATCCCAGCTTCAGCTTCAGAGACTCAAACCGGCAATTGTTTTCCAGTGTTACTATCGCCGTACTGGGACTGATACTGTTCGAAGAGTGTAAGATTTCTGACACTCGCCGCACCCATGCACTCGTAGGCTCCTGCTCTCCTTGTATACATGCCGCTAGGTCCACCACTGACATTGGCTGTTTGCACGTGTCCTTGAAATTTTCAATAAACTGGCGGCGCAACTCCCCCCATGATCCGATGGAGTTAGGCGGTAAGCCATTTAACCAGGTCCGGGCTGTACCCTCAAGCATCATGGTAAAATACTTTGCGCATGCCGCTTCATCTACGTCCAGCATCTCCATAGCCATCTCATAGCTCTCGATCCAAGCCTCTGGAGCCAAATCTGCTGTGTAGTTAGGCACCTTACGTGGACCCTTGAAGTCCTTGGGTAACTTTATGCTTCGTAAAGCAGGAATGAGACACTGCACTCCAAAGGAACTCGCCGTGACCCCCGTCTCCGCTGTGGTTGTGTGAACCGGCGTCGTCTGGCGGATGTCCTCACGGGCCGTAGGTCTGGCCCGGTTTATCGCCTCCTGGGCTTGCGCCTCTGCTCCTGCCGGATTATCCTGTCTGTGACGGTGACGCCTCCGCTCACTATTGGACACCTCCGGTTCATCCCAATGCCTAGTATAACTCCGGCTGTGACGGGGTGTTGAATGAAGTCTCTCCCTGCTGTAAGAGTACGCCTGTTGCTGTGTCAATGCCGTGTCGAGCAGATCCTTGACTCTGCGTGCTTCCATCGCTACGGGGGATGTTCCTTCAATGGGTAAAGCGGCCAGGCGTGAAGCAGCGGCGACAATGTTATCCAGAGGGTTTGAGTAATGGCCAGGGAGAGTGGGGACGTGCGGCGTGGGTATAACTCGACGATCTTGCTCTGTAGTAGGTTGCTGAACCGGCGCTCCTGTCGCTGGGGCTCCCCTCCGGTTTACTTCTAGATTATTGCTAGCTCCCACTCCTGGTGTGCCAAAGAGATTCATCGCCTCATAGACCGGCGGTAGACGAGTTTGATACCTTCTGTTCCTCACTCCCTGCGCAGAGACCTGATCCATCCTGAGCTGGTAGGCCTGAGAATCTAGCTCTGCTTGTCTGAAAGGATCGATATGGTTGACTAGAGGGGGGGGGGGGGTGAATAGGCAACTAACAATTTTTAGCTTTTCTTAACCACTTTAAATTAAGCGTCAAAGTAAGTTGTCTAGATATACTATTATGATGACAACTAAAGGAAAGAACAGAAAACAACAACACAAGCAAGCTATAGGAATTAAACAAGTAAAGCTTGCACAAGTAAAGGTAAGAAATAACCACAAGTGGAGACGGTGAAGACAAGGATGTGGTATCGAAGTTCCTTCCCTTTGAGGGGAAGTACGTCTCCGTTGGAGCGGTGTGGAGGCACAATGCTCCCCAAGAAGCCACTAGGGCCACCGTATTCTCCTCACGCCCTTACACAATGCAAGGTGCCGTGAATCCACTAGTGGTGCCCTTGAAGGTGACAACCGGACCTTTACAAACAAGGTTGGGGGTCTCTCCACAACTTAATTGGAGGCTCCCAACGAAACTCCGGAGCTTCACCACAATGGATTGTGGCTCCGAAGTGACCTCTTCCGTCTAGAGTGCTCAAACACCCAAGAGTAACAAAATCCACACAAGAAAGTATGGGGGAATCAAGTTTCCTTTGGTGGAAGTGTAGATCTAGGTCTCCTCCTTCAATCCCTAGCAAATCAACAAGTTTGGTTGGCTAGGGAGAGAGATCGGGCAAGAAAGCTTTAATGACATTAATGGTGGAGAGAGAGAGGTAAGAGATAAGGTGGAGGTAGGAGAAGGGGGTCCTTAAATAGGGTCACCCCAAATCCAACCATTATGTGCAGATTTCCATAGGACCGGTAGTTCCGCTGCTCCAACCGGTAGTACCGGTGAGTGAAGAAACATGCGCCCGAGCCACTAGAGCGGTACTTCCGGTGACTTACCCGGTAGTACCGGTCTTCCGGAGAAAACCGGAACTACCGCCCAACCTCCGGTCAACTACCGCTTGGAAACCAGAAGGTTTCAACCAGGGGCGGTAGTTGGGACGGTGGTTGGGCCGGAACTACCGGCTGGCAGATAGTCTCTGCGTGGTGGCAGTCAGAGCGGTACTACCGCCCGGAACACCGGTAGTACCGGTCTTACCGGTACTTCTGGGCCACCACCGGTCTACCACCGCACCCAGTACAGAGGGTATCACCCCTGAGCGGTACTTGGGGCGGTGGTTAGACCGGAACCACCGGCCACCGGTACAACCGCCCAATAGGGCGAAACTACCGCTGTGGAGAAATCAACAACAGGGAGAAATGACATGGGACCTCTCTCTCCACGAACGGAGGCAATATGGTGGGTGCAAAGAAGCTGTGTGCGTGACTTGTTTCACCAATTACCTTCCAATGTGGGTTCCCTCTTAATAGTACGGATTTCCTATGACCAAAAGAAACAGAAAGGCATTGGAAACTCCGTCTTCGATCTTTTCCTTAAAGAGAGAACGACTAACTGTCTTGTGCCACATGTTATCAACCTGAGTAATATTGACACACGATTAGTCCAAACACGGATTGTCATCATCACCAAAACCTCAGGCAAGAGATGCCCTTACACTGTCTTGTTGCTATTGCAGCTTTCTCTGCATTTAGATCTTGTCTGGCTTGTTCGATCCGGCCCTTCAGCTGAAGGATTTCTGCATTGTGCTGCGCCTTGTCAGAAGGAGCCACCACTGCTACTGCCCGTGTTGTCAACTCCTCGACTAGGGTGGATAGAGCGTCAGAGGGCGAGGGGGCTTGGCCGCTCCCCCCTGCACCAGCTGTGAACGCCCTGGGCACCATGGGCTGCAGCGCAGATTGTGATCCGGCCATAAAGACAGCCACCCGGTTTGGCGGATCAAAAGGGTCCGGAATACTGTCACCATCGGACATACCCTCGGATCGGCCGTCCCGCAACAGATACAGGGATTCGGTCTCTCCGGATGATGATTCATTGTCGGAATAGACAACTGTCTCGCCACCAGAATCTGATTCGTCCTCGGTTTGGACTCCATGTATTGCTCCAACGAAAACGCGCTTCACGGCAGGCTGAATCTGGGCCGATCTCGCACGCTGAGCCGGCTCGACGATGTTGGGGAAGATGTCCGGCTCAGGTCCCGGTTCACCAATCTTGCCGATGAAGACGTGGATGCCGCCGAAAGGAACCCGGTACCCGTATTCGATTGAATCGGCCTCCGGGCCCCAGCCTGCGTCGTCGATGTAGATCCGGCCGCGGTGACTCTTGGTCATCCGGCCGATCGCGTAGCCCTTGAGTCCTTCAAAGCTGCCCTTCAAGAACTCGAAACTATCGTGCGATAGCCCCACGGTGGGCGCCAACTATCGTGGAATTAGCACGGCAGATGTCCGGTTTAGCGGACTTAGTTGTGGAACCATCGCACGGGTTAGCTTGAAGAGGTTAAAAGCACACAAAGGACACAGAGGGTTTATACTAGTTCGGCCCCTTCGATGAAGGTAAAAGCCTACGTCTAGTTTGGTTTGGTATTGCTTGGGCGTCGATGAACAGGGAGCAGATTGCTTGCCTATCTCTCGACGGATTGTTTCCTGTCCTTGAACCATCGCCGGGTCGTCCCTTTATATAAGAGGCGACGCCCGGTCCGGTTTACAGAGTCCCGAGGCCGGCTCATAATTGTGTCCGCCTCGGTGTCTACTCTTTCTTCCTTGTGTCTCAAGTTACATGATAGGACGGTTTACAAACCGTAAACTTTACACATAGGCTCTAAGCCTTCATGGGTCGTAACCTCTACTGAGTTTATAATTACACAGCTACATTACCATAATCCGGATCTCCCTAGCCGGTTTATACCTGCTAGTAATATCCCTGACACATAGGGTCCACATGCTCAACGTTCGGTGACGATTGGTATTATGAGTTTATGTGTTTTGATGTACCAAAGGTAGTTCACTTTCCCGGATGAGATCGGGGACATGATGAGGAGTCTCGAAATGGTTGAGACGTAAAGATCGATATATTGGACGACTATATTCGGACATCGGAAAGGTTCCGAGTGATTCGGTTATTTTTCGGAGTACCGGAGAGTTATGGGAATTCGCCAGGTAGTATATGGGCTTTATTGGGCTTTAGGGGAAAGAGAGAGGGGAGGCTGCGCACCCCCAAGGCTTAGTCCGCATTGGACTAGGGGGAGGGGCAACGCCCCCTCCTTCCTTCTCTTATCTTTTCCCTTTCTTTCTCTCCTACTCCTACTACTTAGGGCTCCTAGTTCTACTAGGAAAAGGGGAATCCTACTCCCGGTGGGAGTAGGACTCCCCTAGGGCGCGCCATAGAGAGGGCCACCCCCTCCTCCACTCCTTTATATACGGGGGTGGGGGGCACCCATGGACACACAACTTGTTCATTGATCTTTTAGCCGTGTGCGGTGCCCCCTTCCACAAAAACACACCTCGGTCATATCGTTGTGGTGCTTAGGCAAAGCCATGCGTCGGTAACTTCATCATCACCGTCATCGCGCCGTCGTGCTGACGGAACTCTCCCTCGAAATTCTACTGGATTGTGAGTTCGTGGGACGTCACCGAGCTGAACGTGTGCAGATCGCGGAGGTGCCGTACGTTCGGTACAAGGATCGGTCGATCGTGAAGATGTACGATTGCATCAATCGCGTTGTCATAACGCTTCCGCTTACGGTCTATGAGGATGCGTGGACAACACTCTCCCCTCTCGTTGCTATACATCACCATGATCTTGCATATGCGTAGGGAAATATTTGAAATACTACGTTCCCCAAAAGTGGCATCATGAGCCAGGTTTATGCGCAGATGTTATATGCACGAGTAGAACACAAGTGAGTTGTGGACGATACTAGTCATACTACTTACCATCATGTCATACTTTATTCGGCGGTATTGGTGGATGAAGCAGCCCAGACCAACATTACGCGTACGCTTACGCGAGACTGGTTCAACCGACGTGCTTCGCACATAGGTGGCTGGTGGGTGTCAGTTTCTCCAACTTTAGTTGAATCAAGTGTGGCTACGCCCAGTCATTGTGAAGGTTAAAACAACACATACTTGACAAAATATCGTTGTGGTTTTGATGCGTAGGTAAGAACGGTTCTTGCTCAGCCCATAGCAGCCACGTAAAACTTGCAACAACAAAGTAGATGACGTCTAACTTGTTTTTGCAGGGCATGTTGTGATATGATATGGTCAAGACGTGATGAGTTATACGTTATTGTATGAGATGATCATGTTTTGTAAAGTTATCAGCAACTAGCAGGAGCCATATGATTGTCGCTTTATTGTATGAAATACAATCGCCATGTAATTGCTTTACTTTATCACTAAGCGGCAGCGATAGTCATGGAAGCAATAGTTGGCGAGACCACAACGATGCTACGATGGAGATCAAGGTGTCGCGCCGGTGACAATGGTGATCATGACGGTGCCTTGGAGATGGAGATCAAAGGCACAAGATGATGATGGCCATATCATATCACTTATATTGATTGCATGTGATGTTTATCTTTTATGCATCTTATTTTGCTTAGGTCGACGATAGCATTATAAGATGACCTCTCACTAAATTTCAAGGTATAAGTGTTCTCCCTGAGTATGCACCGTTGCGAAAGTTTGTCATGTCGAGACACCACGTGATGATCGAGTGTGATAAGCTCTACGTCCACATACACTGGTTGCAAGCCAGTTTTGCACACGGAGGATACTCGGGTTAAACTTGACGAGTCTACCATATGCAGATATGGCCCCAGAACACTGGCGACCGAAAGGTCGAGCGTGAATCATATATTAGATATGATCAACATAAGGTGTTCACCATTGAAAATTACTCCATCTCACGCGATGATCGAACATGGTTTAGTTGATATGGATCACCCTGATCACTTAGATGATTACAGAGATATCTATCTAAGTGGGAGTTCTTAAGTAATAAGATTAATTAAACTTTAATTTATCATGAAGTTAGTCCTGATAGTATTTGCAAATTATGTTGTAGATCAATAACTCGCGTTATAGCTCCCCTATGTTTTCGATATGTTCCTAGAGAAAACTAAGTTGAAAGATGTTACTAGCAATGATGCGGACTAGGTCCGTGATCTAAGGATTATCCTCATTGCTGCACAAAATTATTATGTCCTTAATGCACCGCTAGGTGACAGACCTATTACAGGAGCAGATGCGAATGTTATGAACGTTTTGACAAAAGCTCGGTATGATAACTACTTGATAGTTTAGTGCACCATGCTTTACGGCTTAGAACCGAGACTTCAAAAACGTTTTGAACGCCACAGAGCATATAAGATGTTCCAAGATTTGAAATTAGTATTTCATACTCATGCCCGTGTCGAGAGGTATGAGACCTCTGACAGTACTTTGCCTACAAGATGGAGGAGAATAGCTCAACCAGTGAGCATGTGCTCAGATTGTATGGGTACTACAATTTCTTGAATCAAGTGGGAGTTAATCTTCCAGATAAGATAGTAATTGGCAAAGTCCTCTAGTCACTATCACCAAGTTAGTAGAACTTCGTGATGAACTATAATATGCAAGGGATGACAAAAGTAATTCTCGAGCTCTTCGCCATGCTGAAATCAGCGAAGATAGAAATCAAGAAAGAGCATCAAGTGTTGATGGTTACAAGACCACTTGTTTCAAGTAAAGGGCAAAGGGATAGAAGGGGAACTTCAAGAAGAATGGCAAGCAAGTTGTCACTCCCATGAAGAAACCCAAAGCTAAACTCAAGCCTGAAACTAAGTGCTTCTACTCCAAAGAAAATGGTCACTAGAAGTGGAACTACCCTAAATACTTGGCGGATAAGAAGGATGGCAAAGTGAAAAAGGTATATTTGATATACAGATTACTTATGTGTACTTTGCTAGTGTTCATAACAACCCCTGGGTATTTGATACCGGTTCAGTTGTTAAAATTAGTAACTCGAAACGAGAGTTGCAGAATGAACAGAGACTAGTTAAAAGTGAAGTGACGATGTGTGTTGGAAGTGGTTCCAAGATTGATATGATCATCATTGCACACTCCCTATACTTTCGGGATTAGTGTAGAACCTAAGTAAATGTTATTTGGCATTTGCGTTGAGCATGAATATAATTTGATCATGTTTGTTGCAATATGGTTACTCATTTAAAGTCATAGAATAATTGTTATTCTGTTTACATGAATAAAACCTTCGATTGTCATACACCCAATGAAAATAGTTTGTTGGATCTCGATCATAGTAATACACATATTCATAATATTGAAGGCAAAAGATGCAAAGTTGATAATGATAGTGCAACTTATTTGTGGCACTGCCGTTTAGGTCATATTGGTGTAAAGCGCATGAAGAAACTCCATGTTGACGGGCTTTTGGAATCACTTGATTATGAATCACTTGGTGCTTGCGAACCATGCCTCATGGGCAAGATGACTAAAACTCTGTTCTCCGGGCCAATGGAGCAAGCAACTGATTTGTTGGAAATCATACATACAGATGTATATGAACCGATGAGTGTTGAGGCTGGCGGCGGGTATCGTTATTTTCTGACCTTCACTGATGATTTGAGCAGATATATGTATATCTACTTGATGAAGCACAAGTCTGAAACATTTGAAAAGTTCAAAGAATTCAGAGTGAAGTAGAGAATCATCGTAACAAGAAAAATTAAGTTTCTACAATCTGATCACGGAGGCGAATATTTGAGTTACGAGTTTGGTCTTCATTTAAAACAATGTGAATAGTTTCACAACTCACGCCACCCGGAACACCACAGCGTAATGGTGTGTCCGAACATCGTAATCGTATTTTTATTAGATATGGTGCGATCTATGATGTCTCTTACCGATTTACCGCTATCATTTCGGGTTATGCATTAAAGACAGCTGTATTCACTATAAATAAGGGCACCATCTAAATCCGTTGAGACGATCTTGCTCTGCAGTAGGTTGCCGAACCGGCGCTCCTGTCGCTGGGGCTCCCCTCCGGTTTACTTCTAGATTGTTGCTAGCTCCCGCTCCTGGTGTGCCAAAGAGATTCATCGCCTCATAGACCGGTGGTAGACGAGTTTGATACCTTCTGTTCCTCACTCCCTGCGCAGAGACCTGATCCATCCAGAGCTGGTAGGCCTGAGAATCTAGCTCTGCCTGTCTGAAAGGATCGATATGGTTGACTAGAGGGGGGGGGGTGAATAGGCAACTAACAATTTTTAGCTTTTCTTAACCACTTTAAATTAAGCGTCAAAGTAAGTTGTCTAGATATACTATTATGATGACAACTAAAGGAAAGAACAGAAAACAACAACACAAGCAAGCTATAGGAATTAAACAAGTAAAGCTTGCACAAGTAAAGGTAAGAAATAACCACAAGTGGAGACGGTGAAGACAAGGATGTGATATCGAAGTTCCTTCCCTTTGAGGGGAAGTACGTCTCCGTTGGAGCGGTGTGGAGGCACAATGCTCCCCAAGAAGCCACTAGGGCCACCGTATTCTCCTCACGCCCTTACACAATGCAAGGTGCCGTGAATCCACTAGTGGTGCCCTTGAAGGTGGCAACCGGACCTTTACAAACAAGGTTGGGGCTCTCTCCACAACTTAATTGGAGGCTCCCAACGAAACTCCGGAGCTTCACCACAATGGATTGTGGCTCCGAAGTGACCTCTTCCGTCTAGAGTGCTCAAACACCCAAGAGTAACAAAATCCACACAAGAAAGTATGGGGGAATCAAGTTTCCTTTGGTGGAAGTGTAGATCTAGGTCTCCTCCTTAAATCCCTAGCAAATCAACAAGTTTGGTTGGCTAGGGAGAGAGATCGGGCAAGAAAGCTTTAATGGCATTAATGGTGGAGAGAGAGAGGTAAGAAATAAGGTGGAGGTAGGAGAAGGGGGTCCTTAAATAGGGTCACCCCAAATCCAACCGTTATGTGCAGATTTCCATAGGACCGGTAGTTCCGCTGCTCCAATCGGTAGTACCGGTGAGTGAAGAAACCTGCGCCCGAGCCACTAGAGCGGTACTTCCGGTGACTTACCCGGTAGTACCGGTCTTCCGGAGAAAACCGGAACTACCGCCCAACCTCCGGTCAACTACCGCTTGGAAACCAGAAGGTTTCAACCAGGGGCGGTAGTTGGGACGGTGGTTGGGCCGGAACTACCGCCTGGCAGATATGCGTGGTGGCAGTCAGAGCGGTACTATCGCCCGGAACACCGGTAGTACCGGTCTTACCGGTACTTCCGGGCCACCACCGGTCTACCACCGCACCCAGTACAGAGGGTATCACCCCTGAGCGGTACTTGGGGCGGTGGTTAGACCGGAACCACCGGCCACCGGTACAACCGCCCAATAGGGCGGAACTACCGCTGTGGAGAAATCAACAACAGGGAGAAGTGACATGGGACCTCTCTCTCCACGAACGGAGGCAATATGGTGGGTGCAAAGAAGCTGTGTGCGTGACTTGATTCACCAATTACCATCCAATGTGGGTTCCCTCTTAATAGTACGGATTTCCTATGACCAAAAGAAACAGAAAGGCATTGGAAACTCCGTCTTCGATCTTTTCCTTAAAGAGAGAATGACTAACCATCTTGTGCCACATGTTATCAACCTGAGTAATATTGACACACGATTAGTCCAAACACGGATTGTCATCATCACCAAAACCTCAGGCAAGAGATGCCCTTACAATCTCCCCCTTTTTGGTGAATGATGACAACCACGAAACGATCACAGGAGTTTATAGAATAAAGGAAAAGCTCCCCCTGAATGTGAGCACTTAATAGAGTTTGCTTTTGGAATGCAAAAGTGCTGACACTTGGATCTATGCTCCCCTAGGTTTTATAAACCAACCCGTGATTTAACATTAAAACAGATAAACACAGGACATATGAAAGCAACATGCATGGATAATTAAGATGGTGTCACATGTCTTACACCATGCAACAGGAGTTCACGGTAACGAAGTTCAAAGAGCATATAAACTAAGGAAGTTCACAGAGAAGCACAAATAAACACAAACACCAAGAAACACTCCCATGCAACTCCCGTGACCTAGCAATACTCAACTCTCCCCCTTTGGCATCAAGCACCAAAAAGGAAAAGAGCGAGACTAACGCCCCAGGGCTCAGTACAGCTCCTCGCCAGTCGCCAGAGAGTCATCTGAGTCACCATCGCCAGAGCCTTCAGTGTCTTCGTCGTCCTCAGCAATCTCAGCGTCAGTCTCCATTGCATCCGCAGTCGCTCGAGTGGTGGAGGTGGTGGGCTCATCATCTGACCACTGACAGTTGGCAATGCACCACTTGTCCTCAGCAGTGATGCTCTTCTCAGAACCGCTCTTCACATCAGGCACATTGAGGTGCCTCATCAACTGAATCTGCCGGCGTCGCGCCAGCTTTTCATTCACATGGGCCTTGTAGAGTTTCTTCTGGACGTGAGCCTGCAGACAGAAGGTCTTCTTGACCTTGGCAGTAAGCTTCTCCACCCAGGAGGGCTTGGCCCCAGCCTCTAACTCAAAGTCATCGTCATCTGAGGTAGCAAAGACGTCCTCCTCATTGCCCGCAGCGAATCTGGGAGTTTATGCTTCTTTTGTCTCAGCCCCTTGACCTCATGCTCCGTGAGCTTGTCCGGAGTACTGAGAGGCTCGCCAGGCCTCCTCACGTCCCACACTGAGTAGAGGAAACGCATCACAAAAGGAGCATAGATCGGTACCTTGCGGTACCAGACACAGTTGTACATCTCCTCCCACATCCACTTGGACACATCAAAAGTAATGCCCTTGCCTCGCTTTGTCTTCATAGCTACAAGCAGATCCACAAGATATCCATAGATATCATCCTGGTTCCCAACTTTGGGCAGCAGCACACACCGGAACACACGGTGAAGGATGTCATAAACAGGCAGGAGGTCATTGGATTTACCTACAATGCCATGACCAGGGATGTAGAGGGGAGCAAGCTTCACCTCATCCATCGGTTGGGCTCGGTCGTGAGGACGGAGCCCACCTTGGCCTTCCAAGCCCGTGTCCACATAGCCCAAAGCATTGCAGAAAGCACTCCAGGGAACACGGAAGAATTCATCCCGGCACATAAAAGAGATGTGACGCTGATCGTCACTGCCGAAGTGGACAGTAGCATAGAACTGATGAATTAGTTCCACATCAAAGTCACAACGCAGCTCCATAAGCTTGACCAAATCAAACTCCTCACAGACTTCCAGAGCCTCTCCAAAGTAAGCAGGGCTGCTTCTCCACTTGTCAAGATCGATAGACCACATGCGGGTGAACTTGTTCTTGTGGTGCTCGAAGATGTCATCCACAATCCTCGACTGCATCTCATTGCGGAAGCGAGGATTATTCCACCGAGGAGGAGGTGGAGCGGTGTAAGGGTCTTGAAACCGAAACTTCTCCCAGTCAGAAAGCTTCCATTTGTACATAGGAAGCGCTGCATGCTGCTTGGCTGCCACTGACTTTTCCCTCCGAGTTGTTTTGGAGGGGATCACAACCTCGGGAACATCTTCATCATCGGCTGGCCTCTTGCCCCTACGGGCCTTCCTTTTGGTGAACTGACCAGAGCGAGAGCTAGAGCCACCTGCAAACGCACACGGAGAACACATAGCAACCCAGAAAAGATGAGAGGAATGTACACAAGAACGGAAGAATAATTCACTAGTACGTACGAAGAATAGAGACATTGCATATAAGTTCATAGCAACCGGTAGTTCCGGTATGAGCACCGGTAGTTCCGGCCAGCGGTAGTACCGGTCGAGTGACCGGTAGTACCGCTGAGAACGGATCTATGGAGAAGAAGGAAACTACCCGATCTCAAAAACTACATGCACGGTCTCTATTCTAATTACGCACAAGTGAATAGGAAACTATACGGACCTCTCCCTCAAAACATTTAGCCAAAAATGGAGGACTACACGCATTGCCCTAGAAAGAGGATTCAAGAGGAACCCTAATACCAAGAAGAAGCAGGGCAATACCGGTGTCCATGGGAGGAGATCGAAGGAGGAGCGGCCTCCACGGAGTAGATCCAGTGAGGGGCCGACGGATCCGTAGAGCCGGAGGGCGCTACAGGGCAGTGAGCGGAGTAACCGGCGGCTGGGGGGGGGAATAATGAACGGGTGAGGAAGAAACCCCTTCAACCCGTGCTTTATATACCTCCCCAGATCAGCACCGGTAGTACCGGTCCGGGGACCGGTAGTACCGGTCCGGCAGCTGCCAGGTGGTGGAGCGGTACTTCCGTTCCAGGCGGTAGTTCCGCTAAACACGACCGATAGTACCGGCCGGGGGTACAGGTCAGAGCATCAGCGGTAGAACCACCTGCTCTAGACCGGTACAACCGCTGGGCTGGAAACCAGTGATTTAGCGGTAGAACCGCTAGAACCACCGGTTGTACCGCCTGGGTGAGCCCACTCACTCCATGTTAGCAAACTTGTGTACATTGGAATAGATGGCTGGGATGGGATGGCTTGGGATGGAGTAAGTCACTGTAGTACGAGAAAAACACGAAGACCAAAAACCAACCAGAAAGAAAACGGAGGGCGGTGGACGAAGCCACCAATGTTAGAGTTAACTGGCATGGCACCGCGAAGAATTATCCTTGGGCCCATAACCATAACTCGTCTTTGAAACACAAGTGTCATCATAACTGACGAATGTGAAAAGTGTATCAATTTATGCATAGTGGGGGGAGGGTGAGTTCATTGAGAGAACATCACTCCCCCTATTTCCATGCCTACACCTAGAATAGACAATATGATGAGTATGGTGGGGTGTGCACGTGCTCAAGCCACATTGCTCAAATCAATGATATTTAGCTCATGCCTTAACTCGCGAAATCTTGCTTCATCCAATGGCTTCGTGAAAATGTCTACAAGGTTATCATGAGTGTTGACGTAGTGAAGCTCGATCTCTCCTTGCCGAATGTGATCTCGGATGAAGTGGTACCGAATCTCAATATGCTTCGTCTTGAAGTGTAGCACCGGGTTGAGAGAAATCTTGATGGCACTTTCATTGTCACACCAAAGAGGCACTTTGTCACAAGTGACACCGTAATCCTTTAAAGTTTGCCTCATCCATAAAAGTTGGGCACAACAACTGCCAGCAGCCACATACTCTGCTTCGGTGGACGAGAGAGATACACAACTTTGCTTTTTGGAAGACCAACTAACAAGAGAGCAACCAAGAAATTGGCACCCTCCCGAAGTGGACTTCCTATCCACTTTGTCTCCCGCCCAGTCAGAATCAGAAAAACCTACAAGGTTGAAATTTGCTCCTCTCGGGTACCATAAGCCAAAGTTTGGGGTATGAGCCAAATATCGAAAGATTCGCTTGACAGCCACAAAGTGACTCTCCTTGGGTGAGGCTTGAAACCGTGCACAAATTCCCACACTCAACATAATATCCGGTCTAGATGCACAAAGGTAAAGCAAGGATCCGATCATAGAGCGATATACCTTTTGATCCACCGCTTTACCATTGGGATCAATGTCAAGTTGGCATTTGGTTGGCATTGGAGTAGTAGCCGGCTTGACATCACTCAGATTGAACCTCTTGAGCATGTCTTGAGTATACTTGGATTGTTTGATGAAGATGCCTTCTCTTCTTTGTTTGATCTCAAATCCAAGTAAGTACTTCAACTCTCCCATCATGGACATCTCAAAATGTATGGTCATGAGTGCGGCGAACTCATCATTGAAAGCTTTGTTAGGAGAACCAAAGATAATATCATCAACATATAGTTGGCATACAAACAACTCCCCTTTGACCTTCTTAGTAAAAAGAGTGGGGTCAATTTTCCCAATTTCAAACCCACGATCTTGTAACAACTCGGTAAGATGCTCATACCACGCACGTGGGGCCTGTTTAAGGCCATAGAGTGCCTTATCGAGTTAGTACACGTGATTGGGGAACTTAGGATCCTCGAACCCCGGGGGTTGTTTAACATACACCAACTCATTAATGGGACCATTAAGAAATGCACTTTTCACATCCATTTGTTGCAATTTAAAATTATGATGGGAAGCATAGGCAAGCAACAAACGAATGGATTCAAGGCGAGCAACGGGGGCAAAGGTTTCACCGTAGTCGATACCCTCAACTTGGGAGTAGCCTTGAGCCACCAGACGAGCCTTGTTGCGGATGACAATGCCATGGGCATCTTGCTTGTTCTTAAAGATCCATTTGGTTCCAATGACATTATGGTTCTCCTTTGGTCTTGGCACCAGACGCCACACCTTGTTGCGCTCGAAGTTATGGAGTTCTTCATGCATGGCATTGAGCCAATCAGGGTCTTCGAGCGCCTCATAAACCTTCTGAGGTTCAACATAGGAGACAAAAGCTTGATGAGCACAATAGTTTGCTAATTGTCTACGAGTGCTTACCCCCCTTTTGATGCTTCCTAAAATGTTCTCGATGTGATGCTCGTTGGAAGCAAGCCTGGAGGCAACTTTTGCAGCACGACGCTCTAATTGCTCTTCAAGAGTTAACTGAGGAGCACTGAGGTGATCATCTTGAGCGTCATCAGGAGCTAGATCTTGTTCTTGTGCTTCCTCTTGACCTTGATCTTGCTCGGGGGACAGAACTTGGCCTTGTGCATCATTTGGTGGCTCCCCACCAACTTGAGATTGATCTTGCACTTGGCCTTGTTCATCCGGTTGAGGGCCTTCACTTTGTTCTTCGGAAGCGTGTGGGTCTTGGGTTGGTGATGGTTCCATATGAGTGGAACATTGTCCTTCTCCTTCGGCCACAAGGGGTTCCTCAATGGGTAGGATATATCCAACACCCATTCTTCTTATGGCTTGAGGAGGAATTTCATCACCTACATCACAAGTACCACTTTGCTCCACTTGGGAGCCGTTATTTTCATCAAACTCCATGTTACTCGTCTCCTCAATGAGTCCATTGGACTTGTTGAGGACACGGTAAGCATGAGAGTTTGTAGCATAACCAACAAATATGCCCTCATGAGCTCTAGATTCAAATTTAGACAAACGAACACCTTTCTTGAGAATGAAACACTTACACCCGAACACCCGGAAGTACTTGAGATTGGGCTTGTTACCGGTAAGAATCTCATACGGAGTTTTGTTCAAGCCTTTGTGGAGATAGAGACGATTTGAAGCATGGCAAGCGGTGTTGATGGCTTCGGCCCAAAAGTTGTATGGAGAATTGAATTCAGCCATCATGGTTCTTGCAGCATCTATTAAAGTTTGGTTCTTTCTCTCCGCTACACCATATTGTTGAGGGGTATAAGGGGCTGCATATTGATGTTTGATCCCCTCATCACCAAGAAACTCATCCAAGGTGTAGTTCTTGAACTCGGTGCCATTGTCACTTCTGATCATCAAAATCTTTGCTTCATGTTGTCGTTGAGCTTCATTTGCAAAGTTGATGGCGGTTTGTTGGGTCTCACTTTTCTTCTTGAAGAAGTATACCCAGGTATATCTTGAGTAATCATCCACAATCACCAAGCAATACTTCCTACCCCCAAGACTATCAAAAGTAGGAGGCCCAAAGAGGTCCATGTGGAGGAGCTCTAGGGGTCTCTTTGAATAGATGATAGTCGTGGGAGGGTGAGCCTTCTCATGTAATTTTCCTTCAATGCACGCCCTGCAAGCACGATCTTTGGCAAAGCTAACATTTGTTAGTCCTCGGACATGGTCCCCCTTGAGAAGACTTTGCAAAGATCTCATATTGACGTGGGCCAAACGGCGATGCCAAAGCCATCCCACATCAACTTTAGCCATTAGGCATGTCGCGACCTTAGTGGGTTGCTTTGAGAAGTTAACCACATAAAGACCGTTCTCGACATGCCCAACATAGGCTACTTTAAGAGTCTTGCTCCACAAGAGGGCCACAGAATCAATATCAAAGAATGTAGCAAAGCCCATGAGTGCAAGTTGGCGAACAGAAAGTAAATTGTATGCAAGGGACTCAACAAGCATGACTTTCTCGATCGTGAGATCATGAGAGGCAACAACCTTGCCAAGTATCAATACCTTAGAAGATGAAGCATCACCCCATTCGACATTGGTGGCCATAGATGAACCGAGATGCACGTCCACCACCAAGTCTTTGCTTCCGGTCATATGATTTGTGGCTCCGCTATCGAGCAACCATGATCCCCCACCGGAAGCAAACCCCTACAATAGATCAATGCTTGGATTTAGGTACCCATTTGGTAATGGGTCCTTTGAGGTTAGTGACAAGGGTCTTAGGAACCCAAATGGACCATTCAATGTACTCATAAGAAGAACCAACAAATTTAGCAAACACATGGCCATCACTGGCACGGCATAAAACATATGAAGGATTAAAATCGCCGGCCATGTTTGATGGTATGGTGGAGTTTTTCTTGACACCACCACTTTTCTTCTTGGTTGACGTGCTCTCTCCTTCTTTCACAAAGGATTGTCGGAGAGGGGGTGGTTGCTTGGTCTTGTCATTCTTCTTCTTCTTGGGCTTAGGAACAAACCCAATTCCTTCCTTTGCCACAACTTCCTTTTGATTGCTCAAAAGGGCGTTGAGGTTCTTCTCACCTTGTATGCAAGTCACAAGGCCTTTCTCAAGTTGCTTCTTCAACTCGGCATTCTCTTCAACAAGATGCACATGCTCGCAACAAGGGTTAGTAGCATTCGCATTATCAATTAAAACCATGCGAGGAAAGATAGCCTTTTCCTTGGTTAGCGAAACTTGGAGTTGATCATGAGACTCCTTGAGAGTAGCATGCATTCCTTTCAAGGCCTTGTGAGCCTTGTCAAGTATGTCAAACTCCTCCTTGAGTTTAGCATGGTCAACCTCAAGTTTTGCCTTCTCGGAGTTAAGGACACGAGAGACAACTAAAGCATGATCAAGATCTTTCTTTAATTTAGCATGATCATCGTTGTGTGACTCCTCAAGAGTCAAACGAAGACCACGCTCTTCCTCTAGGGCGTTAGAGAGATCCGATATTTCATCGGCATAGTCTCGACTATGTCCTTCCATTTTAGTAATGGTTTCCTCGTGAGCCTCGATCATGTCATTGGCCTCACCGAGTTGTTCCAAGAGAGCAACAAAATGCTTCTTGGGTTTGCCCTTGAGATTCTTTATGAACAAATCAAATTCATTTTCTCCCTCCTTAATACCCTCACCCTCATCAATACAATTAGTCAATGAAGGATTAGAAGGGATAGTAGTATTGATGTTTGGGGTTACCTTGTTGGTGGCCTTGGCCATGAGACACTTTGCGGTGATGTTCTCGTTAGGTGAGTCGAAGAGAGATGAGTGCGGAGTGGTAGCAATTGCAATTGTGGCCATAGTGGTCACCTCATCGTCTTCATCATTATCATCATCCTCCACATATTCTTCTTGAGCCACCAACACTTTCGGAGGAGTCTTCTTGATGAAGTTGTTCTTGTTGGGATAGGACTTTGACTTGTCCTTCCGAATAAGCTTGCCTCCAAAGTCTTCTCTCTTCTCATAAGGGCAATCCACAACGAAGTGACTCACATTTCCACAGTTGAAGCATGTCCTTACTCGTTGCTTCCCTTTGTTCCCACTAGAGTTGTTCCTGTTAAAGTTGGATCTTGTGTTCTTCTTGCCCCAGAATTGCCTTGAAGCAAGAGCCATGTGCTCATGATAGGCATATTTGGTGTCCTCGGGGCAACACTCATCATCATCTTCCACTTCCTCCTCTTCCACACAAGCCTTGGCCTTCAGAGCAAGATTAGGCTTCTTGGATCGTTGAGCTCTTAAGACCGCATTGTCGGCGGTCACGTCCAGGATCCTCATGGCAACAAATTCATCCAACACTTCATTTGAGGATAAAGTGTGGAAGTCCGGTCTCTGACGAATGACAGAGGACATGGCCTTATGATAGGGCATCATGGCCTTGAGGAACTTGCGCTTGATCCAATTGTCATCCGTATCCTTACTGCCATGATCTCGAAGAGACACTGCAAGAATAGTTAATCTTCGATAAAGTTCACGAGGATCTTCATCTTCGATCATAGCAAACTCATCAGCTTCATCTTGCACCACTTCATAGTTGGAGCGTTGAATACTGGTGCTTCCCTTGTACATCGTGCCGACATGCTCCCAAGCTTCCTTGGCAACAGTGAAGGGTCGAAGGTGTGCAATGTCTTCAGGAGGGATGGAATCTTGAAGAATGCAAAGAGCGGACTCATTGAACTGATGATCTGCAGTTTCTCTTGGAGTCATGTTGTCGGGATCATACGGATAAAAACCTTGCTCAATGATTCTCCAAAGGTTAGTGGAACAATGATTAATATGACGTTTGAAACGAAATACCCAAGTAGCAAAATCAGTATTTTTGATAAACTTGGGAGGGGGCCCAACAGAATTTAAATGCGGTGTGGGAACGGGTCCTCCATAGTGAGTAGGAGGAGCGGATTGGGCAAATTTCCCACTCCCATTCTTAGTGACCGGGGCTTGCTCACTACTAGCTTCTCCCTTGTCGGGATTAGCCCCCGACACGTTGGTAGCGGGACGACCCACTTCCAACGGTGTGGTGGATAATTTAAGCCCCTCAAGCAAATCTTTAAACATGCCTTTGACCTCACTTGCTAGTGATTCTTTCAATGTGGTCAAGGCCACATTGAACTCCTCACGAGAGACCGAGGCTCCCCCATCTGACGTAGGCAGGGACGGAGTTCCACCGGAATGGTCCTCCGTCTCGACTACGTTGTCAACCATACTCTTCGGACGGTAAAGTCTTTAAAAAGAGACGAGGCTCTGATACCAATTGAAAGGATCGATATGGTTGACTAGAGGGGGGGGGGGTGAATAGGCAACTAACAATTTTTAGCTTTTCTTAACCACTTTAAATAAAGCGTCAAAGTAAGTTGTCTAGATATACTATTATGATGACAACTAAAGGAATGAACAGAAAACAACAACACATGCAAGCTATAGGAATTAAACAAGTAAAGCTTGCACAAGTAAAGGTAAGAAATAACCACAAGTGGAGACGGTGAAGACAAGGATGTGATATCGAAGTTCCTTCCCTTTGAGGGGAAGTACGTCTCCGTTGGAGCGGTGTGGAGGCACAATGCTCCCCAAGAAGCCACTAGGGCCACCGTATTCTCCTCACGCCCTTACACAATGCAAGGTGACGTGAATCCACTAGTGGTGCCCTTGAAGGTAGCAACCGGACCTTTACAAACAAGGTTGGGGCTCTCTCCACAACTTAATTAGAGGCTCCCAACGAAACTCCGGAGCTTCACCACAATGGATTGTGGCTCCGAAGTGACCTCTTCCGTCTAGAGTGCTCAAACACCCAAGAGTAACAAAATCCACACAAGAAAGTATGGGGGAATCAAGTTTCCTTTGGTGGAAGTGTAGATCTAGGTCTCCTCCTTCAATCCCTAGCAAATCAACAAGTTTGGTTGGCTAGGGAGAGAGATCGGGCAAGAAAGCTTTAATGGCATTAATGGTGGAGAGAGAGAGGTAAGAGATAAGGTGGAGGTAGGAGAAGGGGGTCCTTAAATAGGGTCACCCCAAATCCAACCGTTATGTGCAGATTTTCATAGGACCGGTAGTTCCGCTGCTCCAACCGGTAGTACCGGTGAGTGAAGAAACCTGCGCCCGAGCCACTAGAGCGGTACTTCCGGTGACTTACCCGGTAGTACCGGTCTTCCGGAGAAAACCGGAACTACCGCCCAACCTCTGGTCAACTACCGCTTGGAAACCAGAAGGTTTCAACCAGGGGCGGTAGTTGGGACGGTGGTTGGGCCGGAACTACCGCCTGGCAGATAGTCTCTGCGTGGTGGCAGTCAGAGCGGTACTACCGCCCGGAACACCGGTAGTACCGGTCTTACCGGTACTTCCGGGCCACCACCGGTCTACCACCGCACCCAGTACAGAGGGTATCACCCCTGAGCGGTACTTGGGGTGGTGGTTAGACCGGAACCACCGGCCACCGGTACAACCGCCCAATAGGGCGGAACTACCGCTGTGGAGAAATCAACAACAGGGAGAAATGACATGGGACCTCTCTCTCCACGAACGGAGGCAATATGGTGGGTGCAAAGAAGCTGTGTGCATGACTTGATTCACCAATTACCTTCCAATGTGTGTTCCCTCTTAATAGTACGGATTTCCTATGACCAAAAGAAACAGAAAGGCATTGGAAACTCCGTCTTCGATCTTTTCCTTAAAGAGAGAACGACTAACCATCTTGTGCCACATGTTATCAACCTGAGTAATATTGACACACGATTAGTCCAAACACGGATTGCCATCATCACCAAAACCTCAGGCAAGAGATGCCCTTACACTGTCTTGTTGCTATCGCAGCTTTCTCTGCATTTAGATCTTGTCTGGCTTGTTCGATCCGGCCCTTCAGCTGAAGGATTTCTGCATCGTGCTGCGCCTTGTCAGAAGGAGCCACCACTGCTACTGCCCGTGTTGTCAACTCCTCGACTAGGGTGGATAGAGCATCAGAGGGCGAGGGGGCTTGGCCGCTCCCCCCTGCACCAGCTGTGAACGCCCCGGGCACCATGGGCTGCGGCGCAGATTGTGATCCGGCCATAAAGACAGCCACCCGGTTTGGCGGATCAAAAGGGTCCGGAATACTGTCACCATCGGACATACCCTCGGATCGGCCGTCCCGCAACCGATACAGGGATTCGGTCTCTCCGGATGATGATTCATTGTCGGAATAGACAACTGTCTTGCCACCAGAATCTGATCCGTCCTCGGTTTGGACTCCATGTATTGCTCCAACGAAAACGCGCTTCACGGCAGGCTGAATCCGGGCCGATCTCGCACGCTGAGCCGGCTCGACGATGTTGGGGAAGATGTCCGGCTCAGGTCCCGGTTCACCAATCTTGCCGATGAAGACGTGGATGCCGCCGAAAGGAACCCGGTACCCGTATTCGATTGAATCGGCCTCCGGGCCCCAGCCTGCGTCTTCGATGTAGATCCGGCCGCGGTGACTCTTGGTCATCCGGCCGATCGCGTAGCCCTTGAGTCCTTCAAAGCTGCCCTTCAAGAACTCGAAACTATCGTGCGATAGCCCCACGGTGGGCGCCAACTGTCGTGGAATTAGCACGGCAGATGTCCGGTTTAGCGGACTTAGTTGTGGAACCATCGCACGGGTTAGCTTGAAGAGGTTAAAAGCACACAAAGGACACAGAGGGTTTATACTAGTTCGGCCCCTTCGATGAAGGTAAAAGCCTACGTCTAGTTTGGTTTGGTATTGCTTGGGCGTCGATGAACAAGGAGCAGATTGCTTGCCTGTCTCTCGACGGATTGTTTCCTGTCCTTGAACCATCGCCGGGTCGTCCCTTTATATAAGAGGCGACGCCCGGTCCGGTTTACAGAGTCCCGAGGCCGGCTCATAATTGTGTCCGCCTCGGTCTCTACTCTTTCTTCCTTGTGTCTCAAGTTACATGATAGGACGGTTTACAAACCGTAAACTTTACACATGGGCTCTAAGCCTTCATGGGCCGTAACCTCTACTGAGTTTATAATTACATAGCTACATTACCATAATCCGGATCTCCCTAGCCGGTTTATACCTGCTAGTAATATCCCTGACACATAGGGTCTGCACGCTCAATGTTCGGTGACGATTGGTATTATGAGTTTATGTGTTTTGATGTACCAAAGGTAGTTCGCTTTCCCGGATGAGATCGGGGACATGATGAGGAGTCTCGAAATGGTTGAGACGTAAAGATCGATATATTGGATGACTATATTCGGACATCGGAAAGGTTCCGAGTGATTCGGTTATTTTTCGGAGTACCGGAGAGTTACGGGAATTCGCCAGGTAGTATATGGGCTTTATTGGGCTTTAGGGGAAAGAGAGAGGGGAGGCTGCGCACCCCCCAAGGCTTAGTCCGCATTGGACTAGGGGGAGGGGCGGCGCCCCCTCCTTCCTTCTCTTATCTTTTCCCTTTCTTTCTCTCCTACTCCTACTACTTAGGGCTCCTAGTTATACTAGGAAAAGGGGAATCCTACTCCCGGTGGGAGTAGGACTCCCCTAGGGCGCGCCATAGATGTAATGCCCAGGATGGAGTTATACCTCCTACGTGTCGAGGCACGACTTAAAGGTATAAGCCCATCCTAGAATGATCTCAAGTTTGGTATCTTTGCACGACTCATGTAAAAGAGGGATTAAAAAGCAAAAGGAGATAGTTGGCTTACACTCGCCACTTCACACAATACATTACATAAGCAATACATCATTCAAAACATCACAACCCGACTACGGGCGAAGAACCAAAAGAAAGATACCAAAACAACAAAAGCCACAGGCCAAGATCGAATCCTAGTAGAAACCACTACTGAACATCGAAACGTCTCAAGCAAACAGCCACGATCTTCATCGGGCTCCCGGGTGAAGAACTGATCCATCACCTGCTTCAAACTCGGCTGAACCTGCATCTGGTGTGGTGAAGTAACTGTGAGCCACAGAGGACTCAGCAATCCCGTTCCCGGGTAACAAGACTATTTAAGCCTTGGGTGAGGATAAGGCTGAAGAAAGAATATGAGGTGAAGGAACAAACAAGAGTCTGCAGCAGCAACTAGCATTAACTTACGTAAAAGAGAGCGAGAAGAGAAGAGCATCGGTCGAAAGATGATCACGAAGTGATCCTAGCTAAAGCCGGTCAAACATAACCCCACCGTGTTCAACTCCCGAATCCCTATTCGGAAATTGACAGTCACGGTACACACGCGGGTAGTGTATTGAAACATTGTGTCAAGTTATCTACAACCGGAATTAACAAGCTCCCATCTGCCACATAACCGCGGGCACGGCTTTCGAAAGTTCAAACCCTGCAGGGGTGTTCCAACTTGGCCCATCACAAGCCCACGATCCGCGGAGTCGCAACTCCATAGTTGGGAAGACCCGAGTATTCTCGGAATCCCGTGCTCAAGTTAAACCGAACTAAGGTAAGGCTAATCCAGCAAATCCTCCCGGCGTGTCGACACCCTGATAGTAGCCGCGCGTATCTAGGTCTCAGGACACGACCGGATGGGCGATGCTACAGGACCCAAACCTCGAGTTTCCCCGTGGTGGTTCCCGCAGGACCCCCGTTTGGGACCAACACCATCGGCACTGGCCCCCCCTGCTATGTAGAAAATAAAGGATCCTCGAGGGAGCGACCCTCTATGCAAATTTAATTAATTAATTAAGTTGTTATTATGAGGCAAATAGTACCAAATGTTGGGACTTGCTGGAAAAGACTTAGCACTTAGCGGTTTATCAAGGGGGTCCCATACACCCCAACCGTGTTAGGAACGCATAATCAAGGAACATAACACCGGTTTATACGGTTCCTAACGGCATGAGTGGAACAAAACACCAAGCAAAAGGCTTAGCCTTCCACCCTGCCAGTATATAGATGATTTCATTTTTAAGCATTTATATAGTGTGATATAACCCAACCAAACTTCAACATGAAGCAAGCATCTTCAATCTTCACCTGCAACTAACAATGCTATAAGAGGGCTGAGCGAAGCGTACTTAGCCAAGCAACGGTTTGCGTAGGTAGGGTGGTTAAACATGGCAAATTGGTTACAAGTAGGAGGCTGACAGGAAAACATGGGCATCGAGGCAAATACTACAGAGCGATACTACTAGCAAGAGGCAAAAATAGTAATGGTATCCGGGTTCGGTCATCTTGCCTGGGATTCCACAAGGGAGAAGAACGGATCCAAGAAGAAGACGAAGAAGAAGCCTCACAACTCCGGAACGAAACCGAAGCTAACAAGAGAAGCAACCGGAAAGAAAGAAACAACACGGTAAACACACATAACATAAACATGGCATACGATGCGCAAACAAGTATGATGCATGTCCGGTTTAAAAAGCATGGCATGGCAAAGTGCACAAACAACACTACAAGTTAAGTGGAGATCAATATGCAACGAGTTGCATATTGACGAAACACCACATTTAATTATTTAGTTGACTCTCGGTTATTAACAAGACAAGATTAAATGTTTGTTAACATGGCAAGAGGTGAAGCATAATAAAACTAACTATTTAGGCATTTTAAATGAGGCCGGAGAATAACAACAACATATCCGGAAAAACCCCATGAGCATGTTTAATAATTATAAGCAAACAACAATTAAGCATTTTAGTGTTGTTAACATGATGCGGATGTCATGAACAAGTTTATGCAAGTTTATTAAAAGGTTGACTTAAGAGGAGATAAGAAGTATTTGTCACCGTGGTGGAAAGAAAGGGGTGCCACGGCAACGATTCCGAAAATGATGCAACGCATCATATCGGTGCCGGTATCTCATTGCGAGACCGGTGCAAAACAAAAGGTGGAGTGAACGAGATGAAAGGTGGGCGATCCCGTTACCGGGTTCCCACGAGTCGGCGACGAGGCAACCGAGGAGCTCAACAAAAGGTCGGAACGGGCACGAGCACACACAAGGGAGACATTTCATACAACACAAGCAAGCATCACACGGGTCACGTCTCGGGGTTATACCTTCGAAACAATTGTTTCGGGGCGGAATCGAGTTCGTAGTGGAAGAAGAGGAAGTAGTCGTTCTCGAGGCGGTAGCGGAAGTAGACGATCTCGTAGATGTAGTCGACGGTAGACGTTCGGGCGACGGTAGTGGTACTTGGTGCTTCCGGCGTTCGTAGTGGTACTCGCCGTAGGGGTACTTGGTCGGGTCGCCGGTAGTCGTTCGGGTCGTCGTTGTGCTTGTTCCGTAGCCGTTCACGAGCCCGTTTTTCCGTAGACGTACTCAATCCCGTAGATGTACACAAAACCGTAGAGGAACTTGGCGTATTCGGAGATCGGGTCTGCCTGCGGTGCACTTGACAAAACAACAACAGTGTACAAACATAACACGCATCAGAACAAAAAGGACAGCACGGGGCTAGGCGGCGCCGGAAACAGAGGCAGGGGCGTCGTGCTTCGCCTGGCTGGAGGGTGCGGGAACCAGGGCGAGGAAGGAGCAGGGCTCGAGCTGCTCCCGGTACTGACGAGGCGCTCGGGGCGCCGGCTCGCAGGGAGCTCCTTGGCCGCAGAGGAGGAGGATGCAGCGCCTGGCGTCGGGGTGGCGCTGGTCGAGGTCGGGCCGCTGGAGGCGCTGGACGGAGGGAGCCGGGAGGACGTCGGGGGGACGAGGGCTCCGGCCCGGTGCTGCTGGAGGACGGGAGGCGGAGGGAGGACGAAGGCCAGCTGCTGGAGAAGCTCGGGGGAAGGCGCTCGGGGCGCGCAGGAGGAGGTCGGGGCGCGTCGGGCGCCGGATG
This sequence comes from Secale cereale, assembly GCA_902687465.1. NCBI lineage: Eukaryota > Viridiplantae > Streptophyta > Magnoliopsida > Poales > Poaceae > Secale > Secale cereale. Next base: position 124,786,045 of record LR738710.1, on the reverse strand, counting down.
CCTTGGCGCGGCGGCGGCTGGCAGTGGCCATGGCTGGCCGGAGGGAGGCCGCAGGCCACGGCGGAGGGACGGGCGCGGGCCGCCTCCTGGCCTTGGCGACGAGGCTGGAGGGCGACGGGGAGGACAAGGCAGGGACGCGCCGAGATTCTGCCTGGCTGGAGACGCACGCGACGTCGGCGGCTCACGGCCGGCCCGCGGGAGGGAGGAAGGGAGACGGGAGAAGGGAGGCAGAAGGGGTCGAGGGAAAGGGTGGCGGCGCACCGAGGGAAAGAGAGGGAGAGCGAAGCCAGCGCTAGGGTTAGGATTGGGGAAGCGGGCCTTGGGCCAGAGGGAGATGGGCCAGAAGGAGGCTGGTTGGGAGGCCCAAGAGGGCTGGAGGAGAGGCCTGGGAAGCCCCTTATTTATTTTCTTTAGCAGAAAAATAAAATAGAAGAAAGAAAAGAGGAGGGGAGAGGGAAAAGATAGCACACGGGAGCATTTTTCTCGGGCATCATAAAATGAGCAAAGTCCGAGAAAAATAAGAAAGGCGTGAACGGAAAATAATTCAAACATATTTGAATTTAATTCAAATAGTTTTGAACTAAGACTTGATTATTGAAGTCTCCAAAAATGTTCAAATTTTTGGAGGAACCTCGAAACAACGGAAAAGAATTATTGGCAAGATTTCGAAGGTGAAACTCGAAGTGAAATAAACATGGGGAATTTGCAAGTGTGTTTGAGTAATTCCGAGGAATGGAATAATTATTAATATAGCTCCCTAAATATTGAGAGACTTTATATGTTATAAAGAGAAGTCACCTTCCCTCGATTTAAATGGACCGAAGGCCCACACGATTTATTTAGGTTGAGATGCAAAAATAAAATGACATGATGGCATGATGACATGATGCAATGCGAAAATAAAAACACAAGCACAAAAGAAACACACGGTCAACCCGGAACATCCGGAATCTTCGAGAATCTTCTGGTATCTTCTGGGACGTCGGTCTTCGGGCGTCACAACTCTCCCACACTAACAGAGGATCTCGACCCGAGATCCTAGAGATATCACCGGGTAAAAATGGAAGAGGAAGAGGTAAAACAAAGTTGCTTCTTTGACAGACGAGTGAAACCAAAGAACCTTGAGAGGTTGAACAAACTTGAAAGAAAGAATGCAACGGAGATGAACGAAGTTAAGAGCACTTCGGTAAAAGGAGGAACAATGAACATTACAAGAACCTTGAAGGTTGAAAGACATGAAACAAGAGCTCACGGACCAAAAGAATATGAAACTGCAAGGGTATAGCCAAGGAATAAGAAAGACAGAATTTGGGCAGCACTCTGTCTGAAAATGGAAGGAACTGAACAAGAACTAGAGAAGATGGAGTGATACTTGATGAAATGAACAACATATTGCCTCCGAAACAATTGAAAGAATGGCACAAGGGATAAGAAGACTCAGACAGCACTCCGGTTGAAAAGAGAGGCAAACTTGGTAAGATGAGGAAACTAGAATGGAGGACACAACACTCCGGTTAACTGATAAGCAAGGAAAAGAACATGATCTCGATGAAACGAGATAATGGGACGAAGAGAGCAATATTACAATGCCTCCGGAATGAAGAATAGAATATAATTCAACGAAAGAAAAGAATGGAGAAGAAAAGACAACTTCTCTCAAAATTGAATTTGAAAGAGCATTCTTACGAAGAAGGGTTGAACAGAGTTGTTGGAAAAAAACAACGAAAGAATAAGTTCGTTGTGGGCTTTAGGAAAACATCTCAACAATAAGAGGTGACAACCAGCCACTAGCATAAAACAATTGATTGGACTGAGATCAACAAGGATATGAAAAGCTTATTCCACCGGAAGGATAAATGAAGAACTTGGGTCATTTATAAGCACCATAATTGCAACAATCCTTAGGGAAAGCTTTTAGGTGAATTATAACCCAAGATTACTCCAACGAATAATTGAATGGATGGAAAGATCTCCTGAACAAAGAAAATGATGGGTTTAAATATCCCATTCCTGACAACTTGTGAATCATAAAACATGAAGGAATTGTCAAGAATGACATAACACCATCTGAAAAGATAAGGTAGAAAGGATTGCAATTGAAAGCATGATGAAGAATGCTTGAGCTCCAACAAGAATGTTGATGAAGACTTCAAGGATGAATTAAAACATGATGAACCACCATGAAGAACTCCGGTAATGAAAGCATGAGAAGTGAAAGATAAAAAGAATAAGATTCAAGGCTTGAGATGAATTAGATGAATCTTTGAAATGATATAATTGAATTAACTTGGAACTCCGGAAAACAAGATGAACAACTTAGAACCAAGGATATGATATGATGAACAAGCTCCAGACAAAAGAATTAAGTCACCTTGAAGGAATAAGAATAAGAATTATGTTATGCATCTCCTTCACCAATTTAAATTGATGACAACCAAAGGATTTGCATACTACTTATTCCCGTTACAAAGAATTAAAAGAGAGATCTAGCACAAGCTTGGGTAAATCTTCAACAAACCACCGGTAGGATTGTGAAAAGAAACAAATGAATTAAAATGATAACCACGGAAGGGTAATCTTGAAAGAACCACCAAGAATTAGGAGACGAACGAAGAGACATCAATGAAGAATATTTGGAGGACGAAGTTGAAAACTGAGAACGAAGAAATATTCTGAAATGATGGCCTTCGGAGGAACACAAAGAAAAGAATTCATGAAATGCTTCGGATGGTATGAAAGGATCTCCTCACAATCGAAACAATAATGAGGATGGTATGAAGCTAGAACCACAACTCACCAAGAGAACGGTTCAAGGTTGAAGAGAAACACTTCTCCGGTCTCCAAATGTTGAGAATGAAGACGAGAAATGCCATGAAGAATTTCGAGATACTCCGGAAGAATAAAAAGATGGAAGGTTGAGCTAAAGATGGAAATAATTGAAAACAAGCTTGGAGAAGGCATGTGACTGATGGAAATCATTCTTACGTCACACTTTGAAAAGAATTCGAGAATAACTCCGGAATAATTAGAAGAGTCAGGTAAGATCCTGGAAAAAGACCTGTGGGTTAGGGCCCACTCAAAGAAATCACCGTTGAAAAAAAGATTGCCTAAGAGATATTGCACCGGTAGAATTAAATGGCTTGAGTAAGATGACAATCTCAAAATAGCTTGACAGGATTAAGAATGGAATTATGAATCTTCAGTACTCCGGATAAGAATAACAAGAGGAGAATGATTAATTGGGACAACGGAATAAGAAAGCATTGTGAAAAGAGGAAAAGGATAAGATCAACATCGAATTCTTGAATTACATCCACCGGCAGAATTGAGAACAAAAGAATGATGAACTTGAAGCTCTTGAGCATCTTCACAATAAAGCACCGGATAAGAACATTGGAGGAAAAGAATGAAGAAATATCACATGAATAAAATGGATACTTCATTTGAGAATTTCTAGCTCCAAGAAGAAGAAGGGCGGGAGGGTGGGGAAAACAAAGACAACTTGGGATGAACAAAATGGACACCGGTTGAAAAAGAATTAACATGACCCTCTTGATGATCAAGAAGGATAAGCACTCCCATAGAAATATGAGAATACCGATTAAGAAAGGTATGGAATCAACATTTGACATCGAAGCAACTCGAATACCAGAATCAAAACAAGAACAAAGGGTAGATATGCAACATCATCTTCACAATATCATTCGGACAGAGGAATTGAACGAATGAATTCTGCAGGTACATCAGCTTGACGAGAAGCCACCGGGAGAAGAAAAGGTAAATAAAAAGGAATAAGGATCAGATAGAACAAATACAAGATAGAAGCTTCGTTCGACATCTTCGTGCTGAAAGCTCATGGAACATGTTACAAAAGGGTTTTGCAATCCCCGGATCAGCATAGCCAAGGACCCTTTAAGATGCAACTCCCGATCAGAACAAGTCCATAAAACCACTTCACTCAATGTAGAACCCCAAACTTCATATCGAGCATCCGTTGGAAGAATGCCTAGAACTACTTGATGAACCCACCTATAGATTTCCGAAAGTTTCCAGTTATGCAATCAGGTGTTGGGGATACACGGGAAGCACCGCGCAATCAACTCTAACCTACATCCAGGTGTATCCATCCTTCAACACATAACCAGTCTTTCTCGGAAAACTGTTTACCTCGGACCTTCGAAAAGCATCCACTATAACAAGCTATGGCAATACTCTCGAACTACCTCCCCAGTACTGGGTGATGTCGGGGTTATCTTGCCACTGGCCGTATAGGAGAGATTTTCGATGTCGGCCGTCTTAAGTATTTAGTACTGCCGCGATATGCTTGTGTCAATGATACCCCGAAGCTCAACTCCTCGGTAACAGGAGGCATCGAGAACAATATCCTTGTCACAAGAACATCGAAACAATCCCAGAATACTCGCGGGATCCTAAAAAAAATTTGGTGCAATTTTTGAAAGTAGAAGAGAAAAGAGTAATCGTCTGGAGTCCTCACCAGAGAGAAAAGGGATGAGAAGCAAAGAATCCTACTCTCCGATATATATAGGACTCAAAAAGTTTTCAGTGTGTGCCTAGACTCAACCGTCAACGATTCGATCAAACAGTGGGGGCTTCTAGGTCGGAGAAGGCTCTGAATACCAACTTGTAATGCCCAGGATGGAGTTATACCTCCTACGTGTCGAGGCACGACTTAAAGGTATAAGCCCATCCTAGAATGATCTCAAGTTTGGTATCTTTGCACGACTCATGTAAAAGAGGGATTAAAAAGCAAAAGGAGATAGTTGGCTTACACTCGCCACTTCACACAATACATTACATAAGCAATACATCATTCAAAACATCACAACCCGACTACGGGCGAAGAACCAAAAGAAAGATACCAAAACAACAAAAGCCACAGGCCAAGATCGAATCCTAGTAGAAACCACTACTGAACATCGAAACGTCTCAAGCAAACAGCCACGATCTTCATCGGGCTCCCGGGTGAAGAACTGATCCATCACCTGCTTCAAACTCGGCTGAACCTGCATCTGGTGTGGTGAAGTAACTGTGAGCCACAGAGGACTCAGCAATCCCGTTCCCGGGTAACAAGACTATTTAAGCCTTGGGTGAGGATAAGGCTGAAGAAAGAATATGAGGTGAAGGAACAAACAAGAGTCTGCAGCAGCAACTAGCATTAACTTACGTAAAAGAGAGCGAGAAGAGAAGAGCATCGGTCGAAAGATGATCACGAAGTGATCCTAGCTAAAGCCGGTCAAACATAACCCCACCGTGTTCAACTCCCGAATCCCTATTCGGAAATTGACAGTCACGGTACACACGCGGGTAGTGTATTGAAACATTGTGTCAAGTTATCTACAACCGGAATTAACAAGCTCCCATCTGCCACATAACCGCGGGCACGGCTTTCGAAAGTTCAAACCCTGCAGGGGTGTTCCAACTTGGCCCATCACAAGCCCACGATCCGCGGAGTCGCAACTCCATAGTTGGGAAGACCCGAGTATTCTCGGAATCCCGTGCTCAAGTTAAACCGAACTAAGGTAAGGCTAATCCAGCAAATCCTCCCGGCGTGTCGACACCCTGATAGTAGCCGCGCGTATCTAGGTCTCAGGACACGACCGGATGGGCGATGCTACAGGACCCAAACCTCGAGTTTCCCCGTGGTGGTTCCCGCAGGACCCCCGTTTGGGACCAACACCATCGGCACTGGCCCCCCCTGCTATGTAGAAAATAAAGGATCCTCGAGGGAGCGACCCTCTATGCAAATTTAATTAATTAATTAAGTTGTTATTATGAGGCAAATAGTACCAAATGTTGGGACTTGCTGGAAAAGACTTAGCACTTAGCGGTTTATCAAGGGGGTCCCATACACCCCAACCGTGTTAGGAACGCATAATCAAGGAACATAACACCGGTTTATACGGTTCCTAACGGCATGAGTGGAACAAAACACCAAGCAAAAGGCTTAGCCTTCCACCCTGCCAGTATATAGATGATTTCATTTTTAAGCATTTATATAGTGTGATATAACCCAACCAAACTTCAACATGAAGCAAGCATCTTCAATCTTCACCTGCAACTAACAATGCTATAAGAGGGCTGAGCGAAGCGTACTTAGCCAAGCAACGGTTTGCGTAGGTAGGGTGGTTAAACATGGCAAATTGGTTACAAGTAGGAGGCTGACAGGAAAACATGGGCATCGAGGCAAATACTACAGAGCGATACTACTAGCAAGAGGCAAAAATAGTAATGGTATCCGGGTTCGGTCATCTTGCCTGGGATTCCACAAGGGAGAAGAACGGATCCAAGAAGAAGACGAAGAAGAAGCCTCACAACTCCGGAACGAAACCGAAGCTAACAAGAGAAGCAACCGGAAAGAAAGAAACAACACGGTAAACACACATAACATAAACATGGCATACGATGCGCAAACAAGTATGATGCATGTCCGGTTTAAAAAGCATGGCATGGCAAAGTGCACAAACAACACTACAAGTTAAGTGGAGATCAATATGCAACGAGTTGCATATTGACGAAACACCACATTTAATTATTTAGTTGACTCTCGGTTATTAACAAGACAAGATTAAATGTTTGTTAACATGGCAAGAGGTGAAGCATAATAAAACTAACTATTTAGGCATTTTAAATGAGGCCGGAGAATAACAACAACATATCCGGAAAAACCCCATGAGCATGTTTAATAATTATAAGCAAACAACAATTAAGCATTTTAGTGTTGTTAACATGATGCGGATGTCATGAACAAGTTTATGCAAGTTTATTAAAAGGTTGACTTAAGAGGAGATAAGAAGTATTTGTCACCGTGGTGGAAAGAAAGGGGTGCCACGGCAACGATTCCGAAAATGATGCAACGCATCATATCGGTGCCGGTATCTCATTGCGAGACCGGTGCAAAACAAAAGGTGGAGTGAACGAGATGAAAGGTGGGCGATCCCGTTACCGGGTTCCCACGAGTCGGCGACGAGGCAACCGAGGAGCTCAACAAAAGGTCGGAACGGGCACGAGCACACACAAGGGAGACATTTCATACAACACAAGCAAGCATCACACGGGTCACGTCTCGGGGTTATACCTTCGAAACAATTGTTTCGGGGCGGAATCGAGTTCGTAGTGGAAGAAGAGGAAGTAGTCGTTCTCGAGGCGGTAGCGGAAGTAGACGATCTCGTAGATGTAGTCGACGGTAGACGTTCGGGCGACGGTAGTGGTACTTGGTGCTTCCGGCGTTCGTAGTGGTACTCGCCGTAGGGGTACTTGGTCGGGTCGCCGGTAGTCGTTCGGGTCGTCGTTGTGCTTGTTCCGTAGCCGTTCACGAGCCCGTTTTTCCGTAGACGTACTCAATCCCGTAGATGTACACAAAACCGTAGAGGAACTTGGCG
>LR738710.1:124748969-124778362 GCA_902687465.1 Secale cereale | reverse complement strand
TGGACGGAGGGAGCCGGGAGGACGTCGGGGGGACGAGGGCTCCGGCCCGGTGCTGCTGGAGGACGGGAGGCGGAGGGAGGACGAAGGCCAGCTGCTGGAGAAGCTCGGGGGAAGGCGCTCGGGGCGCGCAGGAGGAGGTCGGGGCGCGTCGGGCGCCGGATGCCTTGGCGCGGCGGCGGCTGGCAGTGGCCATGGCTGGCCGGAGGGAGGCCGCAGGCCACGGCGGAGGGACGGGCGCGGGCCGCCTCCTGGCCTTGGCGACGAGGCTGGAGGGCGACGGGGAGGACAAGGCAGGGACGCGCCGAGATTCTGCCTGGCTGGAGACGCACGCGACGTCGGCGGCTCACGGCCGGCCCGCGGGAGGGAGGAAGGGAGACGGGAGAAGGGAGGCAGAAGGGGTCGAGGGAAAGGGTGGCGGCGCACCGAGGGAAAGAGAGGGAGAGCGAAGCCAGCGCTAGGGTTAGGATTGGGGAAGCGGGCCTTGGGCCAGAGGGAGATGGGCCAGAAGGAGGCTGGTTGGGAGGCCCAAGAGGGCTGGAGGAGAGGCCTGGGAAGCCCCTTATTTATTTTCTTTAGCAGAAAAATAAAATAGAAGAAAGAAAAGAGGAGGGGAGAGGGAAAAGATAGCACACGGGAGCATTTTTCTCGGGCATCATAAAATGAGCAAAGTCCGAGAAAAATAAGAAAGGCGTGAACGGAAAATAATTCAAACATATTTGAATTTAATTCAAATAGTTTTGAACTAAGACTTGATTATTGAAGTCTCCAAAAATGTTCAAATTTTTGGAGGAACCTCGAAACAACGGAAAAGAATTATTGGCAAGATTTCGAAGGTGAAACTCGAAGTGAAATAAACATGGGGAATTTGCAAGTGTGTTTGAGTAATTCCGAGGAATGGAATAATTATTAATATAGCTCCCTAAATATTGAGAGACTTTATATGTTATAAAGAGAAGTCACCTTCCCTCGATTTAAATGGACCGAAGGCCCACACGATTTATTTAGGTTGAGATGCAAAAATAAAATGACATGATGGCATGATGACATGATGCAATGCGAAAATAAAAACACAAGCACAAAAGAAACACACGGTCAACCCGGAACATCCGGAATCTTCGAGAATCTTCTGGTATCTTCTGGGACGTCGGTCTTCGGGCGTCACAATAGAGAGGGCCACCCCCTCCTCCACTCCTTTATATACGGGGGTGGGGGGCACCCATGGACACACAACTTGTTCATTGATCTTTTAGCCGTGTGCGGTGCCCCCTTCCACAAAAAGACACCTCGGTCATATCGTTGTGGTGCTTAGGCAAAGCCATGCGTCGGTAACTTCATCATCACCGTCATCGCGCCGTCGTGCTGACGGAACTCTCCCTCGAAATTCTACTGGATTGTGAGTTCGTCGGACGTCACCGAGCTGAACGTGTGCAGATCGCGGAGGTGACGTACGTTCGGTACTAGGATCGGTCGATCGTGAAGACGTACGATTACATCAACCGCGTTGTCATAACGCTTCCGCTTACGGTCTATGAGGGTGCGTGGATGACACTCTCCCCTCTCGTTGCTATACATCACCATGATCTTGCGTATGCGTAGGGAAATATTTGAAATACTACGTTCCCCAAAAGTGGCATCATGAGCCAGGTTTATGCGCAGATGTTATATGCATGAGTAGAACACAAGTGAGTTGTGGACGATACTAGTCATACTACTTACCATCATGTCATACTTTTATTCGGCGGTATTGTTGGATGAAGCAGCCCAGACCAACATTACGCGTACGCTTACGCGAGACTGGTTCAACCGACGTGCTTCGCACATAGGTGGCTGGCGGGTGTCAGTTTCTCCAACTTTAGTTGAATCAAGTGTGGCTACGCCCAGTCATTGTGAAGGTTAAAACAACACATACTTGACAAAATATCGTTGTGGTTTTGATGCGTAGGTAAGAACGGTTCTTGCTCAGCCCATAGCAGCCACGTAAAACTTGCAACAACAAAGTAGATGACGTCTAACTTGTTTTTGCAGGGCATGTTGTGATATGATATGGTCAAGACGTGATGAGTTATACCTTATTGTATGAGATGATCATGTTTTGTAAAGTTATCAGCAACTAGCAGGAGTCACATGATTGTCGCTTTATTGTATGAAATACAATCGCCATGTAATTGCTTTACTTTATCACTAAGCGGCAGCGATAGTTATGGAAGCAATAGTTGGAGAGATGACAACGATGCTACGATGGAGATCAAGGTGTCGCGCCGGTGACAATGGTGATCATGACGGTGCCTTGGAGATGGAGATCAAAGGCACAAGATGATGATGGCCATATCATATCACTTATATTGATTGCATGTGATGTTTATCTTTTATGCATCTTATTTTGCTTAGATCGACGATAGCATTATAAGATGACCTCTCACTAAATTTCAAGGTATAAGTGTTCTCCCTGAGTATGCACCGTTGCGAAAGTTTGTCATGTTGAGACACCACGTGATGATCGGGAGTGATAAGCTCTACGTTCACATACAGTGGTTGCAAGCCAGTTTTGCACACGGAGGATACTCGGGTTAAACTTGACGAGCCTACCATATGCAAATATGGCCCCGGAACATTGGAGACCTAAAGGTCGAGCATGAATCATATATTAGATATGATCAACATAAGGTGTTCACCATTGAAAATTACTCCATCTCACGCGATGATCGAACATGGTTTAGTTGATATGGATCACCCTGATCACTTAGATGATTACAGAGATATCTATCTAAGTGGGAGTTCTTAAGTAATAATATTAATTAAACTTTAATTTATCATGAAGTTAGTCCTGATAGTATTTGCAAATTATGTTGTAGATCAATAACTCGCGTTATAGCTCCCCTATGTTTTCGATATGTTCCTAGAGAAAACTAAGTTGAAAGATGTTAGTAGCAATGATGCAGACTAGGTCCGTGATCTAAGGATTATCCTCATTGCTGCACAAAAGTATTATGTCCTTAATGCACCGCTAGGTGACAGACCTATTACAGGAGCAGATGCGAATGTTATGAACGTTTTGACAAAAGCTCGGTATCATAACTACTTGATAGTTTAGTGCACCATGCTTTACGGCTTAGAACCGAGACTTCAAAAACGTTTTGAACGCCACAGAGCATATAAGATGTTCCAAGAGTTGAAATTAGTATTTCATACTCATGCCCGTGTCGAGAGGTATGAGACCTCTGACAGTACTTTGCCTACAAGATGGAGGAGAATAGCTCAACCAGTGAGCATGTGCTCAGATTGTATGGGTACTACAATTTCTTGAATCAAGTGGGAGTTAATCTTCCAGATAAGATAGTAATTGGCAAAGTCCTCTAGTCACTATCACCAAGTTAGTAGAACTTCGTGATGAACTATAATATGCAAGGGATGACAAAAGTAATTCCCGAGCTCTTCGCGATGCTGAAATCAGCGAAGGTAGAAATCAAGAAAGAGCATCAAGTGTTGATGGTTACAAGACCACTTGTTTCAAGTAAAGGGCAAAGGGATAGAAGGGGAACTTCAAGAAGAATGGCAAGCAAGTTGTCACTCCCGTGAAGAAACCCAAAGCTAAACTCAAGCCTGCAACTAAGTGCTTCTACTGAAAAGGAAATGGTCACTAGAAGTGGAACTACCCTAAATACTTGGCGGATAAGAAGGATGGCAAAGTGAAAAAGGTATATTTGATATACAGATTATTGATGTGTACTTTGCTAGTGTTCATAACAACCCCTGGGTATTTGATACCGGTTCAGTTGTTAAAATTAGTAACTCGAAACGAGAGTTGCAGAATGAACAGAGACTAGTTAAAAGTGAAGTGACGATGTGTGTTGGAAGTGGTTCCAAGATTGATATGATCATCATTGCACACTCCCTATACTTTCGGGATTACTGTAGAACCTAAGTAAATGTTATTTGGCATTTGCGTTGAGCATGAATATAATTTGATCATGTTTGTTGCAATATGGTTACTCATTTAAAGTCATAGAATAATTGTTATTCTGTTTACATGAATAAAACCTTCGATGGTCATACACCCAATGAAAATAGTTTGTTGGATCTCGATCATAGTAATACACATATTCATAATATTGAAGGCAAAAGATGCAAAGTTGATAATGATAGTGCAACTTATTTGTGGCACTGCCGTTTAGGTCATATTGGTGTAAAGCGCATGAAGAAACTCCATGTTGACGGGCTTTTGGAATCACTTGATTATGAATCACTTGGTGCTTGCGAACCATGCCTCATGGGCAAGATGACTAAAACTCTGTTCTCCGGGGCAATGGAGCAAGCAACTGATTTGTTGGAAATCATACATACGGATGTATATGAACCGATGAGTGTTGAGGCTGGCGGCGGGTATCGTTATTTTCTGACCTTCACTGATGATTTGAGCAGATATATGTATATCTACTTGATGAAGCACAAGTCTGAAACATTTGAAAAGTTCAAAGAATTCAGAGTGAAGTAGAGAATCATCGTAACAAGAAAAATTAAGTTTCTACAATCTGATCACGGAGGCGAATATTTGAGTTACGAGTTTGGTCTTCATTTAAAACAATGTGAATAGTTTCACAACTCACGCCACCCGGAACACCACAGCGTAATGGTGTGTCCGAACGTCGTAATCGTATTTTATTAGATATGGTGCGATCTATGATGTCTCTTACCGATTTAGCGCTATCGTTTCGGGTTATGCATTAAAGACAGCTACATTCACTATAAATAAGGGCACCATCTAAATCCGTTGAGACGACGCCTTATGAAGTATGGTTTGACAAGAAACCAAAGTTGTTGTTTCTTAAAGTTTGGGGTTGCGATGCTTATGTGAAAAAGCTTCAACCTGATAAGCTCAAACCCAAGTTGGAGAAATGTGTCTTCATAGGATACCCAAAAAAACTGTTGGGTACACCTTCTATCACAGATCCAAAGGCAAGATATTCATTGCTAAGAATGGATCCTTTCTAGAGATGGAGTTTCTCTCGAAAGAAGTGAGTGGGAGGAAAGTGGAACTTGATGAGGTAATTATACCTTCTCCCGAATTGGAAAGTAGTACATCATAGAAACTAGTTCTAGTGATTCCTACACCAATTAGCGAGGAAGCTAATGATGCTGATCATGAAACTTCAGATCAAGTTACTACTGAACCTCGTAGGTCAACTAGACTACTTTCCGCGCCAGAGTGGTATGGTAACCCAGTTCTGGAAGTCATGTTACTAGACCTTGACGAACCTACGAACTATGAGGAAGCGATGATGATCCCAGATTCCGCAAAATGCCTTGAGGCCATGAAATCTGAGATGGGATCCATGTATGAGAACAAATTGTGGACTTTGGTTGACTTGCCCGATGATCGGCAAGCCATTGAAAATAAATGGATCTTCAAGAGAAAGACCGACGCCGACGGTAATGTTACTGTCTACAAAGCTTGACTTATTGCGAAAGGTTTTCGACAAGTTCAAGGAGTTGACTACGATGAGATTTTCTTACCCGTAGCGATGCTTGAGTCTGTCCGAATGATGTTAGCAATTACAGCATTTCATGAAATCTGGCAAATGGATAAGAAAGCTACGTTCTTTAATGGTTTTATTAAAGAAGAGTTGTATATGATACAACTAGAAGGTTTTTTCAATCCTAATGGTGCTAACAAAATGTGCAAGCTCCAGCGATCCATCTATGGACTGGTGCAAGCATCTCGGAGTTAGAATATACGCTTCGATAAGTTGATCAAAGCATATAGTTTTATACAGACTTACGGTGAAGCCTGTATTTACAAGAAAGTGAGTGGGAGCACTACAACATTTGTGATAAGTATATGTGAATGACATATTGTTGATCGGAAATGATGCATAGTTTTCTGGAAAGCATAAAGGATTCTTTAAAAGGAGTTTTTCAATAAAAGACTTCGGTGAAGCTGCTTACATATTAGGCACCTAGATCTATAGAGATAGATCATGACACTTGATAATATTTTCAATTACTACATACCTTAATAAAGATTTTGAAGTAGTTCAAAATGGATCAGTCAGAGAAGCAGTTCTTGCCTGAGTTATAAGGTATGTAAGACTCAAAACCCGACCACGGCAGAAGATAGAGAAAAAACGAAAGTCATTCCCTATGCCTCAGCCATAGGTTCTATAAAGTATGCCATGTTGTGTACCAAACTTGTTGTGTACCTTGCCATGAGTTTGGCAAGGAGGTACAATTGTGATCTAGGAGTAGATCACTGGACAGCGGTCAAAATTATCCTTAGTTACAAGATGACTAAGGAAACATTTCTCGATTTTGGAGGTGAATAAAGAGTTCATCGTAAAGAGTTACACCGATGCAAGCTTTGACATTAATCTAGATGACTCTAGGTATCAATCTGGATGCGTATTGATAGTGGGAGCAATTAGGTAGAGTAGCTCCATGCAGAGCATTTAGACATAGAAATTTGCGAAATACATACGGATCTGAATGTAATAGACCCGCTGACTAAACTTCTCTCACGAAGCAAAACATGATCACACCTTAGTACTCCTTGGGTGTTAATCACATGGCGATGTGAACTAGATTATTGACTCCAATAAACCCTTTGGGTGTTGGTCACTGATACGTCTCCAATGTATCTATAATTTTTGATTGTTCCATGCTATTATTTATGAAGTCTTGGATGTTTAATGGGTTTTATCATTCACTTTTATATCATTTTTGGGACTAACCTACTAACCTAAAGGCCCAGTCCAGATTGCTGTTTTTTTGCCTATTTCAGGGTTTTGCAGAAAAGGAATATCAAAGGGAGTCCAAACGGAATGAAACCTTCGCGAGAGATATTTTTGGAGGAAATCACGCTCGGGAAATGTCAGGACCAAGTCAGGGGAGGGAAGGCCTGCCCTCGAGGGTGGGGGGCGCGCCCCCCTGCCTCGAGGCTGGCCCACACGGCCCCCGGTGCCCTCCTTCTTCCTATATATACCTACGTACCCCTGAAACTCCATACGCAGAGAGAAAACACTAATTCCACCGCCGTAGCTGCTGTTCCCGTGGAGATCCCATCTTGGAGCCTATTCCGGGAGGGGGATCCATCACGGAGGCCTTCTTCAGCATCATCATAGCTCTCACCATGAGTTGTGAGTAGTTTACCACAGACCTTCGGGTCCATAGCTAGTATCTAGATGGCTTCTTCTCTCTCTCTGGATCTCAATACAAAGTTCTCCTCGGTCTTCGAGGAGATCTATTCGATGTAATCTCTTTTTGCGGTGTGTTTATCAAGATCCGATGAATTGTGAGTTTATGATCAAGGTTATCTATGAAAGATATTTGGTTCTTCTCTGAACTTTTTATGTGTGCTCATAATATCCTTGCAAGTCTCTTTGAATTATTGGTGTGGTTTGGCCTACTAGATCTATAGTTCTTACAATGGGAGAAGTGCTTGGCTTTGGGTTCAATCTTGCGGTGTCCTTTCCCAGTGACAGTAGGGGCAGCAATGCACATATTGTATTGCTGCCATCGAGGATAAAAAGATGGGGTTTTCATCATATTGCTTGAGTTTATCCCTCTACATCATGTCATCTTGCTTAATGCGTTACTCTGTTCTTATGAACTCAATACACTAGATGCATGCTGGATAGCCGTCGATGTGTGGAGCAATATTAGTAGATGCAGAATCATTTCGGTCTACTTGTCTCAGACGTGATGCCTATATACAATGATCATGCCTAGATAGTCTCATAATTATTCACTTTTCTATCAATTGCTCGATAGTAATTTGTTTACCCGCCGTAGAATATCGCTATCATGAGAGAAGCCACTAGAGAAAACTATGACCCCCGGGTCTATTCTCAACATATCAATCTACATCTACTTTACTTTTATCGCTTTTATTTGCTGTTTTATAAACTAAAAATACCAAAAATATAATTATCATCTCTATCAGATCTCACTCTCGTAAGTGACCGTAAAGGGATTGACAACCCCTTATCGCGTTGGCTGCGAAGTTCTTATTTGTTTTTGTAGGTGCGAGGGACTCGCGCGTGGTCTCCTACTAGATTGATACCTTGGTTCTCAAAAAATGAGGGAAAGACTTACGCTACTGTGCTGCATCTCCCTTTCCTCTTCGAGGGAATACAACGCAAGCTCAAGAGGTAGCAAGAAGAATTTCTGGCGCTGTTGCCGGGGAGGCTTATGCAAAAGTCATATACCAAGTACCTATCACAAACCATTATCCTTCGCATTACATTTATTTGCCTCTCATTTTCATCTCCCCCACTTCACCCTTGCCGTTTTATTTGCCCTTCTTCCGCCATGTGTTTTTCGCTTGCTTTTTGTTAGCTTGTGTGTTGCTTGCTTGCTTGCCCTCATGTCTGAGATCGGCAGCGATTTTATGGAGAAGGGTAGCAATGCCGAGGGCAACGTTCATGTTGACCCCTCGGATAAAGCTACCACTTTACATGTTAAGAAGTTCCGGGTTGGTAGTGGCAATATTATTGGAAAAGGGGTTCTTCAAGACTTCTTTACTTGTGCCGGTGCTTTGCCCACTATGGGTGGCTCTATTCTTCACAGAACTAGTAGCCTTGCGGATGCTGTATCTATGCTCATAGTAGAAATTGAAAGAAATTTATCCATATGCATCCCTGTATTCAGAGAGTATTTTTGGAGTTCTCCAATATTGCGCATTCTTCCGTTAAGCGTGCAGCTACTATCTTTTTGGCTCATGAATTTAGATATATCATGAAAGAGGCCAGAGAAATCTTTGCTCATTACGGAGTAGATGCGGGTCGACCCCCTATAGAGGCTATCTTGTTCAATCAAGAAGACCTTATGCGTTTGCGATCTCCTGATCATGTTGCTTTTAATGAAAACCTTAGAAAAAAGGTTCCTGTTGAGATCTTGATTGATAGAATTTCTGAGATAAATGATGACTTTGCTGTTCAAAATAATGGGTTAGGCTTCTCCCTTGAACGAAGGCTTATGGCCTTCTGCCAAAAGAATGCCTATAATGATGAATTGGTCATCCACTACAAAGGGCCAAAGGAGGAACCTGTTCCTCCCGAGATTGATGTAGGGGACTTTTGTCCCATTAAATTTAGTCCTTTTTATTACTTTTGCTTGCCACAAAGGAAGCTTGCTGCCGAACGTAGGGAATATGAGATGAGCTTTCGCGACATATCGTACCACTATGGCTATCCCTAGATCTATCTTGTATCGTGCCTAGCTAGGGGCATAAAACGATAGCGCTTGTTGGGAGGCAACCCAAATTTTTTTTTTGCTTTTGTTGCTGTTAGGGAATAAATATTGCATCTAGCCTCTGATTAGATGTGGTTTCATGTTTTGTTTAGTGTTTGTGCCAAGTAGAACCTTTGGTAAGACTTGTGTGAAGTTTATATGATCTTGTTGTGAAAAACAAAATCGTTAGCGCTTGCTAAAGTAGTAGTGGTATTTTACTGGACTATGCTTTTTAGTTGATTCTTTTTTCTGCTGATTGGTAGACAAATTGCGCAAATTTACCAATTTAGTTTGATTTTTTTGGAGTTCCAGAAGTAGGCGAACCCTGCAGATTACTACAGACTTTTCTGTCTTTGACAGATTCTGTTTTTCGTGTGTTGTTTGCTTATTCCGATGCATCTATGAGTAATATTGGAGGATATGAACCATAGAGAACTTGGAGTACAGTAGGTTTAACACAAATAAAAACAAAGAATGAATTCCTTGCTGTACCTTTGAGTAGTGGTTTGCTTTCTCTTACTAACGGAGCTCACGAGAATTTTTGTCTAAGTTTTGTGTTGTGAAGTTTTCAAGTTTTGAGTATTGCTTTGATGGACTATGGAAAAAGGAGTAGCAAAGGCCCAAGCTTGGGGATTCCCATGGCACCCCAAGTAAATTTAAGATTTTCAAAAATCCTAAGATTGGGGATGCCCCGGGAAGGCATCCCCTCTTTCGTCTTCATCCATCGGTAACTATACTTGGAGCTATATTTTTATTCGCAACATGTTATGTGTTTTGCTTGGAGCGTCTTGTATAATTTGAGTATTTGCTTGTTAGTTTGCCACAATCATCCTTGATGGACACACCTATTTGAGAGAGTTAAATATGGCCTAGAAATTGCTAGAACACTCTATGTGCTTCACTTATATCTTTTGAGTTGAATAGTTTTTGCTCTAGCGCTTCACTTATAACTTTTAGAGCATGGTGGTGGTAATATTTTGTAGAAATTGTTGAACTCTCATGCTTCACTTAGATATATTTGAGAGTCTATTAAAACAACATGGTAAAGTGTTTAGGCTAAAAAATAAACTAGTCTTCACATGATAAACATCCAATGTCAATGTAGTAAAAAATTTCACACCAAGTGCATTGAATAGAAAGAGATGTTGGATGCTTGATAATTGTTTTGAGACGTGAGGATAATGATATTAGAGTCATGCTAGTGGAGTTATTATGAAATTGAGAAATACTTGTGTTAAGGTTAGTGATTCCCGTAGCATGCACGTATGGTGAACCGTTGTGTGACTAAGTTAAAGCATGAGGTATTTGTAGAGTGTCAACCTTTGTGTGGAGGTCGGGGGCGCGATGGTTAAATCCTACCAACCTCCCCCCTACGGGCATGCATTGATTGCTTTGTTTTGATGACTCGTAAATTTTTGCAATAAGTATATGAGTTCTTATGACTAATGTTGTGTCCATGGATTATACGCACTCTCACCCTTCCACCATTGCTAGCCTCTCTTGTACCGCGCAAATTTCGCCGGTGCCATAAACCCACTATATATCCTTCCTCAAAACAGCCACCATATTGTTCCTCAAAACAGCCACCATACCTACCTATCATGGCATTTCCATAGCCATTCCGAGATATATTGCCATGCAACTTTCCACCATTCCGTTTATATGACACGCATCATATTGTCATATTGCCATGCATGATCATGTAGTTGACATCGTATTCGTGGCAAGGCCACCATGCATAATCTTTTCATACATGTCACTCTTGTTTCATTGCACATACCGGTACACCGCCGGAGGCATTCACATAGAGTCATACTTTGTTGTTGTAGTACCGAGTTGTAATTTCGTGTTGTAATGAAAGTGTGATGATCATCATTATTAGAGCGTTGTCCCATGGGAGGAAAGGCTGAATCTATAAAGCCCCTCCGCAAAAAAAAGAAAAAAAAAGAAAGGCCAAAGCAAAAAAAAGGCCCAAAAAAAAGAGAAAGAAAGAAAAAAGGAAAAAAAGGAAAAGAAAAAGGGACAATTGCTACTATCTTTTTCCACACTTGTGCTTCAAAGTAGCACCATGTTCTTCATTGTGGAGAGTCTCAAGCTTAGTCACTTTCATATACTAGTGGGAATTTTCGTTATAGAACTTGGCTTGTATATTCCAACGATGGGCTTCCTCAAATGCCCTAGGTCTTCGTGAGCAAGCAAGTTGGATGCACACCCACTAGTTTATTTTGTTGAGCTTTCATTCATATTTATCTCTAGTGCATCTGTTGCATGGCAATCCCTACTCACTCACATTGATATATATTGATGGGCATCTCCATAGCCCGTTGATACGCCTAGTCGATGTGAGACTATCTTCCTCTTTTTGTCTTCTCCACAACCACCTCTATTCCACCCATAGTGCTATATCCATGGCTCACGCTCATGTATTGCGTGAAAGTTGAAAGGTTTGAAAAGATAGAGTATGAAAGCAAATGCTTGGATGAAATCGGGGTTGTGCATGATATGAATATTTTTGTGTGATAACAAGGGAGCATAGCCAACACTATATGATTTTGTAGGGATAACTTTCTTTAGCCATAGTATTTTGAGAAGACATGATTGCTTTGTTAGTATTGCTTGAAGTATTGTTATTTCTTATGTCAATATAGACTTTTGTCTTGAATCTTTCAGATCTGAACAATCATGCCACAATTAAGAGAATTACATTGAAAAACTATATTGGTTAGCATTCCACATCAAAAATTCTTTCTTTATCATTTACCTACTCGAGGACGACCAGGAATTAAGCTTGGGTATGCTTGATACGTCTCCAACGTATCTATAATTTTTGATTGTTCCATGCTTTTATTTATGAAGTCTTGGATGTTTAATGGGATTTATCATTCACTTTTATATCATTTTTGGGACTAACCTACTAACCTAAAGGCCCAGTCTAGATTGCTGTTTTTTGCCTATTTCAGGGTTTTGCTGAAAAGGAATATCAAACGGAGTCCAAACGGAATGAAACCTTCGCGAGAGATATTTTTGGAGGAAATCACGCTCGGGAAACGCCAGGACCAAGTCAGGGGACGTAAGGCCTGCACTCGAGGGTGAGGGGCGCGCCCCCCTTCCCAGGGCGCTCCCCCCTGCCTCGAGGCTGGCCTACACGGCCCCCGGTGCCCTTCTTCTTCCTATATATACCTACGTACCACAGAAACTCCATACGCAGAGAGAAAACCCTAATTCCACCGCAGTAGCTGCTGTTCCCATGGAGATCCCATCTTGGAGCCTGTTCTGGGAGGGGGATCAATCACGAAGGCCTTCATCATCATCATCATTATCGCCCTCACCATGAGTTGTGAGTAGTTTACCATAGATATTTGGGTCCATAGCTAGTATCTAGATGGCTTCTTCTCTCTCTCTAGATCTCAATACAATGTTCTCCTCGGTCTTCGAGGAGATCTATTCGATGTAATCTCTTTTTGTGGTGTGTTTGTCGAGATCCAATAAATTGTGAGTTTATGATTAAGGTTATCTATGAAAGATATTTGGTTCTTATCTGAACTTGTTATGTGTGCTCATAATATCCTTGCAAGTCTCTTCGAATTATTGGTTTGGTTTGGCCTACTAGATCTATAGTTCTTGCAATGGGAGAAGTGCTTGGCTTTGGGTTCAATCTTGCGGTGTCCTTTCCCAGTGACAGTAGGGACAGCAAGGCACGTATTGTATTGTTGCCATCGAGGATAAAAAGATGGGGTTTTCATCATATTGCTTGAGTTTATCCCTCTACATCATGTCATCTTGCTTAAGGCGTTACTCTGTTCTTATGAACTCCATACACTAGATGCATGCCGGATAGCGGTCGATGTGTGGAGTAATAGTAGTAGATGCAGAATCATTTCGGTATACTTGTCTCGGACGTGATGCCTATATACAATGATCATGCCTAGATAGTCTCATAATTATTTGTTTTTCTATCAATTGCTCGACAGTAATTTGTTTACCCGTCGTAGAATATCGCTATCATGAGAGAAGCCACTAGAGAAAACTATTGCCCCCGGGTCCATTCTCAACATATTAATCTACATCTACTTTACTTTTACCGCTTTTATTTGCTATTTTATTAAACTAAAAATACCAATAATATAATTATCATCTCTATCAGACCTCACTCTCGTAAGTGACCGTAAAGGGATTGACAACCCCTTATTGCGTGTAACACCCCAAAATTTAGCAATGTTTTATTAAATAAAATTTTGCCAGTAAATTAAAATTTTGCCTTTGCTGAATGTTCCTTTGGAATTCCAGGACCATTCTTGTTCTGATATGTTGGAGTTTTTACCCTTAGTGAAAACTTTCCAGCCAATATTAGATTCTCTTATGCACCCATTAAAACTTTGCTTATATCAGCAGGATTAATTATATATATTTGTCTCCCTAAATTTTCTTCCCTATATAAATGGTTTCCCTTAGTTTTAGGGCCTCTTTTGAACTGCAACCACTTGATAAATTTATTTAAAATTTCAATCAAAGATAGGGGATGTCAGGTAAAGTTGTTAGGTCACTTTTATGCAAGAACATATTTATTTCATTTAATATGTTGAGCTCCACAACATGTTTCCCAATCTAGTCCAGTAGGCCAAATTGCACTACAACCCCTTGAAATATTCCTGTAATGCTCCCACAAAAATTATGGGATGTTCATAGGAGTATGTTATTCAACTTTATGCAAAAACCCATTTAGGTCCTTTGGAAAATTTGAGTGAACCAACCTCTTTTCCATTCTGGTCCAGTTTGGTATTTTGCACTGCAACCCTAGTTTATTTTGCTCCAGTGCTATTGAGCTTCCTCATGCTTATAGCCTTTCTTGCAAAACCCTTAGGTCCAGAAGAGTGGGCCTATTGGGATATTTTTGGTTCATGAGACAATGCTCTGCATTTTCTGTCCAGAACTGAAGATTTGCAAAACTTGCACTAGCAAGTTTCTAGTTTTGCCCAATTAGCCTTGCCATCATCTCTTTCATCTAAGGAGGCTATGATCTGGAGAGTTTAGCCACCAGTGGAGATGCCCCTATGCCCATAGCATTCTATCGAGCACCTTGTGTGCATGACCAGTGTTGGCATAGTTTTTAGTTCACATGGTGGACTCGAACCCCTGACCTAACAGCCATGTCCACTAACCTCCTAGCTACCTCTAACCTAAGGCTGCTGAGTTGCTTTGGCATCCAAGCAGGTTTGGCCGCCCTGGCATTTCGTCGAGCACCTGCCGTGCGTGCACAGAGCGCGGCCAGAGCGCGCGTTTTGCATGTGCCGCGCCCGAGCCGTCGTGTCCCTGACCTGTCTCCCCCGAGCTTATCCAAACCGCTGCAGCCTGTCGCATCAAGCCAAGCTTCTGCCCGCACCTCCTCACAGGCGCCACAGCCCCTCGCCACCTCTCCGGCAATCCAGGAGCTAGCCGCCACCGCCGCCTGCTGTGGTCGGCGCCATATGGGCCACCTGGCACGCCCCCAAGCACCCCAGACCGCCGTGCTCATCCACAAGCGTGTCGTCTACCCCTGCAAGTTCTGCCAGCCAGCCCCCACCTCTCCTGCTCCGCAATAATGCCGCCGCCGTCATCCTTATCCTCGGCCACCGTCGAACCGACTTTGATCACCTATTTAAGGGTGCCCCGAACCTCTCCACAGCATCAGACCATCACTAGACACCCCGCAGAGCAACCCCGTGGCAGCCATTCGTCCCCGGGAAGCGTTCTTCTTCATCTCCGGCGAATACGGCCGCCGCCGCACTCCAGTGCAATTCGTCGCAACCAACACCCCTCCCGTCCAGCCAGCATCACCGTCCGACTCCCTGTGATCCTGCGGAGCCGCCCATCGCCTCAAACTCGCTCGGGAACCACTGCATCACAAGGCCCCAAATCCACCCGAGGCCGCCGTCCGCCGCGAAGTTTGCCGCCGGCGATTCCCTCCGTCCCCGCCGGCCACTCGACCACCGGGAGGACCACCCCAACCTAGCGAATCCATCCCTGCACTCGAACGCCCTCGAGGAGCCGCCATTCGCCGGCGACGATCACCGGAGCTCCGTCCCCGTCGGGCGAAGGAGGAAGAAGGCGGGTAGACCAGTCAAATATGACAGGTGGGCCCGCAGGTCCCACCGTCAGCCCCTCACGTCGCCCGCCCACCGGTTTAAGTGGAGGCGCATTCCCCGAAGTACGTCTTCTCTTCCCCGGAAACGTTTCCTGAGCCGATTCGTTTTCCTTTTTCTGGTTTTTATTAAAACCAGAGTTGACTGAACTTTGACTGGCTATATCTTTTTAAATATAAATCCAAATGACTTGATTCTTCTTTTGTTGTTTCCCAAATATTGTCTAGTTTATTTTCATATTTATATGAAAATTTTCCAGACAACTTTTTGGGGCTGTTTTAAGTCTATGTATTGATTTCCTTTTATTTCTTTTAGGATTTTGAAGAGGGAGAAAACTTCCAAAATTCTTGGAATGCTTTTCTCCTCCCCTCTACTTGAAGGCAAGCATCTTGAACCCCATTAGGAGATATGTTGTTTGTTGTTTGCTAAAACATAGGAACTCCATCGATATACTCAAATGGAGTAACATTATTTCATGTGGAAATCATACTCTTGCATATCAACGTGTGGTGAATAATCCTTTTCTGTTATGTATGTGATATTGGTGACAGCAACCACTTCTCATGCCACATATGCCTGGTGATAGTTCGTATGGAGTCCGAAGGAAGGTTGTGTTTCGGTGAACCGACCACGCGACTGACATCTCATTGTGGCGAGGATGTGCAGTAAGGCAGGATGTAGCATGAGGGGTGTGACCCTGTCAGGGAACTGTAAAGAGTATTGTGGCACTAATCATGCAGGGAATACATAAACCTCCTGAGTCGACCGTAGATCGAGTCTTGTTCCAGTAACCCCCATACTTGTTTCGTGCTACCACGTGTCCCTGCTACAGGTAGGGTACGGTTCAGTAAATTGTCGACCCCTGTTCTATCACACACCGTACAAAGAGGCCACGGTGGAAGATACCGGCTGCATCCGGTAGGCAGGCCACCTGGTCCGGGAGCATGGGTGTTTCGGTTGGAGCCGAAGGGGATAGCTTCCCCGGTTTTCGCGCGTGTTATAAATTTTTGTGATCCCATGTTAGTCGAGGTTGTAGCCTCCCCACTTAGATTCTGGCTTAACAAGTGTCGTGGGTGATTCCAGGCACCGGTAAGTTAGGCTGGTGTGTGAAGTCAGGTGCATCTTCAACTTAAAAGACCGTAGACGGAATTAGTCCAGAAGGACTATAGGAAATCTGTTATTCATGGGTAAAGAGTACACCCTCTGCAGAGATATTAAATCTATTCGAATAGCCGTGTCCATGGTTAAGGACTACAGTCTGGGATGGGTCGAGTGTCGGTCTTAGTGTCGGTCTTCGGAGGAGAAACTATTAAACCAGAGCATAATTTATGACCCGTGACAGGTGGTGATTGTGAATTTATTATTATGGACTAACCATTCATATTCCTTGGAACAATGAGTATCCTTGGGACGGTTCTACCTCCCGGATATTTACTGTCATTTATTTTCTTTATAAGCCCTTTATGTGATGTCGCTCAGACGTCCGACTGTGGCAATTTGTTATTTACTTTTCTTTATAAGCCCTTTATGAGATGTCGCTCAGACGTCTGACTATGGCATTCTTTTTATTTATAAGCCCTTTATGTGATGTCGCTCAGACGTTCGACTGTGGCAATTTGTTATTTACTTTCCTTTATCAGCCCTTTATGTGATGTCGCTCAGACGTCCGACTGTGGCATTTCGTTAATTTTTTCTTTATAAGCCCTTTATGTGATGTCGCTCAGACGTCTGACTGTGGCATTCTTGTCTTTTATTTTTCCATAAGCCCTTTCTGTGGTGTCGCTCAGACGCCCGACTGTGGCATGCTTGTTATTTATTTTGTTACTACTCTCTGATTGCATATGCCTTTTTACTCGGACGCCCTGCTTGCAATTAGAGACTGTCATATCATTATTATCATAGTGATCATAAATCATCCTCGAGCATGTTTATATCTCGGCCATATTCATAATGTTTGCGAGTACATTCAAAGTACTCACTGGCTTGTCCCTGGCTATTGTCTTGGCCAGATTCCTTGCGTGGGAAGGAACGATGCGATGACAGCCCCGGAACCTATGCTAATGGAGATAGCAGCCTCGCGAAGATAGGAGTTATCCTGGTTAGCTGTTCCTGTGGGAAATGGAGTCCCATAGTCACTGATGATCCACAAACCGCTTCCGCCATCAGCCACTAGAAACCTTGTGTTGTACTCACATGACAGATTGGTCTTGTACTACATATTTTGCACTCTGCTTGGAGTTTCTGTAACAAGTTGGTGCCTCATCAGCTAACATTAATCCTGGGGCTGGTGAGCACAAGGGCCGCTTTTGGGAAATTAATATCCCGAAAATCCGGTCCTGACATTGCGTTGGCTGCGAAGTTCTTATTTGTTTCTGCAGGTGCGAGGGACTTGCGCGTGGTCTCCTACTGGATTGATACCTTGGTTCTCAAAAAACTGAGGGAAATACTTACGCTACTGTGCTGCATCTCCCTTTCCTCTTCGAGGGAATACAACGCAAGCTCAAGAGGTAGCAGTCACATGGCGATGTGAACTTTGGGTGTTATTCACATAACGATGTGAACTATCGATATTAAATCACATAGCGATGTGAACAAGATTATTGACTCTAGTGCAAGTGGGAGACTGAAGGAAATAAGCCCTAGAGGCAATAATAAAGTGTTATTTATATTTACTTATATCATGATAAATGTTTATTATTCATGCTAGAATTGTATTAACCGGAAACATAATACATGTGTGAATATATAGACAAACAAAGTGTCACTAGTATGCCTCTACTTGACTAGCTCGTTGAATCAAAGATGGTTAAGTTTCCTAGCCATAGACATGTGTTGTCATTTGATTAACGGGATCACATCATTGGTTAATGATGTGATTGACTTGACCCATTCCGTTAGCTTAACACGTGATCGTTTAGTTTTACTGCTATTGCTTTCTTCATGACTTATATATGTTCCTATGACTATGAGATTATGCAACTCCCGAATACCGGAGGAACACCTTGTGTGCTATCAAATATCACAACGTAACTGGGTGATTTTAAAGATTCTCTATAGGTGTCTCCTAAGGTGTTCGTGGTGTTGGCATAGATCAAGAATAGGATTTGTCACTCCGATTGTCGGAGAGCTATCTCTGGGCCATCTTGGTAATACGCATCATAATAAGCCTTGCAAGCAAATGACTAATGAGTTAGTCACGAGATGATGTATTACGGAACGAGTAAAGAGACTTGCCGGTAACGAGATTAAAATAGGTATTGGGATATCGACGATCGAATCTCGGGCAAGTAACATACCGATGACAAAGGGAACAACGTATGTTGTTATGCGGATTGACCGATAAAGATCTTCGTAGAATATGTAGGAGCCAATATGAGCATCCAAGTTCCGCTATTGGTTATTGACCGGAGATGAGTCTCGGTCATGTCTACATAGTTCACGAACCCGTAGGGTCTGCATACTTAACGTTCGGTGACGATCGGTATTATGAGTTTATGTGTTTTGATGTACCGAAGGTAGTTCGGATTCCCGAATGAGAACGGGGACATGACGAGGAGTCTCAAAATGGTCGAGACGTACAGATTGATATATTGGACGACTATATTCGGACATCGTAAAGGTTCCGAGTGATTCGGGTATTTTTCGGAGTACCGGAGAGTTACCGGAATTCGTCGGGGAGTATATGGGCCTTATTGGGCTTTAGGGGAAAGAGAGAGGGGAGGCTGCGCCCCCCAAGGCTTAGTCCGAATTGGACTAGGGGGAGGGGCAGCGCCCCCTCCTTCCTTCTCTTCTCTTTTCCCTTTCCTTCTCTCCTACTCCTACTACTTAGGGCTCCTAGTTCTACTAGGAAAAGGGGAATCCTGCTCCCGGTGAGAGTAGGACTCCCCTAGGGTGCGCCATAGAGAGGGCCGGCCCTCCCCTCCTTTATATACGGGGATGGGGGGCACCCCATGGACACACAAGTTGATCATTGATCTTTTAGCCGTGTGCGGTGCCCCCTTCGACAGAAACACACCTCGGTCATATCGTTGCGGTGCTTAGGCGAAGCCCTGCGTCGGTATCTTCATCATCAGCATCATCATGCCGTCGTGCTGACGGAACTCTCCCTCGAAGCTCTACTGGATTGTGAGTTCATGGGACGTCACCGAGCTGAACGTGTGCAGACCGCAGAGGTGCCGTACGTTCGGTACTAGGATCGGTCGATCGTGAAGACGTACGACTACATCAACCGTATTGTCATAACGCTTCCGCTTACGATCTATGAGGGTACATGGACGACACTCTCCCCTCTCGTTGCTATACATCACCATGATCTTGCGTGTGCGTAGGGAAAATTTTGAAATACTACGTTCCCCAACTTGTTCTACAGAGAAGCTATGCACTATGGAAGAAAGGTTTAGTTTTTAGAAAGCCACACCTCCATCGGCGCGCGGCTGTCCTCCTGGCTCCTAGGAGCAGTTATCCTGCATGTAGAAGGTATCGCTTCTTCTCTTCGTCATCAGCCTCCGCCTCCGCTGTCCAGCCTTCTCGCCCTCCTCTCCCTGACCGGCGGCGACCTCCTTGGGTGGCATCGCACCCACCTCCCCATCCGGAAAATTATCGTAGTAATTAGGAAATTGTGCCATCTACACAATTATCTATGCTATTATAGGATCTGTCAATTCAAACTATGTGAAAATAGTGGGAGTTATCCCAGTCTGCGAAATTGAACTTTTACCTTGGTGTTGAAGCTGCTCTAGACATACATTGTGAGAAACAAAGAGAACGAAGTCACCACAAGGTACTCTAGCCATCTATAGTATCAAAGCCAGCAGCTAATGAAAATTAGTTACAGTTTGCAGCATATGAAATCACAAGCCAGCTAGTACATGCTAAATAAAATATCTAAATTCAGATTGGAATATATGTATATATCTACAAGGTTCTAGAGTGAGGTTCCAGACAAGAATTATGTTTACCTTCCCAGGATCTTTAATTGAGCCCTCCCCTCTGATAAAAACATGACAACCCGCAGAGGCTTCAATCCTTCAACGATTTTCCCCTTTGCCCAAGAAGACCGCTAATAAAATTCAACTGAACAAGTTTGGCAAGCAGTGTAAATAATAATTCCATACTAATAGAACATTGCAAGTATGAATGAAAATAATAACGTACATTAGGGTAAGTATCTGTTGGTATCTCCAACCGCAAAATCTTCTTGACAGTGTATGAAGAGGGGCTTTGCGTTGCTCCTTGCCAACCCACGGGTCCTTGAGGAAAACCTACCCTCTGATCAACAACAGAACTGTAAGGTTTTGCACATGCACATCTTAGAACATAATCCCTAATAATAAAGCATGGATTGACTTTGTCGGGTTCACCGTCACAATACGCTTCTTCCCGTGAATTTACGCTTTCAGTTTGAATTTAAAACATATACGCGAGGTGGTACTAAAACTGTTTCGTTCGCTGGTGACAATTGTTTTCGAGTTTTCCGTACAATTCTTGTCGTTCCCGCGGGCCCTAAATCGTACAACCTAAGAAACATCCTAGTCGTCAGGCTTTGGGCCCTCATGCATGTTTATATTTTGATGATTTGGGCCTTGGACGCATGTGATTCACCATGCTAAAAAAATATGATTTCTTTCGGTGCTTGTTCAGCTAAATAATAATAATCCCACATCGCTTATTTCCTCTTAATCTCACTGTTTCATATACGCACCAATGGATGATTCATCAAGCGACCGGAAAAAGGTGCGGAGGATGAAGCATACGTAAAGATTACATATGTTCCAAAGAAACACCTGGCCATGCGCACAGGAGATGGCCCCAAACACCACGAATCACAAACAAAGCATGAGTTTTCCGACCTGAGCAGGCCTCCAAACTGGATCAGAAGGAGCACAAGGGACAACGGGTGGCACTGCCGCCCCTTCTAGGCAGCCAAAGAAGAGCCCAAGGGTCATATGACCAAACATTTTTTAACACAAGACATTCGTGCATATTTGCTATGAAAAAAATTCTTTGAAACTAAACGAATAATTATCTCTGATTTTGTGATGGTTTAAATTATAAATAATTTTGCCACTTACATTTCTGTAACTGAAAGTCTGTGTTTTCCAGATGTACGATATTATACATATCTAACGTTCAGAATGATCTCTTTATAGGTGTCTATTGTGCCTTATGCCCAATAGAAATTTTAGCCCAAGGGTGATATGACCAAATATTTTTTAACACAAGTGATTCGTGCATATTTGCTATGAAAAACAATTCTTCGAAACTAAACGAACACTTATCTCTAAAAAAATTATATGTCTCTATTGTGCCTTATGCCCATTTGAAATTTTAGCCCAAGGGTGATATGACCAAACATTTTTTAACACAAGACATTCGTTCATATTTGCTATGAAAAACATTCTTCGAAACTAAATGAACAATTATCTCTAAAACAATTCAGCATAGTGAAAATTCATTCGCATTCAAATGTTTTCAAAATTCTAAAAAAACTTGAAAATTAGTTATTAAACTGAATAGTACAGAACATTCAATCATAGGTATTTCATATTAAAAACAAATACACCACTATTTTTCCATCCGGTGATAGTGCTATTCTCAAGGAGGCGTCATCGAATTAGACCAGTATGACTTTCTTAACTTTATACTCCATGGTTCGGACACCAACAATCGTTTTTTAATTACAGGCACCAAGCATGTATTTTTTTTAATATAATGAGCGTTTCTAATTGCTCTAGGTTTCAAAAAATATATTTATATTTTATATATGTTCACACTTTTTAAGAAATCCTGAAATTTCCCAAAAATATTCTGGTTTAAAAAAATTTATAATTGTAACAAAATGACTAAAAAATCATGTGTTCATAAAATGTTGGGCTTCAAAACATGTTTCAACTCTAATAACAAAACATAAAACATGATAGACAAACTATTTCATGCACCACTGTACTATTCCATAGACGAAGGAAGTTAGGCTAGCTTCTTCACATCTACATTTTATGTTCCGAACAACAATAAGAGTGTAATCTCATTATTGATGTTTATCATAACTGCTATAAGAAATGACACATGATGACACACGGTGTAGGCTTTGTTTTTTTTGCCCGTTGCAACGCACGGGCATTTGTACTAGTAAACATAACATAAATATTGAGAGTGTGGTGTAACCGGTTGCGAATAGGTAGGACAAACATAACTAAAGATTCAAATTTGATTATGTTAAAGTCAATCCAGTTTCTTAATGCTTCCCAAAAAATAAGGATTTAGTTCAATAATACAATAATCTTAAGCGCCAAGTGTCTTTTTGTTCAAAACAAATCCACTGAGTTTGTGTATTTGTAGTGTCATTAAGGAATAAAACATGCATAAGATAGCAGCTAGCCCTCATTAGATCAAGAGTTCAAGACACAATAATATGGATTGCCTCGTTGTGGAAGAGCATGATATGAATTCTAAAACAGGTGCAATCCATGAAGAAATCAGCTTGATTTCCAGTTTACAGTCTTCCATAGTAAATCTATATACAAGAATTTCACCCGCATTTTTTTAATAAAACTTTAGTCTGAAAAAGACTCCGGCGCAATATTCGACTTGTTATAGGGATATCTGCTCATTTATTTACAGCCACTGTTTTAAGGAGAATATCAAGAATATATCTTGCTTGTAAGTTCGCCACATCAATCAGCACAAAAATATTTACACCTAATTATCCACCTGGTGCGTTTTAAGAGAAAGACTTGCCAGTTTTTAGCATGCATTTATAGAAGAGGAAAGGCGGATTAGAATAATAGGAACATGTATATGTTTTCAGTGCATTGCAACTTTGTTAGAAACTGAGGTGAGCGCAAACCATAAGATGATAATACCATAACGAAACAGAAAATTCAGGTAGCAATTCTGAATCAACTCAGCTTACGCCTCGGAGCTCTCCATGGCAAGTATGCAATTAAGAGAGATAGGCTTAAGGGTGAGACTACGACTACATTCCTAAGAATACCATGCGATCAAATGTGATGGCGAGGATGCAACTTATCGCACCCATACTATCATTAAATGGAATGATACACAAGTATGCAATTAAAGATGCAGAAAGTAGGATGCAACCTTCACATCACCAAGAGAGGATCTTGTGTATCCTTCTTTTTCTTTTAAAGATAAACTACCAGCTGATGCAATCAGATATGATGGATGACTGAATATGCCACCCTCATGTCAGATAACTAACGCAATTACCTCTGGATGCGCCCCGTGGTTCCACGGGCCAAAACCATTTCCACGGAAATTAGGCATTGGGGGCGACTGATGATGATGCGTCTGGTTTGGACTCGCCACCGGCGGCATCCTCTGAAAGTCCCCACCATGCCGGTGCTTAAGCAAGGAGGACACCCACATTATCTCTGTCAGCATGAGTACAGTAGCAAAGATTAGCTCACATGATTAACACGAAAATGTACTCCTTGGAAAACTTGCTGCCACAGAAGAATCATGTGAATCAAGCTACATACTACTACATGCTTTCAAGACCTACGACACACATGTTGGGAACGTAGTATTTCAAAAAAAAAAATCCTATGATCACGCAAGATCTATCTAGGAGAAGCATAGCAAGGAGCGGGGAGAGTATGTCCACGTACCCTCGTAGACCGAAAGCGAAAGCATTTAGTAACGCGGTTGATGTAGTCGAATGTCTTCACGATCCAACCGAACCAAGCACCGAACGTACGGCACCTTGCTACTTCTCGAGCTTGTGTTGTATTCCCTCGAAGAGGAAAGGGTGATGCGCACTACTAGGAAAAGGGCTATAGATGGGATGGCCACTAATGGCGCACCGGACATGTGGTGCGCCATTAGTATATACTAATGGCGCACCATGTGTCGGTGCGCCATTAGTGTACAAATACTAATTGCGCACCAGATATTCGGTGCGCCATTAGTAACAACTTATTTTTTTTAATTTTTACAGACATACTAATGGCGCACGGTGGCACAGTGCGCCATTACTAGTTTAACTAGTAATGGCGCATCTCCAACTCAGTGCGCGAGTACTTTTTTTTTGCAAAACTAATGGCGCACCAGCCATCAATGCGCCATTAGTAACACTGGTTACTAATGGCGCACTGATGACTGGTGCGCCATTAGTAAAGTGGGACCAGCTAGATATTTTGGACAGCCACACCTACACACTCACTTTCCCCACTTCATTCTATCCACCTCCTCCTCCAAGCTTGTGTCGGCTGCCTCCTCCTCCTCACCTCATTTGCACCATAGATTAATCAAAATTAAGTGGTTAAATTACCTTTTTTTGATAGGTAAGTAAGGAGGGAAGCTATCTTTATGTTGTAGATCATTTTTCTCCCTCGAGCTCCAACAACCGTGCACATGCACTTTTTATGGCCTAGCTAGATCTATGTATGTTTGTGGTGTTGCATATATGTTTGTGTTTGCAGGTACCGGTATTTGAAATGCGATAGTTGCCAATATTTTTCCGAAATGTTGATTCATTTCCGTTTCGACGAGAATTTTGGCACTATGCATTCTTTTTGGTCCTATTTTAGGGAAAGTCATGCCAAATTTTTTCTTAGTTCTAAAATATCGTTTTGCTCTACCCCGCAGGCGACCATGGTCCGCACGATGACCATAGGCATCGTGAATAGGTTTTTGAGATCCGCGAAGGCCGAGATGCTTCAAAAGAACGAGACGGAGATAAGATGTCCGTGTCGAAGATGCAAGCTGAAGAGCCTTATTACGGACCCGGATTCCGGGTAGGTGCGGGACCACCTGCTCTTGCGTGGTTTCATGGATGGCTATCGATAGCAAGGTGATGAAGATGACTATGAAGTCGTCCATGGCCGGGCAAGAAATGAGGAAGGGCAGCAAGACAACCACCGCGGCGAGGGCGGGCGAGAAGACGAAGAATCTCCAGGACATGATCACGATGGTGATGCTGTACACAGTCATCATGTAGAAGATGCCGGACATGATGATGAGGAAGATCAAGACGAAGGACATGATCATGATCTAGATGAAGATGCCGGAGCAGATGACGATGGAGGCTGGGTGTAGGACCCTCATATTCAAGAGCTGCTTCTCAAGTAGACGGATAACGCAAGAGCTGCCGCCCGAGAGAAAGCCAAGCTGTATCAACTGGAGATAGACGCGGTTACTCCATTGTATGAATGATGCAGGCCCGAGGATACCCGCCTGAAAGTAACGCTCATGGCTCTGGAGATGAAGGTAAAACACAAAATGACCGACGCATGCTTCGACGAGAACATGTCATTCTGGCACGAACATCTTCCCAAGGGGAACAAGTGCCCGACCAGTTTCGAGGAGGCCAAGAAAATCGTGTGTCCTCTTGATTTACCGCACGTGAAATACCATGTGTGCATGAACAATTGCATCATTTATCGGGACGAGCACGAGGAGTCTACCATATGTCCGGTGTGCGGCGTCACTCGATACAAGAATCGGAAGAAAGCTCCTCGAAAAGTGGTGTGCTACTTTCCGATCACTCCTCGTCTGCAGCGGTATTTCGCGGACCCTAAGGTAGCAAAGCTCTTGCGTTGGCACGCGGATAGGGAGGAGAAGAAGCGAGAAGATGACGGAAATGATCCGGAGATAAATAAAAAAGACAAGATGCTGAGTCACCCTAAGGATGCCAGCCAGTGGCAAGCGTTGAACTTCAAAGACCTAGAATTTGGGAACGATCCAAGGAACATCGTGCTGGGCGCGAGCACTGATGGAGTCAATCCGTTTGGCTGCCAGAGAAGCACACATAGCACCTGGCCTGTGTTTGTGTGGATGTACAACCTTCCCCCTGGTTGTGCATGAAGAGGAAGTACATTCACATGAGTATGCTAATTGAAGGGCCGAAACAACCAGGGAACGACATCGGTCTGTATCTGGGGCTGCTGAAAGAGGAGCCAGACACGCTGTGGAAAATGCCAGCCAATACGTGGGACGCCGCAGAGAAAGAATATTTCCCTATGAGAGCTGCACTGCTCACGACGGTGCACGACTATCTCGGTTACTGATATGTCGTGGGGCAGGTGGTCCACGGATTTTCTGGATGCGTCAGGTGCATGGATGACACAACGTATCGCCAGCTAGATAGAGATCCCGGGTCTTCGAAAACCGTGTTCATGGGACATCGAAGGTGGCTTCGCGAAAATGACCCGTGGAGGAAACGCAAGGATCTGTTCGATGGTGAAACCGAACCCCGAAGACGCCCGCGTACAAGGAGCGGCGAGGAAATAGACGAGGTGTTGAAAAATTGGAAAGATTGCCCACTGCCGGGAAAGAAGCAACAGGCGCCAGAGCCGGGAAAGAAGCGAAAGGCGCCAGAGCCGCTGCTGAAGGTATGGAAAACGAGGTCTGTTTTCTGGGACTTGCCGTACTGGAAGATCCACCGTGTGCCTCACAGCCTTGATGTCATGCATATCACGATGAACATGTGCGAGAGTCTGCTTGGTACCCTGCTCAACATGCCAGAGAGGACCAAAGATGGGCCGAAAGCAAGGGCAGACTTGAAATCAATGGGCATCAGGCATGAGCTTCACGCTAATGATGATGATGATGATGAGGCGAAGCAAGACACGGAAAGTCGTCGCAAAGGCAAAAAGTCCAAGAAGACCGGAAATGACTACCCTCCCGCGTGCTTCACTCTAAGTCAGGAGGAGATCGAGCAGTTTGTCACCTGCCTCGCAGGAGTAAAACTTCCTTACGGTTACGTGGGGAAGATAAGCAGATACCTAGATCCAGCGAAGCAGAAGTTCAGCGCTATGAAGTCTCACGACTGTCACATGCTGATCACGCAGATACTTCCATTTGCAATCCATGGGATCATGGACGCGCACGTCCGTGAGACGCTATTTGGCCTATGCAACTTTTTCGACATCATCTCTCGGTAGTCGGTTGACGTGAGGCAACTCAGAAGGCTACAGGAAGAGATCGTGGTGATACTGTGCGAGCTTGAGATGTACTTCCCACCCGCATTCTTCGATGTTAAGGTGCATGTGCTGGTCCATATCGTGGAGGATATAATCCAACTCGGGCCAACGTTCCTGCATAGCATGATGCCGTTCGAAAGGATTAATGGTGTCATCAAAGGATACGTTCACAACATGTCACGTCCAGAGGGAAGCATATCCAGGGGCTTTCTGACCGAAGAGTGCATCTCCTACTGCACGAATTATCTAGGCATCGAGAACCCCGTTGGTCTGCCCGTCAACAGGCACCTTGGCAGGCTCGCTGGATGGGGTCACCGCGAGGGTCGCCGCGAAATGCATGTCGACTTCGAGGGTCGACTCGCCAACTTTGAAAGAGCAAACCTAGTCGCGCTACAACACATAGACGTGGTCGATCCTTGGGTGGTAGAGCAAAAACCTTTATTGAGAAGACGTACAATGACCGAGGCCAACAGAGGACGGACGGAGATATAATCAAAGAGCACAACTCATGTTTCACGTGTTGGTTCAAGGAGAAGCTTCTGTCGTACCATTTACATGAGGATTCTTCCGCAGAAGAAAATCTCATATTCGCCTTGTCATAGGGTGCCGATCACAACCTGATGACCTATGAGGCGTACGATATCAACGGGTACACGTTCTACACCGAGGACAAGGACATGAAGAGCGATGGTTATCAGAACTCGGGGGTAACGATGGAATCTTACACCGGTAACGACAAGGACAAATACTACGGAAGGATCGAAGAGATCTGGGAGCTGAGCTACGCTGGAGAGAAGGTCCCGATGTTCCATGTCAGATGGGCCAAGAGCGTCCTAAAAGAAGACCGGTATTTCACAACCATGGTTATAGCCGAAGCCAAATCCAAGACCGCAGGCACAAACGTCACCGCGAAAAGTGAGCCATGGGTACTGGCTTCCCAAGTGGACCAATGCTTCTTCATTACCGAGCCGTCAAAGCCCAGTCATGTTGTCATGAGGAGAGGCAAAAGGAAGATCATCGGAATGGATGGAGTCGTCAATGAGCAAGACTTCGACAAGTACAGCGACCCGAAGATGGAACATGACGACGACGATGAAGTGCCATACACCACAAGAAGAAGCAGGACCACCCTACCTAAAGGACGTCCGTTCAAGAGAAGAACTCCATTTGCGAAAAAGAAGGGCAAGAAGATTGTGAACAGATAGCTAGCTAAGATTGATTATATTTAAATTGTAGCCTTCATTTCTCGATTGTATTTCGACATATTCATAAATGTTTTTTCATGGGCACTTTTTGAATTCATGAATATTTTTTCAATTTTGATGATATTTTTTCATATTCATAAATGTTTTACCAATTCACAAATGAATGCAACTAAAAATCCAAAAAAGACTAGTTGTGCTTGGTTATATGTTACTCCCAAAAGCATATAAAGTTTGTCAAATTTGGAGCTATGGATATTTAGTTATGATTTAAACAAGTTTGAACATATTTAAACACAAATAAATATCAAACAACATTTAAAATGTTGTTAACATGGCAACAAACTGCATATTATTTTTCTACATGATATTCTCAGCATCTAGCATATGTGACATGTTATATTTGGATGCATGGATAAAAAGATATGTGCAAAGAAAAAAATGCAAAAAAAAATTGGGGAGGCTAGGAATCGAACCCAGGACCTCCTAGTGTGTGCGATGTGTGCTGACCGGTCGGTCTAGTAGATGGGGTTTGATGTAGGTAGAGTTTGGTGGAAGAAAACCTGTGGGCTCGAACAGAAATAAAAAAAAATACGAAGGGCGCACCACGGGGGAGGTGCGCCATTAGAATAGATGTACTTATGGCACACCAGGGGGAGGTGCGCCATTAGTATTCTGCCCCATCCATACACTTCTCTCCCACTCCACCTATTCCCTCTCTCCCTCGCCCTCGCCCCAGTTCGATCCCCTTCCCCTCTCCCTCGCGCGCTGCCCCGACGCCGCTGCCCCGATGCCGCCGCCCCCTCGCCACCCCCGCGCCCCCGCGCCCCCACCACCGCAACTCCCCCGCGCCGCCGCCCCCGCGCCGCCGCGCCCCCCACCACCCGCCATGCGCCGCCCCC
>LR738710.1:124732257-124747253 GCA_902687465.1 Secale cereale | reverse complement strand
CACTCTCTCCGCTCGCCGTCGTTGTCTCCAGGAGAGGAGGCCCAGGAGCTCCGCGTCTCCCCCAAGCTCGCCGTCGTCGCCTCCAGGAGAGGAGGCCCACCCGCCTCCCCCAAGCTCGCCGTCTCCGCCCTCCGTTGTCTCCGCTCCGGCCACCACTGCCTCAGGTAACCCTCCTCCCTCTGCCTCTCTTCTCCTCTCTTCCTCCTCTCCTCCCTCCCGTCCATGCCCTCTTCTTCTCTCTTTTGCTAGGTTTAGGTCAAATCCCTCTCGAAGGGCCAAATCAACAGCAACAGTGGCTGACTCTCCGACAGATCTGCTCTGCTTCTCAATCATGAGATGTTGATTTGTTCCTGTGTAGAGTACTTATAGGCTAGATGCATACAAATCTTCTTTTTCTTTCTTTCTAAAATGGCTTAATGGTCCAGCAACAATGCCCTCCCCTACTTGTTAGATACTACAACTAGTATACTTCTACTGATATGCTTAGCACTAGTGAGATCAATATTGATGTTGATTTCTTCATGTCTAGAGTACGTATAGATAGATACAACTCTTCTTCTATTTTGTAGAGTACATAAATATCTAGTTTAGAGTACAGTACGTATAGGCTGAATTTTGCTGACTGCTTGACAGTGCTTAGAATATTTGGGTCTGCTTGACACTGCTTAGCATATTTGGCCTTGACGTGTTGGCTGTCCCTACTCTACTCTACTTAGAGAAGAGAAGAGAAGAGAAGAGCAGAGATGAGATGATAGCACGTCTAGTGTTTGTGGCAGTAGTTCAAATGATTGACGTGTGCTGCATTTTGCATATCAT
Organism: Secale cereale; assembly: GCA_902687465.1. NCBI lineage: Eukaryota > Viridiplantae > Streptophyta > Magnoliopsida > Poales > Poaceae > Secale > Secale cereale. Next base: position 124,746,437 of record LR738710.1, on the reverse strand, counting down.
AGTGATATGTTAAATTCTGCATTTTGCAAGATGTTCTTGAAGAGTTGATTCATTCATTCTCGAAATAAGAAGTTTGTGGATTTGATATCACTAATGGTTGATACTGTCAACTTCAGCATTTCATTACTTATTTGCAGCTAGTACTTCCTGATAGTAGTCAACAAAATCCTAAGAGAAAGCATGTCCCTTACTGGTATTGGCAAGCAGTGATTCTATTTCTGTATTGCTGTAGAGGTGACTGAATTCCTTCTATGCATGCAAGTGTGGACAGTCGTTCGTATGCATGTTCTAGATTGACCCTAGAGCAGCTTTTTGTTGGGTTTTGACTCCGACCATCGCGTCGTGATGATTTTGCAGGTACCCCGAGAGGCCCTTGAGTTTGCTGGAATGTCGATTAACTTCCGTTCCAGCAAATTCGGGTACTCCATATGTCCTATTTTCAGCAAAGGGCATGCTGAAATTTTCCGTGAATTTTAGCATGACTTTGCTAAAAATAGGACATATGGGGTACTTGTGACTAATACATGGGCCGGGGTATCTTAGTACTTAATTAAGTAGGATCAACTGCCCCTTTATTCTTGCTGCATTAAACCATAGGTGGCAATAGAGCCAAGTGATTAGGCCCAACTTAGAATTCTCCTTCCCAGCTTAGCTTTTAGGATGCCTCGGTGTCGACAAACCATAAATTATAAAACCTTGGCTTTTAGGGTGCCTCGGTATCGATAAAAACCGAAATGATGAAAGCTTAGGCTTTTAGGGTGCCTCGGCATCAAAAAACCCTAAATGATAAAAGCTTAGCTTTTAGGATGCCTCGGTGTCGACAAACCCTAAATGATGAGACCATGATCTTGTTCCTTGACATTAACCAACTTTTTGACCAAACTTTTTTCCTATTTAGAGAGAAACATGGCCCACAACGATGAGGCCGGCGGTTCGGGCGGCAAGGCATTCTGGGAGCTATCCCAGGAGATGGAGGAACAACCTCACTTCTATGAGGACGCCGCGAAAGACATCGATCCTGACACCACTGATGGTGCCGCCGAGGATGACCCCACTGATGGTGGTGTCGGGGATGACATCACTGATGGTGCCGCCGAGGATGCCACCACTGATGATGGTGGCGCACGCACAGATGGCAGCCAACCGAAGAGGCAACGGAAGGACCGGCGCCCGACCGTGCTCCGCACCGTCAAGGAGGAATTTACTGAAGTGGACTTCGATGGGAATCCAACGGCGCCCAAACAAATAGTCAAGGGGTACTCGGTTCAGCTAAGGTGCATTCTCCGGAGCACCGTCTCGATCAACACCGAGAACCTGAGGCATCCTGACCGAGGGAATTTGCGCAACCTCCTCTTCATCAAGCTGCACGAACGATACAAGTTCCCCGCTGAATTTGAAAACACAAGCCTCAAAGGGAATAAAGTGAACAATGCCGCCCTCATGAGGATGAGCACGGCCCTGTCTACATGGAAAAGCACTGTGAAGAGAATGATTTACAAATGTTTTAGTTATGAGAAGATCAAGGAGAAAAATCCTTCGATCACCGAAGATGACTACAACGAGTTCAAGATCAAGTGTGAGAGCACCGCAACCTCCGAATCAAGTCAGTGGGGGAAAGAAATGCGACAGTTGAACTTATGGGAACACACACTCGGTCCCGGCGGTTACAGAGTGGCGGAGCCTATATGGGACAAGGAGGACGCGGAGCGTGCCGAGCAAGGCCTACCGCCCCTCTTCGATAAATACGGTGACAAGCAGACCAGGAACTTTGTCAAGGCCCGGTACAAGGAGGACCCAGTAACAAAGGATCTCACCACGGATCCGAAGACAAGGGCCCTTGAGCTTGTTCTGGTAAGGAATACACCCCCGCGTAATTAGCTCCATATGGTTGCATTCTAATTAATGAATCCAAATTTCTAAATGGTTCACATTCCTTCCGCAGGCGACTGAAAGCAGTAGCGCGGGGTCGACTCAGAGCACCCCTTGGGACACCACTCTAAATTGGGCGTTGAATGTAATGAAAAAAGGGATAAGCTCAGTAAGCCGTCGTCAGCTGGTTGTGTGGTCGGCAAAGGCTTGTCCACAAAATGGTCGTCATACTATAACGCTGGTGGGCGGAAGGAGAAAAAGACCAGCTCGGAAAGCCAAGCGCGCGAGGTTCAAGAACTCAAGGCACAAGTTGCGCGGATTCCGGAGATTGTCCAAGAGAAAGTGCAACAACAACTGGGATCCACGCTCACCGGCATTATGCCTACCTTGATTCAGGGGCTGACGACGTGGATTGCGGGCGGCCAACAGGGGCCGCCCCCAATTCCCAGCTTCACGTACAGCAACTCGCAGAAGACGCAAGCGGGGCCAATGGTGTCTCCGGCGGAGGCGGCATTGGTGTCTCCGACGCCGACACATGCATTGGACCTTAATGCACCCGGGTGTACGCCGGCCGACACCTCTGCAGCAAGCGGCCCCTCCGTCAATTGCACGCCCGCCGTTGACGGTACCTCGACATTAGCCGAGCTCGACGCCATCATCACGGTAACTAATTAAGCCTCTCGGCCGAGGACTTCATCTCCTTGCCTTTGACTGGGCATCCCTGATGCCCTACATGTTTTCGCAGGGCGCCGCCGATGTTCCGTGCACTCCCATGCCACCCACCGTGTATAGGGTTCAACTGGTTCGGGTGCTGCCAGGCTACGACGAGTTGTTACCTCCGATTCGACCCGCCGGGGCTAACGAAGATGATGTGATGACCCTCAGCGCCTGACTAAGCTGGCCCCTGCTTTGGCCGAAGAGCCAGATTCGTTTGGGGGCGGGGGACACCACCCCAAAGACAACACCGCCAGTCTTGCCGGCGCCAAGCCATGGCAAGACCGCCGCAACGCTGCCGGACATCCCTATGGCACATGATCCGAACATGCATATGGCACATGATCCGGACGACGATGACAACAACGACGACGATAGATTTGCCAACGTCGATAAGTACTTTGCCGATCATGGGTACGATGGAGAATTCATGGGGCCTCCTTCTCAAGAACCCAACCCTACGAAAGACATGCGCGATCTAGCTGGTACCGTGGAGAAACAAGTTGCAACAGGCGTCGTTTGGCGTTCAGTTCTCAGGAGACGTCTCCAGCTGCCGACTTCATCAAGCCTCAGATAGCCGAGGTGCGAAATATTATCAGCCACAACACACTCAAGAAGGCGGTCTGTGAGCAGAACTCGGTCCCATTACATGAGAAGAAGAAGGCACGAAAAGAAAGAGTAACAAGGGTGCGAGCCAGCCGGCACCGAGTGCGATCCGTGCTCAGGACAGGCCAACTTCATCTAAGGATATAATGAGGAGGGTGCATGTGGCGGGTAGGCCGATGCTACCGACTAATATGCTCAATGCTGCAACCGGTGCTATGCGGAGTCTGCATGACAGTGTTCTTTCTTTGGAGAAGCGGCGTCTCAAAGAGAAGGATGTGGCATACCTGATTTTCGCGGCCATGGTGCCAGAGGGCAAGGGCTTCATGGATAACTCCATCGGGGGTACAATCGTCCTGCGGTTTGATGACATCTTCGCTATGTTTAACCTTCATCCGCTGCACTACACCTTCGTTCGGCTATTTTTGCTGAGTATGGAGATGCGGATCATTAGAGACAAGACCCCGGACATCGTGATAGTCGACCCCTTCTACATGCGTGCCAAGATCTTGGGCAGCACTGGGGATCGGCAAGTCGCGAGTTCTTACCTCAAAGGCGTCATTCTGGCAAACCAAGATAAGGATAACTTCCTCGTGCCTTACTTTCCCGAGTAAGTCGTCCCCTCAACCGCCCCGTAACATATGATTTCTTAGATTTCGATCGTTTTTCTTTTAACATTCCGTGTTTTGTGCAGTGACATACATTGCACACTCATCATCCTAAGCCCGAAATATTCCATGGCCACGTATCTCGACTCGGACCGTCAGTTGAAGGTAGGCTACACAAATGTCAAGAAAGTTCTTGATGATGTTCTCCCCGGCTACGCCAAATCTGGAGGCACCTTCACCAGGACAGTTCGTAAGTACGGCAAGCATGTGTTCACCCACAATACGACGTTCTGTTGCGTCAAGCAGCCGCCTGGCGGTCAGAAGGGTGCCTACTACACCATCCATCACATGCGGGCGATCGTACGGGACCATCATCACCTTCTGCTACCAGATAAACTCAAAGATTGGGCCGCGAGCTTGTCGGCAATCCAGGACGCGGACATCAGACTAGAATTCTTTCGCATCCAGTCGGAGTTTGCGGAAATCATCCATCAAGATGTCGTTCGTACCTCGGGGCAGTTCTACCTCAGAAATCAACCGTCCAACAGTGACATAGACACAATGCTACAAATGCAGGCTGACAACGCCCGCGATTTCATGACTCCCATGATAGACGGCGGCCTTCATCCATGCTCCGGTCCCTTGAGTCGAGTCAAAAGTAGTGATACTATGTCTAGTTCTGAAACATCGATTGGCTCATGTTGTAATTAAACTTTAATGAACTTGTATGTCTCTTTGGTTTCGACAGTCGTTCAACTTAGATGTAATCGATGCTATTAATGTCTTTCTTTTTTCTTCCGATCCTTTTGTTGCATACTTATATATTTCTTATGTATTGTCTGTGAATTGGTACTAAAGTTTCGTTTGGCTAGTGCATAGCGATGTCGTCGTATGTTGTGTACAAGGGTAAGGTTCCCGGAGTCTACGACGACTGGGAGGAGTGTCGGAGACAGGTTCACCGTTTCAGCGGTAACAGTTACAAAGGGTACACCACTAGGGCGGAGACGGAATCTAGATACGTGCGCTATCTAGCGGGAGAGGGGAGGGAGCGTTGGAGGAATCGAATGAAGACGAGTTTCATCGCGATGATGCTCATCGTGATGACCGCAGCTCTCTTCTATGTGATGGTAGTTTAGATGATCGATATCGACTTATAATGTGAAGACAAACTCGCTAATATGGTGAATTGTATTCGGAGACTAATATGATGAATTGTATTTTGAGACTAATATGATGAATTGTATTTTGAGACTAACCTTCTATTGTATTCGATGAATCTGGTGTTGTCTAAATTCTGTCCAATAATATATTTTGTATCCTGCGAAAATATCAGAGAAAAATAATCCCTAATATTCATACTAGTGGCGCACCACTCAAGATACTAATGGCGCACTGTCAAGATGATACTAATGGCGCATCACCCATCAATGCGCCATTAGTATGCCAAAGCACATGGGTACATATGCCCCCCTGGGAGGCATACTAATGGCGCACGGATGGACATACTAATGGCGCACTACCTGGTGCGCCGTTAGTGCACCAGATACTAATGGCGCACCAGGGGTGCGCCATTAGTAAAAAAATCTAATGGCGTGGTGTTGGTGGCGCACCACTAGTGCGCCATTAGTAGGAAAAAGTGGTGCGCCACTAGCATGCCTTTTCCTAGTAGTGCATCACAGTAGAGTAAGTATTTCCCTCAGTTTTTTAGAACCAAGGTATCAATCCAGTAGGATACCACATGCGAGTCCCTCGCACCTGCACAAACAAATAAGAACCTCGCAGCCAACGCGATAAGGGGTTGTCAATCCCTTCACGGTCACTTACGAGAGTGAGATCTGATAGATAGGATAGGATAATAATTTTGGTATTTTTGGTATAAGAACAGAAAGTAAATAAAGCAAATAAGCAATGGCAATAGAAATTGACTAGTTGAAAGAAAAGTAATATGATGAAGATAGACCCGGGGGCCATAGGTTTCACTAGTGGCTTCTCTCCTGATAGCAGAATTCTACGGTCGGTGAACAAATTACTGTCGAGCAATTGATAGAAAAGCGCATAGTTATGAGAATATATAGGCATGATCATTGTATATAGAAATCACATCCTTGACAAGTAGACCGAACCGATTCTGCATCTACTACTATTACTCCACACATCGACCGCTATCCAGCATGCATCTAGAGTATTAAGTTCATAAGAACAGAGTAATGCCTTAAGCAAGATGACATGATGTAGAGCGATAAACTCAAGCAATATGACATAAACCCCATCTTTTTATCCTCGATGGAAACAATACTATACGTGCCTTGCTGCCCCTACTGTCACTGGGAAAGGACACCACAAGATTGAACACAAAGCCAAGCACTTCTCCCATTGCAAGAACTATAGATCTAGCAGGCCAAACCAAACCAATAATTCGAAGAGACTTGCAAGGATATTGTAATCATACATAAAAGATTTCAGAAAAGAATCCAATATTGTTCATAGATAATCTTGATCATAAACCCACAATTCATCGGATCTCGACAAACACACCGCAAAAAGATTACATCTAATAGATCTCCTCGAAGATCGAGGAGAACTTTGTATTGAGATCCAAAGAGAGAGAAGAAGCCATCTAGCTAATAACCATGGACCCGAAGGTCTGTGGTAAACTACTCACAACTCATTGGAGGGATTATGGTGTTGATGTAGAAGCCCGATGTGATCGATTTGCACTGGGCCTTGGGTTAGTAGGTTAGTCCCAAAAATAACATAAAAGTGTATAATAAAGCCCATTAAACATCCAAAACAGAATATATAATAGCATGGAACAATCAAATTTTATAGATACGTTGGAGACGCATCACACCTCCGCGTTCAGCACACGTTCAGCTCATTGACGTCCCACAAACTCCTGATCCAGTTGAGGTCGAGGGAGAGTTTCGTCAGCACGACGGCGTTGTGATGGTAGTGATGACGTTACCGGCGCAGGGCTTTGCCTAAGCACTACGACGATACAACCGAGGTGTGTAACTGTGGAGGGGGGCCCCGCACGTGGCTAAGAAATCAACTTGTGTCTCTATGAGGTGCCCCTTGGCCACGTATATAAAGGAGGAGAGGAGGAGAGGGCCGGCCCTCTCTATGGCGCGCCAAGGGGGGAGTCCTACTCCCACTAGGAGTAGGATTCCCCCTTTCCTAGTAGGAGTAGGAAAAGAAGGAAGGGGAGGGAGAGAAGATAAGGAAGGAGGGTGCGCCGCCCCTCCCCCTAGGCCAATTCGGACTAGGCCATAGGGGTGCGCGGCCTGCCCTAGGCAACCTCCCTCTCTCTCCCCTAAAGTCCAATAAGGCCCATCTACTACCTAGGGGGGTTCCGGTAACCTCCCGGTACTCCGGTATTTATCCGGTGACCCCTAGAACCCTTCCGGTGTGTGAATATAACCTTCTAATATATCAATCTTTATGTCTCGACCATTTTGAGACTCCTCGTCATGTCCGTGATCATATCCGGGACTCTGAACTACCTTCGATACATCAAAACACATAAACTCATAATACCGATCGTCATCGAGCGTTAAGCGTGCGGACCCTACGGGTTCGAGAACTATGTAGACATGACCGCGACTCATCTCCGGTCAATAACCAATAGCGGAACCTGTATGCTCATATCGGTTCCTACATATTCTAGGAAGATCTTTATCGGTCAAACCGCATAACAACATACGTTGTTCCCTTTGTCATCGGTATGTTACTTGCCCGAGATTCGATCGTCGGTATCATCATACCTAGTTCAATCTCGTCACCAGAAAGTCTATTTACTCATTCCGTAATACATCATCTCATGACTAACTCATTAGTCGTTTGCTTGCAAGGCTTATTATGATGTGTATTACCGAGAGGGCCCAGAGATACCTCTCTAACACTCGGAGTGACAAATCCTATTCTCGATGTATGCCAACAACGCAAACACTTTCGGAGACACCTGTAGATCATCTTTATAATCACCCACTTACGTTGTGACGTTTGATAGCACACAAGGTGTTCCTTCGGTATTCAGGAGTTGCATAATCTCATAGTCATAGGAACATGTATAAGTCATGAAGAAAGCAATAGCAGTAAAACTAAACGATCATAGTGCTAAGCTAACGGATGGGTTTTGTCCATCACATCATTCTCATAATGATGTGATCTCGTTGATCAAATGACAACACATGTCCATGGCCAGGAAACATAACCAACTTTGATTAACTAGCTAGTCTAGTAGAGGCATACTAGGGACACTCTGTTTTGTCTATGTATTCACACATGTATCAACTTTCTGCTTAATACAACTCTAGCATGAATAAAATACATTTATCATGATATATAAGGAAATATAAATAACAACTTTATTTTGCCTCTAGGGCATATTTCCTTCAGTCTCCCACTTGCACTAGAGTCAATAATCTAGATTACTTAGTAATGATTCTAACACCCATGGAGTCTTGGTGCTGATCATGTTTTGCTCGCGGAAGAGGCTTAGTCAACGGGTCTGCAACATTCAGATCCGTATGTATCTTGCAAATTTCTAAGTCTCTCTCCTTGCCTTGATCGTGGATGGAATTGAAGCGTCTCTTGATGTGCTAGGTTCTCTTGTGAAACCTGGATTCCTTCGCCAAGGCTATTGCTCTAGTGTTGTCACAAAAGAATTTCATTGGACCCGATGAACTAGGTATTACACCTAGATCGGATATGAACTCCTCCATCCAGACTCCTTCATTTGTTGCTTCGAAGTAGCTATCTACTTCGCTTCACACGTAGATCCCGCCACGACGCTCTGCTTGGAACTGCACCAACTGACAGCTCCACCGTTCAACAAAAATACATAACAGTTTGTGACTTAGAGTCATCCGGATCAGTGTCAAATCTTGAATCGACGTAACCATTTACGATGAGCTCTTTGTCACCTCCATAAACGAGAAACATATCCTTTTTCCTTTTCAGGTACTTCAGGATGTTCTTGACCGCTGTCTAGTGATCCACTCCTGGATTACTTTGGTACCTCCCTGCTTAACTTATAACAAGGCACACATCAGGTCTGGTACATAACATTGCATACATGATAGATCCTATGGCTGAGGCATAGGGAATGACTTTCATTTTTTCTCTATGTTCTGCACTGGTCGGGCATTGAGTCTTACTCAACTTCACACCTTGTAACATAGGCAAGAACCCTTTCTTTGACTGATCCATTTTGAACTTCTTCAAAACTTTATCAAGGTATGTGCTTTGTGAAAGTCCAATTAAGCGTCTTGATCTATCTCTATAGATCTTGATGCCCAATATATAAGCAGCTTCACCGAGGTCTTTCATTGAAAAATTCTTATACAAGTATCCTTTTATGCCATCCAGAAATTCTATATCATTTCCAATCAACAATATGTCATCCACATATTATATCAGAAATGCTACAGAGCTCCCACTCACTTTCTTGTAAATACAGGCTTCTCCAAAAGTCTGTATAAAACCATATGCTTTGATCACCTCATCAAAGCGTATATTATAACTCCGAGATGCTTGCACCGGTCCATAGATGGATCGCTGGAGTTTGTACACATGGTTAGCACCTTTAGGATAGACAAAACCTTCTGGTTGCATCATATACAACTCCTCTTTGAGGTATCCATTAAGGAATGCAGTTTTGACATCCATTTGCCAGATTTCATAATTAATCATAAAATGCGGCAATTGCTAACATGATTTGGATAGACTTAAGCATCGCTACGGGTGAGAAAGTCACATCATAGTCAACTCCTTGAACTTGTCAACAACCTTTCGCAACAAGTCGAGCTTTGTAGATAGTAACATTACCATCGGCGTCAGTCTTCCTCTTAAAGATCCATTTATTTTCAATGGCTTGCCGATCATCGGCCAAGTCAACCAAAGTCCACACTTTGTTCTCATACATGGATCCCATCTCAGATTTCATGGTTTCAAGCCATTTTGCGGAATCTGGGCTCATCATCGCTTCCTAATAGTTCGTAGGTTCATCATGGTCTAGTAATATGACTTCCAGAACCGGGTTATCGTACCACTCTAGCGTGGAACACACTCTGGTTGACCTACGAGGTTCAGTAGTAACTTGATCTGAAGTTTCATGATCATCATCATTAGCTTCCTCACTGATTGGTGTAGGAATCACTAGAACTATTTTCTATGGTGTACTACTTTCCAATTCGGGAGAAGGTACAATTACGTCATCAAGTTCCACTTTCCTCCCACTCACTTCTTTCGAGAGAAACTCCTTCTCTAGAAAGAATCCATTCTTAGCAACGAATATCTTAACTTCAGATATGTGATAGAAGGTGTACCCAACAGTTTCCTTTGGGTATCCTAAGAAGACACATTTCTCCGACTTTGGTTCAAGCTTATCAGGTTGAAGCTTTTTCACATAAGCATCGCAGCCCCAAACTTTAAGAAACGACAACTTGGGTTTCTTGTCAAACCAGAGTTCATAAGGTGTTGTCTTAATGGATTTAGATGGTGCCATATTTAACGTGAATGCAGCTGTCTCTAAAGCATAACCCCAAAACGATGGTGGTAAATCGGTAAGAGACATCACAGATCGCACCATATCTAATAAAGTACGATTACGATGTTCGAACACACCATTACGCTGTGGTGTTCCAGGTGGCGTGAGGTGTGAAACTATTCCACATTGTTTTAAATGAAGACCAAACTCGTAACTCAAATATTCGCCTCCATGATCAGATCGTGGAAACTTTATTTTTTTGTTACGATGACTCTTTACTTCACTCTGAAATTCTTTGAACTTTTCAAATGTTTCAGATTTGTGCTTCATCAAGTAGATATACCCATATCTCCTCGAATCATCCGTGAATGTTAGAAAATAATGATACCCACCGCAAGCCTCAACACTCATGGGTCCACATACATCAGTATGTATGATTTCCAATAAGTCAGTTGCTCGCTCCATTGTTCTGGAGAACGGAGTTTTAGTCATCTTGCCCATGAGGCATGGTTCGCAAGCACCAAGTGATTCATAATCAAGTGATTCCAAAAGTCCATCAGAATGGAGTTTCTTCATGCGCTTTACACCAATATGACCTAAACGGGAGTGCCATAAATAAGTTGCACTATCATTATCAACTTTGCATCTTTTGGTTTCAATATTATTAATATGTGTATCACCACGATCGAGATCCAGCAAAAATAGACCACTCTTCAAGGGTGCATGACCATAAAAGATATTACTCATATAAATAGAACAACCATTATTCTCTGATTTAAATGAATAACCATCTCGCAACAAACAAGATCCAAATATAATGTTCATGCTCAACGCTGGCACCAAATAACAATTATTTAGGTCTAAAACTAATCCCGAAGGTAATGTAGAGGTAGCGTGCCAACGGCGATCACATCGACTTTGGAACCATTTCCCACTCGCATCGTCACGTCGTCCTTTCCTAATCTTCATTTAATCCGTAGCCCCTATTTTGAGTTACAAATATTAGCAAACGAACCAGTATCAAATACACAGGTGCTACTATGAGCATTAGTAAGGTACACATCATATATACCTTTGTTCACTTTGCCATCCGTCTTATCCGCCAAATAGTTGGGGCAGTTCCGCTTCCAGTGTCCAGTCCCTTTGCAGTAGAAACACTCAGTTTCAGGATTGGCTCTAGACTTGGGTTTCTTCGTAGTATTAGCAACTGGCATGCTATTCTTCTTGAAGTTCCCCTTATTTCCCTTGCCCTTTTTCCTGAAACTAGTGGTCTCGTTGACCATCAACACTTAATGCTCCTTTTTGATTTCTGCCTCCGCACCTTTGAACATAGCGAAGAGCTCGGGAATTGTTTTCTGCATCCCTTGCATATTATAGTTCATCAGGAAGCCTTTATAGCTTGGTGGCAGTGATTGAAGAACTCTATCAATAACAGTATCTTCATCAACTTTGCAACCAAGTTGAGTCATGTGATTGTAGTACCCAGACATTCTAAGTAAGTGTTCACTGATAGAATTGTTCTCCTCCATCTTGTAGCTATAGAACTTATTGGAGACTTCATATCTCTCAATTCGGGCATTTGCTTGAAATATTAACTTCAACTCTTGGAACATCTCATATGCTCCATGATGTTCAAAACGTCTTTGAAGACCCGATTCTAAGCCGTAAAGCATGGTATACCGAACTATCGAGTAGTCATTAGAACGAGCTTGCGAGACATTCATAACGTCCGGAGTTGCTCCTGCGGCAGGCCTGTGACCTAGCGGTGCTTCAAGGACATAATTCTTTTGTGCAGCAATGAGGATAATCCTCAAGTTACGGACCCAGTCCGTGTAGTTGCTACCATCATCTTTCAACTTAGCTTTCTGTAAGAACGCATTAAAATTCAAGGGAACAGTAGCACGGGCCATTGATCTACAACAACATAGATATGCAAAAACTATGAGGACTAAGTTCATGATAAATTAGAGTTCAATTAATCATATTACTAAAGAACTCCCACTTAGATAGACATCCCTCTAGTCATCTAAATGATCACGTGATCCAAATCAACTAAACCATGTCCGATCATCATGAGATGGAGTATTTTTCAATGGTGAACATCTTATGTTGATCATATCTACTATATGATTCATGCTCAACCTTTCGGTCTCCAGTGTTCCGAGGCCATGTTTTTACATGGTAGGCTCGTAAAGTTTGACCCGAGTATTCTACATGTGCAATACTATCTTACACCCGTTGTATTTGAATGTAGAGCTTATCACACCCGAACATCACGTGGTGTCTCGGCACGACGAACTTTCGCAACGGTGCATACACATGTAGAACACTAGTACCTTGAAATTGTGTAAGGGGTCATCTTATAATGCTACCGTTGTACTAAGCAAAATAAGAAGCATAATAAGATAAACATCACATGCAATCAAAATATGTGACATGATATGGCCATCATCATCTTGTGCTTTTGATCTCCATCTCCAAAGCATCGTCATGATCTCCTTTGTCACCGGCTTGACACCATGATGAATAGCGTCGTGGTCGTCTCGCCATCTATTGCTACTACTACTATCTCTAACTCATAGTGATAAAGTAAAGCAATTACATGGCCTTCGCAATTCATACAATAAAGAGACAACCATAAGGCTCCTGCCGGTTGCCGATAATTTACAAAACATGATCATCTCATACAATAACGTGTAACTCATCACGTCTTGACCATATCACATCACAACATGCCCTGCAAAAACAAGTTAGACGTCCTCTAATTTGTTGTTGCAAGTTTTACGTGGCTGCTACGGGCTTAGCAAGAACCGTACTTACCTACGCATACAAAAACCACAACGATTTTTAGTCAAGTGTGCTGTTTTAACCTTCACAAGGACTGGGCGTAGTCATACTCAATTCAACTAAAGTGAGGGAGACAGACATCCGATCAATAACCAATAGCGGAATCTAGATGCTCATATTAGCTCCTACATATTCTACGAAGATCTTTATCGGTCAAACCGCATAACAACATACATTGTTCCCTTTGTCATCGGTATGTTACTTGCCCGATATTCGATCGTCGGTATCATCATACCTAGTTCAATCTCGTTACCGGCAAGTCTATTTAATTCTTCCATAATGCATCATCCCGCAACTAACTCATTAGTCACATTACTTGCAAGGCTTATAGTGATGTGCATTGCCGAGAGGGCCTAGAGATACCTCTCCGACAATCATAGTGACAAATCCTAATCTCGATCTATGCCAACTCAACAAACACCATCGGAGACACCTGTAGAGCATCTTTATAATCACCCAGTTACGTTGTGACGTTTGATAGCACACAAAGTGTTCCTCTGGTATTCGGGAGTTGCATAATCTCATAGTCATAGGAATATGTATAAGTCATGAAGAAAGCAATAGCAACATACTAAACGATCAAGTGCTAAGTTAATAGAATGGGTCAAGTCAATCACATCATTCTCTAATGATGTGATCCCGTTCATCAAATGACAACTCATGTCTATGGCTAGGAAACTTAACCATCTTTGATTAACGAGCTAGTCAAGTAGAGGCATACTAGTGACACTCTGTTTGTCTATGTATTCACACATGTACTAAGTTTCTGGTTAATACAATTCTAGCATGAATAATAAACATTTATCATGATATAAGGAAATAAATAATGACTTTATTATTGCCGCTAGGGCATATTTCCTTTAGAGGCATACTAGGGACACTATGTTTTGTCTATGTATTCACATAGGTATCAAGTTTCCGGATAATACAATTTTAGCATGAATAAAAGATATTTATCATGATATATAAGGAAATATAAATAACAACTTTATTATTGCCTCTAGGGCATATTTCCTTCAACACACACACACACACACACACAGACACAC
>LR738710.1:124671220-124723629 GCA_902687465.1 Secale cereale | reverse complement strand
CCCCTCCCTCCCTCACTCGCTCTCGATTCCTTCTTCTATTTTACCGCGCGCCTTCTCCCCCCCGTACGGATAAGACTGGAACGCCGGGCTCCCCCCCTCCGCCGCGGCCGTAACCGCCGCTGCCGGCAATCCGCCTCGAGCGCAACCGCTCCCAATCCGGCTATCCACTTAATTTGAATGAATCTATGGCGGGTAGGCCGATGCTACCGAGAAATATGCTCGATGCTGCAACCGGTGCTATGCAGAGTGTGCATGACAGTGTTCTTTCTTTGGAGAAGCGGCGTCTCAGAGAGAAGGATGTGGCATACCCGGTTTTCGCGGCCAATGTGCCAGAGGGCAAGGGCTTTGTGGATAACTCCATTGGGGGTACGATCGTACTGCCGTTTGATGACATCTACGCTATGTTGAACCTTCATCCGCTGCACTACACCTTCGTTCGGCTATTTTCGCTGAGTATGGAGATGCGGATCATTCGCGACAAGACCCCGGACATCGTGATAGTCGACCCCTTCTACATGTGTGCCAAGATCTTGGGCAGCGCTGGGGACCGGCAAGTCACGAGTTCTTAACTCGAAGGCGTCATTCTGGCAAACCGAGATAAGGATAACTTCCTCGTGCCTTACTTTCCTGAGTAAGTCCTCCCCTCAACCGCCCCGTAACATATGAATTCTTAGATTTCGATCGTTTTTCTTTTAACATTCTGTGTTTTCTGCAGTGACACGCATTGCACGCTCATCCTCCTAAGCCCCAAATATTCCATGGCCACGTATTTCGACCCGGACCGTCAGTCGAACATAGACTACACAAATGTCAAGAAGGTTCTTGATGATGTTCTCCCCGGCTACGCCAAATCTGGAGGCACCTTCACCAGGCCTATTCATAAGACTGGCAAGCACGTGTTCTCCCACAATACAACGTTCTGCTGCATCAAGCAGCCGCCTGGTGGTCAGAAGGGTGCCTACTATGCCATCCATCACATGCGGGCGATCGTACGGGACCATCATCAACTTCTGCTACCGAGTAAACTCAAAGATTGGGCCGCGAGCGTGTCGGCAATCCAGGACGCGGACATCAGACAAGAATTCTTTCGCATCCAGTCGGAGTTTGCGAAAATCATCCATCAAGATGTCCTTCGTACCTCGGGGCAGTTCTACCTCAGAAATCAACCGTCCAACAGTGACATCGACAAAATGCTACAAATGCATGCTGACAACGCCCGTGATTTCATGACTCCCACGATAGACGGCGGCTTCATCCACGCTCCCGTCCCTTGAGTCGAGTCAAAAGTAGTGATGCTGTGTCTAGTTCTGAAACATCGATTGGCTCATGTTGTAATTAAACTTTAATGAACTTATAGTATGTTTCTTTGGTTTCGAGAGTCGTTCAACTTAGATGTAATCGATGCTATTAATGTCTTGCTTTTCTCTTCCGATCGTTCTGTTGCATACTTATATATTGCTTATGTATTGTCTGTGAATATGTACTAACGTTTTGTTTGGCTAGTGCATAGCGATGCCGTCGTATGTCGTGTACAAGGGTAAGGTTCCCGGAGTCTATGACGACTGGGAGGAGTGTCGGAGACAGGTTCAAACGATTCAGCGGTAACAGCTACAAAGGGTACACCACTAGGGCCGAGGCGGAATCTAGATATGCCCGCTATCTAGCGGGAGAGGGGAGGGAGCGTTGGAGGAACCGGATGAAGACGAGTTTCATCGTGATGATGCTCATCATGATGACCGTAGCTCTCTTCTATGTGATGGTAGTTTAGATGATCTATATCAACTTGTAATGTGAAGACAAACTCGCTACTCGCGGTCTCGAGACTTGTAATATAATGTTCTATCTTTGTTCGATCTTTTCAATTCGGAGACTAATATGATGAATTGTATTCGGAGACTAATATGATGAATTGTATTCAGAGACTAATCTTCTATTGTATTCGATGAATCTGTTGTTGACGTGTGCTGTCTATATTCTGTCCAATAATACATTTTGTAACCTGTGCAAAAAACAGAAAATTAAAAAAAACCCTAATATTCATACTAATGGCGCATCAAACCATAGTGTGCCATTAGTATGCCAAAGGATACCAATGGCGCATCACGGAACAGTGCGCCATTAGTATGCCAAAGCACGTGGGTATATATGGCCCCTTGGGAGGCATACTAATGGCGCACTGTGGTATATACTAATGGCGCATATGAGGTGCGCCATTAGTATACCAGATACTAATGGCACACCGTAGGTGCGCCATTAGTAAAATATACTAATGGCGTGGCACTAATGGCGCACCACTAATGCGCCATTAATGGCCAAAATAGGTGCGCCATTAGTAGGCCTTTTCCTAGTAGTGTAGAACAAGGTATGACCCTATATGAATGCCTCCGGCGGTGTACCAGGATATACAATGAATCAAGAGTGACATGTATGAAAAATTATGCATGGTGGCTTTGCCACAAATACGATGTCAACTACATGATCATCATGGAAATATGACAATATGAAGCGTGTCATATGAACGGAACGGTGGAAATTTGCATGGCAATATATCTCTGAATGGCTATGGAAATGCCATGATAGGTAGGTATCGTGGCTGTTTTGAGGAAGATATATGGTGGCTGTTTTGGGGAAGGATATATAGTGGGTGTATGGTACCGGCGAAAGTTACGCGGTACAAGAGAGGCTAGCAATGGTGGAAGGGTGAGAGTGCGTATAATCCATGGACTCAATATTAGTCATAAGAACTCATATACTTATTGCAAAAATTTACGAGTTATCAAAACAAAGCAATCAACGCATGCTCCTAGGGGGAGGTTGGTAGGAGTTAACCATCGCACGCCCCCGACCTCCACAGAAAGGCTGACACTCTACAAATACCTCGTGCTCTAACTTCGTCACATATCGGTTCACCATACGTGCATGCTACGGGAATCACAAACTTTAACACAAGTATTTCTCAATTTCATAATAACTCCACTAGCATGACCCTAATATCACTATCCTCATATCTCAAAAAAATTATCATGCATCCAACTTCTCATCATATTCAATTCACTTAGTATGAAAGTTTTTACTACATTCATCTTGGATGCCTATCATGTGAAGGCTAGTTTTATAGCCAAAGCACATTACCATGCTGTTCTAATAGACTCTCAAAAGGATATAAGTGAAGCATGAGAGTTCATCTATTTCTTCAAAATAAAACCACCGCCGTGCTCTAAAGATATAAGTGAAGCACTAGAGCAATAACAAACTACTCCGAAAGATATAAGTGAAGAACAATGAGTAATTGAATAATTATGTAACTATGTGAAGACTCTCTAACATTTAAGAACTTCAGATCTTGGGATATTATTCAAACACCAAGTAAAACAAAATAAACTAAATTGACGCTCCAAGCAAAACACATATCATGTGGTGAATAAAAATATAGCTCCGAGTATAGTTACCGATGGATGAAGACGAAAGAGGGGATGCCTTCCCGGGGCATCCTCAAGCTTAGGATCTTGGTTGTCCTTGAATTTTACATTGGGGTGCCTTGGGAATCCCCAAGCTTAGGCTCTTTCCACTCTTTGTTCCATAGTCCATCAAAGCAATACTCAAAACTTGAAAACTTCACAACACAAAACTTAGACAAAAATCTCGTGAGCTCCGTTAGTATAAGAAAACAAACCACTACTCAAAGGTACTGCAATGAATTCATTATTTGTTTATATTGGCGTTAAACCTACTGTATTCCAACTTCTCTATGATTCATACTTCCCAATACTACTCATAGATGCATTGAAATAAGAAAACAACACACGAAAAATAGAATCTGTCAAAAACAGAACAGTCTGTAGTAATCTGTAACTTTCGCATACTTCTATAACTCCAAAAAATTGAAATAAATTGGTAAACGTGATGAATTTGTCTATTAATCATCCGCAAAAAGAATCAACTAAATAGCACACTCCAGTAAAATCTGATGACCATTCTAGTGAGCGCTAACGATTCTGTTTTTCACAGCAAGATCATATAAACTTCACACAAGTCTTCCCAAAGGTTCTACTTGGCACAAACAGTAATTAAAACACAAAACCACATCTAAATAGAAGCTAGATGCAATATTTATTCCTAAGCAGAAGCAAACGCAAATAAAATAAAATTGGATTGCCTCCCAACAAGCGCTATCGTTTAACGCCCCTAGCTAGGCATGATGATTTCAATGATGCTCACATAAAAGATAAGAATTGAAACATAAAGAGGGCATCATGAAGAATATGACTAGCACATTTAAGTCTAACCCACTTCCTATGCATAGGGATTTTGTGAGCAAACAACTTATGGGAACAATAATCAACTAGCATAGGAAACCAAAACAAGCATAGCTTCAAATTTTTAAGCACATAGAGAGGAAACTTGATACTATTGCAATATGTAGAGTCATATGATCCTCTCTCATAATAATTTTCAGTAGCATCATGAATAAATTCAACAATATAACCAGCACATAAATCATTCTTTTCATGATCTACTTGCCTAGAAATTTTACTACTCTCCACATAAGCAAATTTATTCTCATCAATAGTAGTGCGAAAAAACTCAACAAAATAATTATCATGTGAGGCATAATCCAATTGAAAACAAAAATCATGATGACAAGTTTCAGGGTTATCATTATTATTTATAGCATATGTGTCATCACAATAATCATCATAGATAGGAGGCATGCTTTCATCATAATAAATTCGCTCATCAAAACTTGGGGGACTAAACATATCATCTTCATCAAACATAACATCCCCAAGCTTGTGGCTTTGCATATTATTAGCTTCATGGGTGTTCAAAGAATTCATACTAACAACATTGCAATCGTGCTCATCATGCACATATTTTATGCCAAGCATTCTATGTAATTCTTCTTCTAGTACTTGAGCACAATTTTCCTTCCCATCATTTTCACGAAAGATATTAAAAAGATGAAGCATATGGGGTAACCTTAATTCCATTTTTTTGTAGTTTTCTTTTTATAAACTAAACTAGTGATAAAACAAGACACTAAAAGATTCGATTGCAAGATCTAAAGATATACCTTCAAGCACTAACCTCCCCGGCAACGACACCAGAAAAGAGCTTGATGTCTACTACGCAACCTTCTTCTTGTAGACGTTGTTGGGCCTCCAAGTGCAGAGGTTTGTAGGACAGTAGAAAATTTCCCTCAAGTGGATGACCTAAGGTTTATCAATCCATGAGAGGCGTAGGATGAAGATGGTCTCTCTCAAGAAACACTGCAACCAAATAACAAAGAGTCTCTTGTGCCCCCAACAAACCCAATACAATGGTAAATTGTATAGGTGCACTAGTTTGGCGAAGAGATGGTGATAGAAGTGCAATATGGATGGTAGATATAGGTTTTTGTAATCTGAAAATATAAAAACATAAAGGTAACAAGTGGTAAAAGTGAGCATAAATGGTGTTGCAATGATAGAAAATAAGGCCTAGGGCTCATACTTTCACTAGTGCAAGTTCTCTCAACAAGGATAACATAACTGGATCATATAACTATCCCTCAACATGCAACAAAGAGTCACTCCAAAGTAACTAATAGCGGAGAACAAACGAGGAGATTATGGTAGGGTACGAAACCACCTCAAAGTTATTCTTTCTGATCGATCTATTCAAGAGTCCGTAGTAACGTTCAATCTATCATAGAGTTCGTACTAGAATAACACCTTAAAACACAAATCAACCAAAACCCTAATGTCATCTAGATACTCCATTGTCACCTCAAGTATCCGTGGGCATGATTATATGATATGCATCATACAATCTCAGATTCATCTATTCAACCAACACATAAAACTTCAAAGAGTGCCCAAAAGTTTCTACCGGAAAGTCAAGACGAAAACGTGTGCCAACCCCTATGCATAGATTCCCAAGGTCACGGAACCCTCAAGTTGATCACCAAAACATACATCAAGTAGATCACATGATATCCCATTGTCACCACAGATAAACACGTGCAAGACATACATCAAGTGTTCTCAAATCCTTAGAGACTCAATCCGATAAGATAACTTCAAAGGGAAAACTCAATCCATTATAAGAGAGTAGAGGGGGAGAAGCATCATAAGATCCAACTATAATAGAAAAGCTCGCGATACATCAAGATCGTGCCATCTCAAGAACACGAGATAGAGAGAGAGAGATCAAACACATAGCTAATGGTACATACCCTCAGCCCTGAGGGTCGACTACTCCCTCCTCGTCATGGAGAGCGCCGGAATGATGAAGATAGCCACCAGAGAGGGATTCCCCCTCCGGCAAGGTGCCAGAATAGGGTCTAGATTGGTTTTTGGTGGCAACAGAGGCTTTTGGCGGCGGAACTCCAGATCTAGGTAATTTTCCGGAGGTTTCTGTATATATAGGAGGTGTTGGAGTCGGGGCCATAGTGTTCTCTAGTGGCTTCTCTATGATAGTGATATTCTACGGCGGGTAAACAAATTACTGTCGAGCAATTGATAGAAAAGCGAATATTTATGAGACTATCTAGGCATGATCATTGTATATAGGCATCACATCCGAGACAAGTAGACCGAAACGATTCTGCATCTACTACTATTACTCCACATCGACCGCTATCCAGCATGCATCTAGTGTATTGAGTTCATAAGAACAGAGTAACGCCTTAAGCAAGATGACATGATGTAGAGGGATAAAATCAAGCAATATGATATAAAGCCCATCTTTTTATCCTCGATGGCAACAGTACAATACGTGCCTTGCTGCCCCTACTGTCACTGGGAAAGGACACCGCAAGATTGAACCCAAAGCCAAACACTTCTCCCATTGCAAGAACTATAGATCTAGTAGGCCAAACCAAACAAATAATTCAAAGAGACTTGCAAGGATATTATGAGCACACATAAAAAGTTCAGAGAAGAACCAAAATATTTCTCATAGATAAACTTGATCATAAACTCACAATTCATCAGATCTCGACAAACACAGCGCAAAAAGAGATTACATTGAATAGATCTCCTCGAAGACCGAGGAGAACTTTGTATTGAGATCCAGAGAGAGAAGAAGCCATCTAGATACTAGCTATGGACCCGAAGGTCTGTGGTAAACTACTCACAACTCATGGTGAGGGCGATGATGATGATGATGAACTCCGTGATGGATCCCCCTCCGGTGGAGCTCCGAAACAGGCTCCAAGATGGGATCTCACGGGAACAGAAGGTTACGGCGGTGGAATTAGGGTTTTCTCTCGGTTGCTAATGGTTTCGGGGTACGTAGACTTATATAGGAGGGAGGACACCGGGGGAGTCACGGGGGCCCCACGAGGCAGGGGGGCGCGCCCTGGGAATGGGTGCGCGTCCCCACCCTCGTGGGAAGCCCGTGGCTCTTCTGACGTTGTTCTCAAGTTCTCCGAGCGTGATTTTCTCCAAAAATATCTCTTGCAAAGGTTTCATTCCGTTTGGACTCCGTTTGATATTTTTTTCTACAAAACCCTTAAACAGGCAAAAAACAACAATCTGGACTGGGCCTTTGGGTTAGTAGGTTAGTCCCGAAAATTATATAAAAGTGTATGACAAAGCCCATTAAACATCCAAGACTTCATAAATAATAGCATGGAACAATAAAAAATTATAGATACGTTGGAGACATATGAAGCATCCCCAAGCTTAATTCCTGCTCGTCCTCGAGTAGGTAAATGATGAAGAAAGAATTTTTGATGTGGAATGCTAACCAACATAGTTTCTAAATGTAATCCTCTTAATTGTGGAATGAATATTCAGATATGAAAGATTCAAGACAAAAAATCTATATTGACATAAGAAATAATAATACTTCAAGCATACTAACAAAGCAATCATGTCTTCTCAAAATACCATGGCTAAAGAAAGTTATCCCTACAAAATCATATAGTCTGGCTATGCTCTTTCTTCATCGCACAAAATATTCATATCATGCACAATCCCGATTTCAGGCAAGCACTTGTTTTCATACTCCATTCTTTCAAACCTTTCAACTTTCACGCAATACATGAGCGTGTGCCATGGACATAGCTCTATGGGTGGAATAGAGAGGTGGTTACGGAGAAGACAAAAAGGAGGGAGATAGTCTCACGTCAACTAGGCGTATCAACGGCCTATGGAGATGCCCATCAATAGATGTCAATGTGAGTGAGTAGGGATTGCCATGCAACGGATGCACTAGAGCTAAATGTGTATGAAAGCTCAACGAAAGAAACTAGTGGGTGTGCATCCAACTTGCTTGCTCACGAAGACCTAGGGCATTTGAGGAAGCCCATTGTTAGAATATACAAGCCAAGTTCTATAACGAAAATTCCCACTAGCATATAAAGTGACTAAGCATGAGACTCTCTACAATGAAGAACATGGTGCTACTTTGAAGCACAAGTGTGGAAAAAAGATAGTAGCAATTGTCCCTTTTTTATTTTTTTTATTTTTTTCTTTATTTTGGGGCCTTTCTTTTTTTCTTTGGCCTTTTTTTTTGCGGAGGGGCTTTATTGATTTAGCCTTTCCTCCCATGGGACAATGCTCTAATAATGATGATCATCACACTTTCATTACAACTCGATACTACAAAAAGTATGACTCTATATGAATGCCTCCAGCGGTGTACCGGTATGTGCAATGAAACAAGAGTGACATGTACGAAAATTTATGCATGGTGGCAATGCCACGAATACGAAGTCAACTACATGATCATGCATGGCAATATGACAATATGGAGCGTGTCATATGAACGGAACGGTGGAAAGTTGCATGGCAATATATCTCGGAATGGCTATGAAATTGCCAAGATAGGTAGGTATGGTGGTTGTTTTGTGGAAGGATATATAGTGGGTTTATGGTACTGGCGAAAGTTGTGTGGTACAAGAGAGGCTAGCAATAGTGGAAGGGTGAGAGTGCGTATAATCCATGGACTCAACATTAGTCATAAGAACTCATGTACTTATTGCAAAAATCGTCATCAAAATAAAGCAATCAACACATGCTCCTAGGGGGGAGGTTGGTAGGAGTTAACCATCGCGCGCCCCCGACCTCCACACAAAGGCTGGCACTTTACAAATACCTCATGCTCTAACTTCGTCACATAGCGGTTCACCATACGTGCATGCTACGGGAATCACTAACCTTAACACAAGTATTTCTCAATTTCATAGTAACTCCACTAGCATGACTCTAATATCACTATCCTCATATCTCAAAACAGTAATCAAGCATCCAACATCTCATTCTATTCAATGCACTTAGTGTGATTTTTTTACTACAATGACATTGGATGTCTATCATGTGAAGATTAGTTTTTATAGCCAAAACACATTACCATGCTGTTTTAATGGAATCTCAAATAGATACAAGTGAAGCATGAGAGCTCAACAATTTCTAAAAAATATAACCACCACCGTGCTCTAAAAATATAAGTGAAGCACTAGACCAAAAACTATTCAACTCAAAAGACATAAGTGAAGCACATAGAGTGTTCTAACAATTCCTAGGCCATATTTAACTCTCTCAAATAGGTGTGTCCAGCAAGGATTATTGTGACAACCTAACAAGCAAAGAATCAAATTATACAAGACACTCCAAGCAAAACACATATCATGTGGTGAATAAAAATATAGCTCCAAGTATAGTTACCGATGGATGAAGACGAAAGAGGGGATGCCTTCCCGGGGCATCCCCAAGCTTAGGCTTTTGATTGTCCTTGAATTTTACTTGGGGTGCCATGGGCATCCCCAAGCTTAGGCCTTTGCTACTCTTTGTTCCATAGTCCATCAAAGCAATACCCAAAACTTGAAAACTTCACAACACAAAACATAGACAAAAATTCTCGTGAGCTCCGTTAGTATAAGAAAGCAAACCACCACTCAAAGGTACTGCAATGAATTCTTTGTTTATATTGGTGTTAAACCTACTATATTCCAACTTCTATATGGTTCATACTAGCCAATACTACTCATAGATGCATTGTAATAAGCAAACAACACACGAAAAACAGAATCTGTCAAAAACAGAACAGTCTGTAGTAATCTGTAGGTTTCGCATACTTCTGTAACTTCAAAAAATTCAAACTAAATTGTTAAACGTGAGGAATTTGTCTATTAATCATCTGCAAAAAGAATCAACTAAATAATGCACTCCAGTAAAATCTGATGACCATTCTAGCGAGCGCTAACGATTCTGTTTTTCACAGCAAGATCATATAAACTTCACACACATCTTCCCAAAGGTTCTACTTGGCACAAACACTAAACAAAACATGAAACCACATATAAACAGTAGCTAGATGCAATATTTATTCCCTAACAGCAGCAAAAACAAAAAAATATAAATTTGGGTTGCCTCCCAACAAGCGCTATCATTTTACGCCCCTAGCTAGGCACGATACAAGATAGATCTAGGTATTGCCATCTTGGGAAGGCAATCCATAAGTGGCTATCATAATAGATTCATATGGTAATTTGAAATTTCTTTCTAGGAAAGTGTTCCATGCCTTTCCTTAATGGAAATTGGAATCTAATATTTCCTTCCTTCATATCAATAATTGCACCAATCGTTCTAAGGAAAGGTCTACCAAGAATAATAGGACATGAAGGATTGCAATCTATATCAAGAACAATGAAATCTACGTGCACATAATTCCTATTGGCAACAATAAGAACATCATTAATTCTTCCCATAGGTTTCTTAATAGTGGAATCCGCAAGATGAAAATTTAAAGAGCAATCATCAAGCTCATGGAAAGCTAGCAAATCACACAAAGTTTTTGGGATAGTGGAGACACTTGCACCCAAATCACACAAAGGATAGCATTCATGATCTTTTATTTTTATTTTAAGAGTAGGTTCCCACTCATCATAAAGCTTTCTAGGGATAGAAACTTCCAACTCAAGTTTTTCTTCATAAGATTGCATCAAAACATCAACTATGAGTTTGGCGAAAGCTTTATTTTGACTATGAGCATGCGGAGAATTTAGTACGGATTGCAACAAGGAAATACAATCAATCAAAGAGAAATTATCATAATTGAATCCCTTGAAATCCAAAGCAGTGGGTTCATCACTATGCAAAGTTTTAATCTCTTCACTCCCACTTTTAACAATTTTAGCATCAAGATCTAAAAACTCCGAATCATTGGGACACCTTAAAGAAGAATCATCTCCAATCCTATCTTCATCAAGATTTATACTAGAAAACAAGGATCTAATAGGAGACACATCAATAACTTTCAGATCTTCATCTTTATTTTCATGATAACTAGAAGAACACGCTTTAATATAATTCTCTCTTTTAGCACGCATCCTAGCGGTTCTCTCTTTGCATTCATCAATGGAAATTCTCATGGCTTTGAGAGACTCATTGATATCATGCTTAGGCGGGATAGATCTAAGTTTCAAAGAATCAACATCAAGAGTAATTCTATCCACACTTCTAGGCAATTCATCAATCTTAAGCAATTTCTCTTCAAGCATAGCATTGAAATTCTTTTGCTAGATCATAAACTCCTTAACACTAGTTTCAAATTCAGAAGGCATCTTTCCATAAGAGTTGTTGTAAGAATTACCAGAATTATTAGAGAAATTACTAGGAAAAGGCCTAGGATTAAAATTCCCTCTTTAAGCATTGTTACCAAAATTATTCCTACCAACAAAATTGACATCCAAAGATTCATTGTTATTCTCAATCAAAGTGGAGAAAGGCATATCATTAGGATCAGAAGAAGCACTCTTAGCAGCAAATAATTTCATAAGTTCATCCATCATTCCACTCATAACACTAATTTCTTCGATAGCATGCACTTTTTTACTAGTAGATCTTTCGGTGTGCCATTGAGAATAATTAACCATAATATCATCTAGGAGTTTGGTAGCTTCTCCTAAGGTAGTTTCCATGAAAGTGCCTCTTGCGGTCGAATCTAAAAGATTTCTAGAAGCAAAATTCAAGCCAACATAAAAGTTCTGAATAATCGTCCATAGATTTAAACCATGTGTAGGGCAATTACGTATCATTAGTTTAATTCTCTCCCAAGCTTGTGCAACATGCTCATGATCTAGTTGCTTAAAATTCATAATATCATTTCTAAGAGAGATGATTTTAGCAGGAGGGAAATATTTAGAGATAAAAGCATCTTTGCACTTATTCCACGAATCAATACTATTTCTAGGCAAAGAGGAAAACCAAGTTTTAGCACGATATTTAAGCGAAAACGGAAATAACTTCAATTTAACAATATCGTTATCCGTATCCCTTTTCTTTTGCATATCACACAAATCGACAAAGTTGTTTAGATGGGTAGCGGCATCTTCACTAGGAAAGCCAGAGAATTGATCTTTCATGACAAGATTCAACAAAGCAGCATTGATCTCACAAGATTCAGCATCGGTAATAGGAGCAATCGGAGTGCTAATAAAATCATTATTGTTGGTATTGGAGAAGTCACACAATTTGGTATTGTTCGGAGTCATAGTGATAAGCAAGCAATTCAATACACACAAGCAAACAAGAAGCAAGCGAACGATAAACACACGACGTACGGAAGAAGGGCAAATAAAACGCCAAGGGTGAAGTGGGGGAGAGGAAAACGAGAGGCAAAAAATGTAATGCGAAGGATAAGGGTTTGTGATAGGTACTTGGTATATGAATTTTGCGTAAGCCTACCCGACAATGGCGACATAAATTCTTCTTGCTACTTCTCGAGCTTGCGTTGTATTCCCTCGAAGAGGAAAGGGAGATGCAACACAGTAGCGTAAGTATTTCCCTCAGTTTTTAAGAACCAAGGTACCAATCCAGTAAGAGACCATGCACGAGTCCCTCGCACCTCCACAAACAAATAAGAACTTCGCAGCCAACGCGATACGGGGTTGTCTATCCCTTTACGGTCACTTAGGGTTGTCTATCCCTTTACGGTCACTTACGAAAGTGAGATCTGATAGAGATGATAGTTTATATTTTTTGTATTTTTGTTTATAAGAACATAAAGTAAAAGCTTAAAAAGTAAAGTAGATGTAGATTGATATGTTGAGAATAGACCCAGGGCCATAGTGTTCTCTAGTGGCTTCTCTCATGATAGCGATATTCTACGGCGGGTAAACAAATTACTGTCGAGCAATTGATAGAAACGCGAATAATTGTGAGACTATCTAGGCATGATCATTGTATATAGGCATCACGCCCGAGACAAGTAGACCGAAACGATTCTGCATCTACTACTATTACTCCACACATCGACCGCTATCCAGCATGCATCTAGTGTATTGAGTTCATAAGAACAGAGTAACGCCTTAAGCAAGATGACATGATGTAGAGGGATAAACTCAAGCAATATGATATAAACCCCATATTTTTATCCTCGATGGAAACAATACAATACGTGCCTTGCTGCCCCTACTGTCACTGGGAAAGGACACCACAAGATTGAATCCAAAGACAAGCACTTCTCCCATTGCAAGAAATATAGATCTAGTAGGCCAAACCAAACCAATAATTCGAAGAGACTTGCAAGGATATTATGAGCACAGATAAAAAGTTCAGAGAAGAACCAAATATTTCTCATAGATAATCTTGATCATAAACTCACAATTCATCGGATCTCGACACACCGCAAAAAAAGATTACATCGAATATATCTCCTCGAAGATAAGGGATAACTTTGTATTGAGATCCAGAGAGAGAGAGAAGAAGCCATATGGATACTAGCTATGGACACGAAGGTTGGTGGTAAACTACTCACAACTCATGGTGAGGGCGATGATGATGATGATGAAGAACTCCGTGATGGACCCCCCTCCGATGGAGCTCCGGAACAGGCTCCAAGATGGGATCTCACGGGAACAGAAGGTTACGGCGGTGGAATTAGGGTTTTTTCTCTATTGCTGATGGTTTCGGGGTACGTAGACTTATATAGGAGGAAGGAGGACACCGGGGGAGTCACGGGGGCCCCACGAGGTAGGGGGCGCGCCCTGGGAAGGGGGGCGCGCCCCCACCCTCGTGGGCAGCCCGTGGCTCTTCTGATGTGGTTCTCATGTTCTCCGAGTGTGATTTTCTCCAAAAATATCTCTTGCGAAGGTTTCATTCCGTTTAGACTCCGTTCGATATTCTTTTTCTGCAAAACCCTGAAACAGGCAAAAAACAACAATCTGGACTGGGCCTTTGGGTTAGTAGGTTAGTCCCAAAAATGATATAAACGTGTATGACAAAGCCTATTAAACATCCAAGACTTCATAAATAATAGCATGGAACAACCAAAAATTATAGATACGTTGGAGACGTATCACATCTCAAGAACACGAGAGAGAGAGAAAGAGATCAAACACATAGCTACTAGTACATACCCTCAGCCCCGAGGGTGGACTACTCCCTCCTCGTCATGGACAGCGCCGGGATGATGAAGATAGACACCAGAGAGGGATTCCCCCTCCGGCAGGGTGCCGGAACAGGGTCTAGATTGTTTTTTGGTAGCAACAGAGGCTTTCGGCGGCGGAACTCCCAATCTAGGTTATTTTCCGGGGGTTTCTGTATATATAGGAGGTGTTGGAGGCGGGGCCAAGCAAAGGGTTGCTACGGGCTGTTCACGAGGCAAGGGGGCGCGCCCAGTAGGGGGCGCCCCCACCCACGTGGGCAGCCCGTGGGTCTTCTCGCCCCCCTCCGGCACTCTGTGGGCTTTTTCTGGTCCAAATATGATCTCCGTTGAATTTCAGGTCAATTGGGCTCCGTTTGATATTCCTTTTCCGCGAAACCCTAAAACAAGAGAAAAACAGGAACTGGCACTGGGCTCTGGGTTAATAGGTTAGTCCCAAAAATCATATAACAGTGTATAATAAAGCCCATAAAACATCCTAGAAGGATACTATAATAGCATGGAACAATAAAAAATTATAGATACGTTGGAGACGTATCAATCTACTGCTACGAAACTTACACATTCCATATATAATTCTGAAGAGAACATTGGGCAGGTAAATGTCCATCACCACCATGAATTCTATAGTCAATCAAGGTTGGGGTGGGGAGTTACGACACTGGTCGTGGCGCCAACAAGTAAAATGTGATATTACAGACGAACGGAGAGAAGAGAAGACATCACCTCACCTTGAGAAAATCCGTGAGCGAATGGACCTGCCATGCGCATCATTCCTGACCTTGGCAACCTTGTCGGCCTCCAGCCCGCCCTTGCCCCCCAGCATCTGAACGATGAGCCTGAAGGCGACCTCCTTATGCTCGAGGGCCTCAACCTCCTACCCCTCAAACCTCTGCACCGCCTCCCTGATCCATCCATTCTCCTCTCCCATCGCGTCCTCCCCCTTCCCCTTGGCCCTGGGCGGGCCCTCGTCGGAGCCAGGGAACTCGAGGAAGAGCCGCTGGGCAACGGGCGCGGTGTCGACGGGCAGGAGCTGCGGGGGCTTGGCGACCGCGTCGGAGAGAAAGGCCCGAGCGAGCGGCGAGGAGGCGGGGTTGGCGACATCGAGCACGGAGAGGAGCGCACCAGAGAGGAGGAGGGTGAGGGATTGAAACCGCCCTGCCCTGGAGACTTGGCGGCAGCGTTTCCCGATGTTCGGCGGCGGCGGCATTCAAACCGCCCTGCCTTGCAGAGGCGGCGACGACGTCTCCCCCTCGGATGGCCGCGGCGGCGGCGTCTCCCCCTCGGACGGCGGCGACAGCGGCAACGATAGATTGGATCGATGGAGTTTTTTTTGCTGGGTGTGGGGTTTTTTGGGTGGCTGCATGGGATGTGGTGGGGTGGGGGAGACTGCCGTCCATTTGCCGAATTCTTCTACAACAACAGCTTCCAAGCAAGTGCAGGCAAAGCACCGTTTGAAATTCTCTATGGCAGAAAGTGCCGTACCCCTCTCAACTGGTCCGAGACTGGTGAACGTCAACTCCTTGGCAATGATTTGATCTCAGAGGCCGAAGAGATGTGCAAAGTCATATGTGAGAATCTCAAAGTCGCGCAATCGCGCCAGAAGAGTTACTATGACAGCAAACACCGAGATTTGTCTTTCGACATTGGAGATCATGTCTATCTCCGTGTTTCTCCCATGAAGGGCACTGAGAGGTTCGGTATCAAGGGAAAGCTTGCTCCAAGATACGTGGGCCCTTTAAAGATAATTGGCAAGAGAGGCGATCTAGCCTACCAACTCGAGCTTCCCTCCAACTTTGCAAATGTGCATGATGTGTTTTACGTGTCACAACTCCGCAAGTGCTTTAAGATGCCTGAATGCACTATTCCTTTCGAAGAGATTGATCTTCAGCAAGACCTGTCTTATCATGAGCACCCCGTTGCTATCCTTGAAGAAACAGAGCGCAAGACCCGCAACAAGTCCACAAATTCCTAAAAGTAAAGTGGTCACACCATACCGATCGAGAAGCTACATGGGAACGAGAAGATCATCTCTATTCCGAGTATCCCGCTTTTTTCAGTCCTAGATCTCGGGACGATATCTTTTCGTATTGGAGGATAGTTTGTAACACCCGAGATGTAAAACTTCCTTATATGGCAATATATTTCCATTTTGGTCCTTATCCTTTCCTTGGGGGTTTTGTTTTTCTTTCATGCATTGCCATCTTTAATGCATTGTCATACCTTCTTTGGCATCATTATTGCATTGTCATGCCTTTGCTTCATTATCATCATATGCATCATGGTCACATAATATTGCATACTTGCCTATGTCATATT
The DNA here is from genome assembly GCA_902687465.1 of Secale cereale. Taxonomy (NCBI): domain Eukaryota; kingdom Viridiplantae; phylum Streptophyta; class Magnoliopsida; order Poales; family Poaceae; genus Secale; species Secale cereale. Next base: position 124,706,934 of record LR738710.1, on the reverse strand, counting down.
GCATTCTCATTCTCACCATGTGCATGTGGTTTCTTGCATGTTATCTTGAAGCTTGATACATGTGTGATCCATGCATCAACACTTCCAAGCTTCACCACCTCTCCTTCTCTCTTTTCTTTCTTATTGTTTTGGAAAGTGCCATCTCGCCTCCTCTTTTAATGCTCATCTTCTTCCAACAAATCTTGCTCTATGCCTTTAACCTCTATGCCAAATTACATCTTGATTGGACTTGCTTTGGTTAGGTTTTAAAATGGCTCAAGTTTGAACTAAATTCAAACTTGGATTATTTTTCTGCCTCTAAAAATGTCCAAAGTAATTTTATTAAATCAAGCATAAATCCAGGACCCCAGAGATATTTTTATCTCCTCCTACTTTTGTCCTAACCCTCTGGCCTTTTCCGTTTTCTTTTCTGCTTGAGGAAAATAAAAAGAAAAGGAAAAAGAAGAAGTAGCACAGCAGCAGCAGCCCAGCCGCAACAAGACCCACCTGGGCCTCGGCCACCAGGCTGTCCCAGCAGCTAGCGCGCGCCCTAGCCCAACTCCTTCCCCGCACGCCCCCTCTGCCTTTTCTCACCCACGCCCACGCGTACCCCATTTGCGTCACTTCCACGTGGCCAGGACGGGCCCGCGCGTCAGCGACTGCACCGTGCGTCACACCCACCTTTTCGTCCTCCTCGCGCCGTCTCCATGGGGAACACGAGCACGAGCGCGTCGCCACTCCGTTCCGTCGCGCTAGCCCCTCTCTTAAGCCCCCTCGGTGTCCACCTACTCCGCTAGGGTTCCCTCTTCCTCCTCCCCGCCGCCAGGTGCGCTTCGGCCACCAGATCTCCCACCTGCACCCCATCCCGAGCGCATCCAGGAGCACGGCCTCGTTGCTGGCATGCTCCCCGACCTCCTGCACCTCGCCGAGATTGTCCGTCTACTTTCTCGTCGTCGTCTATGTCCCCGATGTTGACTAGACGAAGCTGAGGGCCCATTTGTTTCCTCTACGGCCTCGTCTTCGTCTCCGAACACCGCAACTGTTTGACCGCCGCCCTACTCGACTCCGTCATCCTCCCATCGTCTCGATCACGCGAGCGTGTTCGTGGTGAGCTTGAGCACCTCCCTGACCATTTTTCCTTCATGTCTGCATGCTCTAGCAACAGTAGCTGCGCGCGCCCGAGCTCGTCGTCGTCGGACCTCGTCTCCAGCGAGTGCTCCGACCTCCGTAGCTCCTCTGTGTAGGCCCTTTGTCTCCGCCGTGTCGCGTAGGGTCGGCTAAGTGCTCTCGCCGCTCCGTTAGGGCCCGTAGTTGTCGCGCTGGAGCTCGTCGCCACCGCCGCTGTTTGTTGCCGCCGACATCGCCGTAGTCATCGTTAAGCGTAGCTGGTCCCAGTCTTATGTGCGGGATCCCCTTGCGGATGCATCGCGCACCTCCGCCGTCCCTTTTGGTCGCCGGAGCAGTCCCGCGAGCCTCGCCGCCGTCTCTACTCGCCGACATGTGTGGCTCTGTCCGCGCTGTAGATTTAGACTTCAGGTGCAGCGCCTGCTCTCTATCAGACTCACCCGCCTAGCCCAGCTGGTTGACGCCTTGCTCTGTTAACCCAGCGACCTGGGTTCGAATTCCCTCGGGCGAGTGGCGAAAATGTCCCCAATTTTTTCTACTCCTGTCTCATTGACACCAGAGCCCCTCCTGTCATACACTACACACACACACCAACTCCCACACCCAGCACTGCCACGTCAGCGCCCCCTGGACCCACTAGTCATTGGCTGAGGCTAGTCCAGGCCGGGTCAGAGGTGTTCCTTTTTCTTTCTTGTTTTGTTTTATTTTCAGTTTTTGCATGCATTTTGAATTTTTCATATCTTTTAAACTATGCATCCTTTTTTAATGAGTTATATATGTTTTCTGCTTAGTTTTTAGTGTAGATTCATAATATGCAATTTGCTGTCATGTTAAAAACATTTAAAATGTTGTCTGCTTATGTTTGTTAATTAACATGTTTAATTTGGCTAAATTCATAATTAAATAACCGTAGCTCCAAATTTAACAAACTTTATATGTAAATGGGGTGGGAAAATGTGTAGAATAACATGGTGTTGTTACTTTGCATGTTTAACAACTCTAACATATGGTTTTAACATATCAGCACCAAATTTGATATACACATGGGATTTTTCCGGAATTGTTGTTTGTTTCTTCCGGCCCATTTAAATTGCTTGCATGTTGTAGTTGGTCTTGTGATGCATTCCTTGCCATGCTAAGCAACATATTAAACTTGTTGGGTGCTTAGCTAGTTCAAACTAATTAACTACATGTGTGGCTATGTTGTTCTTTCTTTCTTTTGCATGATGCGTTCCCTTAAATGAATTGTGTTCTTGCATTATGCCATTGCCACATGTTGCACTCATCATGTTCCTTTTGTGATGCATCATATCATGTCCATGCTCATATGCATCATGTTGTTTGTGCATTGCACCGTGATAGATCTTGTTCCGTTGTGTGTATACTTATGTTGGTTAGAGCCCATGATGATTCGGAGTTTGAGGTTCCTGTCGAGACTGAGTTTGAGGAGCAAGTTTACGATCCCACCGTGAACATAACAGGCAAGATGGCCGTTCCCCGATATCACCTCTATCTTTGCTTTGCTAGTTGTCTTGCTCTATAGTTATGCCTCGATGCCTATTCTTGTCTTGTCAGCCTCCTATGTTGCCATGAAACACTCTAACCGCCTTCCTAGCAAACCGTTGATTGGCTAAGTACGCTTTTGCTCAGCCCCTCTTATAGCATTGTTAGTTGGAGGTGAAGTTTGAAGATTGCTCCGTGTTTGGACTTCTTTATTCGGATAAAACAATATATATCTTAATTAATTAAAGCACATATATATTGGTAATGGGTGGAAGGCTTGGCCTTCTGCTTGGTGTTTTGTTCCACTCATGCCACCTTAGGATCCGATAAACCGGTGTTATGTTCCTTGATTTTGCGTTCCTAACACGGTTGGGGTTTATGGGCCCCCTCGATAATTTGCATTTCTTGAAGCTTTTCCAGCAAGGCCCAAATTTGGTACTACATTTGCCTAACAACTAAAAACTTGCATAGGGAGTAATTAACCCGAGTTCTTAATCAACCCCCGGGCCAGTGCTCCTCATGAGTGTTGGTCCAAACTAGAGCACTGTGCGGGGCCGCCCCTTGGCAACTTGGGGTATTTTGGCACCTGTACGCCTCGCTCATCTAGTTGTGGCCTGAGACGAGATATGCACGGCTACTATCAGGGTGTCAGCATGCCGGGAGGTCTTGCTGGTTTAGTTTTACCTTTTGGCGAAATATCTTGAGCACGAGATTATGAGAATACTCGGGTCTTGCCAACATGGAGTTGTGACTCCGCGGATCGTGAGCTTGTGCTGGGCTAAGTTGGGACACCCCTGGAGGGCTATGATCTTTCGAAAGCCATGCCCGCGGTTATGTGGCAGATGTGAGTTGTTAATATCCGGTTGTAGATAACTTGACAACTTATCCTTAAGAATACACTACCTGTGTGAGTAACCGTGATAGTCTCTTTTCGAAGGGGTTTTCGGAAAGTGAACATGGTGGGGTTATGCATGAACGTGAGTAGCTAGGATCACTTATTTATCATCTTTGGTGACCATTGGCACACATCCTCATCTCGCTTTGACTTCGTAAGCTAGTTGCTTAGTTCTTGCTGCAGCCATTTTATTACATATCCACACCTAAAAGGCTTTGTTAGTTTTGATACCTGGGAATGGGATTGCTGAGTCCTTGTGACTCACATATTACAACACACACCCGATGCAAGTACAACTGAATACGACGCAAGAGATGGACAAGAACTTCACTAGGAGTTCGATGAAGAGCGTGGTCGTGTGTATGTGATGTATCCCGACGGTTAGTAGTGGTTTCTACTAGGGGCGATCAGAACTTGTGGTTATGGTATCTTTTTGTTGGGGAACGTAGCAGAATTCAAAAAATTTCCGACGCTTCACCAAGATCAATCTAAGGAGTCATGTAGCAACGAGCATAAAGGAGTGCATCTACATACCATTTGTAGATCGCGAGCGGAAGCGTTCAAGAGAACGTGGATGATGGAGTCATACTCGTCGTGATCCCTATCACCGATGATCCCAGCGCCGAATGGATGGCACCTCTGCGTTCAACACACGTATGGTGCAGTGAAGTCTCCTCCTTCTTGATCCAGCAAGGGGGAATGTGACGCCCGAAGACCGACGTCCCAGAAGATTCCAGAAGATTCCAGATGTTCCGGGTTCTCCCGTGTGTTTCTTTTGTGCTTGCGTTATTTATTTTGCATTGCATCATGTCATCATGCCATCATGTCATTCATCTTTGCATCTCAACTTAAATAAATTGTGTGGACCTTCGGTCCATTTAAATCGGGGGAAGGTGACTTCTCTTTAAAACATATAAAAGCCTCCCAATAGTAGTAGGGAGCTATATTAAATATTTCATTTATTTGGAATTAACCCAAACACACTTGCATATTTTTCCCCATGCCTATTTCACTTCAAGTTTCACCCCTTTCCTTGTCTATAATTCTTTTTCCCATTTATCGAGGTTCCTCTAAAATTCGAACATTTTTGGACACTTCAATAATCAAGTCTTAGTTCAAACCCATTTGAATTAAATTCAAATATGTTTGAATTATATCTCGATCATGCCTTTTCTATTTTTCTCGGACCGTGCTCATTTTATGATGCCCGAGAAAAATAACCTTATGAGCAACTTTTTCCCTAACCCCCCCTCTTTCTTTTCCTTTATTTGTTTCTCTATTTTTTGTTGTCTTCTTCTTATCTCTCTTTTATTAGGAGAGGATGAAAGTGCAACTAATCCCCGGGTGGTTTTGGCAATTAATAACAACATATATATCATTGAACTAATAGTTACTTGAGAATCATTTTAGAGAAGTTCAGTGATATGGGTATGGCAATGACTGAAGAAGTGGACCCCTCAAAATGCTAAGGCAAGCATTGGCAAAAGCTCAAGACTCCATTTTTGGTTTAGTGATCCAAGATCACATTGAGTCCATAGGAAAAGCCAATACTATTAAAAGGGGATGAGGTTATGATTGATGATCTGGTTGCTCAAGTGCTTAGTGATATATCTCCTCAAACTATCAGCAACCTTCACTACAAAATACACTCATAAGTAATCTCGGTCCCACCGATTATCCAAACTCAGTCACACTGAGATGAACCACCTCAGCCATAAGCCAAACCCTAGAAAAATCGGATATTCCGAGTTTGAAATCGGTTTCACCGAAACATGGGCTGTCAAGCTTCTGTAACCCTCTGTCATCATATCGGTGTCACCGAGATGATAAAGTCGGTCTTACCGAAACTGGCAAGCTCCTGTCTTGGCTCAAATCGGAATAACCGAGATGGTATTTTCGGTCCCACCGAAAACCCCAACGTTCACATTATTTGAACTTTCGGTCTGACCGAGTTGTCCACTTCGGTCTCACCGAGATTGCTCAATTATGTGTGTAACGGTTGGATTTTGTGTGGAGGCTATATATACCCCTCCACCCCCTCTTCATTCGTGGAGAGAGCCATCAGAAAGAACTACCACTCCTACCTTACACTTTCTGAGAAGAGAACTACCTACCCTTGTGTTGAGATCAAGTTGCTCCACTCCCACCATATGAAACTTGATCTCTAACCTTCCCAAGTTGCTTTCCACTCAATCCTTTCTTCCACCACAGCCAAATCAGTGAGGAGAGTTGAGTGTTGGGGAGATTATCATTTGAAGCACAAGAGCAAGGAGTTCATCATCATCTACAACATCTTTTACCTTTTGGAGGGTGGTGCCTCCTAGATTGGTTAGGTATCGCTTGGGAGCCTCCGTCATCGAGATGTGGAGTTGAACCAAGAAGTTTGTAAGGGCAAGGAGATCGCCTACTTCGTGAAGATCTACCCCGAGTAAGGCTAGCCCTCCGTGGGCGTAGGCCATGATGGAATAGACAAGGTTGCTTCTTCGTGGACCCTTCGTGGGTGGAGCCCTCCGTGGACTCGCGCAGCCGTTACCCTCCGTGGGTTGAAGTCTCCATCAATGTGGATGTACGATAGCACCACCTATCGGAACCACGGGAAAAATCACCGCGTCTCCAAATTGCGTTTGCTCTTCTCCACCTCTCTTTACTACATGTGCAATTTACTTTCCGCTGCCTATACTCTAGAATTGCATGTGTAGGGTGATGCTTGACTTGATCATAATTGTGAATCTGCCAAAAACTGTTCTTGATCAAAAGACAGAATTTTTATAATTACAAGTAGTCTAATCACCCCCCCTCTAGACATACTTTCGATCCTACAAGTGGTATCAGAGCTTTGGTCTCCATTGTATTGGTTTCCATTGCATTGGACTCCATAAGCTTGGTTTCACAACCTAGGAGAGTATGGCGTCTAGTGAGGGTAATTATCGTAGAGGTCCTTACTTTGATGGTACAAATTTTGCTAGTTGGAAGCATAAAATGAAAATGCATATTCTTGGTCATAACCCAGCCGCATGGGGCATTATTTGTGTTGGTATGCAAGGTGAATTCTTCGAGGAAGGAAAAGTTCCGGATCGCGAAGCTACACCGGAAGAGTTGCGGATGTTGCAAAACAATGCTCAAGCTTGTGACATTCTATTCAATGCTTTGTGTCCCGAGGAGTTCAACAAAATTAGCCGTCTTGAGAATGCTAAAGAGATTTGGGATACTTTGGTTGAAATGCACGAAGGTACCGAGTCTGTGAAGGAATCAAAGCTAGATATTCTTCAAGGTCAACTTGACAAGTTCAAGATGAAGGATGGTGAAGGAGTCGCTGAAATGTACTCTAGGCTTGCTCTCATCACAAATGAGATTGCCGGCTTAGGAAGCGAAGAAATGACCGACCGATTCATCATCAAGAAGATTCTAAGAGCTTTGGATGGAAAGTATGACACCGTGTGCACTTTGATCCAAATGATGCCAAACTACAAGACTCTCAAGCCAACCGAAGTCATTGGAAGAATTGTTGCTCATGAGATGACACTTAAGGATAAGGAAGAGCTTCACAACAAGTCAAGTGGTGCTTACAAAGCTACAAGTGATGCTCCCACAACCTCAAGTGACAAGTTAATTTCCAATGAAGAGATAAGCCTAATGGTTAAGAACTTCAACAAATTCTACAAAAATAGAGGCAAAGAGAGAAGCTCAAAGTCTAGATCATATGATGAAAAGAGATCTTCTAGTCGTGATCGGAACTGCTACAATTGTGGAAGACCCGGACACTACTCAAATGAGTGTACGGCTCCCCACAAGAGAAGAGAAGAATCTCCAAGAAGAAGATCAAGAGATAGTCACCTCGGAAAGAAAGAAGGAGTAGAGATGATCGTTATGAACGAAGACCCTCTCGGAGAAGCAAGGATTCGGAGAGGAAAGACAAGTCATCAAGGAGCTACACAAGAAGAAGACATCAAGCTCATGTAGGTGAATGGGTCTCCGGCTCCGACTCCGACGATCAATCCGATGGAAGCTATCACTCCGACTCCGACTACAGTCAAGATGAAGGTGTTGCCGGTCTTGCACTCGTATCCTCCAACTCCAACTCCTACGACTTATTTGATTCACCAAATGAGGGAATTGGAAGATGCTTCATGGCTAAAGGCCCCAAGGTATCACACCCTGAATTCATTGACTTCAATAGTGATGAGGATGACTTGCTTGGTGAAGATGAGCTCTTGCATGATAAATCTAGTGAGCCTAGTAACGATGAAAATGCTAGTAGTCTTTATAGTCGAGAAGAGTCGAATGACAATGCTATGAAGGAGATTGAGCGTCTAACTAAAGAACTAAACACTCTTAAGTTAGCTCATGAAACAACTCAAGAAGATCATAGAGAGCTCCTAAGATCTCATGAGAAGCTACGCTTCGAGAAGCTCACTCTAGAGCAAGAACATGAGTTTCTAAAAGCGGTCAATGACGATCTTCGAAAGAAGAGTTCTTCATATCTTGCCAAACGACTTCTCTTGTCTAATTTCTTGCCACCTATTAAGACTAAGCATGACAAGCATAAGAAAAATTCTTCCTCTAGTAGTAACAATAACCATGTTAAATCTAATATTGTTGCTTCTAGTAGTTCTCTTGATTCCACTAACAATGTTTCAAGCCAAGTTACACTTGAGCAAGATAATAGTTTATTGAAAGGGATCATAGAGAAAGGTGTCTACAAGAGTCTTGCCGGAAGCAAGAACTTTGAGGAAATTGTTCGCAAGCAAGGAAGGCACCGGAAGAATCAAGGAATTGGTTTTGAGCGAAAGTTCAACGCCGAAGGTGTTGAGTGGGAAGAAGGTCAATATCCTACTCCATAGTTTGTTTCTCAAAAGGAGAAGTATGATCCTACTTCTTCCAAAGTGGAACAAGCTCAAGATGACCTTCCACCACAAGACCACAAGCTGAAAGCCAAGGACAAGCTTCAAGAGGAGATTGATGCATTCATTGAAGCACCTCAAGCCATGGTCAAGTGGGTTCCCAAGGACACGTCAAGTTCTACTTCGTCAAGCTCAACTACAACCCCAAGGATTCCCATCAAGATGATGTGGATCCCGAAGAAGAAGAACTAGAAAGTTCTTGAGGGTGACTCCGCCAACATACTTCACTCACATTCATTTTGGCAAGAACTTGTGCAATCAACTTCCACATCATGCACTAGTTCATGGAGTCACAAACCCTCTTGTTGGTAAGCCAAGGGACAAGGTAATCATTGCTTTCATGGACATCATCTATTGTGAACTTCAATCTATGTCTATGGATATCCTTGTTTGTTCCTTGTGGGACTAACCCATGTAGGTATTGAAAGTGCCCTAATCCAAAGGATAGCTCCCAACTCTTGATGATCTACATCAACATTGAGCATCCACATCTTCAACATCTACATGAAGTCTTCTACGACAACCCAAGGTTAGTTTGACCCTTTAAAAGGGGTTCTCACATCTAGGGGGAGCTTTGCTCTAAAAATTGAGCTAAAGCATCTTCAAATGATGTGAACACATCAATGCTTTATGTAAAAGTGGTAACCCCACTTGTGCTTAAACGATGAGTATGACCTATGATCAAATGTTCTCATTTGGCTCCTAAGTCAAAATACTCATATAAAGATGACCTAGTCATCGACAAATTGTGTGCTAGTAGCTAGAGTTTTGGTTGTGCATGTGTGACACATATTTCATTTGCTATCTTATTGTGTGAGCATGTTGAATGCATGATTTTATCCATTCGAGGACATCCATTTGTTGTTTTGGTTGTTTTGTTTTTTCTGGCCAAATGGATGGACAAGAATGCCTAAGTACCTCCCCTAGCTATCTATGCTTTCTTGTCTCAAATTCTATTCATGCTTATATCACAAACTTTGAACAAGTCATTTTCAGACCCTCCGAGTGAGGAGAACTCGGAGCCACCGATCCGTCTAAGGCTGACTTCCAAAACCTTCTAAGTGATTTTCAGTCAGAACAACTTTCTCAAACTTGGTCAAACCAAAAGCATTTAGACTGATCTAGGTTTCATCTCGGTGAAACCGAGTTCTAAATCTCGGCGTGACCGAAATGCGTAACTGCCTAGCAGTTATCCATCTCGGTGCCACCGAGTTTTTCAACTCGGTCCCACCGACAGCAAAGGGATATATATACTGAGGGCAGCGCGCGTTGATTATTCCTTCAAATGTTTTCACCCTACATCCCCTGCTGCCATCGCCTTGATCTCCGGATCGTCGCCGTCGTCGCCTGTGCGCCCTCGCCGCAGGTCTCTGTCGCCGTCAACGGCCTTCTTCTCCGCGCCGTTGCCGCCGTAGAGAGACTCCACCAAGTTAGGGTGAGTCTTGATCCCACTCGTGCTCCCATCTCCGATTCAATGCACGTTTGGTTTGCCCAATATCTGGCCACGATTGAAATCTTCTTTTCCACCAGATCGGTTCGTTTGAACTAGTTTCGAGTAAAATTCTTAGGGTTAGGTTTCCACGGAACACATCTCGGTGAAACCGATTTTAAAATTTTGGTGTGATCGATTCGGCCTCTGGCCATTGCACTGCACCTTTCGGTCCAACCGAGTTGTGCAAATCGGTGTGACCGAAATATAGTTTTAGTGAAACCCTAGTGTATCGGCAGGACCGAAACCCACTTCGGTCAAACCGAAAGTGGTGTGTAAAGTTTCTGTTACACACTTCAGATTCACCGAAACTGAAAATCGGTCTGACCGAAATGCCTTCTGTGAAAACTTAAAACTAAAATTTGAACTCATTTTTTTGCAAAAACTTCTGCAGTTTGTGATAACTCTTCTTCTCTGCCTATACCTTATCTATTCACAGGTTGTCAGCCATGTCAGATGCCAGTGACAGTCAGAACAGGTCAGAGTCACCTATTGCGGACATTCCTGAAGCAGACACTAGTCCTGAGACTAGCAGTTCATTTGATGATAGTGAGAGGACTACACCAAGTGGCTTGCCTCCTGCAGCCACCAGAGCTAGAAAGGAGAAGAACTCCGATGATGAGGATTCTGATTTCGTTGCTGAGGAAGAGGTGTCCTCCAAGCCTAAGAGAAAGGTTGTTGCCAAAGTGCAACAAGGTCAGCAGTCTAAGAAGGGCACCAGCAAAGTCAAGCAATCCACTGTTGCCAAGAAGCTGAACTTGGGAGAGCCAGCCCCAAGCAAAGTGAAGAAAACCTCCAAGAGAAAGAGGGTTGTGTATAGTGATCCTCATGCAGATGCAGCAGTCGAGGATGAGGAAGAAGAAGAAGCACCCCAGCCTGCTCCTCAGAAGCAGAAACTCATGGGTGATGCCATTAAGGCCGGAGCCACTTCAAAGCCCAAGAAATCTGCTCAAGCCAAGGCAGCTCCAGCAAAGCCTGCTGCCAAGCCCAAGAGGACTACCAGAAACATTCCAGCATCTGAGAAGAACAAGGGTGATGTGCCACCAGCTGAGTCTGATGAGGAAGAACAAGTGTTGCTGAAACTCCGTCCAAAACTGCCACTTCACAATGATGCTCATCCTCAAGCCGAGGATATGAAGGCAAGGAAAGATAGAGGTCTCAGGCTATGGAGACAAGCTGACCCATATGCCGTGAGGAGAAGAACTGCTGTAGACCCCAGATTCCACACCAGAGAGCAGCAGGACTTCTATGAGACTGTGCTGATGGACAAGAAGCCTATAGTCGCAGACACCAGATACGTTGACTGGGAATACATTGACAGCGAAGAGCACAGAGACTTCTTTCCCCATGTGCATGAAAGCTTCACTGCATGTGGAGTTGCTGAGTTTGTGGGTCAGAAATTGACAGATTGGAACGATGAGATGATTATGCAATTCTATGCCACAGCTCATTTCTATCCTGATGGGAAGATCACCTGGATGACTGAAGGTCAGAGATTTTCTTCTTCTGTTGAAGAATGGGCAGAACTTCTGAATGCTCCAGTGCAACGAGAGGATGACATTGATGTCTATGGGATTCCAAAGAAGAATCATGATTCCATGAAGAACATGTACAAGGAGATCCCCGCAGCAGATTTGGAAATATGGAAGCTCGGCTCAGTCTACTATCTCCAGGCAGGTTTACCTACCACTAACACTATTCTGAGGCATACCTTGATGCCCAAGTCTGGAGATCATCGCATGATCAGAGGCTATTCTATTAACATGCTGCATATACTTGATGAGAAGGCACCTTTCAAGGTGATGGACTTAATGGTAGAGACCATTAAGAGGACTGCAGCTAACCAGAAAAGGTCATGTGGATTTGCCCCACAGATTCAGATGCTTATCAATGCCAAGTTTGGCACGGGCAAATTCTTGTTGGATAGGAAACACTTACCCCTGCAGCCAGAGCATGAAGACAATGTTGTTGTGATGGACGAGGAGGATCCAACATCTGTTGAAGGTCAAGCCAAGATAGAAGCTGCTAAGAAAGCCAAGGCTGATAAAGAAGCAGCAGCAGCAGCAGCTAAACCAAAGAGTTTCGGAGAGCAGATTCTTGAAGCTACCAAAAGGATTGAACAACGCCTGGCCAGCATTGAACAATCTCAGGAGAGCTTAGAGAGGATTGTTGACGAGAAGATCCACGCTCTGGACGTGAAGCTGACTGAAATTCAGGTGACCGTCAACAAGCTTGAGGCAGATATGGAGGAAGCAAAGCAGGACAAGGCAGAGCTTGTGCAGGATGACCTAGTCCAGGATTCTCAGCGACAGACTGCTCCGATTCCCAGAGGATCCCGATCAGCTGCTATTCCAGTGACTGACACCAGGACTACCGCTTCAGCACCTCCCACAGCTCCAGCAGTTACTCCAGCTACAGCTCCAGTATCCACTCCTCCAGCACAGACTTCAGCTGAAGTCTTCGCCGATGCCGTCATATCTACTCCGACATCAACCCAGACGGGAGCCGCCAGCAGAGCCCACAGTGGCGCTTAGCTCTATGCTTTTTTGAACTTTTTGGTAACTTGTTGCCAAAGGGGGAGAAATTGTATAGATCATAGGGCTTCGAGAGAGAGAGTGCTGTTATCTTTGCGCTTTTGCTCTTTCGTTCTTTTGCGGTTTCATTGAGATACTTTTGGTACTTTTGGTTTTCAAAACTTTCAGTGTGCTTGATACTACGTTTGATGCTACCTTAATGAGTGCTTGGTCATACTATGCTTTAATGTGTGCTTAATGCTTATCATATGCTATTCCTATCTTGTATGGCTATTTACTCATGTCTTGGTGATTGGGTGCATGCTATTCATTCTTATCATTTTGTGCGCTCCACCAAGATGTATGTGACATGGAAGAGTGACCCATGATCCTAATCGATTGTGCATTTGCATTCAAACGCAAATTTTAAATAATGCACAAATTTAGGGGGAGCTCTTGCTTATCACATACTTCTCAAAGCGACGATATTAATCATTGATTATATCTCTTGTCGAAGCTTTGATCTATATGTTGTCATCAATTACCAAAAAGGGGGAGATTGAAAGTGCAACTAATCCCCGGGTGGTTTTGGCAATTAATAACAACATCTATATCATTGAACTAATAGTTACTTGAGAATCATTTCAGAGAAGTTCAGTGATATGGGTATGGCAATGACTGAAGAAGTGGACCCCTCAAAATGCTAAGGCAAGCATTGGCAAGAGCTCAAGACTCCATTTTTGGTTTAGTGATCCAAGATCACATTGAGTCCATAGGAAAAGCCAATACTATTAAAAGGGAATGAGGTTATGATTGATGATCTGGTTGCTCAAGTGCTTAGTGATATATCTCCTCAAACTATCAGCAACCTTCACTACAAAATACACTCATAAGTAATCTCGGTCCCACCGATTATCCAAACTCAGTCACACCGAGATGAACCACCTCAGCCATAAGCCAAACCCTAGAAAAATCGGATATTCCGAGTTTGAAATCGGTTTCACCGAAACATGGGCTGTCAAGCTTCTGTAACCCTCTGTCATCATATCGGTGTCACCGAGATGATAAAGTCGGTCTTACCGAAACTGGCAAGCTCCTGTCTTGGCTCAAATCGGAATAACCGAGATGGTATTTTCGGTCCCACCGAAAACCCCAACGTTCACATTATTTGAACTTTCGGTCTGACCGAGTTGTCCACTTCGGTCTCACCGAGATTGCTCAATTATGTGTGTAACGGTTGGATTTTGTGTGGAGGCTATATATACCCCTCCACCCCCTCTTCATTCGTGGAGAGAGCCATCAGAAAGAACTACCACTCCTACCTTACACTTTCTGAGAAGAGAACTACCTACCCTTGTGTTGAGATCAAGTTGCTCCACTCCCACCATATGAAACTTGATCTCTAACCTTCCCAAGTTGCTTTCCACTCAATCCTTTCTTCCACCACAGCCAAATCAGTGAGGAGAGTTGAGTGTTGGGGAGATTATCATTTGAAGCACAAGAGCAAGGAGTTCATCATCATCTACAACATCTTTTACCTTTTGGAGGGTGGTGCCTCCTAGATTGGTTAGGTGTCGCTTGGGAGCCTCCGTCATCGAGATGTGGAGTTGAACCAAGAAGTTTGTAAGGGCAAGGAGATCGCCTACTTCATGAAGATCTACCCCGAGTAAGGCTAGCCCTCCGTGGGCGTAGGCCATGATGGAATAGACAAGGTTGCTTCTTCGTGGACCCTTCGTGGGTGGAGCCCTCCGTGGACTCGCGCAGCCGTTACCCTCCGTGGGTTGAAGTCTCCATCAACGTGGATGTACGATAGCACCACCTATCGGAACCACGGGAAAAATCACCGCGTCTCCAAATTGCGTTTGCTCATCTCCACCTCTCTTTACTACATGTGCAATTTACTTTCCGCTGCCTATACTCTAGAATTGCATGTGTAGGGTGATGCTTGACTTGATCATAATTGTGAATCTGCCAAAAACTGTTCTTGATCAAAAGACAGAATTTTTATAATTACAAGTAGTCTAATCACCCCCCCTCTAGACATACTTTCGATCCTACAGAGGACCTAGAACCAGCCTAAGGCCTCTAGGCCATCTCAGCCCATCAGCCAACCGCCCCGGCCCAATTCCTCCTGGCCCATCTGGCCTCCTGGCTAGCCGCCCCGTAACCCTAGCCGCACCCGACCGCATCGCTCCTTCCTCCTCTGCGCCGCACTCTCCCTCTCGATCTCCCCGATCCCATCTCCTCGAACCCTCATTCTCCTCGCCCTTTCCCAGAGAGCCCGGCGCCCCGCTCCCTCCCTCAGCCACCGTCGCTCATCCCGCAGCGTCCTGCGCCCTTCCCTCCGGCCTCCAGCCAGGGCCCTCCCAGCGCCTCCCAGGCGCCCCTGCCTCACCTTCCAGCGCCCGAGCGCCTCGCCTTGACGCATCGTCAGCGACGACAGCCAGCGTCCCGCGCCCCTTCCTCCAGCGCCGCGCCCGCCGCATCTCCAGCGCCGGCCAGGAGCGCCCCCTCCTCTACAGGTCGACGCGCCCGTTCTCCAGTGCCACGCCGCCAGCTCCTTCCCCGACGCCTCGCCTCGTGCGACTCCGGCGGCTCCGTCGGCCCGTCCAGCGCCGCCTCGCCTTGGAGCGCCCTGCACCGAGCAGCGGGCCGCCCCTGTTCCTTTGCGCGCTTCGCACCGGCCATCCTCCCTCCAGGCCCTGGCCTCGTCGCCCCGAGCAACCTCCAGAGGCCCCGTGCTGCCTCTCCTCTACTGCGCCTCGCCGGAGCACGCCGTTGCAGCCGCATCGTCTTCATTTTTTTTTCGCCAAGTACCTCCACGTGCAGGCTCGTCAAGTACACCACCGGCAAGAACCGGACTCCAAACTTCGAGTACAACGACAACCCGAAAGAATAAGGATGGCCAAGTCCGGGAACTACAAACGTGTACCACTACCTCCCACGACACCGCGTCGACGACCTTCAAGTTCTACTTCACGGATTCCACAAGTACCGCGATGCCCGGAGCACTCGAAACCGTCAAGTCCATCTTCGAAACGAGAACAACTACTTCCCACTACGTGCGAGTACAACTACCGTCGCCGAAGAACCGAGTACCCCTACCTTCGCCGTGTACCACTACTTCCTCGATGACCGTGTAAAACTACTTCCACTACCGCCACGTGAACGCCAAGTACCTCTACCGATGATGTGAACGGCTACATAACGAGTACCTCTACGGAACGACTACTTCCTCTACGACCCGTGTACCACTACTTCCACTACGTCCCTCGACGACTCGAACCCCTCCGAGAACGAACGCTTCGAAGGTATAACCCCGAGACGATGACCCGTGGATGAATGCTTGTTGTGTTGTATGAGATGTTTCCCTTGTTTGCATCGTGTCCGTCGTGACCCTCGTTTGCCCTATCGTTGTCAAGTGGGAACCGGGCAACCGGGTTCACCCCATCTCTTTTGCAAGTCACGCCACATTTCTTTTGCACCGGTCTCTGATACGTCTCAAACGTATCTACTTTTCCAAACACTTTTGATATTGTTTTGACCTCATTCTTGCATGATTTGAACTAAACTAACCCGGACTGACGCTGTTTTCAGCAAAGCTGCATGTATGGTTTTATTGTGTGCAGGAAAACGGATTTTTAAGTATCTCAGAAAAATCCACGAAAAATCATAGAAAATCCACGCACCCGAAGGGACCAGGAGCCAGAAGTGGGGCCAGAGGGGGGCCAGGGGGTGCCCAGGCTCACTGTGGGCGCGCCCCCCTTGGGCCGCGCCGGGAGGTCGCCTGGGTTGGGCCCACACCCCCTGGTGCCCTACTTTGCCTCGTATTTTTACTCGCGACACGGAAACCCCAGATCAGAAGTTCTTTTCGCAGTTTTCCGTCGCGGAGCGGCCGCCACCCTCTGTTCTTCCTCGGGAGGGCTAATCTGGAGGCTGAATTGGCCTCCGGAGAGGGGAGATCGTCGCCATCGTCATCATCATCACCACTCCATCATCCCTCCATGACTTCTCCCTCCATGTGTGAGTAATTCCCCTGCTGTAGGCGAAGGGGATGGTAGGGATTGGATGAGTTAGATCATGTAATAGTTTGTCAGATCGTTGGGGGCATGTTGCCTATCATCTACTATGGTGTTTATCATCTTTGCTTCAACTTGTTATTCTTAATGCTTGACACTTAGGGCCCGAGTGCCATGATCTCAGATCTGAACCATATGTGTTTGCATGAATATATTTGTGTTCGTGATCCTATCTATGAGTTGTTTGCACCTATTACGGTTCGGAACTGGCGATCCCAAAAGTGACAGCTTGGGACACCAAAGGGGATGGTCCGTAGTTTGAGGATTACATGTATCCATTGAGTTCATTGCTTTGTTCCGGTGCTCTTTGACAGGAGCACCTTAATCTCCATTAGTTCCTTTTGGCCCCGTTCGTAGCGGGATGGTAGGACAAAAGATGTTGTGCAAGTTCTTATTGCAAGCACGTACAACTACCTACGGGATACATGCCTAATGTTTGATATTTGCCTAGATGATCATTACTTTTCCGTGTGCCGTGCCCCAAGTTAGAATCTATCTCATCCATGCAGCGCCCAACCATCCATCTCCCTAGCCTACAGTGTTTTAAACCCTGCTTGTCACTAGTTGCTACTTTTGCCATTTACCATCACTATTTACTTTTGCTGTTTACTTTTACTATCACTATTATCACTATCATATCACTGTTACCACTTATCTTTTGTTGCAAGTAAGTATATTTCAGGTGCGGTTGAATTGACAACTCAACTGTCAAAGCTTATAAATACTCTTTGGCTCCCCGTGTGTCGAGTCAATAAATTGGGTTATTCTTACCCGCGAAGACTATCTCGATCCCTTACGGTTGAGGGTTATCAATTACCGTTTTCTGGCGCCGTTGCCGGGGAGGATAGAAATATTTACAAGTCTACTTGAGGTATCCTACCTGCTGCACTTTATCCACTAT
The DNA here is from genome assembly GCA_902687465.1 of Secale cereale. Taxonomy (NCBI): domain Eukaryota; kingdom Viridiplantae; phylum Streptophyta; class Magnoliopsida; order Poales; family Poaceae; genus Secale; species Secale cereale. The sequence continues at coordinate 124,689,549 of LR738710.1, read as the reverse complement.
GGGTAAGAAAGGAGACCCCAAGGTTCCCATCTTACTATCCACTACAAGAAGAGGTACTGCTCTGAGCACTAGTGTTACACTTGATTCACCTTCCGTTATGAGTAAGTTTGCCTCACCACCACCACATGATGCTCCTACTGAATCTGTTACTATGTCCGATACTCTTGATGATGCTTCTACTACTTTTGATGATATTAGTTCGCTTGGTTATGCTCTTGAGAAACAAATTGTTGCTGCTGCTAAAAAGTCTGGAATTGAACTTCCTGTTACTCGCTACCCTATTGGTGAAACTTATGATTATCCTGATTTGAGTAAACTCAAAGAGAGGCTCCTTGATGATGATTACTATATGCTTGATGAAGATTTATGCAGGGAACTGACAGAGTTTTCTAGCTCTGACCCTGAAGTTATTAAGAAACTATTTGAAAAACACTCTTTGAAGAACAAAACAGTTCCTGATCCTGAATTTGCTACATCTCCTATATGCATTGATGATCCTGATTATGATTTCTCTGTTGATCTTTCACTTATACCTATGGTTGAAGCTGACCCCTTTTATGGCAGAGAAAATGATGATGCTATTGCACACCTGACTAAACTCGGTGAGTTAGGTGGCCTGTTTACCACAGATGAGAAGATACGATACTCTTATATCACCAAGCTTCTTCCTTTCTCCTTGAAGGAAGGTCCTAAAGCATGGTATGATTCACTCCCATGCGGTTCCATTAAGAGTCCTCAAGACTTAGCTCACTCTTTTGTTGATAAGTACTTTCCTGCTCACATGCAACATGCTGCTTTACAAAGAATTTATAACTTTAAACAGTTGCAGGATGAGTCCCTCCCTAAAGCTTGGGGGAGGTACTGCGGTCTGATTCGGTCTAGACCAGGACATGAAATCCCTAAGAATGAATTAATCGATATATTCTATGCTGGTCTAACTAATGAATCCAGGTCCTATTTGGACAGTTGTGCTGGTTGTGTTTTCAGGAAAAGAACACCGGACGATGCGGAAGATTTGATGGGCAGGATTGCCAAAAAACATGAAGATTGGTCCATCCCTGAACCACCTCCACCACCAAAGAAGAGGGGCATGTTTGTTCTAAGCCCCGAAGATATGCGAGAAGCAAAGACGTCTATTAAAGAGAAATGTATTAAAGCTGAAGACGTGAAGAAGCTACCCCCTATTGAGAAGCTATGTGAGCCTACTACTCACCCTCCTATGGTAGAGGTACACTCTCTTTTAGATTTCATCGCAAGTGACATCCCTCATGGTAAGCCTCCTGATCAATGTTTAGATGAGTTTGATAATTTTATTATGAAACAAAATCATTTTAATGAGAGGATAGAAAGTCAATTGCATGATAATTCCCTTGCTATCAAAAGACTGCTTGATGTTTTAGATAGAACAGTTAATGATGTTCAATGTCTTGTGAAGCATTTTCAAATGGTTCAAACTCAGCTTGACCAAATTTCTAAAGTGCAAAGAGATTTGCTTGCTAACAATGCCAAACAAGATAATTTGCAGGCTTTCGGGATTAAGACCCGAGGAGGAACTAGTACTCAAGATCCTCTCTATCCAGAGGGGCATCCGATGAGAATCGAGCAGGATTCTCAAATGCAGGAAGAAGAAATTGTTGGCTCTCCAAAGAAAAAGAAGAAACATAAGGAGACTGACAATTCTAATGATCCTATTGGAGATGAAGAGCCAACTATTGATCCTAACAGCGTATCTATCTCCGATGCTGAGACTGAAGACGGTGCTGAACCTGAAGGGTAATAATAATGAGAAGAATGATCCGCCTGAAGTTCGAGAAGAAGAAGCACCTGACAAACGTAAGAGGTACACTAAAGAAGACTTCATCGCAAGAAAACATGGGAAGGAAAGAGAACCATGGGTACAGAAACCCATGCCCTTTCCAGGTAAGTCCATCAAATCTAAAGAAGACGAGCATTATAATAAGTTTTGTGAGTGGATTAAACCTCTTTTTCTTCAAATCCCTTTGACTGATGCTATTAAGTTACGTCCTTATTCAAAATATATGAAGGATATTGTCACTAATAAAAGAAAAGTTCCTAATGATGCAATATCTACTATGCTTGCTAACTACTCTTTCAGTGGCAAGATTCCTGAGAAGCTCGGTGATCCAGGTATACCCACCATTCCTTGCTCCATAATGAATAATTCTGTCAAAACTGCTTTATGTGATCTTGGAGCAGGAGTGAGTGTTATGCCTCTCTCTCTCTTTACGAGAGGCTTTGTTTAGAGAAACTAATTCCTACAGATATCTCCCTTGAGATGGCTGACAAGTCAACCGCTGTTCCGATAGGTATTTGTGAGGATGTTCCCATAGAGGTTGCTAATTGTTTAATTCTTACTGATTTTGTTGTGCTTGACATGCCCGAGGATGGGAGCATGTCCATTATTCTTGGTAGACCTTTCCTTAACACCGCAGGTGCTATTATTGATTGCAATAAAGGGAAGGTTACCTTCCATGTGAATGAGAAAGAACACACGGTATATTTTCCGAAGAAGATCGACAGGAGGCATGCCCTCAACTCTATAGAGAATATCGAGACCGTGAAAATTGGAGAATGGGATTGTCCACTACATGTGCCTCACAAATACAAAACTATCATGGTAGGGACAATGTCCATCAAGGTAAAGGTTCAGTGATTACTTCGTGAGAGGTGAGACTTTTTGCTCTATGTATCGCCTGTTTGTTGGTAAGACTTGATCAACCTTATTAGCAAACATGTTTTATATAGATAAAAAGTTGAGCTTGTTATGTTTTCATTTGTTTTTAGTTTTTGTCCTATTTGCTGTACCAAATATTTATGTTTTGAAGCTTCACAATACTACTCACTACTTCAAGTTTTCAGAGAGTTCCGCAGCTTTTTGAACTTCGAAAAAATTTCAACAGTGAAGTTTTCAGAAAAATTCCAAAAAAATTTAAATAAAAATTTCCACGTCGGGAGAGACCCAGAAAGTCCTGGGGCCAGCCAGGGGGACCAAACAGTGGCCCATGCGGCCAGCTGGCGCGGCCCAGCCCCTGGCCGCGCCCACAGGACGCCTGGGGCCCACAGGGCCCCCCTCCAGGTATGTCTTCTTCCTCCCTCTCTCTCTTTCTCCAAAAACTCGAGTTCTGCTCTTGTTCTTGTGTTCTTGCTGTTCTTGGAGGCGATTCTTCGATCTCTCTCTACAGCCCATCATTTGAGCTGAAATTTTGAGCAAATACTCCCTGGTATGTGACTCCTCCACCCCTCCAATTAGATTTTTGATTGGTGGCTTCATTTGTGAGTATTTAGTAGTTCTTGGTGCTGTATAGATGAGCTTGCATGCATATGTAGAAAGTTATTTTTCAAGTTTTGATGCAAGTTTATGCCTTGGGCAAGTGAGTTGAGTAGTTTGCCTTAGCTCACTTTGTTTTAATCCTCGTTTTGGTAAATTGTAAAAAAATTCAGAAATGAGTTTGTTAGGAAGGGCAAAAGGGTGGCTTGAGAAGAGGAGGCCCGCACACTCCGATCAAGTTACTAGAGCCGCAGCTTCACCATCGACTGCTAGGGTGAGCTATAATGAAGATCATGTGCCCCTGGAGTTGTTGGAAGACACAAGTCCAGCACGTGCGATGACATTTCCATGTGATGAATTCCTCGAAGCTGCGGGAATCAAGGATGAGTTTTATAATCTTTGTGCTAATGCAGGTTTGACACAACTCGTCACGAGCTGTGTTACCCAGTATCAAAAACTCACCTCCAGTTTCATTAACAGTTTTAGATATTATCCTGATTCAGGTGCTATTGAGTTTAAAATGTACAATGATCTTAGCACCATGACTTTGGGAATTTTTTGTGAAATAATAGGTGTGCCGAACGTTGGGAGGACGGCTAGGATGGCCACTTAGCCCTCCGAGCTGAAAACCGTCATCAACTCTCTCTGCAGCATGGGTACGAGGGATATTCATCGGTCGAAGATCTCCAGCATCTTATTCCTCACCTCAGGTATTTTGCATATTATATTGCCAGAGGGGTGTTAGCTCGTGACAACACGAGCAACATTTCTGCTCCGGATATTGCTATCCTGGCAGCAGCCCTCTCAGGGAGGTCTGATTATAATCTGGGTGCCTTAATTGCTCGACGCCTTGCTATGAACGGTAACAAGGGGGACTTATATGGTGGCGTTTATGCCACACTTATCTTAGAACATCTTGGAGGCACCCCACACCCTGATGATAATCCTTTTACTTATTTGAGCTTTGATCTTGCTGCTATGAAAAGGCATAAGTTTGTCACCATGGGTTCTGAGCTTGATAATCTTGTTTATATCTTGCGTTTCGGAATTACCGCGGAACGCGAGATCTGTCTACCTGCACCTCTTTTGTTTGATTTTTCTCGCAGGAACGGATGGTCCTTTGATGTTGTCCAATTCGATGAGTTCATGGTCCAGCATCAGTTTCATAACCCCATGGAGGGGGTTGTGCCCGACGAGGAGAAGCACGGTGAGTTACCGCATTTTCAGGAAGAGACCGCCACCGAGTTTGCTGAAGGTTCTTCCTCTGTTTGGCGCTCGGAACCTTCCTCGTGGGAGACTCCGAGGAGTTCGGTGTACGCGCCAGCATCATTCTACGACCCTTGGACTCACCACCATACCCCCAGAGCAGGAGGCTCCTTGAGGCAGTAGCTGCTACCAACTTAGGCCAAAAGCCTAAGCTTGGGGGAGTACGTGCCCCTCTTACTTTTCCATTGTATTATCCGTTTTATTCACTTTGATCTTTTCGAAGTTTTTGCCCGTTCTTCTTTATTTCTCTCTTTGCAAAAACAACAAAAAGATTTTCTCTTTCTTTTGCTTTTATCCAACCTTTGAAAAATCCAAAAAGATTTCCTTTCTCTCTTTAGTTTGCTTTGTTTTCAGAGTTCAGCTCGAGTCCGTGATGGCATTTAATTATATTTCCCACGTTTGATCATGCAAGTGACAAGCAGTAATGACGAAGATCGACTGAAGGGAAGCAACAAGGAAGACCGGTATGAACTCTTTTTGTTTCTATTTTGTACATATGCCTGTACTTATGATCTAGAGACCAGCTTGTAGCGACATAGTGCTATGTTTACAATGCTCTTTCAGTGGTTCATGCTTTCCTTGTGGCTAGTCTCGAATAACTAGAGTATATAATGTGTTATTGAAATGATCTACATGCATTGCACTGTGCATAGTCCGGTATACTAAGGTGGTATTTCCCTTTAGAGAATTTTTGGATTGACTTGGCACATGCTTACACATGTTAAGACTAAAAAGTCTACTCTGCCTTGATGATCTTTGAGTTTCAGAATAGTTATATCACTTTCATGCCCGATTCAATGTTGCTTTGTCGCTCTGCATGATTATGACCGTTATTGCTCTCTAGTTGGTCGCTTCCCAGTCTTTTGCTAAACTTCCACCTGTACTAAGCGGACTGATTGCTTGTGCATCCAAAATCCTTAAAACCAGTTATGCCATATGAGTCCACTATACCTTCCTATACATGGTATTTACCTGCTATTCCTAACGAAGACTTTCGTGTACCATCTCGAAATTAATCAAAAGCATTTCTCTTTTGTGCCTATGTTTTAGCTCATGAGGAAGTAGTAGTTAATTCATAATCTTTTTAAGTTGGACAAGTTTCACCCCTGGATTGCATGTATAATGTGCAAACCCCTAATACGAAAAGGAACTGGCATTGAGTGTGCGCGGCTCAAAAAGATAATATAACAAATAAACCCTCCTTCATGCTTTGTTCATGAGAAATAAGAAAACTTTGGCAGTGATAAACAAAGGAGATTAAGAGGATGTGATCGTCCTCATGCGGGAGCCGTTCCTCGAAACTTGTCCAGCTCAAGAAGTGATTGAGTTATCTGCTAGCATTCGTTGACGAAATATGCACCTCTCAAAACGTTTTTTTATCTCTGTTTTTGAAACCAAGAGCTCTGGTACATGTTTAGTTTTTGTTTCCGATCACGGTTTTTCAACCTTGCCAATAAAAGCCACGGTTCGAGAGTCTCACCTTCTTTCTTCAAAGCACTAACTAGGAGAGCATAATTGTCATTCTGAGTGTAATGTGCATTGTCCCAAAGTATTACATTGTCTTCTGCATACTTGTGATATGATTTATTCTGAAATTCTTAGTTCTAGTCTCCTTTAAAACTCTAGAGGAGTTTTTGCATTTATGTTTTGCTTCACTCATGGAGACTAGCGAGAAACCACCCTAGTATGCTCAAGCTATGTGCAATGTAATCTTGTCTTGATTTTCAGTAGTATATTATTTACTTTTAAGTATTTGTGACTAATCACTTGAAAGAAGGATTGCTCCTTGCATTGTCCTCATAAGTACTGTTTCAATACTTGCTAAACTCTTTTCGTAGTACATGCTTATATACATCTAATGAAGCAAAAGAGTTTGTCAAAGTTTTCTTTGTCGCGTCCAATTCGTTGAACTGAATTGCTTGAGGACAAGCAATATGCTAAGCTTGGGGGAGTTGATACGTCTCAAACGTATCTACTTTTCCAAACACTTTTGATATTGTTTTGACCTCATTCTTGCATGATTTGAAAAACGGATTTTTAAGTATCTCAGAAAAATCCACGAAAAATCACAGAAAATCCACGCACCCGAAGGGACCAGGAGCCAGAAGTGGGGCCAGAGGGGGGCCAGGGGGTGCCCAGGCGCCCTGTGGGCGCGCCCCCCCTGGGCCGCGCCGGGGGGTCGCCTGGGTGGGGCCCACACCCCCTGGTGCCCTACTTTGCCTCGTATTTTTACTCGCGACACGGAAACCCCATATCAGAAGTTCTTTTCGCAGTTTTCCGTCGCGGAGCCGCCGCCACCCTCTGTTCTTCCTCGGGAGGGCTAATCTGGAGGCTGAATTGGCCTCCGGAGAGGGGAGATCGTCGCCATCGTCATCATCATCACCACTCCATCATCCCTCCATGACTTCTCCCTCCATGTGTGAGTAATTCCCCTGCTGTAGGTGAAGGGGATGGTAGGGATTGGATGAGTTAGATCATGTAATAGTTTGTCAGATCGTTGGGGGCATGTTGCCTATCATCTACTATGTTGTTTATCATCTTTGCTTCAACTTGTTATTCTTAATGCTTGACACTTAGGGCCCGAGTGCCATGATCTCAGATCTGAACCATATGTGTTTGCATAAATATATTTGTGTTCGTGATCCTATCTATGAGTTGTTTGCACCTATCACGGTTCGGAACCGGCGATCCCAAAAGTGACAGCTTAGGACACCAAAGGGGATGGTCCGTAGTTTGCGGATTACATGTATCCATTGATGTCATTGCTTTGTTCCGGTGCTCTTTGACAGGAGCACCTTAATCTCCATAAGTTCCTTTTGGCCCCGTTCGTAGCGGGATGGTAGGACAAAAGATGTTGTGCAAGTTCTTATTGCAAGCACGTACAACTACCTACGGGATACATGCCTAATGTTTGATATTTGCCTAGATGATCATTACTTTTCCGTGTGCCGTGCCCCAAGTTAGAATCTATCTCATCCATGCAGCGCCCAACCATCCATCTCCCTAGCCTACAGTGTTTTAAACCCTGCTTGTCACTAGTTGCTACTTTTGCCATTTACCATCACTATTTACTTTTGATGTTTACTTTTACTATCACTATTATCACTATCATATCACTGTTACCACTTATCTTTTGTTGCAAGTAAGTATATTTCAGGTGCGGTTGAATTGACAACTCAACTGTCAAAGCTTATAAATACTCTTTGGCTCCCCGTGTGTCGAATCAATAAATTGGGTTATTCTTACCCGCGAAGACTATCTCGATCCCTTACAGTTGAGGGTTATCAGTCTCTCAATGAGTTACCGGAACCGAGATGTTGCCGTTGCATCATTTTCGGATCGTTGCCGTGGCACCTTTTCTTTCCACCACGGTGACAAATACTCCTTATTATCTTCTTATCTCTTCATGTTAACCTTTAATTAATAAATTGCATAAACTTGATCGTGTCATCCGCATCATGTTAACAACCTTTAAAATGTGTGAATTGTTGTTTGCTAAAAATTGCTAAACATGCTCATGGGGTTTCCGGAATTGTTGTTTGTTGTTCCGGCTCCATTTAAACTTGCCTAGATAGGTAGTTTGTTTTGCTTCACCTCTTGCCATGTTAACAAACATTTAATCTTGTCTTGTAAATAACGAGAGTCAATTAAATAATTAAAATGTGGTGTTTCGTCAATATGCAACTCGTTGCATATTGAGGTCCACTTAACTTGTAGTTTTGTTTGTGCACTTTGCCATGCCATGCATTTTAACCCGGACATGCATCATACTTGGATGTGCATCGTATGCCATGTTTACGCTTGTGTGTTTACCGTGTTGTTTGCTTCTTTCCGGTTGCTTCTCTTGTTAGCTTCGGTTTCGTTCCGGAGTTGTGAGGATTCGCTCGACCATGTTGCTCCGTCTACTTCATGGACCCGTTCTTCTCCCTTGCGGAATCCCAGGCAAGATGATCATACCCTTGGATACCTTTACTACCATTGCCATGCTTAGTTGTCTCGATGCTATCGTTACATGTCGCGCTACCCATTTTTATGTCAGCCTCTCCTTGTTGCCATGAAACCTCTAACCTTTGAAACCTTCCTAGCAAAACCACTGTTTGGCTATGTTTCCCGCTTGCTCAGCCCCTCTTATAGCGTTGTTAGTTGCAGGTGAAGATGAAGATCGTTCCAGGAGGGAACTTGTTGTTGGTATATCACAATATCTATAATTATTATTAACACACCTATATACTGGGCATGGGTGGAAGGCTTAGCCTTTTGCTCGGTGTTTTGTTTCACTCATGCCACCTTAGGCGTCGATAAACCGGCATTATGTTCCTTGATTTTGCGTTCCTTACACGATGGGTGGATGGGGACCCCTTGACAGTTCGTCTTTGAATAAAACTCCTCCAGCAAGGCCCAACATTGGTTTTAATTTGCCTCATAATAACAACTTAATTAATTAATTAAATTTGCATAGGGGGTCGCGTCCCTGGGTTCTTAATTCTATATAACAGGGGGGCAGTGCTGATGGTGTTGGTCCCAAACGGGGAGACTACGGGGCCGCCTCGAGGAAACCCGAGGTATCTGGTATAACCTGTAGGATCACCTATCCGGATGTGGCCTGAGACGAGATACGCGCGGATACTATCAGGGTGTCGACACACCGGGAGGTCTTGCTGGACTTGTTTTACCATTGTCGAAATGTCTTGTGCACCGGGAAGCCGAGCCTGATCGGATTTCCCTAAGATAAGGAGTGATGATATTATATTTATCACTTCAGCTAATCGTGAGAGCTTGTGATGGGCTAAGTTGGGACACCCCTGCAGGGTTATAATCTTTCGAAAGCCGTGCCCGCGGTTATGTGGCAGATTGGAATTTGTTAATGTCCGGTTGTAGAAAACTTGACAGAGGATCCGAAGTAAAACACACCACCGCGTGAGTAACCGTGACTGTCTCTTTTCATTTTGAGAAGAGAACACGGTGGGGTTATGTTTGATTCGTATGTAGTTCAGGATCTTTAGCGATCACTACTAGTTGCGACCGTTTGCGTAGATGCTCATCTTATTCTTGTACTCGTAAGCTAGCCACCATATTATGCTTAGACGCTGCTGCAACCTCACCACTTTACCTCTTCCTACCCACAAAGCTTTGCTAGTCTTGATACCCATGGTTATGGGATTGCTGAGTCCTCGTGGCTCACAGATACTACAACACCAGATGCAGGTTCAGCCGAGATGAAGCAGGAGCTGGTTCAGAACTTCACTGGGAGCTCGATGAAGAGAGTGGCCGTATGCTTGTGACGTGTTTCGACGATCAGTAGTGGTTTCTACTAGGATTTGATCTAGTCCTGTGGCTTTATGTTGTTTTGGTATCTTTCTTTTGGATCCTCGCCTGTAGTCGGGTTGTGATGTTTGAATGATGTTTTGCTTATGTAATGTATTGTGTGAAGTGGCGAGTGTAAGCCAACTATCTCCTTTTGCAATTTAATCCCTCTTTTACATGAGTCGTGCAAAGATACCAAACTTGTGATCATTCCAGAATGGGCTTATATCTTTAAGTCGTGCCTCGACACGTAGGAGATATAGTCCCATCTTGGGCATTAAAAGTTGGTATTCAGAGCCTTCTCCGACCTAGGAGCCCCCACTGATTGATCGAATCGTTGACGGTTGAGTCTAGGCACACACTTGAAAATGTTTTGAGTCCTATATATATATATATCGGAGAGTAGGATTTCTTTTGCTTCTCATCTCTTTTCCACTCTGGTGAGGACTCCTGACGATTACTCTTGCCTCTTCTACTCTCAAAATTTCACCATTTTTTTAGGATCTCGCGAGTATTGTTTGGATTGTTCCAATGTCTTTGTGACGAGAACATTATTCTCGATGCCTCCTGTCAATTAGGGCTTGTGGCAGTGTCCCAGGGAGTTGAGCTCCGAGGTGTTGTCGTCACAAATATATCGCATCAGTTCTAGAATACTTAAGACGGCCGACATCGAAAACTCTCCTATGCGGTTAGTGGCAAGATAACCCCAACATCACCCAGTATTGGGGAGGTAGTTCGGGAGTATTGCCATAGCTTGTATAGTGGATGTGTTTCGAAGGTCCGAGGTAAACGGTTTTCGAGAACAACTGGTTATGTGTTGAAGGATGGATACCGCTGGATGTAGGATTAGAGTTGAGTGCGCGATGCTTCCCCTGTATCCCCAACACCTGATTGCATAACTGGAAGCTTTCGGAAATTAATAGGTGGGTTCATCTACTAGTTCTAGGCATTCTTCCAACGAAAGCACGATATGAAGTTTGGGGTTCTACATTGAGTGAAGTGGTTTTATGGGCTTGTTCCGATCGGGAGTTGCATCTTAAAGGGTCATTGGCTATGCTGATCCGGGGATTGCAAAACCCTTTTGTAACACGTTCCATAAGCTTTCAGCACGAAGATGTCGAACGAAGCTTCTATCTTGTATTTGTTCTATCTGCTCCTTGTCCCTTTTTATTTACCCTTTTGTTCTCCCAAGTGGCTTCTCGACAAGTTGATGTACCTACGGAATTCATTCGTTCAATCCTCTGTTCGAATGATATTGTGAAGATTATTGTTGCAACATATCTATCCTTTGTTTTTATTTTGATTCTGGCAGTCGAGTTGCTTCGATGTCAAATGTTGATTCCATACCTTTCCTAATTAGTGTTCTCTATGAGAGTGCTAGTCCTTCTTAATCATCAAGATGGTCATGTTAAATTCTTTTTAACCGGTGTGCCTTCTCTTCAAGTTATTCCATACGGACGCCGTTGAGAAATCCGACGATCTGTCTGTTCTCATTTGTCCCAAGTTGTCTTTGTTTCCCCACCCTCCCACCCTTCTTCTTCTTGGAGCCAGAAATTCTCAAATGAAGTATCCATTTTATTCATGTGATATTTCTTCATTCTTTTCCTTTCAATGTTCTTATCCGGTGATTTATCGTGAACATGCTCAAGAGCTTCAAGTTCATCATTCTTTTGTTCTCAAATTCTGCCGGTGGTTGTAATTCAAGACTTCAGTGTTGATCTTATCCTTTTCCTCTTTTCACAATGCTTTCTTATTCCGGTGCTCCAATTAATCATTCTCCTCTTGCTATTCATATCCGGAGTGTACAAGGTATCTCAGAAGATTCATAATTCCATTCTTAATCCGTTCAAATTATTTTGAGCATTGTCATCTTACTCAAGCCATTTAATTCAACCGGTGCAATATATCTAGTAAACATTCCAACGGTGATTTTTTTAGTGGGCCCTAACCCACAGGTCTTTTCCCAGGATCTTACCTGACTCTTCTAATTAATTTCCGCAGTTATTCTGAAATTCTTTTCAAGTGTGACGTAAGAATGATTTCCATCAGTCATATACCTTCTCCAAGATCGCTTTCAAATTCTTTTTCATCATTGGTTCAACCCTTTTAATTCTTCATTCCAGAGTGCTCAACAATTCTTATGGCATTTCTCGTCTTCATTCTCAACATTTGGAGACCGGAGAAGTGTTTCTCTTAAATCTTGGCCCATTCTCTTGAAGATTCGTGTTTCTAGCTTCATGCCATCCTCATTATTGTTCCGATTGTGAGGAATTCTTTATGCCATCCGAAGCAGTTCATGAATTCTTTTCTTTGTGATCCTCTGAAGGCCATCATTTCAGAATAATTCTTCGTTCTCAGTTTTCAACTTTGTCCTCCAAATATTCTTCATTGATGTCTCTTCGTTCGTCTCCATATTCTTACGGTGGTTCATTCAAGTTTACTCTTCCTTGTTATCATATCAATTCATTTGTTCTTTGCATAATCCTACCGGTGAGTCGTTCAAGATTATTCTCAAGTTTGGCCATATCTCTCTCCAATCCTTTTCAAGAAGAATAAGTAGTATGCCAAATCCTTTGGTTGTCATCAATTTAAATTGATGAAGGATAAGCATACAGTAAATCTTATTATTTTTCCCGAAGTGATTAATCTCTTTTTCCAGAGTTTGCTCATCATATCATATTCTCGGTCCTAAGTTGTTCATCTTGTTTTCCGGAGCTCCAAGTTATTTCAATTATCATTTCAAAGCTCCATCTAAATCATTGTAGGCCTTGAATCTTATTCTTTTCATCTTTCACTTCTCATGCTTTCATTACCGGAGTTCTCATGGTGGTTCATCATGGTTTAATCATCCTCGAAGTCTTCATCAAGATTCTTGTTGGAGCTCAAGCATTCTTCATCATGCTTTCCAAATTGCAATTCTTTCTACCTTATCTTTTCATATGGTGTTATGTCATTCTTGACAAATTCATTCATGTTCCATGATTCACGAGTTATCAAGAATGAGATATTTAAAACCATCATTTCTTTCTCTATAGGAGATCCTTTCAACCCCCTGATTTTTATCTCTTGGAGTTATCTTGGGTTGTATTTCACCTAAAAGCTTTCCTTGGGAATTGTTGCTATTATGGTGCTTATAAATGACCCAAGTTCTTCATTTATCCTTCCGGTGAAATAAGTTTTTCGTCTCCTTGTTGATCTCAATCCAATCAAATGTTTTCGTCAGTGGCCGGTTGTCACCTCATAATTTTGAGATGTTTTCCATAAGCCCACAACGAGCTTATGCTTTTCGTTGTTGATTTTCCAACAACTCCGTTCAACCCTTCTTTGTAAGGATGCTCTTTAAAATTCAATTTGAGAGAACTTGTCATATTTTCTCCGTTCATTTCTTTCATTGATCCATATTCTATTCTTTCATTCCGGAGGCATTGTGATGTTGCTCTCTCCAAACCATCATCTCGTTTTATCGAGATGATGTTCTTCCCTTGCTTGTCTATTTAACAGGAGTGTTGTATTCTTCATTCAAGTTCCGTCATCTTATCTAGTTTTGCCTCTCTTTTCAACCGGAGTGCTGTCTGAAGCCTTCCTTACCCCTTGTGCCATTCTTTCAGTGTTCCGGAGGCTGTGTGTTGTTGTTTTCATCAAGTATCTTCCCATCTCCTCAAGTTCATGTTCAATTCCTTCCATTTTCAAACGGAGTGCTGTCCAAATTCTGTCATTCTTATTCCTTGGCTATACCATTGCGGTTTCTTATTCTTTTGGTTCGTAAGCTCTTGTTTCATGTCTTTCAACCTACAAGGTTCTCATAATGCTCCTTGTCCCTCTTTTCTAACAGAGTGTTTCATCTACGTTCATCTCCGTTATATTCTTTCTTTCAAGATTGTTCTACCTCTCAGGTTCGTGGTTTCACTCGTTTTTCGAAGAAGCAAATTTGTTTTACCTCTTCTTTTTCGTTTTTACCCGGTGCTATCTCTAGGATCTCGGGTCGAGATCCTCTGTTAGTGTGGGAGAGTTGTGTCGCCCGAAGACCGACGTCCCAGAAGATTCCAGAAGATTCCAGATGTTCCGGGTTCTCCCGTGTGTTTCTTTTGTGCTTGCGTTATTTATTATGCATTGCATCATGTCATCATGCCATCATGTCATTCATCTTTGCATCCCAACTTAAATAAATTGTGTGGACCTTCGGTCCATTTAAATCGAGGGAAGGTGACTTCTCTTTAAAACATATAAAAGCCTCCCAATAGTAGTAGGGAGCTATATTAAATATTTCATTTATTTGGAATTAACCCAAACACACTTGCATATTTTTCCCCATACCTATTTCACTTCAAGTTTCACCCCTTTCCTTGTCTATAATTCTTTTTCCCATTTATCGAGGTTCCTCTAAAATTCGAACATTTTTGGACACTTTAATAATCAAGTCTTAGTTCAAACCCATTTGAATTAAATTCAAATATGTTTGAATTATATCTCTATCATGCCTTTTCTATTTTTCTCGGACCGTGCTCATTTTATGATGCCCGAGAAAAATAACCTTATGAGCAACTTTTTCCCTAACCCCCCCTCTTTCTTTTCCTTTATTTGTTTCTCTATTTTTTCTTGTCTTCTTCTTATCTCTCTTTTATTAGAAGAGGACCTAGAACCAGCCTAAGGCCTCTAGGCCATCTCAGCCCATCAGCCAACCGCCCCGGCCCAATTCCTCCTGGCCCATCTGGCCACCTGGCTAGCCGCCCCTTAACCCTAGCCGCACCCGACCGCATCGCTCCTTCCTCCTCTGCGCCGCACTCTCCCTCGCGATCTCCCCGGTCCCATCTCCTCGAACCCTCGTTCTTCTCGCCCTCTCCCAGAGAGCCCGGCGCCCCGCTCCCTCCCTCAGCCGCCGTCGTTCATCCCGCAGCGTCCTGCGCCTTTCCCTCCGGCCTCCAGCCAGGGCCCTCCCAGCGCCTCCCAGGCGCCCCTGCCTCACCTTCCAGCGCCCGAGCGCCTCGCTTGATGCATCGCCAGCGACGACAGCCAGCGTCCCGCGCCCCTTCCTCCAGCGCCGTGCCCGCCGCATCTCCAGCGCCGGCCAGGAGCGCCCCCTGCTCTACAGGTCGACGCGCCCGTTCTCCAGTGCCACGCCGCCAGCTCCTTCCCCGACGCCTCGCCTCGTGCGACTCCGGCGGCTCCGTCGGCCCGTCCAGCGCCGGCTCGCCTTGGAGCGCCCTGCACCGAGCAGCCGGCCGCCCCTGTTCCTCTGCGCGCTTCGCATCGGCCATCCTCCCTCCAGGCCCTGGCCTCGTAGCCCCGAGCAAGCTCCAGAGGCCCCGTGCTGCCTCTCCTCTACTGCGCCTCGCCGGAGCGCGCCGTTGCAGCCGCATCGTCTTCTTGTTTTTTTTTGCCAAGTACCTCCACGTGCAGGCTCGTCAAGTACACCACCGGTAAGAACCGGACTCCGAACTTCGAGTACAACGACAACCCGAAAGAACAAGGATGGCCAAGTCCAGGAACTACAAACGTGTACCACTACCTCCCACGACACCGCGTCGACAACCTTCAAGTTCTACTTCACGGATTCCACAAGTACCGCGACGCCCGGAGCACTCGAAACCGTCAAGTCCATCTTCGAAACGATAACAACTACTTCCCACTACGTGCGAGTACAACTACCGTCGCCGAAGAACCGACTACCCCTACCGTCGCCGTGTACCACTACTTCCTCGATGACCGTGTACAACTACTTCCACTACCGCCACGTGAACGCCAAGTACCTCTACCGATGACGTGAACGGCTACATAACGAGTACCTCTACGAAACGACTACTTCCTCTACGACCCGTGTACCACTACTTCCACTACGTCCCTCGATGACTCGAACCCCTCCGAGAACGAACGCTTCGAAGGTATAACCCCGAGACGATGACCCGTGGATGAATGCTTCTTGTGTTGTATGAGATGTTTCCCTTGTTTGCATCGTGTCCGTCGCGACCCTCGTTTGCCCTATCGTTGTCTAGTGGGAACCGGGCAACCGGGTTCACCCCATCTCTTTTGCAAGTCACGCCACCTTTCTTTTGCACCGGTCTCTCAACGAGTTACCGGAACCGAGATGTTGCCGTTGCATCATTTTCGGATCGTTGCCGTGGCACCTTTTCTTTCCACCACGGTGACAAATACTCCTTATCATCTTCTTATCTCTTCATGTTAACCTTTAATTAATAAATTGCATAAACTTGATCAAGTCATCCGCATCATGTTAACAACCTTTAAAATGTGTGAATTGTTGTTTGCTAAAAATTGCTAAACATGCTCATGGGGTTTCCGGAATTGTTGTTTGTTGTTCCGGCTCCATTTAAACTTGCCTAGATAGGTAGTTTGTTTTGCTTCACCTCTTGCCATGTTAACAAACATTTATTCTTGTCTTGTAAATAACGAGAGTCAATTAAATAATTAAAATGTGGTGTTTCGTCAATATGCAACTCATTGCATATTGAGCTCCACTTAACTTGTAGTTTTGTTTGTGCACTTTGCCATGCCATGCATTTTAACCCGGACATGCATCATACTTGGATGTGCATCGTATGCCATGTTTACGCTTGTGTGTTTACCGTGTTGTTTGCTTCTTTCCGGTTGCTTCTCTTGTTAGCTTCAGTTTCGTTCCGGAGTTGTGAGGATTCGCTCGACCATGTTGCTCCGTCTACTTCATGGACCCGTTCTTCTCCCTTGCGGAATCCCAGGCAAGATGATCATACCCTTGGATACCTTTACTACCATTGCCATGCTTAGTTGTCTCGATGCTATCGTTACATGTCGCCCTACCCATTTTTATGTCAGCCTCTCCTTGTTGCCATGAAACCTCTAACCTTTGAAACCTTCCTAGCAAAACCACTGTTTGGCTATGTTACCCGCTTGCTCAGCCCCTCTTATAGCGTTGTTAGTTGAAGGTGAAGATAAGATCGTTCCAGGAGGGAACTTGTTGTTGGTATATCACAATATCTATAATTATTATTAACACACCTATATACTGGGCATGGGTGGAAGGCTTAGCTTTTTGCTCGGTGTTTTGTTTCACTCATGCCACCTTAGGCGCCGATAAACCGACATTATGTTCCTTGATTTTGCGTTCCTTACACGATGGGTGGATGGGGACCCCTTGACAGTTCGTCTTTGAATAAAACTCCTCCAGCAAGGCCCAACATTGGTTTTAATTTGCCTCATAATAACAACTTAATTAATTAATTAAATTTGCATAGGGGGTCGCGTCCCCGGGTTCTTAATTCTACATAACAGGGGGGGCCAGTGCTGATGGTGTTGGTCCCAAACGGGGAGACTGCGGGGCCGCCTCGGGGAAACCCGAGGTATCTGGTATAACCTGTAGGATCACCTATCCGGATGTGGCCTGAGACGAGATACGCGCGGCTACTATCAGGGTGTCGACACACCGGGAGGTCTTGCTGGACTTGTTTTACCATTGTCGAAATGTCTCGTGCACCGGGAAGCCGAGCCTGATCGGATTTCCCTAAGATAAGGAGTGATGATATTATATTTATCACTTCAGCTAATCGTGAGAGCTTGTGATGGGCTAAGTTGGGACACCCCTGCAGGGTTATAATCTTTCGAAAGCCGTGCCCACAGTTATGTGGCAGATTGGAATTTGTTAATGTCCGGTTGTAGAAAACTTGACAGAGGATCCGAAGTAAAACACACCACCGCGTGAGTAACCGTGACTGTCTCTTTTCATTTTGAGAAGAGAACACGGTGGGGTTATGTTTGATTTGTATGTAGTTCAGGATCTTTAGCGATCACTACTAGTTGCGACCGTTTGCGTAGATGCTCATCTTATTCTTGTACTCGTAAGCTAGCCACCATATTATGCTTAGCCGCTGCTGCAACCTCACCACTTTACCTCTTCCTACCCACAAAGCTTTGCTAGTCTTGACACCCATGGTTATGGGATTGCTGAGTCCTCGTGGCTCACAGATACTACAACACCAGATGCAGGTTCAGCCGAGATGAAGCAGGAGCTGGTTCAGAACTTCACTGGGAGCTCGATGAAGAGAGTGGCCGTATGCTTGTGACGTGTTTCGACGATCAGTAGTGGTTTCTACTAGGATTCGATCTAGACCTGTGGCTTTATGTTGTTTTGGTATCTTTCTTTTGGATCTTCGCCCGTAGTCGGGTTGTGATGTTTGAATGATGTTTTGCTTATGTAATGTATTGTGTGAAGTGGCGAGTGTAAGCCAACTATCTCCTTTTGCAATTTAATCCCTCTTTTACATGAGTCGTGCAAAGATACCAAACTTGCGATCATTCCAGAATGGGCTTATATCTTTAAGTCGTGCCTCGACACATAGGAGATATAGTCCCATCCTGGGCATTACAGGGAAGGAGAGGTTGCTGGAGATCCAACAGCACGACTGCGTGGTGGTGGATGCAACGGAAAAACTACAGGGCTTCGCCAAGGACCTGCGGGAGGAGGGAGATGTGTAACGGGGGG
>LR738710.1:124599327-124671130 GCA_902687465.1 Secale cereale | reverse complement strand
GGAGGCGCAAGGGTGCGGCTGCCCTCTCTCCCCCCACTATATATAGGGGCCAGGGGGGCGCCGGCACTAGGGGATGAGATCTCCCAGGGGGGCGGCCAGGGGGAAGGCTTGCCCCCCAAGCCAAGGGGGGCGCCCCCCACCCCTAGGGTTCCCAACCTTAGGCGCAGGGGGGAGGCCCAAGGGGGGTGCGCCAGCCCACTATAGGCTGGTTCCCCTTCCCCACCGGCCCATGGGGCCCTCCGGGATGGGTGGCCTCACCCGGTGGACCCCAGGGACCCTTCCGGTGGTCCCGGTACACTACCGGTGACCCCCAGAACTCTCCCGATGGCCGAAACTGGACTTTCTATATATAATTATTTACCTCCGGACCATTCCGGAACTCCTGGTGACGTCCGGGATCTCATCTGGGACTCCGAACAATATTCGGGTTACCGTGTGCATATATCTCTACAACCCTAGCGTCACCGAACCTTAAGTGTGTAGACCCTACGGTTTCGGGAGACACGTAGACATGACCGAGACGACTCTCCGGTCAAAAACCAACATCGAGATCTGGATACCCATGTTGGTTCCTACGTGTTCCTCGATGATCTCACCGGATGAACCACGATGTCAAGGATTCACTTAATCCCGTATGCAATTCCCTTTGTCCATCGGTATAGTACCTGCCCGAGATTCGATCGTCGGTATACCGATACCTTGTTCAATCTCGTCATGGCAAGTCTCTTTACTCGTTCCGTAATACATAATACCGTGACTAACTCCTTAGTCACATTGAGCTCATTATGATGATGTCTTACTGACTGGGCCCAGAGATACCTCTCCGTCACGGAGTGACAAATCCCAGTCTCGGTTCATGCCAACCCAACAGATAATTTCGGAGATACCCGTTGCGTACCTTTATAGCCACCCAGTTACGTTGTGACGTTTGGCACACCCAAAGTATTCCTACGGTATCCGGGAGTTGCACAACCTCATGGTCCAAGGAAAAGATACTTGACATTGGAAAAGCTTTAGCATTACGAACTACACGATCTTGTGCTAGGCTTAGGATTGGGTCTTGTCCATCACATCATTCTCCTAATGATGTGATCCCGTTATCAATGGCATCCAATGTCCATGGTCAGGAAACCGTGACCATCTGTTGATCAACGAGCTAGTAACTCGAGGCTTTACCAGGGATACGTTGTGGTCTATGTATTCACACATGTATCACTGTTTCCGGATAATACAATTCAAGCATGAATAACAGACAATTATCATGAACAAGGAAATATAATAATAACCATTTTATTATTGCCTCTAGGGCATATTTCCAACAGTCTCCCACTTGCACTAGAGTCAATAATCTAGTTACATTGTGATGAATCGAACACCCATAGAGTTCTGTTGTTGATCATGTTTTGCCCGTGGAAGAGGTTTAGTCAACAGATCTGCGACATTCAGATCCGTATGCACTTTACAAATATCTATGTCTCCATCTTGAACATAATTCCGGATGGAGTTGAAATGACGCTTGATGTGCTTGGTCTTCTAGTGAAACCTGGGCTCCTTGGCAATGGCAATAGCTCCAGTGTTGTCACAGAAGACAGTCATCGGGCTTGACGCGCTTGGAATGACTCCTAGGTCGGTGATGAACTCCTTCATCCAGACTCCTTCCTGTGCTGCTTCGCAAGCAGCTATGTACTCCGCTTCACATGTAGAATGCACCACGACGCTCTGCTTGCAACTGCACCAGCTGACTGCCCCACCATTCAAAATATACACGTATCCGGTTTTTGACTTGGAGTCATCCAGATCTGTGTCGAAGCTAGCATCGACGTAACCCTTTACGACGAGCTCTTCATCACCTCCATAAACGAGAAACATATCCTTAGTCCTTTTCAGGTACTTCAGGATGTTCTCGACCGGTGTCCAGTGTTCCATACCGGGATCACTTTGGTACCTCCCCACCAAACTTATGGCAAGGTTCACATCAGGTCTGGTACATTGCATGGCATACATAATAGAACCTATGGCTGAGGCATAGGGAATGACACTCATCTTTTCTCTACCTTCTGGCGTGGTCGGGGATTGAGCCGTGCTCAATCTCATACCTTGCAATACAGGCAAGAACCCTTTCTTGGACTGATCCATATTGAACTTCTTCAATATCTTATCAAGGTATGTGCTTTTTGAAAGACCAATGAGGCGTCTTGATCTATCTCTATAGATCTTGATGCCTAATATGCAAGCAGCTTCTCCAAGGTACTTCATTGAAAAACTCTTGTTCAAGTGGGCCTTTATGCTTTCCAAGAATTCTATATCATTTCCCATCAGCAATATGTCATCCACATATAATATGAGAAATGCTACAGAGCTCCCACTCACTTTCTTGTAAATACAGGCTTCTCCCCAAGTCTGTATAAAACCAAACGCTTTGATCACATTATTAAAGCGAATATTCCAACTCCGAGATGCTTGCACCAGCCCATAGATCGAGCGCTGGAGCTTGCATACCTTGTTAGCATTCTCAGGGTCGACAAAACCTTCTGGCTGCATCATATACAACTCTTCCTTGAGGAAGCCATTAAGGAATGCCGTTTTGACGTCCATTTGCCATATCTCATAATCATAGAATGCGGCAATTGCTAACATGATTCGGACGGACTTCAGCATCGCTACGGGAGAGAAAGTCTCGTCGTAGTCAATCCCTTGAACTTGTCGATAACCTTTAGCGACAAGCCGAGCCTTATAGATGGTCACATTACCATCCTTGTCAGTCTTCTTCTTAAAGATCCATTTATTTTCTATGGCATGCCGATCATCGGGCAAGTCCACCAAAGTCCATACTTTGTTTTCATACATGGATCCTATCTCGAATTTCATGGCTTCAAGCCATTTGCTGGAACTCGGGCCCGCCACCGCTTCTTCATAGTTCGAAGGTTCACCGTTGTCTAACAACATGATTTCCATGACAGGGTTGCCGTACCACTCTGGTGCGGAACGTGTCCTTGTGGACCTTCGAAGTTCAATAGTAACTTGATCCGAATCTTCATGATCATCATCATTAACTTCCTGCCCTCTCGGTGCAGGCACCTCAAGAAAAATTTCCCGTGCTGTGCTACTTTCCGGTTCGGGAGGTGTGACTGTCACCTCATCAAGTTCTACTTTCCTCTCACTCACTTCTTTCGAGAGAAACTCTTTCTCCAGAAAGGATCCATTCTTGGCAACGAAGACCTTGCCTTCAGATCTGAGGTAGAAGGTGTACGCAATCGTTTCCTTTGGGTATCCTATGAAGACGCATTTTTCCGATTTGGGTTCGAGCTTTTCAGGTTGAAGTTTCTTGACAGAAGCATCACAACCCCAAACTTTCAGAAACGACAGCTTAGGTTTCTTGCCAAACCAAAGTTCATACGGTGTCGTCTCAACGGATTTTGACGGAGCCCTATTTAAAGTGAATGTGGCAGTCTCTAAAGCATAGCCCCAAAAAGATAGCGGTAAGTCGGTGAGAGACATCATAGATCGCACCATGTCCAACAGAGTTCGATTTCGACGTTCGGACACACCATTACGCTGAGGTGTTCCGGGCGGTGTCAATTGTGAAACAATTCCACAGTTCCTTAGGTGCGTGCCAAATTCATGACTTAAATATTCACCCCCACAATCCGATCGTAAGAACTTTATTTTTTTGTCACGTTGATTCTCAACCTCATTCCGAAATTCCTTGAACTTTTCAAAGGTTTCAGACTTGTGTTTCATTAAGTAGACATACCCATATCTACTCAAGTCATCTGTGAGGGTGAGAACATAACGATAGCCTCCACGAGCTTCAACACTCATTGGACCGCACACATCGGTATGTATGATTTCCAACAAGTTGGTCGCTCGCTCCATTGTTCCAGAGAACGGAGTCTTGGTCATCTTGCCCAAAAGGCATGGTTCGCACGTGTCAAATGATACATAATCAAGAGACTCTAGAAGTCCATCTGCATGGAGCTTCTTCATACGTTTGATACCAATATGACCAAGGCGGCAATGCCACAAGTATGTGGCACTATCATTATCAACTTTACATCTTTTGGCATTCACACTATGAATATGTGTAACATCACGTTTGAGATTCATCAAGAATAAACCATTGACCAGCGGGGCATGACCATAAAACATATCTCTCATATAAATAGAACAACCATTATTCTCGGATTTAAATTAGTAGACATCTCGCATTAAACGAGATCCAGATACAATGTTCATGCTCAAAGCTGGTACTAAATAACAATTATTAAGGTTCAAAACTAATCCCGAGGGTAGATGTAGAGGCAGCGTGCCGACGGCGATCACATCGACCTTGGAACCATTCCCGACGCACATCGTCACCTCGTCCTTTGCCAGTCTCCGTTTATTCCGCAGCTCCTGCTTTGAGTTACAAATGTGAGCAACTGCACAGGTATCAAATACCCAGGAGCTACTACGAGCGCTGGTAAGGTACACATCAATAACATGTATATCATATATACCTTTGACGTTGCCATCCTTCTTATCTGCTAAGTATTTGGGGCAGTTCCGCTTCCAGTGACCCGTTCCCTTGCAATAAAAGGACTCAGTCTTAGGCTTGGGTCCATTCTTTGGCTTCTTCCCGGCAACTGGCTTACCGAGTGCGGCAACTCTTTTGCCGTCCTTCTTGAAGTTCTTCTTACCCTTGCCCTTCTGGAACTTAGTGGTTTTATTCACCATCAACATTTGATGCTCTTTCTTGATCTCCACCTCCGCTGATTTCAGCATTGAATACACTTCGAGAATGGACTTCTCCATCCCTTGCATATTGAAGTTCAACACGAAGCTCTTTTAGCTAGGTGGGAGCGACTGAAGGATTCTGTCAACCACCGCTTTATCTGGGAGATTCATTCCCAACTGAGACAAGCGATTGTGCAAACCAGACACATTGAGTATGTGCTCGCTGACAGAACTATTCTCCTCCATCTTACAACTGTAGAATGCGTTGGAGGCGTCATATCTCTCAACTCGGGCATGAGCATGAGCTTGGAAAACCATTTTCAGCTCTTGGAACATCTCATATGCTCTGTGGTGCTCAAAACGCTTTTGGAGCCCTGATTCTAAGCTGTAGAGCATGCCGCACTGAACCAGGGAGTAATCATCACAACGCGACTGCCAAGCGTTCATAACATCTTGGTTTGCCGGGGCGGGAGCATCACCTAGCGGTGCTTCTAGGACATAAGTTTTCTTGGCAGCTATGCGGATGATCCTCAGGTTACAGACCCAGTCCGTATAGTTGCTACCATTGTCTTTCAGCTTGGATTTCTCTAGGAACGCGTTGAAGTTGAGGGTGACATGAGCATGGGCCATTTGATCTACGAGACATATTTTACAGAATTTAGACTAAGTTCATGACAATTAGGTTCATCTAATCAAATTTAATGAACTCCCACTCAGATAGACATCTCTCTAGTCATCTAAGTGCAAGATGATCCAAATCGACTAAGCCGTGTCCGATCATCACGTGAGACGGACTAGTCATCAACGGTGAACATCTTCATGTTGATCGTATCTTCTATACGACTCATGTTCGACCTTTCGGTCTTCCGTGTTCCGAGGCCATGTTTGTACATGCTAGGCTCGTCAAGTGAACCCTAAGTGTATTGCGTGTGTAAATCTGGCTTACACCCGTTGTATGCAAACGTTAGAGCCTATCACACCCGATCATCACGTGGTGCTTCGGAACAACGATCCTTAGCAACGGTGCACAGTTAGGGGAAACACAATTCTTGAAATTTTAGTGAGAGATCATCTTATTTACTACCGTCGTTTTAAGCAAATAAGATGCATAAACATGATAAACATCACATGCAATCAAATAAAGTGACATGATATGGCCAATATCATTTTGCTCCTTTGATCTTCATCTTCGGGGCACCATGATCATCTTTGTCACCGGCATGACACCATGATCTCCATCATCGTGTCTTCATGAAGTCATCTCGCCAAAAGTTACTTCTACTACTATGGCTAATGTTTAGCAATAAAGTAAAGTAATTACATGGCGTTATTCAGTGACACGCATGTCATACAAAAAATAAGACAACTCCTATGGCTCCTGTCGGTTGTCATACTCATCGACATGCAAGTCGTGATTCCTATTACAAGAACATGATCAATCTCATACATCACATATATCAATCATCACATCTTATTTGGCCATATCACATCACATAGCACATGCTGCAAGAACAAGTTAGACGTCCTATAATTGTTGTTGCAAGTTTTTACGTGGCTTCTATAGGTTTCTAGCAAGAACGTTTCTTACCTAGCCAAAACCACAACGTGATATGTCAATTTCTATTTACCCTTCATAAGGACCCTTTTCATCGAATCTGATCCGACTAAAGTGGGAGAGACAGACACCCGCCAGCCACCTTATGCAACTAGTGCATGTCAGTCGGTGGAACCAGTCTCACGTTACCGTACGTGTAAGGTCAGTCCGGGCCGCTTCATCCCACGATGCCGTCGAATCAAGATTGGACTAGTAGCGGCAAGAGAATTGAACAAATTTACGCCCACAACTTGTTTGTGTTCTACTCGTGCAAGATGCTACGCAAAGACCTAGCTCAGATGCCATTGTTGGGGAACGTAGCAGAATTCAAAAAATTTCCTACGCTTCACCAAGATCAATCTAAGGAGTCATCTAGCAACGAGCATAAAGGAGTGCATCTACATACCCTTTGTAGATCGCGAGCGGAAGCGTTCAAGAGAACGTGGATGATGGAGTCGTACTCATCGTGATCCCTATCACCGATGATCCCAGCGCCGAACGGACGGCACCTCCGCGTTCAACACACGTATGGTGCAGCGACGTCTCCTCCTTCTTGATCCAGCAAGGGGGAAGGATAGGTTGATGGAGATCCAACAACACGACTACGTGGTGGTGGATGCAATGGAAAAACTGCAGGGCTTCGCCAAGGACCTGCAGGAGGAGGGAGATGTGTAACAGGAGGGGGGGAGAGGCGCCAGGGGCAAGGGTGCGGCTGCCCTCTCTCCCCCACTATATATAGGGGCCAAGGGGGGGCGCCGGCCCTAGGAGATGGGATCTCCTAGGGGGGCGGCGGACAGGGGGAAGGATTGCCCCCAAGCCAAGGGGGGCGCCCCCACCCCTAGGGTTCCCAACCCTAGGCGCAGGGAGGAGGCCCAAGGGGGGTGCGCCAGCCCACTATGGGATGGTTCCCCTTCCCCACCGGCCCATGGGGCCCTCCGGTATGGGTGGCCCCATCCGGTGAACCCCCAGGATCCTTCCGGTGGTCCCGGTACACTACCGGTGACCCCCGGAACTCTCCCGATGGCCGAAATTGGACTTCCTATATATATAATTCTTAACCTCCGGACCATTCCGGAACTCCTCGTGACGTCCGGGATCTCATCCGGGACTCCGAACAACATTCGGGTTGCCGTGTGCATATATCTCTACAACCCTAGCGTCACCGAACCTTAAGTGTGTAGACCCTACGGGTTCGGGAGACACGTAGACATGACCGATACGACTCTCCAGTCAATAACCAACAGCGGGATCTAGATACCCATGTTGGTTCCTACGTGTTCCTCGATGATCTCATCAGAAGAACCACGATGTCAAGGATTCACTTAATCCCGTATGAAATTCTATTTGTCCATCGGTATAGTACTTGCCCTAGATTCGATCGTCGGTATACCGATACCTTGTTCAATCTCGTCATGGAAAGTCTCTTTACTCGTTCCGTAATACATCATCCCGTGACTAACTCCTTAGTCACACTGAGCTCATTATGATGATGTCTTACCGAGTGGGCCCAGAGATACCTCTCCGTCATACGGAGTGACAAATCCCAGTCTCGGTTCATGCCGACCCAACAGATACTTTTGGAGATACCCATTGCGTACCTTTATAGCCACCCAGTTACGTTGTGACGTTTGGCACACCCAAAGTATTCCTACAGTATCCGGGAGTTGCACAACCTCATGGTTCAAGGAAAAGATACTTGACATTGGAAAAGCTTTAGCATTACGAACTACAAGATCTTGTTCTAGGCTTAGGATTGGGTCTTGTCCATCACATCATTCTCCTAATGATGTGATCCCGTTATCAATGACATCCAATTTCCATGGTCAAGAAACTGGGACCATCTGTTGTTCAACGAGCTAGTAACTAGAGGCTTTACCAGGCACACGTTGTGGTCTATGTATTCACACATGTATCACTGTTTCCGGATAATACAATTCAAGCATGAATAATAGACAATTATGATGAACAAGGAAATAAAATAATAACCATTTTATTATTGCCTCTAGGGCATATTTCCAATACTTTCCTCGTTTGATTTCGTCCATAGCCGGGCCCTGTGTTATTCGGATGAATGTATGAATGTTGAATTAATTGTGTGACGTGGCGAGTGTAAGCCAACTGTTTATCTCTTTTATCCATGTTCATTACATGAGTTGTGCAAAGATACCACGCTTGCGATCATTCCAGAATGCGATTATGTCTCTAACTCGTGCCTCAACACGTAGGAGCTATAGTCGCATCCTGGGCATTACATTTATCACAATCATCCTTGTTGTAGACATGTTTTGAGAGGGACTCGCTTCAATAGTAATTTATTAGAATACTCTATGTGCTTCACTTATACCTTTTGAGCTAGGCAATTTTGCTCTAGTGCTTCACTTATATCTTTTTAGAGCACGACGGTGGTTTTATTTTATAGAAATTATTGAACTCTCTTGCTTCACTTATATTGTTTTGAGAGTCTTTGAAAACAACATGGTAATTTGCTTGGGTTATGAATTTAGTCCTAATATGATAGACATCCAAAGGGGATATAATAAAAACTTCCATATAAAAAGTGTGATTGTTTTGAGATATGAGGATGGTAATATTAGAATCATGCTAGTAGTAAATTGTAGAGTTGAGGAAATAATTGTGTTAAGGTTCGTGATTCCCGTAGCATGCACGTATGGTCTCGTAATTGTGTAACCAAATTGAAGCGCTCGTGTCTTGATTGTTTACCTTTGTGTGAAGGTCGAAGGCGTGCGATGGTTAAGTCCTACCAACCTCCCCCCTAGGGGCATGCGTAGTAGTACTTTGCTTCGAGGGCTAATAAATCTTTTGCAATAAATATGTGAGTTCTTTATGACTAATGTTGAGTCCATGGATTATACGCACTCTCACCCTTCCACCTTGATAGCCACTCTAGTGCCGCGCAACTTTCGCTGGTGCATCAAACCACCTTATACCCTTCCTCAAAACAGCCACCATACCTACCTATTATGGCATTTCCTTAGTCATTCCGAGATATTTTCCCATGTAACTCCACCGTTCCGTTTATATGACACGCATCATCATTGTCATATTGCTTTGCATGATCATGTAGTTGACATAGTATTTGTGGCAAGGCCACCGGTCATTTATATACATGCCACTCTTGATCATTGCACATCCTAGTACACCGTCAGAGGCATTCATTTAGAGTCATATCTCTGTTCTAGTACCGAGTTGTACTATCGAGTTGTAAGTAAATAAAAGTGTGATGATCATCATTATTAGAACATTGCTCCATGCGAGGTTATCAAAAATAAAAGAGGCCAATGAAGCCCAAATAAATAAAATAGGCCAAAGAAGCCCACCAAAAAAAGAGGCCAAAGAGGCCAAAATAAAATAAAAAAGAGGAAAAAAGAGAGAAGGGCTATGTTACTATCTTTTCCACACTTGTGCTACAGACTAGCACCTCAAATGCCCTAGGTCTTCATGAGCAAGCAAGTTGATGCACACCCACTAGTTTTCTTTTGAGCTTTCATACACTTATAGCTCTAGTGCATCTGTTACATGGCAATCCCTACTCACTCACATTGATATCAATTGGAAGACATCTCCATAGTCCATTGATTTGCCTAGTTGATGGGAGACTTTCTCCCCACTTTTGTATATTACCACCTTCTATTCCACCCATAGTGCTATATCCATGGCTCACGCACATATATTTCGTGAAAAGTTGAAAAGGCTGAAGCGCGTTAAAAAGTATGAACCAATTTCTTGGCTGACATGGGGTGGGCATGATTACCTTGCGTTGAGAAGAGGGAGAATAATAAGACTGTATGATTTTGTAGGGATAACTTTCTTTAGCAATGTTATTTTTCAAGCTAAATTATTTATTATCTAGTATGCTTGAAATATTATTGTTCTCATGTCAATACAAACTTTTGCTTAAAACATACGGATCTGAATATTCATGCCACAATAAAGAATATTGCATTGATAAATATGTTAGGTAGCATTCCACATCAAAAGTTCTGTTTTTATCATTTACCTACTCGAGGACGGGTAGGAATTAAGCTTGGGGATGCTTGATACGTCTCCAACGTATCTATAATTTTTGATTGTTCCATGCTATCATATTATAAGTTTTGGATGTTTTATACGCATTTATATGCTATTTTATATTTTTTTTAACCTATTAACCTACAGCCCAGTGGAAGTTTCTATTCTTTCCTTCTTTTTGAGTTTCACAGAAAAGGAATATCAAACGGAGTCCAATTGACCTGAAAATTTACGGTGATGTTTTATGGACCAAAAGAAGCCCATGGAGTGCCGGAGATGGACCAGAAGAGCCACGAGGCCACCACAAGGACGGAGGGCACTACCGCCCCTAGGGCACACTAGTTGTCCTTATCGGTGCCTCATGGGTCCCCTTGACTTGTCCCCTACGCTATTTTTTAATAAATACAGGAACCTCCGAAAATAAACCTAGATCGAGAGGTCAGCCGCCGCAATCCTGTGTAGCCCCGAAAAACCAATCGGGAGCCTGTTCCGGCACCCTATCGGAGGGGGAAACCATCACCGATGGCCATCTTCATCATCCTGGCGGTCTCCATGACGAGGAGGGAGTAGTTCACCCTCGGGGCTGAGGGTATGTACCAGTAGCTATGTGTTTGATCTCTCTCTCTCTCTCTCTCTCTCTCTCTCATGTTCTTGATTTGGCATGATCTTGATGTACCGCGAGCTTTGCTATTATAGTTGGATCTTATGATGTTTCTCCCCCTCTACCTTCTTGTAATGGATTGATTTTTCCCTTTGAAGTTACCTTATCGGATTGAGTCTTTAAGGATTTGAGAACACTTGATGTATGTCTTGCATGTGCTTATCTGTGGTGACAATGAGATATTCACGTGATCCACTTGATGTATGTTTTGGTGATCAAATTGCGGGTTAAGTGACCTTGTGAACTTATGCATAGGGGTTGTCACACATGTTCGTCTTGACTCTCCGGTAGAAAGTTTGGGCACTCTTTGAAGTTCTTTGTGTTGGTTTGAATAGATGAATCTGAGATTGTGTGATGCATATCGTTTAAACAAACCCGCGGATACTTGTTGTGACATTGGAGTATCTAGGTGACATTAGGGTTTTGGTTGTTATTTTTGTACGAACTCTAGGGCTGTTTGTTTAGGAATAGCCCAATAGATTGATCAGAAAAAATAATTTTGAGGTGGTTTCGTACCCTATGATAATCACTTCATTTGTTCTCTGCTATCAGTGACTTTGGAGTGACTCTTTGTTGCATGTTGAGGGATTGCCATATGATCTAATTATGTTATCATTGTTGAGAGAACTTGCACTAGTGAAAGTATGAACCCATAGGCCTTGTTTCTAAGCATTGCAATACCGTTTGTGCTCACTTTTATCATTAGTTACCTTGCTGTTTTTATATTTTCAGATTACAAATACCTATATCTACCATCCATATTACAATTGTATCACCATCTCTTCGCCGAACTAGTGCACCTATACAATTTACCATTGTATTAGGTGTGTTGGGGACACAAGAGACTCTTTGTTATTTGGTTGCAGGGTTGCTCGAGAGAGACCATCTTCATCCTACGCCTCCTGAAAATTGCTACTGTCCTACAAAACTCTGTGCTTGGAGGCCCAACACGAGTCTCCAACAAGAAGGTTGTGTAGTAGACATTAGAATGCAGTGTGGACACTAGGGTTTTCTGGAAGAAGGAGAAACCAAATGGGCGATAGTCTATCGACCAAACAACCTCTTCGTTGGGTTTGGGAATGAGTAGACCGAACGTGCCAGCACATTTGATGAACAAGCCAAGTAAACGAAAATGAGCGAACGCCCTGGACCGACCTAGTAGCTTTGTCCCAAACGTTGGAGAAAAAATGACGACCGTTAATGCCGCGCTGTCATCGCTGCCCATTGGCTCGGGATCGGCCACATCAAAACAAAGTGAGCGAAAGTTAAGAGCGTCGAGATGAATGAGTACAACTAACGAACAAGGGGCATAGAAATAAAAACTCCTAAATAGATAGATTGGTAGATGCAAATAAAATAAAAGAAAATAAAACGCAGCAAATTATTTTTGGATTTTTGGCAAAATAGATCTATGATAAGAAATAGACCCTAGGGCCATAGATTTCACTAGTGGATTCTCGCGAGAAAATAGCATAAATCGGGTAAACAAATTACTATTGGGCAAATGATAGAAAAGCAAATAATTATGACGATATGCAAGACAGTGATCATGTATATAGGCAACACGTCCAAGATTAGTAGACCGACTCCTGCCTGCATCTACTACTATTGCTCCACACATCGACCGCTATCCAACATGCATCTAGTGTATTAAGTTCATGGAGAAACAGAGTAATGCTTTAAGAACGATGACTTGATGTAGACAAGATCTATTCTTGTAGGAATAGACCCCATCGTTGTATCCTTAATAGCAATGATACATGCATGCCATTTCTCCTTTTGTAACTGAGATTGAGCACTGTCGGTGTGCAAACCGGCAGATCTCGGGTAGGGGGGCCCAAGTTATGCGTTTGAGGATTGATGGTAACACGAGGCTGGGGACACGATGTTTACCCAGGTTAAGGCCCTCTCGATCGAAGTAATACCCTACTTCCTGCTATATTGATCTTGATAAATATGGTTACAAGAGTTGATCTACCTCAAGATCATAATGGCTAAACCCTAAAGCCTAGTCTATGAGGATGCTATGATTTTGATGTTAGCCTATACGGACTAAACTCTCCGGCTTATATACACGCCAGAGAGGGCCTAGGGTTACAAAGGTGACTTGGGTAGGAAGTAATAGATACATCCGAACACTACTCTTGCCTTTCTACGTACATAGGAGTCTTGACCGAAAATGGGGGAGAGTCTTCTGCTTCTACTTTCATGGCCCATGACCACGACCCAGCTTCATCGACCTGGATGCCTGAGGACCCCTAAATACAGGACTCCCTCAGTAGCCCCCGGACATGCCTTCAAGGACGAGATTGTGTCCGGCTTTATGTCTTCGGTCTTGCAAGGTGAGTCCTTCTGGATGATAGTTCGACTTCTTTTATTATTGCATTCCGTCGATTCCTCGTCGTCGTCGCCTTTGCCTCCACGTGTCCAATGAATGCGAACCGTCTGGATATTTTTGCAATTACCCCTTGACTGTGTAGGGAAGGCTCCTATATAATAGTCTAGATCTCAGTTGCCACTCTGTTCCATTCCACGCGAAAGAATCCTAGTGCCTGCAAAAAATCTTCGAACATGGCCAGCGCCCCAAGCTCTTCCTCGGGCCCTCACGACCCTCGAGCGGGTGATTGGAAAAGTTGTTCCATATCCCATGCACATCTCAGAAAGCTTCAAGGTCAGGGATATCTCCCTCCCAAGGATCTAGTCCCCGTCCGGGCTAGAATAACTTCCATCGGTAATCAAGCCCTGGCAGAGAGCTTTCCCAACCCCTCCGATGGAGAGAGGGTATGTTTTTTCACCTTCCTTCTAAGAGGCGTAGGTTTTCTCGTCCACCCCTTCCTTAGGGGGCTCCTGGAGTTCTATGGTCTTCAATTGCATGATCTCACGTCGGGGTCTATCCTGCACATTGCGGGATTCGTCGCTTTATGCGAACTATTCCTGGGCTACGAGTCTCACTTTGAGATGTGGCGGAAGTTCTTCTGCATTATCCCTCGCTCTAAAAAGGGATACATATTTGAAGTTGGTGGCGCCGAAGTATGGCGCATAGCAGGGACATGCTATCAGTCCAGCACTCCAAAGAAGGCATCCGAAGAGTGGCCTTCGGAGTGGTTTTACATTGAGGACGGTTCTTTGCCGGATCCAGTTCGGCAAGGCCTCCCCAAGTATTCCAATGTTCGTCCAAACAAGCTTTTCAACTAGTGTCCTTGCTGTCCCTCAGAAGAAGAGAGTGCGGAGGTCAGCAGACTGGGCGGCAAGATCAGATTGCTTGCTAGTTCGAGGCTGTCTATAATTGAAGTGATGGCAATATCAATAATGTGATGCGTGTAGCCACTCCAAGCTAGAGGATTTCCTATGTGGCATTACAATGGCCTGAATGATGCCTCACGCTGCTTACGCCTGGGTCCGGACGACCCTGCCGCTCTAGCCGCCATCCTAGAAGGTCTTTACAAGGGAGAGAAGCAAGACTTTCTTCGCTTGAAGTGCCGGGAGGGTTTTTCTATGTACAATCCTCCTAACTGGGTAAGTCTTTCTCTTGACCGCTATATTCGCCCATTTTTTCTTTGTTTATGATGTTTTGACCAAACTGAATTTGGGTTTTCCCAATAGGAGTGGAGGAAGTTGTTAGAGGGGATTAACAGTCCTGCCCCACAGCCAGAGGACCAATCCCGAAACGCGGCCCCCAGATATGATGAAGATCCGGACATAGTCATAGAGCTAGAAGATGGAGTCTTCTATCAAGCATGTCATGATGGAGCCGTGGTGGCTATTGTAGCCGATTACCCTGGCCTCATTCCTTCTTCTCACGTAAGTACCCAGGACATACCTCCTCAAATAGAAGATTGCCAGTGCGCCTTACCCACCGCACTTTTCCATGCTCAAAAGGGGCGGCGCTCCTGACGCCAAACTGTGCAAAGACCGTCATCCCAGAGGGCGACGCCTGCATCGGGTGAGGTCTTGAAGCGAAAGAGAACCATGAACACCACCGAACCTTCAAAGAGGTATGTTTGTTATAACACTTGCTGGGTGGTGAAGCTGGTATTACAACTTTCCGCCTTGTTTTTCCTTTTAGGAGGAACACACACCGGACTGTTTTCGGAAATCCTGCAGATCAAGCCCCAGCCAATCCGGCATCCGTCACGTCTATGAGGTCAAGGGTTAATGCGGATTCAGCGTCGGATTGTCCCCTTCAAGAGGATTCAGATCAAATGTCGGTTACTAATTCCGAAGTGGAGGTTGCGATGGTTCACCGGCGGCGAAAAGCGGCCATGCGTGACCCTGTCTTTTCTGAAAAGCGGCGAAAAGCGGCAGATGCTTATATCCGAGCTGCTCAAGACGAACTCGCTGGAGCCACTCACCGGCTTTCGAAAGATATGCGAGTAAGTGTAAATTTTGATGTTCCCATGCTAGTAGCTCCCGAGACTTAAAGATGTTGGTACAACTGATTTGAGGATCGTTGTGTTTTTGCAAGTGCTTCAAGAAAAGAATAACATCTTATCCAAGGAGCTGGAAGAGTGCCGGACCCAGTTAATGACTGTCACCGCCGAATTGGAAAATTCGAAGAAATCCGGAAAGGATGCTGGTGGTAAGAACAATTGTGTCCGGACAATATGATATTTGTGCTGATCAGTAGTCTTTAAGTACATACTTATTGTAATACAGCAACAGGGCAGACCGACCAAATGGAGAGGGAGCTAAGGGCTGCTTTGGTGGACAAAAAATATGCCGAAGGGGAAATAGCTGCTGCTAAGCACGTATTGACGCAAGCTATAGATAAAAGAAACCAAGCGCAGGATAAAAATGTTAGGCTGGAAAAGGAGCTAAAGGACGTAAGAGCCCAACACTCAAATGCCATGGAAGAGAACCGGAGGCTAATAGGCGGTATATTCAGTATGTCCCTTATACCTAGCTCTCTTTATAGTCCCTTATTTTGAAAGTTTTTCATAAAACTATTCCTGCAGGTTTGTTAACTGGGCAGCCCGAAAGGGAAGTGTCCGGTTTTGAGGGTGATGTGCTGCAAGAGCTTTCCAGAGTACACGAGCGAGCTCGGAAGGCCACGATGAATATGGCCAAGGCTTTATGGCCGGGTGATTCCCCTCCATAAACTATGGAGGACTTGGCAGACTTGTTTAAAGGGGCTCGACGCTGCTTTGAATTATGGAAAGCGTCAACATGTCGCATGGGTGCTCGAGAAGCCCGGACCATGGTGAAGACACGTTACACCCGTCTTGATCCAAATCATATGTCCCGCTTGGGACCTCGAGGATAGGATGGAAAAGGAATCCCCGTGAGCTTGGTGTATGAGTGGAGACAGCTGCCAAATTTTCCCAACAGGACTATAAAGTAGACAGCCTTATAGAGGGAATAGAGAAAGAGTAGTCATTTGATTCTATGTATCGATGTACTTTAACATCAAAATTATCTCTGGCCAAATTTAGAAAAATATTGTCATGGCCAACCTTCCGCTTTAACACCCACAAACCCAAAAGCTGGAGTGTTTCTGAATACTATACCTGTGGTAAACACGTGGTATGTTCGGAAACCAGGCAATCCACTCATAATTGCTTGAACAGACAAACTGTTTTCGGGGAGTTATGTTATATTACTCTTTAGCGTAAGAAACATCTTCTAGAGAGAATAGTTTCGTTAAGGGTTCCTTTCCCTGGGCCAGCATGCGTACATATGCAGGCCTAGGCTTTTGATCTTGTAAAAAAGGATTGTAGGATGCCATATCCTGTGATAGTTTAAAATATATGCGTTAAAGTGATATGTCGTGTATCCGCCGACCGATTATTCCCGTATGAGCGCTAGCTTTCGGCTTCACCCAGTCCGAGGTACATGCCCGGATTACCCGATTGTAACAATCGTAGAGGTTCTCCCTTTACACCCTAGCAGAACAATCGAGAACGTAGGGGTAAGCATAGGAGCAAGGCAATCCAGCTTGGCCAGAACTTAAGTCATATTGGTGCATATAATGGCAAGGAAGGACTGTAAAAACAGACGACATTTTAAGCAAGAAGCTTTTTGGTAATGGGCTTCGTCAAAGAAGCCCCCAAGTATATTTGAGGTAGATACATTCAAAGATGTACTTACCCTGTGGCGCATCGGGTGAGCCGAATATTTACCAATGAGAGAAAAAATTAAAAAAGGGAAGGGATAAAAATAAAAGATAAGAGACAAGACCTAACTTAAAAGGAGGAAAAAATTGCTACCGAACTATCCATAGAATCATCGGAGCCTGGCAGCATTCCACGGGTTCGGCTCAAGGTGGTTGTCTTGCGCATTCCGAAGGAGATAGGCTCCACCGGCGAATACTTCGTCAATAATGAAGGGCCCCTCCCATTTTGGTTTGAGCTTGTCCTTCTTCTTCTCCGGGAGGCGTAAAACGAGTTCGCCGACATTGTATGTCTTGGTCCGCACTTCTCTGCTCTCGTATCGCCTGGCCTGTTGGTGATAAAATGTGGAACGGGCCTGCGATGTATCACGCTCCTCTTCAAGTCCATCTAGGTTGTCCTACCGATCTAGCTCGGCTTCTCTCTCCTCGTACATGCGCACTCGAGGTGAGTCATGAATATTGTCATAGGGCAGAACGGCCTCTGCATCGTACACCATGAAGAAAGGTGTGTATCCTGTCGTCCGATTAGGTGTGGTCCGCAGCCCCAGAGTATGTTGTCAAGCTCTTCGACCCAGTGTTTATCAGACTCCTGTAGGGAGCGCACTAGTCGGGGTTTAATGCCGCTCATTATCAGACCGTTGGCTCTTTTGAGTTGACCATTCGTTTGAGGATGGTACACAGAGGCATAATCAAGTTTAATACCTAACTTTGCGCACCAATTTTTTACTTCGTCAGCTATAAAGTTGGTGCCATTATCTGTGATAATACTGTGCCGGACACCATAACTGTGTACTAGACTCGATACAAAATCTATCACCGGCCCTGCCTCAGCTGTCTATACTTGCTTGGCTTCTATCCATTTAGTAATTTTATCTACCATCACCAGAAAGTATTTCTTTTTATGGCTTCCCCCTTTAAGAGGTTTGACCATATCGATCCCCAGACCGCAAAGGGCCAAGTAATGGGGATTGTTCTCAGAGCGGTGAGAGGCATGTGACTTTGATTTGCAAAGAGCTGGCAGCCAACGCAATGTTGGACTAGGGTCTGGGCATCTGCTCGGGCAGTGGGCCAGAAAAAGGCAGCTCGAAAAGCTTTGCCTACTGTCAGGACCTGGATTTCGGGAGGTAATTTTCCCAAAAGCGGACCTTGTGCTCACCAGCCCCAGGATTACTGTTAGCTGATGAGGCACCTCTTGATACAGAAAATTCCAAGCAAGGGTACAAATATGTAGTACAAGACCATTCTGGTCTATAAGTACAACACGGGGTTTTCTAGTGGATGATGGCGGAAGCGGTTGCGATGCATCGGCGTCTGTGGGACTCCATTTCCCATGGGAACAGCTGACCGGGATAACTCCTATCTTCGCGGGGCTGCTATCCCAATAGTGTAGGCTCTGGGGTAGCGTCACGTCGTTCCTTCCATCGCAAGGAATCTGGCCAAGACAATAGCCAGGGACAAGCCAGTGAGTACTTTGAATGTACTCGCAAACATTATGAACATAGATGGGACATAAACATGCTCAAGGATGCTTTAGGATTACTTTGATAATAATGATGCGACAGGAGTAATTTCAATCATGACATTCGAGAAAAGGGCATATGCAATCAGAATGTAATATAGAAATAAATAACAGGCAAGCCACAGTCGGGCGTCCGAGCGACACCACATAAAGGGCTCATAAGGAAAAGGAAATAAAGGACAGAAATGCCGCAGT
Organism: Secale cereale; assembly: GCA_902687465.1. NCBI lineage: Eukaryota > Viridiplantae > Streptophyta > Magnoliopsida > Poales > Poaceae > Secale > Secale cereale. Next base: position 124,652,307 of record LR738710.1, on the reverse strand, counting down.
CGGACGTCTGAGCGACATCACATAAAGGGCTTATAAATAAGGAGAAATGCCACAATCGGACGTCTGAGCGACATCACAGAAAGGGCTTGTAAATAAAGAGAAATGCCACAGTCGGACGTCTGAGCGACATCACAGAAATGGCTTATAAATAAAGAGAAATGCCACAGTCGGACGTCTGAGCGACATCACAGAAAGGGCTTGTAAATAAAGAGAAATGCCACAGTCGGACGTCTGAGCGACATCACAGAAAGGGCTTGTAAATAAAGAGATATGCCACAGTCGGACGTCTGAGCGACATCACAGAAAGGGCTTGTAAATAAAGAGAACTAACAGGGAATATCCGGGAGGTAGAACCGTCCTACGGATACTCGCTGTTTCAAGTAATATGAACGGTTAGTCATCAATAGAGATAAATCACAATCATTACCTGACACAGGGCATAAGTAAAGTTCCGTCTCAGATATTTCTCCTCCGAAGACCGACACTAAGACCAACACTCGACCCATCCCAGACGGTAGTCCTTAACCATGGACACGGCTATTCGAATAGGTTGTATACCTCTGCAGAGGGTGTACTCCTTACCCACGGATAACAGATTTTCTATAGCCCTTCGGGACTAATTCCGTCTACGGTCTTTTAATCTGAAGACGCTCCTGACTGCACACACCAGCCTAACTTACCGGTGTCTGGAATCACCCACGACACTATTTAAGCCAAACTCTAAGCGGGGAGGCTACAACCTCGACTAGCATGGGATCACAACAATTTATAACGCGCACGAGAAACTGGGGACGCTATCCCCTTCGGCTACAACCGAAACACCCATGCCCCCGGACCAGGTGGCCTGCCTACCGGATGCAACTGGTATCTTCCACCGTGGCCTCTCTGTACGGTGTGTGATAGAACAGGGGTCGACAAATTTACTAAACCGTACCCTACCAGAAGCAGGGACACGAGGTAGTACGAAACAAGCATGGGGGTTTACCGGAGCAAGACTCGATCTGTGGTCGACTTAGGAGGTTATATAAATACTTTTCATGGTTAGTGCCTTAATGATCGCATAGTTTCCTGACAGGGGCATTCTCCTCATGCTACAAGCTGCCTCACTGCACACCCTCGTCACAACGAGATGTCAGTCTCGTGGTTGGTTCAACGAAACACAACCCTCCTTCAGACTCCATCCGAACCATTACCAGGCAGATGTGGCAAGAGGAGTGGTGGCCATCACCAGTATTACAAACAGAACTGAAAAGAAATGCTCAACTCATGTTGATATGCAAGTGTATGCCTTCCACATGAAATAACGATGTTCAAACTTTGGCATAACGATGGAGTTCTTGAGATTAAGCAAACAACACCCAAATGGTATCATCACAAGGTTCAAGATGCTTGCCTTCAAGTAGATGGGAGGAGAAAAGCATTCCAAGAATTTTGGAAGCTTTCTCCCTCTTCGAAAATCCTAAAAGAATGAAAAGGAAATCAATACATAGATTTGGAACGTCCCCAAAAAGTTGTCTGGAAATTTTTCACATAAATATGAAAATAAACTAGACAATATTTGGGAAACAACAGAAAAAGAATCAACTTAATTGGATTTATAGATTAAAAGATATTGCCAGTCAAAGTTCAGGCAACTCTGGTTTTAATAAAAACCAGAAAAAAGAAAACGAATCGGCTCAGAAGGCGTTTTCAAGGAAGAGAAAACGTACTTGGGAAAGTGCGCCTCCACTTAAACAGGCGGGCTGGCGACGTGAGGGGCTGACAGTGGACCCACGGGCCCACCTGTCATGTGTGACTGGTCTAACTGCCTCCTTCCTCCTTCGCCCGACGGAGACGAAGCTCCGGTGATCGTCGCCGGCGAATGGCGGCTTCTCGAGGGCGTTCGAGTGCAGGGATGGATCCACGGGGTTGGTGCGGTCCTCCCGGTAGTCGAGGAGGTGACGGAAGTGGAGGGACGTGCTGGCGGCGAGCTTCGCGGCGGACGGCGGCCTCGAGTGGAATTGGGGTTCCGACCTGCGGTGGCTCTCGAGCTCGTTTGAGACGTCGGGCAGCTTCGCAAGGTTGAATGGAGTCGCGTGGTGGTGCTGGTTGGACGGGAGGGGCTCGGGCTGAGGCGTATTGAGCTAGACCGTGGCGGCGGCTGTACTTTGCCGGAGTTGGGGAAGAAGCCTCCTCGAGGCAATTTGCTGCAGTGGGAGTGCTCTGTGGGATGGCTTGGGTTGCCTGAGACTGCGGAGGAGCTCGGGGCCCCCTTAAATAGGCGGATGAAGGCGGTTCCGCGGCGGTTGTGGATAAGGACGCCCGCGACCGGCATTCTGTTGCTCAGGGCAATGTGGCGGCAACGCACGCACGGGGACAAGCTCACTGACGCACTGGGGGTGTACCAGGGGGCAGGTGGCGGGCGCTGGTGGCTTGGGCGGCTCTGCCCGCAGCAGGAGCTACCGGAGTTGCCCGCTAGCCGCCGCTGCCGACCTGACGGCGGCCCTGTGGAGCACCAGGGCTGTCTCTGCGGCGCAGGGATAAGAGGGCGTGCTGTCGGCGCAAGAGGGGCGGCCAAAACGTGCGTGAGGCGCCGACAAAGGGACGTGGTGGCTCGGTGCGCGCGCGTGCAAAACGTGCGCTCTGGGCACGTCCAAAGCATGCACAGGAGCTGCTCGACGAAATGCCTCTGCTAGCTACATAGTCTGGTTGGAGCTGGGATTTAGCAGGTTTGTGTTAGGGCCTTAGGGGGGGCTTAGGGGACATGGCATTAGGCACTGAGGGTTAAGTTCACAGTGCAAGGCAAAAACCGATGTCAAAACTGTTCATGCCTGCCAAGTGCTCGACAGAATGCTATGAGCATATGGGCACTTCTTCTGGTGGCCAAAAACTCCAGATCAGGGTCTCTTTAGGTCAAGGTGGTGATGGCAAAGCTAGATGAGCAAAACCAGAAACTTGCCAGTGCAAGTTTTGCAAAACTATAGTTCTGGACAGGAAATGGGAGGCACTGTTTCATGAACTAAAAATGTCCCAATGGGTCCACTCTTCTGGACTTAAGGGTTTTGCAAGATGGGCTACGAGTAGGAGGAAACTCAAGAGCATTGGAGCAAGATAAACTAGGGTTGCAGTTCAAAATGCCAAACTGGACCAGAACAGAAAAGAGGTTGATTCACTCAATTTTTCCAAAGGACTTAAAAGGGTTCTTGCACAAAGTTGATTGATACACTCCTATGAACATCCCATAATTTTGGTGGAAGCAAAACAGGAATATTTAAAGGGGTTGTAGTGCAATATGGCCTACTGAGCCAGATTGGCAAACAGGCTGTGGAGCCCAAAATATTAAATGAAATAATTATATTATTGCACAAAAGTGATCTAGTAGCATTACTAGACATCTCCAATTTTTGGTTGAAATTATAAATAAATTTATCAACTAGTTGCAGCTCAAAAGAGGCCTTAAAACTATGTTTAATTATTTATATAGAGAAGTAAATTGTGGAGACCAATATATAATTAATCCTGTTGATATGAGCAAGATTTTTAAAGGATGTATAAGAGAAACTAATATTAGCTGGAATGTTTTCACTATGGGCAGAATTTCAACATAACATAACCAGAAAGGTTCTGGAAACCAAGGGACATATAGCAAAAGGCAAGAATTTTAATTTACTGGCAAAATTTTATTTAATAAAACATTGCTAAATTTTTGGGGTGTTACAACACTACCCCCCTTAAGAAAAATCTCGTCCTCGAGATTTGTTAAGGTTAGCTATAAGGTCTGCTGCTGCCTCAAAAGATACCATCAAACTTTTACCGCTCTAATATTGGAATAATAGCTACTACAGTGCATGAGCAATCAGTGATGCAACTGGTGTGGCACGGGGAAAAGAATATCTACTGTCCTGGAAAACGATATATTTCCACTCTAGGACATAGCAATTTTAGAAATATCATTTTTCTAAATTTACAAATACGCCGGTTGCACCCGAGAGCACAGTGCTCTCACTGGCTGACAGGTGGGGCCTGGGCCCATTGTCAGCCTCTTCTTCCTCCTCCGGCTCTCTCTTCTCCTCTCTCCCGCACGCTTTCCCGCACTTTCTCCACCGGCAACGGCTAGCCCGTATGTCGGTGTACTAAGGTAGGGGCACCTCAGTACCCCAACTTGTGCACGGGCAGTAGCAGCTTCCCGCGGCAGGGCCTACCACGTGCTTGCCGGAGATCTTTCCGATCCATATAAAGCCATTCAAAAACAAAGTATACAAGACAGAAGATCAAGACCCCGGCAAGTGGGGCTTGCCGGGAAGGCCGTCCCAGGCTCAAGATTTCCTTATCAACTCAAGGCCTTGGCAAGAGGAGCTTGCCAGGAAGACTAGAAGATTACTTTTCAGAAGATATGCCTCGGCGTAGCATGCGCCCCGGCAGGGCCTGGGGAGCGACAAGCTTCAGAGCCCGACAAGGTTCCGGGCCCGGCAAGGTCAAGACCCCGGCAAGGTGCTTGCCGGGGAGAGTTACGCTGTGTGCCCGCGCTCCAGCTCATCGGTCCACGCGTCTCCCTGGGGCCATTCCAGGGACGCGTGGCGGATGGCTGTGCAGCCTGGGGGACACGGTGGCACTCCACGGTGATAAAGCTATCGCCGTGGCAAACGGAGACGCAAGGGCGGGCGCTTTTGGGGTCGACGGCGACGGGCATTAAATGCTCTTGTCCCCCACTGTCAAAGTAGGTGATGACCACTGTTCATGCACTGTTCATCCACTGTTCCCGCACTGTTACAACTACCACCACAATTACGTTTTTACCCCTTTCTCCTACGTTGACACCTGTCGGTGACCCCTTGAGCTATAAAAGGAGGCCCATGCACAACGAAGAAGGGGTTCGGAACCTAGATCGCTCATTCGCTCGGTGTAGCTAGTTCTTCAAGCTCTCGAGCTCCAACACTCAATAACAAACTAAGCAGGAGTAGGGTTTTACGCGTCCGTCGCGGCCCGAACCTGGGTAAACTGCCCGCGTGCTCTCTACGATCTGCTCTTCGTGCTCCCTCCGCTCCCTTGCCGTACGAACAAGGGGCTCCGGACCATAGGTGCTCGTGGTGGACAGTTTCCCCCGACATCTTTGGCGCGCCAGGTAGGGGGCGTCGAGGTTGTGCGAACCTGATCCGGCGTTCACGCGGGCGCATTCTTCATCAACCTCTCCAGCCACTTCAACTTCATCAGCAACAGCAATATGGCCCCGAAAAAGAAGGCTTCGGAGGTCGCAGGCCCGTCTGCGTCTCATCCGCCGCCACCGGAGCCAACGGTGGGTGGAGGAGACGTCGGCGGAAGGGTGGTCGCCGGCGAGGAAACTCGCGGAGCCACCAAATCCAAGGACAAGACGGACGACCGAGCCTCGGTCTCCGTGGACGCGCCACGTCCATCTCAGCAAACAACAACCCAGCAGCGCCATGGCACAGGAGGTGGCATCCGCTTGCTGGGCCAAGGGCAAACCGGAGGCTCGCGGGATGCTCCGGGCCATCGTCCTGGCACGAGCAAGGCGCGGTCGCCGGGGCGGGACCCTGCTCCATCTAACCCCGTTAGGAGTCCGAGCATATCCCGCTCCTCGCACCGCTCGCCCCCGCTCCCCTCCTCTCCAGCAGAAGCACTCGCAAGAGCGCAACTGCTCCTCGACTTCCCTCCAGCGGCAGACAAGGCCGAAGACTGGAGGGCAACCATCCAGAGCCTGATCGCCTTCGCCAACAACGACTCTCCGCAGCAGCCGGCGACCTCGCAGCCACGGCAAGTCGAAAAGACGAAGGCCGACGGCGACAAGACCGCCGGGGGTGCAACCACCGTGCACTCCCCGCCGCGGAAGCAGAAAACGCCGCCCCGCCGGATCAACGTCGACGACGACTCCACGGCGTCGTCGGATCCGCGGGCTCGTCGGGACCAGCGCCAAGTCCTTGACGACCGGCGACAAGAAGACGCTCGAACGACGATCGAGCGCCGCCGAGAAGCTCGGCGACAATCAGACCAGCGAGCTGGGAACGCTGTCGACATGCACGCGCCCGGTGAACCAGGCGACTTGCCGTACGCGGCAGGTTGCCCTGCGTTTACCCATGAGCTGCAGCGCGTCCAGTGGCCCAGCATGAAGAACTTCAAGCCCGACGTACCGGAGAAGTACGACGGCAAGACGCACCCCTCGGAGTTTCTCAGCATCTACACCATCACGGTGCACGGTGCAGGCTGCCGGGGGGCGCGACGAGAAGATACGGGCGAACTACTTCCCGCTGGTGCTTAAGCCGAACGTTCGTTCTTGGCTTATGCACTTGCCGGAAGGCTCCATTTCTTCTTGGGCAGATCTTTGCCACCAGTTTGTTGGCGCCTTCGCGGGCGGCCACAAACCCCACGGCCAGGAGAGTGATCTCCACATCTTGGCCCAGAAGGAAGGAGAACCTCTGCGCAAGTACATCCAACGCTTCAGCCGCGTGCAGCACAACATCCCTGACGTCCACCCTGCTGCGGTTATCAGTGCGTTCCACCAGAACGTACGTAACCGCCGCATGCGTGAGGAGATGGCCATGACCAAGATACGGGATGTCAGCGAGCTTTATGCTCTAGCTGATAAGTGCGCGCGCGCCGAAGAGGGGAGGAGACTCCCCGGGGAGGATGCTGGCGCAGGGGGAAGCGACAGCGACGACGCCGCCCCGGCAAAGAAGAGCTGGCGGCGGAACAACAGGAGAAAGAACAAGAAGGAAGTGTTTGCCGTCGAGAAGTCTGGCAAGGAGGCTCCCGCCAAGCAAGCGCAGGCTGGCGGCTCCGGCAAGGAGCCTGCCCCTGTAGCGGCAGCCGACAAGCAGGACGGCTCCGACAAGCAATATTGCAAAATCCACCGCACCAAGGGCCACGACTTCTCCAACTGCAAACGCGTCGAGTACCTCGTCGAGCAGCAGAAAGCTGAGTACGAGCGGCGCGACAAGGAGAAGGCCCAAGGTGGCGGAGGAGAGCCCAGCAAGAAGCGGCCATTCAATAGCCGGGGAGGACGCCGCGGCAAAGCCAAGCAGCGGCAAGGTGATCGACCTCCCCGGGGCCGCGACAAGGATGAAGAAGACGACGACTATGACATGGAGGATGAAGATAACAGCGAGCAGGAGTTCCAGAAGGCCACGGAGGTCCTGTGCATCGACGGCAGCGCCTCTCTGCATACTTCCCACCGCCAACTCAAGCAGTGGGTGCGGGAAGTGAATGCAGCAGAGCCGCCCGTGGAGTCGCGCAGGCTCCTCAAATGGTCCAGCACGCCCATCATTTTTGATCTTGAGGATCACCCTGACTGCACCACTGCGGTCGGGTGCTTGCCGATGCTGGTCTCACCCACCATCCGCAACCTCAAGGTCACCAAAATGTTGGTTGACGGCGGGGCCGGGCTGAACTTGATCTCCTCAGCTGTGATCAAGAAACTCCAAATCCCAGACGGCGAGCTCGAAGAGACCGGTTCGTTCCAAGGAATAAACCCGGGGAGGAGCAAGCCCAAGGGGAAGATTACTCTGCCAGTGACCTTTGGCGGGGAACTCAACTTCAGAACTGAGCGCATCACGTTCGACGTCGCCGATATACCATTGCCGTACAATGGGATACTCGGCCGTCCCGCCCTCGCCAAGTTCATGGCAGCTTCCCATTATGCCTACAATGTACTCAAGATACCGGGGCCGATAAGCGTCATCTCTGTCCACGGCGACAAGAAAGACGCGCTTATCTGCGCCGACAAGATCTACCGGGACGCAGCAACCGCGGCAGAGAGCAGTACACTTGCCGCTGAAGCTCCCGGGGGGAAGAAGACGAAGACCAAGTCCGGCAAGTGCTCTGGGGCCCACTCCGGCAACCGCACCTCTTCAGAGTGCTGCGCTGCCGTCGAGGACGTCCCATCGAGCTCGACCGGCAAGTGCAAGAAGGGGATGGCCGCTCCTCCGACAACCAAGAAGGTGTCCGCCAAGGAGGATGGCACTGGTGGTACCTTCACCATCAGTGCCACACTTGACAGCAAATAGGAAAGCGTGCTCGTTGCCTTCCTGCGGGCGAATGTCGATGTGTTTGCATGGCAACCATCTGACATTCCCGGTGTTCCCAGGAAGGTAATTGAGCACAAGCTTGCTGTTTGTCCTCATGCGCGGCCCGTCAAGCAGAAGGTCAGAAAGCAAGCCGTGGAGCGCCAAGAATTCATTGCCGAAGAAATCAAGAAGTTAGAAGCAGCGGGCCTAGTTAGAGGCGTGATCCATCCGACGCGGTTGGCAAACCCAGTCGTCGTGCCTAAGGCCAACGGGAAGTGGAGACTGTGTATAGACTTCACCGATGTGAATAAAGCATGTCCCAAGGATCCATTTCCCTTGCCGCGCATTGACCAGATTGTCGACTCCACTGCCGGATGTGAGCTGCTCTCTTTCCTTGATGCATATTCAGGCTACCATCAGATTTTCATGGCCAAGGAAGATGAAGAGAAGACTGCATTTATCACTCCATGTGGCACTTATTGCTTCATACGCATGCCTTTCGGATGGAAGAATGCAGGATCAACATTTGCAAGGGTAGTATACACTGCTTTTGAGCCACAGATCCACAGAAATGTAGAGGCGTACATGGATGACATTGTGGTGAAGAGCAAGAGCAAGGATACGTTGATCCAAGATTTGGAAGAGACATTTGAGAATCTGCGCAAGATCCAGCTTAAGTTGAACCCCGAGAAGTGCGTCTTTGGAGTCCCCTCCGGCAAGCTTCTCGGGTTCTTTGTGTCACAGAGGGGGATTGAAGCCAACCCCGACAAGATAAAAGCCATTGAGCAGATAGAAGCCCCGAAGCGCGTCAAGGATGTGAGAAGACTTGCAGGTTGTGTGGCTGCCCTCAGTAGGTTCATTTCAAAGTCGGCAGAACGCGCCCTTCCTTTCTTCAAAGTTTTGAAGAAGGCAGGTCCTATGAAATGGACCCCGGAAGCGGAGGCAGCGCTGCAAGACTTGAAACGGTACCTATCCTCCACTCCAATACTTGTCGCACCTAGGCCACAAGAGAAGTTGCTGCTATACTTAGCAGCAACCAATCAAGTGGTTAGTGCTGCGTTGGTAGCGGAGAGGGAAGCCGACGAGGAGTCTACACCACCGGCAAGCGAATCCAGCGACAAGCAGGGGGCTGCTCCGGTAAGCTCTGGCCCCGACAAGGACAACTATGCGCAGGAACAAGGAGAAGTGCGAAGAAAGATGGTGCAGCGCCCGGTGTATTTTGTGAGTTCCCTCTTGCAGGGGGCTAGATCAAGATACTCCGGGGTGCAAAAGTTGCTTTTCGGCCTCCTCATGGCGTCGAGGAAGCTGCGCCATTACTTCCAAGCACATGAGATAACGGTGGTCACTCGCTTTCCGCTGAAGAGGATATTGCACAATCCGGAAGCGACAGGCAGGATCGTCGAGTGGGCACTGGAGCTGTCAAGCTTCGGACTCAAGTTTGAAAGTACCTCAACTATACAGAGCCGAGCTTTGGCAGAATTCATAGCTGAATGGACCCCGACGCCCGATGAGAAAGTTCCAGAAACAAGTGTACCCGTACAGGAAGCGACAAGTGAATGGGTAATGTACTTTGATGGTGCCTTCTCGCTGCAAGGCGCTGGAGCCGGTGTGGTACTCATAGCACCCACCGGAGAACACCTCAAGTATGTTATCCAGATGCACTTTCCTAGGGAACAAGCGACAAACAACACTGCTGAGTATGAGGGTCTGCTTGCCGGCCTCAGAATTGCAGCTGAACTTGGGATCAGGAAGCTAATTGTGCGGGGAGATTCTCAGTTGGTGGTCCGACAAGTCAACAAGAGTTACCAGAGCCCTTTGATGGAAGCTTATGTAGATGAAGTGAGAATGCTTGAAGAGCACTTTGAAGGTCTGCAAATGGAACACGTTCCAAGAGCTTAGAATGACATTGCAGATGGCCTCTCAAAGTGTGCTGCGATGAAGTTACCTGTGGAACCGGGGACCTTCTTGCTCAAGCTGACTCAGCCATCCGTTACACCATCAATTGGGCAGCCCAAGAAGAGAAAGTTGGTCTCCGGCGACTACTTGCCGGCGGATCTTCCCGAGGCCGCCGCCAAGGTCCCCAAGATCAACGAACAGAACGCTGAGGAACAGTTTGCTCCTGCAGATCCTCGGATCTGTACAGTTGAAGCAAGCGTTCCCGACAAGCCTCGCCCCGGCGAGCTTGCCGGGGGACCGTCAGCTCCGACAGAACCAGAGGTTCTTGCCGTAGAAGCTGGGGTTCCCGCAGCGGCCCTCATGCCTTTAATCCTTGCCGTTGAGCCTCGGGCTCCGGCATGGGTGCAGCAGATCGTTCGTTTTCTGCAAACTGGAGAACTTCCCGACGACCCAGAAGAGATAGAAAAGATAACAAGGCAGTCAAGTATGTACCAGTTCGTGGATAACGAGCTGTACAGAAGAAGACTCAATGGTGTCAGGTTGAAGTGCATCTCCAGGGAAGATGGACAGAAGCTGTTGGCAGAGATACACGGAGGCATATGCGGCCACCACATTGGCGCAAGGGCACTTGCCGGGAAAGCTTTCCGGCAAGGGTTCTTTTGGCAAGAAGCCCTCCAAGATGCAACTGCACTAGTAACCAAGTGTGAAGCGTGCCGGTTCCATGCAAAGCAAATTCATCAGCCAGCCCAAGCTCTCCAAACAATCCCTTTGTCCTGGCCCTTCTCGGTCTGGGGGCTCGATATCCTCGGCCCTTTCCCTCGTGCTGTCGGGGGCTTTGAGTACTTGTACGTTGCAATCGACAAGTTCACAAAGTGGCCAGAAGTGGAACCAGTGAGAAAGGTGACAGCACAGTCAGCAGTCAAGTTCTTCAGGTCGATTGTTTGCCGTTTCGGGATCCCTAACAGGATCATCACCGACAACGGTACACAATTTACTAGTCGCACCTTCATGCAGTACGTACAAGACCTTGGCGCCAAGGTCTGTTTCGCTTCTGTTGCTCACCCAAGGAGCAACGGTCAAGCGGAGAGGGCAAATGCTGAAGTGCTGCGCGGACTCAAGACAAGGACCTTTGACAGGCTGCGCAAGTGCGGAAGAAACTGGATAGAGGAGCTACCGGCGGCTCTTTGGTCAATCAGAACGACACCAAGTCGAGCCACCGGACAGACACCCTTTGCCCTAGTCTATGGGGCAGAGGCAGTTCTCCCCACGGAACTCGTATACGGATCTCCTCGAGTGCTCGCTTACGATGAGCTCGAGCAAGAGCAACTGCGACAAGATGATGCATTGCTCCTCGAGGAGGAACGTCTCCAGGCTGCTGTACGAGCTGCTCGATACCAGCAAGCCTTGCGTCGCTATCATAGCCGCAAGGTTAAGGCCAGGAGTCTCGAGGAAGGCGACCTTGTTCTTCGGCGTGTTCAGTCCGCCAAGAATTCCAACAAGTTGACGCCGAAGTGGGAAGGCCCTTATCGGGTGAGACAAGTAACAAGGCCCGGCGCTGTCCGCCTTGAGACCGAAGAAGGCTTATCGGTGAGCAATTCCTGGAACATAGAGCATCTTCGCAAGTTTCACCCATAAGGCGCGGTTGCCGTGATCCGCTCCGGCAACCACCTTTTGTACAAGCTTTGCCGCTGTTGCATGTAACCCTTTGTACAAAGTCGGGCGCAGACCCCGTGCGTCCGTAAAGCTTTTATGTTTTGCGCTATTTGCCCTTTCCATGCTTTTCTTCGCTATTTGCATGCGTTATTTGGCATTTCTTGTGCAACACACGTATCCGGTAAGCATTAGCACGCCGAAAGGCCATATGCTTGTTTCCCTCTTCTTTTTCTTTCCCTCTTAAGCAGAAGGAATGTTCCTCGCGCACAAGTTTGCCGGGGGGGAAGGAGAGGGAAGATGAACCAAGTGCTGTTCAAGAAAGAGAAGCCTTACCGGGAAGCAAGCGATATATAAAAGCTAAGTTACCGGAATTCGAGCAGTTCAAATTTTTAAATTTTAAGTTGTCTTCCTTGAACAACCACACTTTGTATGGAAAACCTGTGCGCGGAGGAACCTACCCATGGCTAGACGCACCCTTATCTTGTTTTCGAGTACGCTCAACGACTTAAGTTAGCCGCGACGAGTGTCGCGCCCTTGCTTCGTTTCCGAGTTCACTCAGCAAGCTAAGTGCGTTGCGACTAGCTGCGGCAAGGTTGCTTGCCGGTAAGACCTTGGCCAGCAGGCTGCTCGGAGTCCAGTACTCAGCGCTCGCGGCAAGGGCCCCTTGCCGGCAAGCTCCCTAGAAGCGTAGGGTTAAAAACATACAAAGTAAAGGACGAAAACAAGGGAGATAACACTGCATCAATTGATCAAAATAAGATAATATCTTACAAGGGATAACTTGTCGCAATGACTAATAAGTTCGTGGCACACTATGCAGCAACAAAAGAGATAAAGAAAAGGAGGCCTAATCCACGCGGTCGCCTTCAATCCTGGAGATCTTGTTCACCTTGGCGATAATGTGGGCGACCTGCGCCTTCAGTGCCTCCATATCCGCGTCGGCCGGCAAGCTACGGAGAACGTTGGCGAGGTTTATGCCCGGATTGCGGTACACTATCTTCGTCAAGACGCGCTCCAGAGTTCCCGCGCAGAGCTGGCGTGACTCCTCGGCCAGTTGCGCGGGGAGCTTCTTCTGAAGATTTGCAAGAGCCGGCGCGATCCCTCTGAAGAAGAGACTGAGCTTGGCGCTGTGGGGGAGGTTTGGATCCGGAGAGTATATGAGATGCTCGACCCTCAGCGCCATCAGCTCCTTGTCGATGCTAGCTGCAGAGGCCACCAGGTCTTCGGTCCATACCTCGACGGTTTGGCGGAAGTTGTTGGCCGCTGTGGTGGCGCTCTCCACCAAGCCTCACTCCTTGTGGAGCTCTTCCTTCAGCTTGGTTTCGCGCTCCCGGACGGCGTCAAGAGAGTCCTTCAACGTGGAAACCTTCAGTTCCAGATCTGCAATCGAATCCTTGGCGGCTTTCAGCTCGTCGCCCTGCTTGGAGAGGCGCACCTGGAGTTCAGAATTGGTGTGGGCGTCCTTCTCGCGCTCTAAGTTGAGCGCGGTGACCCTCTCCGTGCTCGCCCTCAGGAATTCCTCCAGCTGCGCCACCTTGGCCTCGAGCTCCTTCTTGGCAGTCTCCGCGGTGGCGGCGGCGGCTTTTGCTTCTTTCAACTCCCCGCCAAGAGCCTGCTCCCGGGCGGTAAGGTCTTCTTCGTGAGCGTCGAGGTTGATCTTCCGTTGGGTGAGCTCGCCTTCTCGCTGGGACAGCGCTTCCCCGGCGAGTCGCTGCTGCTCCTCGGCTTCGGCCTTCTCCAGGAGCCACTCCTGGTACTCCCCGGCGAGCCTCTCGCGCTCCTCCACCACGTCGCGGAGGGCCGCCTGGTTGGCGGCGCGGAGCTCCGCCGCGCGTTTCTCCATGTCAGCTGCGGCCTTGGCGGTGAGGGCCTCCCGAGACTCGAGCTTCGCCTGCCTGGCCCGGTAAAGGGCCAGGAGCCGGTGGAGCAACTTCTCCTCCTCGGGCTCGTCACCTCCGCCAGGCGCCTCGACAATCTTCAGCCCCGCGGAGGCGAGGACCTCTCCATCAAAGGCCTCTCCCTCCGCAGGGGCTCACGACGAGGATCCCCACGGCACTTGGATGAAGACGCCGTTGGGGGCCTCAAGGTAGTAGGCAGACTACTCCTTCTCGGTGGAGGGGTCGGCAGCCGGCGCAGCGCTCGACGCTCCTGCCGCCTCCGGGCCGGCAGTATGGCCGCCGTCCCCCTCCCCGGCCGCTGCGTCTGCGGTCGAAGCAGTCTCCTCCACGGCAGGCTCGGCGACTCCCGCCGCGTCTTCAACGACAGGGGCGTTGCCGCCGTCGCCCTGCGCGCCCTCCTCCTCGACGACGATTTCCGTCTCCATCTGCTCTGGGGGAGGAGGATCTAGAAGAAGAAGAAAAAGAAGAAGAAGTTCAAGCAAATATCCAAAAAGGACAAGCTCAAGAAGACGAAGTTACAAGACTTACCTTGGCGGACTTCGTCGACGGCGGGCTCCCTCGCCGAGGAGCTCGGCCTTGGCGGGGTGGCCGCCCTCGCCGGGCTGCTCGCCCTTGGCGGAGTACCCGCCCTTGTCGGAGCGCTCTCCCTCGCCGAAGAGTTCGTCCTTGGCGGGGACGGCGGGGCCTGCAGCTCCTCGGGAGTGGTCTCCGGGCGCCCCTGTGGCTGCGGCTCCACCTCTGCACAAGACCATCAAGACAAAACAAGAACAACAAGATGTTAGTATAAACAAGATCCTCAAGCGCGCCCGACGAATGGAAAGATCAAGCCCAGACTTAGGCTGGGGGCTGCGCTGGGGGCTGCTCCTCGGAGCAGCGCTCGGGTCCGGCAAGCTCGTCGCTGTCGTGTCCCCTGTCGCCGCGACGGGTGAGTCGTCCTCGACCTCGACGACAGGAACCTTGGCCTTCTTCGCCAATCGCTGGGCCAGGGTCCTGAAATCAAAGCAAGAAGCAAGATCAGAATCATCGAAGAAAAAAATCAAGACAAAGTTAAAGAAGATACAAAACTTCAAGTCCTTACTCCTGTTCCTCGTCGTCGTCGTCGTCGCTCAGGGCGGAGAAGTCGAACCCCACCTGATGCGCGTCCGCGCGAGGAGCAGGAGGAGAAGGCTCCCTTGGGCGCTTGGCGGTCCCCGGGACTGGGGGCTGCGAAGACCCAGCCCCTGTGGACGCCGAGGCCCGGGGAGCGGGCGGAGCAGCCGCTCCGCTCTGTGAAGACCCTCCTCCACTTGGCGCTGACGTGCGGGGCGCCTCCGCCGTGGCCTGTGTGCGGGTCGCCCCCGCCGTGGTTGGTGCGCCGGGCGCTCCCGTCGCAGCTTGGCTCCCCCGGGTAGCTCGCGCCGCCCGGCGAGCTGGTTGTTGTCGGGGCGCCTGCGCCCTCGTCGCCGTCGTCGCCTTGCGGAGGCGCTTCAGCGGAGATCGCCTGGGACTTGCCCGAGGCGGGGTGGTCTCCGATGACGAGGAGGCGTCGTCGTTGTAGAGCCCCAGAGATCCACCGGAGTCCTCGCCGGCCCCGGCGTCCTCCTCCTCCTCCTCGACCGGCTTGCTGGGCCCAGCGCCCTGCCCTGCGGCCGTGCTCCCTCCGGCGCCTGCGCTCCCTCCGGCGCCTCCGCTCCCTCCGGCGCCTCTGTTTCCTCCGGAAACGTCGCCCCTCGCGGCGGCCTCAGTCACGATCCCGGGGATCCCAGCATGTCTCAGAGAGGGGACCCCGGCGAGCTCGTCGGGCGGAAGCTTCAGCAGCCTGCGGATCTCCGCCTCCTCTGCTTGGCAGGACGCTTCCGCAGCCTCTGCCTCTTCAACCGTGAACCCAAACTCCCCTGCCGCTGCGGCTGCAGCGACCTCTTCTACCCGAGAAGCTATATAAGCAATCTCCCGGTCAGTGGTGTCCCGGGTGAGCCCCTTGATCTCATCCTTGTTCTTCGGCACCTCCACCAGGTTGTCGAAGAAGCTCATGATGGCATCTGGCTTGGGCGGTATCCATGTGCGGTCGACGCCATGCGAGTCACATGCGGGCATCATTGCGCGTAGGGGATCCCGGGCCGTGCTGTTGCATAGGGGCACCACTCCCCGGGGGGCTCTGAACCATTCCGGGTGGGCCGGGTCATGCTTAAAAAGTTCCCGGACCATCCCCTTCAGCTCCAGCGACGTGAAGTTGAAATTCAGTCCGGGGCGCAGTCTCATTATGTCCGCCGCGTTGCCGTACTCCCATGCTGGCCTCTTCCTCTCCTGTAGAGGGGCAATGCGGCGGCGGAGGAAGTCTGCTCCCACTTCTCCCATGGTCAGCTTGGCTACTCGGAGACGAAGAATTCTGACAAGGGCGACGTTGAGCTTGATGTCGTCCGAGTCCAGCTCGCTCCAGTCCCTGCCGCGCACTATGGCAGTTGTGCGCGGCGCGGTGAAGGGCTGCGGCTCGTCCTCTACTATCCAGCACCAGTCCGCGCGCCACTCCTCCCACTTGCCGCGGAGCTCCCCTTGCAGATAGGACTCTTTCTTGTTCAAGCGGAAGACCCAAGAGATTCCTCCGGAGAGGGGAGCGCCGGCCTCTACTCTAGGCGTAAAGAAATGCCTAAACAGCGCTACATTCGGATAGATCCCAATATAGTTTTCGCACAGATGTGCGAAAACCGCCATCGTGAGGATGGCGTTGGGGGTGAAATCTAGAAGGTGGAGGTTGTAGGTGTTCATGATATCGCAGAAAAATTAAGAGAAGGGAGGACAAAGGCCGCAGTGGAAGAAAACAGCGAAGAAGAAGTACCCGCCGGGGTAGATATCCTTGGCGGCGGCAGGATAGGCTCTGGTTCGAGGGTGCGCCTTGGTCTCCTTGGCCCAGAACAAGTAGTACTTGTTCCAGAGCTCCCGCGCGCTGAGCCTCGGCGCGAAGACGACATTCCTCTTCCGCAGGAGAGCAAGCCTCGCCGCCTGCTCAGATTTCTCCTTCTTGGTCTTCTCCGCCTTCGCCTTCTCGGTCTTCGGGGCCATGGCGGAGGCGGCGAGGGAAGGAGGACGAAGAGTCTGGCGGCGCCGCAGATGCAAGAGACGACGGAGGAGGTGTGGAGGCGAAGCGCAAAGGGGAATTTTTGGAGATGGAAGAAGAAGCAATGAAGACGAAGTAAGGTAACGGCCCCTGCTTCCTCTGCTTTTAAGGGGGAAGTGGGGGACGCTCCGCATTTCCCATTAAAGAACGTGGCCACGTTCCCTCCCACGATGCCGCAATCGACACGTGCCGTTACGGAGGGACGCGGCGGATGCGGAAGTGGATTCGGCGTGCCGTGGGCCGCGCGTGCCCGTGCACTGTTTTGGGCCTGGCCCAACAGCGCTCGGCATCGTGTGTGGCCCAGGCCCGGGGGCTCCTATCGGTGTACTAAGGTAGGGGCACCTCAGTACCCCAACTTGTGCACGGGCAGTAGCAGCTTCCCGCGGCAGGGCCTACCACGTGCTTGCCGGAGATCTTTCCGATCCATATAAAGCCATTCAAAAACAAAGTATACAAGACAGAAGATCAAGACCCCGACAAGTGGGGCTTGCCGGGAAGGCCGTCCCAGGCTCAAGATTTCCTTATCAACTCAAGGCCTTGGCAAGAGGAGCTTGCCAGGAAGACTAGAAGATTACATTTCAGAAGATATGCCTCGGCGCAGCATGCGCCCCGGCAGGGCCCGGGGAGCGACAAGTTCAGAGCCCGACAAGCTTCCGGGCCCGGCAAGGTCAAGACCCCGGCAAGGTGCTTGCCGGGGAGAGTTGCGTTGTGTGCCCGCGCTCCAGCTCATCGGTCCACGCGTCGCCCTGGGGCCATTCCAGGGACGCGTGGCGGATGGCTGTGCAGCCTGGGGGACACGGTGGCACTCCACGGTGATAAAGCTATCGCCGTGGCAAACGGAGACGCAAGGGCGGGCGCTTTTGGGGTCGACGGCGACGGGCATTAAATGCTCTTGTCCCCCACTGTCAAAGTAGGTGATGACCACTGTTCATGCACTGTTCATCCACTGTTCCCACACTGTTACAACTACCACCACAATTACGTTTTTACCCCTTTCTCCTACGTTGACACCTGTCGGTGACCCCTTGAGCTCTAAAAGGAGGCCCATGCACAACGAAGAAGGGGTTCGGAACCTAGATCGCTCATTCGCTCGGTGTAGCTAGTTCTTCAAGCTCTCGAGCTCCAACACTCAATAACAAACTAAGCAGGAGTAGGGTTTTACGCGTCCGTCGCGGCCCGAACCTGGGTAAACTGCCCGCGTGCTCTCTACGATCTGCTCTCCGTGCTCCCTCCGCTCCCTTGCCGTACGAACAAGGGGCTCCGGTCCCATAGGTGCTCGTGGTGGACAGTTTCCCCCGACACCGTAGGGCATCTAGGCCGTACTGCCGTAGTGCGCGGCGTGCTAGCTGCCGGTGCAGCGTGCACTCACCTCGCGGGCCAGCGTGCTGTCTGCACTGCTCGAGGATTCGCCTCCAAACACCGGCGGTCGAGCGACGAGCGGTGCTGGTGGACTCCGCCCGCCGTACACCGATCTCGAGTTATCAAACGGCTGAGGTGCTGCTTCTTCTTCCTCTCACCTGGCCTCTCCTCCTTTCCTTTCTTCCTTCTCCTCCGTTTGTGTTTGCAGGAGCTCGGGCCGAGGCTCTAATGGCGGAGGCGATGCCGGACTGGTGCATGGTCCTCATGAGCGTGGGGTTGGCGGCATTGCTGGGGGTGTCGGTGCTCTTGTGTGCGATGATCCTCGACGATCGTCGTGATACGGCGGCTCGAGTGCTAGCTCTCCGCGGCGGCGGCGATTACGAGGATTAGATGAGGGTTGCAGGGCTAACGGTGGTTAGCGGGCGGTAGGTACTTAGTGCTCAAACAAATCCCCACGAGTCTCTTTTCAAGAGACTGTGGTGTGCAAGGAGGTAGTTGCTGAAGCAGGTGTAGGTGGACTAGCAACTTAGTGTACCGTGTGGAGTGGCCGGAGTTGTATTAACGTCGTTGTGATGCTGTGTGATGAACGAAAGATTCTATATTATGCAGATGGACCAGATGCAATCACACATGATAGAATTTATTTCACACACGATGTGCTACATAGATTACATAAAAACGGTACGGATACACTCACGTGGCAGTTACGTCTGAAATATAAACGGTAAATGAACAGGGTCCTGTGAAAAGGTCTCTGGTGTTGGGGGACACTCTTCTTCTATCGGTGGTAGTGGGTTGACCAGTCGGTGAATGTGCTTCTCCTGCGCAGGCCTCAATGGTCTGCCGACGGCGATCCGGGGATTTAAATCGGTGAGGCTCTGGAGATAACCCATTATCCGCTGGTTCAGACGCTCTTGCGTAATCACATACTGCGTAAGGTTGGCTAGAACCGGATCTCTTTCAATACACCCACCAGGAAAAGATGCTGCTTCTCCGGGTGCTGCGCGGCTTGGAAAGTAGTAATATCCTCTCTCGCTGGCATAGGGCACCGCGAATCGCAGGCGAGCAATCGCTTCGCAGGCGGCAGCCTCTATGGCCATCTGGGGAGTTGGCATGGATTTTCCCATGAAGGAAACTTCTGTGGGGTCTTGGTTTGGGTTGGTGGGTGGGATGTGCACCACTGCCCAATATTTCGAGGTGGATGGTGTGATCCTTTCTTTGAGCATTTCATACTGGGGTGGACGGGTAGCACTCATGGTACTGCAGGTAAAATCCCACAATATCTTCACGAAACTACCCGGGGATGCCTGAGGGGTTCTCAGATAAATGCTAGGGATCGGCATGGCGAAGGCAATGGCTGTGAGGGGAGAGCACCGGGTGAGGGGTGCTTGGCAAGTTTACGGTGTGGCCTATATATAGCGGCCTGGTTGGCTTATAGGGTTATGGTGAGGGTATCTATATTGCCAGTTTCGCTTTATGGGAGTCGAGGTCAAGGCTACAGATACTCACGTCTTGTAAAAAGACGTGTTTGCTGTAGGGGTTGTCGGCAAGGTGCTTTGGAAGGCACACCTGAGTAAAGGAAAAAAAGGCATATGCATACTGTCACAACGGCGCACGAGTGCTAAGAGGGTGCAAAATAAGTTGTACATACGTACAGGCATATAGGTTACATGACCACGGGCAAAATAAAGCTTGGTACTACTCGGGTGATTTAATCAACCTCGTTTATATCCAAGCGGCCTTGCCTCGTGGGTGCTGAAGCTTCTCCGGGAGCTTCATCATTGGGGTTGGCTGGCGATGGCTGAGGAGGTGCAGGGTCGGGGCAGGGATGATGACCCTCGCGAGGATTGTTGGCCACAATCCCGTTGGAGCGTGCGCCAAACAAGCGATGCATCACTTCTGGGGTCACCAAGGCGTTCTGGTCAATGACCGCGGCAGGCCTAGAGGACTCGATTGGTTGTCCGAACAGCACGACTGGGTTGTCGGTGCCGGACTCGCATCGTCCTCTAGCTGGGGCTCGGCGAAGTAGTTCTCCACAAGCTGCGATCAGATCAAGGGTGATTTGATCGAACAGTTCCTCGAGTACGCTGACATAGCGCACCAGATGCAACAATGCAGGATCCGTCTCGTGGTCCCCGTTTGCAACTCGGGGAGGCCTACCATACCCGTTACCTGGGGTAGTAGTAGAATGAGCGATAGTTAACTCTGGGCGACAGGTGCCCGAGTTGAACTATAGCCTCCCGAGCGGCTAGTTGGATGGCTTGTGGCTCAAAGGAAGTTGTCCTTCCTGTGAACCTGTAGGGGCGTTCTGGCGTCAGACCCCTACCGTAGATGTGCACCGTGGCCCAGAATTGACGGCTTTCACCGCCCATGGTGTCTTGGTACACCGTATTCTGGGGGCTCTTCCATCGCAAAAGCACGACGGGTGAGGTTTGCGAGCACGGTCACAAAACCTCCAAGGTTGCTTGCTGTGGTTTCATTGTGGACGATGGGTCCTGGCATTCGGCTCGGTATGGGGGTGGAGACTGTGTGGTGTTGGGTTTGGGGCTAGCGTGCCCTATTTATAGGAAAGGACGGAGTCTTCCTCTACACGCTTGCGGAGTCTTCCTTCGCACGCTTGCCGAGGGGAACTGTTTAGGTGTCGGTTACTAGCGCGTGATTGATATGCTAGGCTGGTAGGTTGGGCACTGACTACCAAAGGCGTCGGTCCACTGTATGGGTATCTTACGCGAGAAGCTTGGCTAGGGTTGGAATATGGTCTAGTGGGGGTGGTACATCTAGGTTGTTGGACCTGGCTAAGATTGGATTAGCCAACGGTCAGCCTGGCTCTGATACCAAGGTTGTCAGGACCGGGATTTCGGGAGGTAATTTTCCCAAAAGCGGACCTTGTGCTCACCAGCCCCAGGATTACTGTTAGCTGATGAGGCACCTCTTGATACAGAAAATTCCAAGCAAGGGTACAAATATGTAGTACAAGACCATTCTGGTCTATAAGTACAACACGGGGTTTTCTAGTGGATGATGGCGGAAGCGGTTGCGACACATCGGCGTCTGTGGGACTCCATTTCCCACGGGAACAGCTGACCGGGATAACTCCTATCTTCGCGGGGATGCTATCCCAATAGTGTAGGCTCTGGGGTAGCGTCACGTCGTTCCTTCCCTCGCAAGGAATCTGGCCAAGACAATAGCCAGGGACAAGCCAGTGAGTACTTTGAATGTACTCACAAACATTATGAACATAGATGGGACATAAACATGCTCAAGGATGCTTTAGGATTACTTTGATAATAATGATGCGACATGATGTAATTTCAATCATGACGTTCGAGAAAAGGGCATATGCAATCAGAATGTAATAATGAAATAAATAACAGGCATGCCACAGTCGGGCATCCGAGCGACACCACATAAAGGGCTCATAAGGAAAAGGAAATAAAGGACAGAAATGCCGCAGTCGGACGTCTGAGCGACATCACATAAAGGGCTAATAAATAAGGAGAAATGCCACAATCGGACGTCTGAGCGACATCACAGAAAGGGCTTGTAAGTAAAGAGAAATGCCACAGTCGGACGTCTAAGCGACATCACAGAAAGGGCTTGTAAATAAAGAGAAATGCCACAGTCAGACGTCTGAGCGACATCACAGAAAGGGCTTGTAAATAAAGAGAAATGCCACAGTCGGACGTCTGAGCGACATCACAGAAAGGGCTTGTAAATAAAGAGAAATGCCACGGCCGGACGTCTGAGCGACATCACAGAAAGGGCTTGTAAATAAAGAGAACTAACAGGGAATATCCGGGAGGTAGAACCGTCCTGCGGATACTCGCTGTTTCAAGTAATATGAACGGTTAGTCCTCAATAGAGATAAATCACAATCATTACCTGACACAGGTCATAAGTAAAGTTCTGTCTCAGATATTTCTCCTCCGAAGACCGACACTAAGACCAACACTCGACCCATTGATGGGCCTCGAACCCCTCGTTGGATTACCCCAAGTGGAAGGTGTAAGATGCAGTAAGTAGAAGTGTTTTCCCCTAGCAAAGATGCCAAGGATCGAATCCCCAGAGACTCCTAGGTTCAACAGGTAGGTGTCAACCTCTAACGGCGCAATTAGCAATCAACGTGGACCTGCACACAGATACAAATAACTTTGCTCCCAACGAGTACAGAGAGGTTGTCAATCTCTCCGGCCTTGTTGTTCACAAAGGGTTAAAAGCAATATGATAGTAGTGATAGATAGTGTTTTGCAATAGTAAGTAAGATAGCGAAAAGTAAAATAGTGTATGTGATCAATGATGGTAATATGGACCGGAGTCTCATCATGTTCACTAGTGATGTCTCTCTCCCAAAAGACGATAAAACAGCTATGTGAGGTAACAAATTATAGCTGGGCAATTGACGGGACCACGAACGCAAACCAATGCTGATTACATTGCAAGAAAGGTTGAGGGTCAAAGCATGGGCGGTACACCAAAGTAAGTAGACCAAAATCCATCTGCATCTACTACTAATCATCCACCTTGAGATATCTATCCAGAACATCTCGCTGGTATTAAGTTGCGAGTCCCACCCATAGTGTAAACTCAATGCAACAGACAACTGCATTAAAAGAACTTAGCGTAAAGTAAACAATCCTTGCACCCGCGGGCACAAGCACCGTTGTTTTCCCCCTTGTGGCAACAGCCCATCCCCTAGACTCATGTTTCTGTCACTCAAGCTACTCATCGAGGGGCATGAACCCACAATCGAGCATAACGTTCCCTCTTGGAGTCACTACTTACTAGTTGGCCAAAGCAATAAATAACAACGGAGAACATGCAAGAATTACTTATGAACTAAAATATAAAAGAGGTGAATCAAATTTGTTACTCTAGATCAATCTGAACATAATCTCATAATCCATCGGATCCCAGCAAACTCAACATAGCAACAACATAAGGATTACATAGGTGCCTCGATCATGTAGGGCAGCTCACGAGGACTAATTAGTGAAGCACAAGAACGGGAGGAGAACATCACATAGCTACTGGTCATGGACTCATGGTCCAAGGGAGACTACTCACGAGTCATCCGGGAGGCATCCATGGTGGTGGAGAAGCTCCCGGTGGTGATCCTCCCCTCCGGCAGGGTGCCGTGAAGAGTTCTCCTCGTGCTCCCGATCTTGGAAGCGGCGGCGGCGGCGGAACAGAGATGGGATCGCGAAAAGAAGTCTTGTTTCAAGGGTTACGGGGGACCCTTTAAATATCTGCCAAAGTAGGGCACCGGGGGGCTCTCGGGGGGCCGAGTCGCCCCCCCCCCCGGCGCGGCCCAGGGGGGGGGGGGCGCCCACAGGGCGCCTGGAGCCCC
Organism: Secale cereale; assembly: GCA_902687465.1. NCBI lineage: Eukaryota > Viridiplantae > Streptophyta > Magnoliopsida > Poales > Poaceae > Secale > Secale cereale. Next base: position 124,629,069 of record LR738710.1, on the reverse strand, counting down.
TGTGGCCCCCCCAGGCTCCCCTTCGGAAGCAGTGTCGTTCCCGGAACGCTGATTTTTTATATATTTTTTCTGTATTTTTCTGGGCAGTTCTCGAAACGTGAAAACCTGAAATACAAAAACAGCCGAAAACAGAAACTGGCACTGGGGTGCACTGGATTAGTAAGTTAGTCCAAATATGATCAAAAGTGTATGGAAGTGTATGAATATCATAGCAATATCACCCAAAAGTGGCATGGAGCAAGCAGAAATTATAGATACGTTTTGGACGTATCAACATCCCCAAGCTTAATTCCTGCTCGTCCTCGAGTAGGTAAATGATAACAAGAATAATTTCTGTGGTGACATGCTATTAACCATATAAGACTTTCTCATAGTCATATGACAAAAGCTTACTGAGACAATGATTCTAAAGTAACTTAGTTGTCTCAAGAGAGAATCACAAATGACTGAAAGTTTTACAATATGAAACTGAAACATCAAAAAGATTTGCAATGAACATGATGTGCAAATATGATAAAGTGATATCTAGCTTGCCCCCTTTAGTGATGCAAAACATAAATGCAAGGGCACCTTCAAGGTTTAAGTGATGACTAGATACAATCATTTCACAATAAACGATATCACAATCATGCAAAAGACAATGCTACTTTGGGACAATGCACATTACACTCAGAATGACAATCATGCTCTCAGTAGTTGCTGCTTGAAGTGCTAGAGCTTTTTATTATGAAACATGGAAGCAATTGTGTCAACGGTAGTAGTACTTCATATGTGTCATGTATAAAACATCTTATAAGTTGCAAGCCTCATGCATCGAATACCAATAGTGCTCGCTCCTTGTCCTAATTAGCTCGGATCCCCATGGGTTATCATTGCATTGCATATGTTTTTACCAAGTGTCACAAAGGGGTACCTCTATGCCACCTGTACAATGGTCCAAGGAGATAGATCGCATTCGATTTCTCGTTTTTGATAAATCTCAACTTGAGGACATCCATACCGGGACAACATAGAAAATAGATGATGGACTCCTCTTTAATGCATAAGCATATTCTCATGAGAGATTGAGGATTAAGGTCCAAGCTAAAACTTCCACCATGATGCATGGCTTTGGTTGGCGGCCCAATGTTCTTCTCTAACAATATGCATATTAATTCAACCCATGGTAAATCACCCTTACTTCAGACAAGACGAACATGCATAGCAACTCACATGATATTCAACAAAAGTGTGACAGTTGATGGCGTCCCCAGAAACATGGTTACCGCTCAGCAAGCAACTCATAAGAAATAAGATACATAAGCAACATATTCTTTACCACAATAGTTTTTAGGCTACTTTCCCATGAGCTATGTATTGCATGGTTAATTTGCTTAGAGCAGGTGGAGGTTAGCAAAAGACTGGGAGCGATCAACTAAGAGAGAAATGACGGTCATAATCATGCAGAGCGACAAAGCAATATTGAATCAGGCATGGTAGTTATATCGCTACTTAGAAATAAAAGATCATCAAGGCTTGACAGACTTTCTTTACAGTCTTGAATATGCGTGAGCATACGCCAAGTCAATCAAAATAAATTCTCGAAGGAAGATATTACTAAACCATACCACATCATAGGCAAACAAACCAAGTTGGTACTCCAATGACACATTGGGAAACCCCCCAGCTATCTGAGATTAACCATAAGAAAACCTGAACTACTAAGCACCATCATGAAAGTAGCATATTTATCATAGACATATTAACCCATGCAACGGAAGCAAACTCTCTTAATAAGGTGAGCATGGTAATTAAAGAGAGTTCAAGCAACCAACTAAATAAAAGCTCTTTGAAAAAAGATAAACATGAATACTAAGAGCAAAGCACGATAGTAGCTATTAAAAAGACAAAGAACACACACAGCATAGATAGACATGAAAATTCTATGTAATGTTCTAGGTAGAGGTGGAGCGTGTTTCTCTCCCACATAAAGGAATGCTGGGTTCCGACTCGTTATGAAAAACTAAAAAGAAAACTAAAAGCAAGACGCTCCAAGCATAGCACATAACACATGAAGTGATAAAAATATAGCGGAACGAAAGACGAACTGATAATGTTGATGGAGAAGGGGATGCACGGGGGGCATCCCCAAGCTTAGACGCTTGAGTCTCCTTGAATATTTCTTGGGGGTGCACGGGGGCATCCCCAAGCTTGAGCGATTGACACTCCTGAATCTTTTTATCATCTTCCCTCGCACACTTGAAAACTCCCTTCATACATAACTCATTCATAATCTGATTAGCGAGGTTAGTACCCTTAATAAAATAATTATACCTTGCTGGAAATAAGGATATTCTTGAAGTTCTACTGTTTCTCAAGATTGCCAAAAGGTTTTTGCAAAGAAAAAGCAAGTTCTTAATTTGCAAAGTGAAGGTAAGGCAAAACAGGACAGAATCTGTGAAAAACAGAAGAACAGGCAGTAATTGACCTGTTCGGGATACTTCTGCAACTCAAATCAAAAACCTCAGAACTGACGCACGAAAGATAATTATATAGAGAACGCTGTCGAAAAAATTCAGACCAAAAGGATGATCTGGTGATTTTATACGAATTTTTCTATCCAAGGACAGAATCTGTTTCCTGGACAGCACCTCACAACTTTTGAACTTTCTAGCAATCAGAGGCTATACTTGGCACAAATATGAAAAGCAAATATACAATGATGATGCTACAGCAGTAAACAACATCAAGAAACAACAAAAGAAATTTTTTTATTCATGTGGGCTGCCTCCCAAAAGCGCTTTCTTTTATGCCTTTAAGCTAGGCATAATGCATAGATCAAGTTTTATCAAGAGTAAAAGAATAACTAGCCCGTACAACGGACTCAAAAGGTAACTTGACCTTCTTACGAGGGAAGTGTTCCATCCCTTTCTTGAGAGGAAACTGAAATTTTATATTACCCTCTTTCATGTCAATGACAGCACCAACGGTGCGCAAAAAGGGACGTCCCAAAATAATTGGACATGAAGGATCACATTCAATATCCATAATAGTGAAATCAACGGGCACATAATTATCATTGACAACAATAAGAACATCGTCGATCCTCCCCAAAGGTTTCTTTATGGAAGAATCAACGAGACGAACACCAAAAGAACAAGAATAATAAGGTTTCAATTTAAGCATATCACATATCCTTTTGGGCATAACAGAGGTACTAGCACCAACATCACATAATGCATAACAAGAGAAGTCATTCAAATAAATTTTTATCATAGGATCCCAACCATCCTCTTGCTTTCTAGGTATGGAGGCTTCTACTCTAAGTTTCTCCTCCCTAGCTTTGATGAGAGCATTAGTGATATGCTCTGTGAAGGCAAGGTTAAGCGTGCTAGTGCGGGGATCTCTAGACATTTTGTGAAGGAAATCAATAACTTCTATAAGAGTTCAATTATCAAAATCAAGGTCACGAGCATCAAGTAAAGTGGTAGAGGTGTCCTTAAGGCTCACCTGTTTGGTAGTTGACATAGCATCACCATTAATAGGTCCATTGGGACCAGGAGTACATTGGGTGCTAAGAGTGTGAACATTCTCAATAACTTGGATAGTAGCAACAGTGTGGTGGGTAGGAAGGCTCTTAATTCTTTCCTCTTCCTCCCTTTCTCTAGCCCATCTCTCTTTAAGCTTAGCCATCATCCTAATATTTTCATTGATTTGCACTTGAGTAGCATTAATAGGGATGACTTCCTTCTCCTTAAGAGAATAAGTTTCAATTTTTAGCAATTTTAACTCATTGGCTAAGTGGTCTACCTTAAAAGAAAGATCATCTAGTTTATGTAGTCTCTCTTCTACATTCTTATTAAAGGCTTTTTGGGTAGTGATGAAATCTCTAAGCATGCTCTCTAGTTCAGTGTTGGAGTTCTTGGTACTAGGATAAGCATTGTTGTTCCCATAAGAGTTAGAGGGGAACGGTCTAGAATTGTTACCAAAGTTACTCCTATAAGCATTGTTGTTGAAATTGTTTCTAGAGATAAAGTTAACATCTACTTGTTCTTGAGCAATCAAAGAATTCAAAGGAACATCACGAGGATCAACAGTAGATTGCTTCGAAAGTAGAGACATGATCAAGTCAACTTTTTCATTGAGGGAGGAAATCTCCTCGACAGAGTTTACCTTCCTACCTGTTGGAGCGCGTTCGGTGTGCCATTGGGAATAGTTGGTCATCATCTCATCGAGAAGCTTTGTGGCAGCACCAAGTGTAGTTGACATAAAAGTTCCTCCCGCGGCCGAATCTAACAAGTTTCGCGAGGTAAAGTTCAAGCCTGCACAAAAAGTTTGGATAACCATCCAAGTAGTCAAACCGTGAGTAGGGCAGTTCTTGATAAGAGACTTCATACGTTCCCAAGCTTGGGCAACATGTTCATTATCCAATTGTTTAAAATTCATAATGTTACTTCTAAGTTGGATAATTTTAGCAGGTGGATAGTATCTTCCGATAAAAGCATCTTTGCACTTGTCCCATGAATCTATGCTATTTCTAGGCAAAGACTGAAACCAAATTTTAGCTCCTCCTCTCAAAGAGAAAGGAAAAAGCTTAAGCTTAACAATATTACCATCTATTTCTTGGTACTTTTGCATATCACAAAGTTCTACAAAGTTGTTCAAGTGTAAAGCAGCATCATCTCCAGCACCGGAGAATTGGTCTTTCATGACTAAGTTCAGTAAAGCAGGTTTAATTTCATATGAAGGTGCTGAAGTGGCAGGTGTGCTGATAAAGTCATCGTTGTTGTGACTAGTGAAGTCACACAACTTGGTGTTCTCGGTGGAACCCATAGTAGCAAGCAAGCAAGATAACTATTTTTGTGATTTTCGATAAAAGAAACTAAAGCAAATAATGAAAGGTAAACTAGCAAGACTAAAAAGCAAAGGTAAAAGATAGCATGCAACTCCCCTATCCTGAAGAGTGGAGTCCCCGGCGACGGCGCCAGAAAATACTCCTTGATGGGCCTCGAACCCCTCGTTGGATTACCCCAAGTGGAAGGTGTAAGATGCAGTAAGTAGAAGTGTTTTCCCCTAGAAAAGATGCCAAGGATCGAATCCCCAGAGACTCCTAGGTTCAACAGGTAGGTGTCAACCGCTAACGGTGCAATTAGCAATCAATGTGGACCTGCACACAGATACAAATAACTTTGCTCCCAACGAGTACAGAGAGGTTGTCAATCTCTCCGGCCTTGTAGTTCACAAAGGGTTAAAAGCAATATGATAGTAGTGACAGATAGTGTTTTGCAATAGTAAGTAAGATAGCGAAAAGTAAAATAGTGTATGTGATCAATGATGGTAATATGGACCGGAGTCTCATGATGTTCACTAGTGATGTCTCTCTCCCAAAAGACGATAAAACAGCTATGTGAGGTAACAAATTATAGCTAGGCAATTGACAGGACCACGAACGCAAACCAATGCTGATTACATTGCAAGAAAGGTTGAGGTTCAAAGCATGGGCGGTACGCCAAAGTAAGTAGACCAAAATCCATCTGCATCTACTACTAATCATCCACCTTGAGATATCTATCCAGAACATCTCGCTGGTATTAAGTTGCGAGTCCCACCCATAGTGTAAACTCAATGCAACAGACAACTGCATTAAAAGAACTTTGCGTAAAGTAAACAATCCTTGCACCCCGCGGGCACAAGCACCGTTGTTTTCCTCCTTGTGGCAACATCACATCCCCTAGACTCATGTTTCTGTCACTCAAGCTAGTCATCGAGGGGCATGAACCCACAATCGAGCATAACGTTCCCTCTTGGAGTCACTACTTACTACTTGGCCAAAGCAATAAATAACAACGGAGAACATGCAAGAATTACTTATGAACTAAAATATAAAAGAGGTGAATCAAATATATTACTCAAGATCAATCTGAACATAATCTCATAATCCATCGGATCCCAACAAACTCAACATAGCAACAGCATAAAGATTACATAGGTGCCTCGATCATGTAGGGCAGCTCACGAGGATTAATTAGTGAAGCACAAGAACGGGAGGAGAACATCACATAGCTACTGGTCATGGACTCATGGTCCAAGGGAGACTACTCACGAGTCATCCGGGAGGCGTCCATGGTGGTGGAGAAGCTCCCGGTGGTGATCCTCCCCTCCGGAAGGGTGCCGGGAAGAGTTCTCCTGGTGCTCCCGATCTTGGAAGCGGCGGCGGCGGTGGAACAGAGATGGGATCACGAAAAGAAGTCCTGTTTCAAGGGTTACGGGGGACCCTTTAAATATCTGCCAAAGTAGGGCACCGGGGGGCTCTCGGGGGGCCGAGGCGCCCCCCCGGCGCGGCCCAGGGGGGGGGGCGCCCACAGGGCGCCTGGAGCCCCTATGGACCCCCCAGGCTCCCCTTCGGAAGCAGTGTCGTTCCCGGAACGCTGATTTTATATATATTTTTTCTGTATTTTTCTGGGCAGTTCTCGAATTGTGAAAACCTGAAATACAAAAACAGCCGAAAACAGAAACTGGCACTGGGGTGCACTGGATTAGTAAGTTAGTCCAAATATGATCAAAAGTGTATGGAAGTGTATGAATATCATAGCAATATCACCCAAAAGTGGCATGGAGCAAGCAGAAATTATAGATACGTTTTGGACGTATCACCCGTCCCAGACTGTAGTCCTTAACCATGGACACGGCTATTCGAATAGGTTGTATACCTCTGCAGAGGGTGTACTCTTTACCCACGGATAACGGATTTTCTATAGCCCTTCCGGACTAATTCCGTCTATGGTAGTTTAATCTGAAGACGCTCCTGACTGCACACACCAGCCTAACTTACCGGTGTGTGGAATCACCCACGACACTAGTTAAGCCAAACTCTAAGTGGGGAGGCTACAACCTCGACTAGCATGGGATCACAACAATTTATAACGCGTGCGAGAAACTGGGGACGCTATCCCCTTCGGCTACAACCGAAACACCCATGCCCCCGGACCAGGTGGCCTGCCTACCGGATGCAGCCGGTATCTTCCACCGTGGCCTCTCTGTACGGTGTGTGATAGAACAGGGGTCGACAAATTTACTAAACCGTACCCTACCAGAAGCAGGGACACGAGGTAGTATGAAACAAGCATGGGGGTTTACCGGAGCAAGACTCGATCTGTGGTCGACTTAGGAGGTTATATAAATACTTTGCACGGTTAGTGCCTTAATGATCGCATAGTTTCCTGACAGGGGCACTCTCCTCATGCTACAAGCTGCCTCACTGCAGACCCTCGTCACAATGAGATGTCAGTCTCGTGGTTGGTTCAACGAAACACAACCCTCCTTCGGACTCCATCCGAACCATTACCAGGCAAATGTGGCAAGAGGAGTGGTGGCCATCACCAGTATTACAAACAGAACTGAAAAGAAATGCTCAACTCATGTTGATATGCAAGTGTATGCCTTCCACATGAAATAATGATGTTCAAACTTTGGCATAACGATGGAGTTCTTGAGATTAAGCAAACAACACCCAAATGGTATCATCACAAGGTTCAAGATGCTTGCCTTCAATTAGATGGGAGGAGAAAAGCATTCCAAGAATTTTGGAAGCTTTCTCCCTCTTCGAAAATCCTAAAAGAATGAAAAGGAAATCAATACATAGATTTGGAACGTCCCCAAAAAGTTGTCTGGAAAATTTTCACATAAATATGAAAATAAACTAGACAATATTTGGGAAACAACAGAAAAAGAATCAACTTAATTGGATTTATAGATTAAAAGATATTGCCAGTCAAAGTTCAGTCAACTCTGGTTTTAATAAAAACCAGAAAAAAGAAAACGAATCGGCTCAGAAGGCGTTTTCAAGGAAGAGAAAACGTACTTGGGAAAGTGCGCCTCCACTTAAACAGGCGGGCTGGGGACGTGAGGGGCTGACAGTGGGACCCACGGGCCCACCTGTCATGTTTGACTGGTCTAACTGCCTCCTTCCTCCTTCGCCCGACGGAGACAAAGCTCCGGTGATCGTCGCCGGCGAATGGCGGCTTCTCGAGGGCGTTCGAGTGCAGGGATGGATCCGTGGGGTTGGTGCGGTCCTCCCGGTAGTCGAGGAGGTGACGGAAGTGGAGGGATGTGCCGGCGGCGAGCTTCGCGGCGGACGGCGGCCTCGGGTGGAATTGGGGTTCCGACCTGCGGTGGCTCTCGAGCTCGTTTGAGAGGTCGGGCAACTTCGCAAGGTTGAATGGAGTCGCGTGGTGGTGCTGGTTGGACGGGAGGGGCTTGGGCTGAGGCGTATTGAGCTGGACCGTGGCGGCGGCTGTACTTTGCCGGAGTTGGGGAAGAAGCCTCCTCGAGGCGATTTGCTGCAGTGGGTTGCCTGAGACTGCGGAGGAGCTCAGGGCCCCCTTAAATAGGCGGATGAAGGCGGTTCCGCGGCGGTTGTGGATAAGGACGTCGGCGACCGGCGTTCTGTTGCTCAGGGCAACGTGGCGGCGACGCACGCACGGGGACAAGCCCACTGACGCACTGGGGGTGTACCAGGGGGCAGGTGGCGGGCGCTGGTGGCTTGGGCGGCTCTGCCCGCAGCAGGAGCTGCCCGCTAGCCGCCGCTGCCGACCTGACGGCGGCCATGTGGAGCGCTAGGGCTGTCTCTGCGGCGCAGGGATAAGAGGGCGTGCTGTCGGCACGAGAGGGGCGGCCAAAACGTGCGCGAGGCACCGGCAGAGGGACGTGGTGGCTCGGTGCACGCGCGTGCAAAACGTGCGCTCTGGGCGCGTCCAAAGCATGCACAGGAGCTGCTCGACGAAATGCCTCTGCTAGCTACATAGTCTGGTTGGAGCTGGGATTTAGCAGGTCTGTGTTAGGGCCTTAGGGGGGCTTAGGGGACATGGCATTAGGCACTGAGGGTTAAGTTCATAGTGCAAGGCAAAAACTCATGTCAAAACTGTTCATGCCTGCCAAGTGCTCGACAGAATGCTATGAGCATGTGGGCACTTCTTCTGGTGGCCAAAAACACCAAATCAGGGTCTCTTTAGGTCAAGGTGGTGATGGCAAAGCTAGATGAGCAAAACCAGAAACTTGCCAGTGCAAGTTTCGCAAAACTACAGTTCTGGACAGGAAATGGGAGGCACTGTTTCATGAACTAAAAATGTCCCAATGGGTCCACTCTTCTGGACTTAAGGGTTTTTCAAGATGGGCTACGAGCAGGAGGAAACTCAAGAGCATTGGAGCAAGATAAACTAGGGTTGCAGTTCAAAATGCCAAACTGGACCAGAACAGAAAAGAGGTTGATTCACTCAATTTTTCGAAAGGACTTAAAAGGGTTCCTGCACAAAGTGGATTGATATACTCCTATGAACATCCCATAATTTTGGTGGAAGCAAAACAGGAATATTTAAAGGGGTTGTAGTGCAATATGGCCTACTGAACCAGATTGGCAAACAGGTTGTGGAGCCCAAATATTAAATGAAATAATAATATTATTGCACAAAAGTGATCTAGTAGCATTACTAGACATCTCCAATTTTTGGTTGAAATTATAAATAAATTTATCAACTAGTTGCAGCTCAAAAGAGGCCTTAAAACTAGGTTTAATTATTTATATAGAGAAGTAAATTGTGGAGACCAATATATAATTAATCCTGTTGATATGAGCAAGATTTTTAAAGGATGCATAAGAGAAACTAATATTAGCTGGAAAGTTTTCACTATGGGAAGAATTTCAACATAACATAACCAGAAAGGTTCTGGAAACCAAGGGACATATAGCAAAAGGCAAGAATTTTAATTTACTGGCAAAATTTTATTTAATAAAACATTGCTAAATTTTTGGGGTGTTACACCTACGAGCGCCTGGATGCGGCATGGTTGACGCCCATTCCAACGTGTATTTCAATGAGAATTTGCTTTCCCTCCTCTTCAGAGATGCACCTTTGGAGAACACCAGTAGTGCTTTTCTTATATAGTTCACCTTCGTGAACTTTGTAGGCTTTAGAACACCGGAGTATGCGGCGGGCCTCATTTTGGTCATCGGGGAGCTCCTGCCTATTAAGCTAGGCTAAAAGGGCTCTGTTCAGGGGGGCTACGATAGCCATGATCTCGTGAGCTGAAGAACTTATCTCCATGTCTGAATCTCCGATGGCGGCTGAGTTATGTTCGGTCGGGGGTGTGTTCGGATCTAGATCAGTATCGTCGCTCGTGTCTTACCATGTTACTGATGACTTAAACATCCTTTCCACGAAGGTGTTAGGACGGACTGGGTCACGTTTAGCCCCCATGTGAGCAAGTACATTCGCGTCCTGGTTATTATCCCGGGCTACATGATGGAATTCCAACCCCTCAAATCGAGCCGAAATTTTCAATATGGCATTACGATAGGCTGCCCTTTTTGAATCCCTCGCATCAAAATCTCTGTTTATTTGGTAGACCTTGGCAAGTTCGCGATTCGCTCTCTTGCGGTGGTTATTTGAGGAGAACATCTCAAAGATCGTGAAGACACCGACGTCTTTTTCCCTTGATACTGCGGTGGCAAGGATTGCTACACCACTCTTTGCTACCTGCCGGAATACCCAACATTCCCTAAGGTAGTGGTTTGGGATATTGTCCGGGGCTGCATGTATTTGGCATGGTTTATCGAGCAGTTTGTCCAGTATGGACCTGCGCCCTGTAAAAAGTTTGTTCTTCTTGCCGATAGGCATATTATCGGATGACCTGCTAGGGTATGTCCGTTTAGCCTTAATAGTGTGTTGTCCGAATACGGACTGTTCGAGAGGTGTATTCTGGGCTTTCCAAGTGTTTTCCATTGTGCAATACTTGCATACTAAGTGTGATAGTTCTGTGAAACTTGGAACATGACGTCGGTTGAGGTGTTCAAGACTCCCTCATCCATACAGTTGCGGTAAAATAGGGAGACCGCATCGTCGTCGCAATAGTCCTTAATCTTGTTTTTGACAAGCAGGAATCTGGCCCATAAGTGATTGACCATCTCCTCGGGCAGCTGTTGTATGTTCGCGAGATCATTTATTTCCGGGAATCCGGATTTACTTGGAGAGTTTTTCCCAAGGTGGGTGGGTGTTGGTAATTTTAAGTCCAGACCCAACGTGGTATTCGGGGTTTTGACAACCTCCTGTGTGGACGGTCTGGGCTCAGCAGGATCGGATCGTTCCGTGGGGCCGACGTCAATCCCAGAGCTCGAAAAACACAAAGTGCCACCCGATAGGGGCGTGTTCATCTCGATGTGTTCGGAGATCCAAACTGTAACAGTCTCCGTCTCAAGAGGGGGATTATCTTTGGCTCCATCCTCGACTGCCGCCACTAGATGAGTGATCGGAATGGGATCAATCTCATCCTGACCGGATTTAGGTCTGATCTGATCTCCTGGCGACGAAAGCCCCAGGGCGGCGATGCGATCCAGCAACTAGTTTAAGGGCGAGAGATCTATCAGGGCCGCGTCATCGGAGTGGCCGGAGTCAACATAAGGGAGATGCTCGATGACCGCAGGGAGTGTGGCCGGCCCGGAGGCTGTGCGGTCGCATACATCGAACTCGCCGAGCTGGAGAACCTGGCCAAGGGCCAAGTTGCTTCCGAGGGTGATCTCATCGTTAATGACGAGACGAGCCATCGATCGCTCATTGCGAGCGCACAACGGAGCTCTCAATGAAAGCACCATTGTCGGTGTCAAAATTGGAAGATCTCGGGTAGGGGGCCCCAAGCTATGCCTTTGAGGATGGATGGTAACAGGAGGCTGGGGACACGATGTTTACCCAGGTTCAGGCCCTCTCGATTGAGGTAATACCCTACTTCCTGCTAGATTGATCTTGATAAATATGATTACAAGAGTTGATCTACCTCGAGATTGTAATGGCTAAACCCTAAAGCCTAGCCTATGAGGATGTTATGATTCTGATGTTAGCCTCTACGGACTAAACTCTCTGGCTTATATACACGCCAGAGAGGGCCTAGGGTTTCAAAGGTGACTTGGGGAGGAAGCAATACATACATCTGGACACTACGCTTGCCTTTCTACGTACATAGGAGTCCTGACCGAACACGGGGGAGAGTCTTCTGCTTCTACTTTCATGGCCCATCAACACGGCCCAGCTTCATCGACCCGGATACCTGAGGACCCTTGAATACAGGACTCCCTCAAGCACCGCAAGATCGGACCCATTACAAAGCACATCTTCCCACTACAAGATAAATCAATCAAGTTGGCCAAACAAACCCGAAATATTGAAGAAGAAATAGGAAGCTAGAATAATCATGTATGGATATGAATAGATCTAATCATAAACTCACAATTCATTGGATCCCAGCAAACACACCGCAAAAATAATTACATCGAATGGATCTCCGAAGAGAACATATTGAAGATCAAAAATAGGCAAGAAGCCATCTAGCTACTAACTACGGACCCGTAGGTTTGTGGTAAACTAGTCACGCACCATTGGAGGAGCACCAATGAGGATGATGAACCCCTCCGTGATAGTGTTCCCCTCCGGCGGAGTGCCGAAAAAGGGCTATAGATTGGATCTCGTGGTTTTGGAACTTGCGGCGGCCGAAACGAATTTTCATCGACTCCCCTAGGGTTTCTGGAATATTTGGGTATTTATAGAGCTAGAAGTCGGTGGAGGGGATTCCCGTGGGCCTCACAAGGTATCAGGGCGTGCCTAGGCCTCCAGGCGCACCCTGGTGTCTCGTGGGCCCCACGGCCCACCTCTGGTGCAACTCATGGGCTCTAGGCAGAACAAATTCTCTAAAAAGTTTTGTTGCATTTGGACTTTGTTTGGTATTGATATTCTACCAAGTAAAAAACAAGAAAAAAACAATAACATGCACTCGACACTATGTCAATAGGTTAGTCCCAAAAAATGATATAAAGTTGCTACAAAATGATTGAAAAACATCCAAGATTGGTAATATAACAACTTGGAACAATAAAAAATTATAGATACGTTGGAGCGTATCATGCGCACGCGTTTAAACCCAGCTGGCTGGCTCGCTGCCTGTAGGGCCGACCTGGCAAATAATTAGGCTAAGCCTAATTACCCAGGTAATTAACCGGTTGCATATGGGCCCACTTCACTTTAGCGAATAGTATTAGGGTTATTTAATTAAATTGATAATACACACTTACACGTGCCCCCCTGTTACTTTTTAGTAATTGAATTATCTAAAAACTTCCATGTCTATGACAGTGGGGCCCCACCCGTCATTTGACCAGTCAACAGTCAACCTTGTTGATTGTGGTCAACTAGGTCCCCCTGGCCCCACCATCATCCACTGAAGCACATTTTTGTGTGCATTTTCTGGTACACATAGCAATTGAGATAATTATATTCGAATTAAAATAAATTCAGAAATTTCAAAAAAATGTTTAAAACTTTGAAAATTAATATAAAATAATATATAACTCGAATGAGAATAATTTATATATGAAATTTGCTCAGGAAAATCTAACAAATCTAAATATGCAATATGTTCATATGTCACACGTCCCTAGCATAATGAACATGGAACCGTCCTGTTGGTGCAGCATCTGCCTACCTTGAGTTTTGGAGATTGTTGACAGAAACATGTACGGACTGATTTGTTTGCTAGTGCATACAGAGAGAAAAAGTCCATACACAATCGAAGAAATGTTGTTTCCTGTGTCAAGTTAGAGTAACTTTACCGAAGCATATCTGCGTTGCAGAGAAGAACGAGCTATATTTGTTAAAGACATATAGTTGAGAAGATTGATGGTAAGAAATCGACCTCTTGAAATTTTACTGCTGAAGCAAAGCATTTGACTCGGCACAGTCGTCCGAAGAAATTGACTGCAACATTGGAAGTCGAAGACAAAGTGAAGACGTAGTATTGATTTGGTTGTTCTTCTTTCATTCCTTTGAGTGATAGGACCCCCGTACTACGAAGTGGGTCTAGGTTCTCGATGCTTAGATCAGATGTGATGCTTAGCCACAACATATGAAAGCTGCGAGAGAAATATCTTTGTGTTCCGAGCAAATACTTGTCAGCAAGAGACTGTTATCTTCTTTGATGCGAGGGATTTATCTCAAACCGAGGAGTTAGCATTACTAGCCCCGCAAGCAATGCTAACATTGTGCTAAAATCTGACCGTTGGACTCGTGTCGTTTGGCCATTGGCTGACCCCGATGTCTAATTTGGTCATTTCCCATGTGGAAAGGTTGCGGCTATAAATAGCCACCCCACTCCAACATTGTCCGTTGGCTGGTCCCCTTAAGATTTCTCAGAAGATTGATTTGAGCAACCCATCTCTGAGTGATTTGAGTTTAAGATCCACCAAGAAAAAAAATTAAGAACCCAAACTTAGACAGTGGTTTAGCATCACAGTAGTTTTGAGTGAGAGTTTTTGTACCTATTACTCTTGAGAGTTGCACACTCTCTGGACGGATAGGTTTAGGTTTGAGTGTTGAAGAGTCATTGTCTTCACCGAACCAGATCTTCAACAACCAAGAGTGATTGTGGTTCGCGAAGGTCGACCGAAGGTTTGGGATCGCCGACAAGTATCTACCACGAGTGAAATCAACCCGAGTCTAATCAGCTCTACGTTGAACGAGAATAGGGTGAAGAGTGTTTATCTTCCGTGTGAAGTCACATCCCCTGCAACCAGACGTAGCCCTTTGGCAGAAGGGTGAACTGGTCTACCAAATCTTTCTGTCGCCATTGAGCACCTCTGGTTCTATTTTCTTCATTGTATTACTTTCGGTAATCTTTGTGTATGCCCGATGATGATAGTTATATGATCCTTTCCTGTCTGGTGTAAATCTCCGTTCCTAGATATTACTCTGTGTTCGTTGTTCTTCGTATCCTCTATTGTCATTCCTCAGTATTTCCTTCTTAGCCCTGATCAAGTTCCCCTTTATGTTTGTTATTCTGTTGGCTTGTTGTATTACCATCGTCATAGTTAAGCCTATTGTTTACTACGCTCGAATCATTATTTATGCTTATCTTGAAGATTGTGTTCCTCAGTAGCATGCCTATTTGAATTATCTTCCACCGAACTTTATCTCCGCTGCTGTGTTTGGGATCTGTTAAAACTTTTGAAGAAAATTTTGAATCTCCCATTCACCTCCCTCTGGTCGATATACTCTCGGTGCTAACAATTGGTATCAGATAAGGTACTCCCTATCTTTGTTTATTAAATGTCTAACGTCCTTAAAGTTTTGAGTATGTTGTATGGAGGTAGATCCTCGCACTATGAAAGATTGTATATCTTTGATGGAAATGACTATCTGTACTGGAAGGAATGAGTGAGAATCAGAATTCAAGCTGTCAACTATGATTTGTGGAAAATTGTGGAAGATGCCCAGACCATTCAACAACCGAACAATCTCAATGCCGACGACAAAGCAAATCTTCAATTAGATGCTCAGGCTTAATATATCATTTACAACAGTCTATCATAAGACATTTTCTTTCAGTTCCAAAGGCTCAATACCGCGAAGCAAATTTGGGATGCTATCGACTGTGCTCATGAATATTTTGTTGCCAGATCAGGTCCTCACACCCAAATGCTATGTGATATGTTCACTGGATTCAGATGTCTTCGAAAAGAAAGTGCCATGGAACTCTCTGTTCGATTAAGAAAAATCGTCGAACAACTACATCAATGAGGACTAACTGATATCATTGACAGAGATGTGGTTAACAAGCTTTTTAGTGCCCTTGATGAATCCTTCGATCCTCTTGTAGCTCAAATCAAACAAAGAGCGGATTATGAAGAGCTTCACTATGTTGAGGTCATGACTCCGTTGTCTATTCATGAGGAAAAGATGGAGCTAGAAAATACAGATCAAGATACCTTTTCAAAAAGTGAAGGAGAAATCCTCTCACACTATGGCAGTTCTGAAGAAGAAGATGTTGAGAATCAACATACAATCACCAAAGAACTTTAAGTGCTCACCCAAAGACTAAGTGATCTCAAAAGGAAAAATCACAGTCTCACAAATGATGACGAATCTGACGCACCAGAATCATCAAGAAGAAGATTACCTCCAAAAGATATGAAGTGCTTCAAGTGAAAATTATACGGTCATCTCATTGCTGATTGACCCTGTTGGGAAAGGTCGAGCAATAGACAGAAATATCGTAACTGCAATGGATTCACTCGAGTGGATCGTCATACTAAGCTCCCAATGAAAAATCAGCTTGCATCATTATCTTCTTCGTCGAGAACAGTCACTGATGCCCAATCCAAAGCTACCATCGAATCCGACATGTAGAAAATCTCTCAGCTGAATAGGGTATTAACTAACATGAGAACACACTCTAAAGATGACACTTCCGATTCAGACTCTAAAGATGGAGAGCTAAACAAGTGGATTGGCAGAAGCAATGCTTATATTGGAGTTGAGTCATTTGAGATATCACTCGATTATGACACTTCTGATGATACTTCAAGTGATGATGAACCTATTGCTTTCCGCCCCATGGCAAAATCTTCAAAGGATCAGGTATTTGCAAAACACCTAAGATCCATGAATGAATATTCTCCTGAATACATTTCCTATGCCAAGCTAGTCAAGATTCCTAAATCCCAACATGATGAACTTGAAATGCTTGAGAGAAATCTCAGGTAAACCGAAGGATTACTGGTTGAAGAGATGGAAAAGAGTCAAAAGTTGATCAAAGAGCAAGATGCTTTTTTTGTTAACTATTGATGACCTTACCAATCAATATGATTCGCTTATAGTTGAGTACAAGAGTTTATCAGATGAACTCCTTAACAGGAATTAAGAACTCGTCTCACTGAAAGAACATCATAACGAGCTGGTATTGGAGAAAGCTTCTCTCTTCGCCTGGCAATCTATTCGACTTACTGATGATTTTGCTTAAAATTCCTAGAATGTAGAAATGATGATTCTCATGCTGAAACTTCGAATAATATTGCTGAGAATGTTGCTACTACTAAACTTGGTACTACTAATCCCTATTTCGAGGATCTTGTTGCTATTAATGAAGAAAATTGTAGGCTAACGAGCTTATTCGATACTGGAATGCTAAGGATCCTAAAAGGGCACCAAACCCTATGTGATGTTCTCAAGAAGTCCATTCTTCACAAAAATCCTCAAAAGGAAGGATTAGGTTTCAAAAAGAAAAGTAATGTGGACGGATCCTTTTCGACTCTCGAGCAATATCCTCGAACGACCTGGGTTCATGCAAAGAGTAAAACCGTCGAAGATGAAACTCTATCTGGTTATTACTCGTCCATTCCTGTTGATACTCACGAGTGTGATGATTCAAGCTACAAAATCTTCAAGCAACATAATGGTAAGGGTTTTTTGCTTTATATGTTGGAACTAACTGCAGGATATATTCGTAAAGAAGTGCATTGTTGAAAATTTTCTTGTCACTGCTAACTTGACCGTGTAGGTTAAAATTCGACAAGGAAATGGATATCATTCACAATCTACTTTAAAATCCTTATCGAATGATTATCATACTAACCTGTGTCAGAAGGAGTACATGCATGATTGCTACCTCTTGAGCTTGCGTTGTATTCCCTCGAAGAGGAAAGGGAGATGCAACAAAGTAGCGTAAGTATTTCCCTCAGTTTTTTAGAACCAAGGTATCAATCCAGTAGGAGACCACGCACGAGTCCCTCGCACCTGCGCAAACAAATAAGAACTTCGTAGCCAACGCGATAAGGGGTTGTCAATCCCTTTACGGTAACTTACGAGAGTGAGATCTGATAGAGATGATAATTATATTTTTGGTATTTTTGGTTTAATAAAACAGAAAATAAAAGCAAGAAAAGTAAAGTAGATGTAGATTGATATGTTGAGAATAGACCCGGGGGCCATAGTTTTCTCTAGCGGCTTCTCTCATGATAGCGATATTCTACGGCGGGTAAACAAATTACTGTCGAGCAATTGATACAAAAGCGAATAATTATGAGACTATCTAGGCATGATCATTGTATATAGGCATCACGTCCGAGACAAGTAGACCGAAACGATTCTGCATCTACTACTATTACTCCACACATCGACCCCTATCCAGCATGCATCTAGTGTATTGAGTTCATACGAACAGAGTAACGCCTTAAGCAAGATGACATGATGTAGAGGGATAAACTCAAGCAATATGATGAAAACCCCATCTTTTTATCCTCGATGGCAACAATACAAGACGTGCCTTGCTGCCCCTACTAGCACTAGGAAATGACACCGCAAGATTGAACCCAAAGCCAAGCACTTCTCCCATTGCAAGAACTATAGATCTAGTAGGCCAAACCAAACCAATAATTCGAAAAGACTTGCAAGGATATTATGAGCACACATAAAAAGTTCAGAGAAGAAACAAATATCTTTCATAGATAACATTGATCATA
Organism: Secale cereale; assembly: GCA_902687465.1. NCBI lineage: Eukaryota > Viridiplantae > Streptophyta > Magnoliopsida > Poales > Poaceae > Secale > Secale cereale. The sequence continues at coordinate 124,610,759 of LR738710.1, read as the reverse complement.
AACTCACAATTCATCGGATCTCGACAAACACACCGCAAAAAGAGATTACATCAAATAGATCTCCTCGAAGACTGAGGAGAACTTTGTATTGAGATCGAGAGAGAGAGAGAGAGAAGAAGCCATCTAGATACTAGCTATGGACCCGAAGGTCTGTGGTAAACTCTTCAAAACTCATGGTGAGGGCGATGATGATGTTGATGAAGGCCTCCGTGATGGATCCCCCTCCCGGAACAGGCTCCAAGATAGGATCTCCATGGGAACAGCAGCTACGGCGGTGGAATTAGGGTTTTCTCTCTACGTATGGAGTTTCTGGGGTACGTAGGTATATATAGGAATAATGAGGGCACCAGGGGCCGTGTGGGCCAGCCTCGAGAGAGGGGGCGTGCCCTGGGAAGGGGGGCGCGCCCCCCACCCTCGAGGGCAGGCCTTCCGTCCCCTGACTTGGTCCTGACGTTTCCCGAGCGTGATTTCCTCCAAAAATATCTCTCGCGAAGGTTTCATTCCGTTTGGACTCCGTTTGATATTCCTTTTTTGCAAAACCCTGAAATAGGCAAAAAACAACAATCTGGACTAGGCCTTTAGGTTAGTAGGTTAGTCCCAAAAATGATATAAAAGTGAATGATAAAGCCCATTAAACATCCAAGACTTCATAAATAATAGCATGGAACAATAAAAACTTATAGATACGTTGGAGACGTATCAAGCATCCCCAAGCATAATTCCTGCTCGTCCTCGAGTAGGTAAATGATAAAGAAAGTATTTTTTATGTGGAATGCTAACCAATATAGTTTTTCAATGTAATTCTCTTAATTGTGGCATGAATGTTCAGATCTGAAAGATTCAAGACAAAAGTCTATATTTACATAAGAAATAACAATACTTCAAGCAATACTAACAAAGAAATCATGTCTTCTCAAAATACTATGGCTAAAGAAAGTTATCCCTACAAAATCATATAGTGTTGGCTATGCTCCCTTGTTATCACACAAAAATATTCATATCGTGCACAAACCCGATTTCAGCCAAGCATTTGCTTTCATACTCTATCTTTTCAAACCTTTCAACTTTCACGCAATACATGAGCGTGAGCCATGGATATAGCAATATCGGTGGAATAGAGGTGGTTGTGGAGAAGACAACAAGAGGGAGATAGTCTCACATCGACTAGGCGTATCAACGAGCTATGGAGATGCCCATCAATAGATATCAATGTGAGTGAGTAGGGATTGCCATGCAACAGATGCACTAGAGCTAAATATGAATGAAAGCTCAGCAAAAGAAACTAGTGGGTGTGCATCCAACTTGCTTGCTCACGAAGACGTAGGGCATTTGAGGAAGCCCATCGTTGGAATATACAAGCCAAGTTCTATAACGAAAATTCCCACTAGTATATGAAAGTGACTAAGCATGAGACTCTCTATAATGAAGAACATGGTGTTACTTTGAAGCACAAGTGTGGAAAAAGATAGTAGCAATTGTCCCTTTTTCTTTTCTTTTCTTTTTTTCTTTTTCTTTTATTTTTGGGCCTTTCTTTTTTTTCTTTGGCCTTTCTTTTTTCCTTTTTTTTGCGGAGGGGCTTTATAGATTCAGCCTTTCCTCCCATGGGACAATGCTCTAATAATGATGATCATCACACTTTGATTACAACACGAAATTACAACTCGATACTACAACAACAAAGTATGACTCTATGTGAATGCCTCCGGCGGTGTACCAGTATGTGCAATGAAACAAGAGTGACATGTATGAAAAGATTGCGCATGGTGGCCTTGCCACGAATACGATGTCAACTACATGATCATGCATGGCAATATGACAATATGATGCGTGTCATATAAACGGAACGGTGGAAAGTTGCATGGCAATATATATCGGAATGGCTATGGAAATGCCATGATAGGTAGGTATGGTGGCTGTTTTGAGGAACAATATGGTGGATATTTTGAGGAAGGATATATAGTGGGTTTATGGCACTGGCCAAAGTTGCGCGGTACAAGAGAGGCTTGCAATGGTGGAAGGGTGAGAGTGCGTATAATCCATGGACTCAACATTAGTCATAAGAACTCATATACCTATTGCAAAATTTTACGAGTCATCAAAACAAAGAAATCAACGCATGCCCCTAGGGGGGAGGTTGGTAGGAGTTAACCATCGCATGCCCCCACCTCCACACAAAGGTTGGCACTCTACAACTACCTCATGCTCTAACTTCGTCACATAGCGGTTCACCGTACGTGCATGATACGGGAATCACTAACCTTAACACAAGTATTTCTCAATTTCATAATAACTCCACTAGCATGACTCTAATATCACTATCCTCATATCTCAAAACAATTATCAAGCATCCAACATCTCATCATATAGATAAGTTGATCATTGATCTTGTAGCCCTGTGTGGTGCCCCCTCCACAGAAACACACCTCGGTCGTACCGTTGCAGCGCTTAGGCGAAGCCCTGCACCGATAGCTTCATCATCTCTGTCACCATGCCGTCGTGCTAACAAAACTCTCCCATGAAGCTCAAATGGATCAAGAGCTCGTGGGACGTCATCGATCTGAACGTGTGCTGAACGTGGAGGTGCCATACGTTCGGTGCTTGATCGGTTGGATCGCGAAGATGTTCGACTACATCAACCGCGTCACTAGACACTTCCGCTTTCGGTCTATGAGGGTACGTAGACACACTCTCCCATCTCGTTGCTATGCATCTAGTAGATAGATCTTGCGTGATCGCAGGAAATTTTTGAAATACTACGTTCCCAACAATTCCCTCAGCCCACAATCAGCCAGAAGACGATCTCACTTGATTCCAAGACCTGTTTTCTGATGGAAATCCCAAGTGGTCATGGTAGAGAAAGAAATACAACGGCTAAGATGTCTGATCCTAAAACATACAAAACACCCATGGTGTAGAAACTTCCACTAAAACAAATAACAGATTGCAGAAGATTCACCGTCACTCGTCGAAGAAGTGGTTCAATTAAGAGAATGTCAGAAGAAAATACCAGATTTTTGTTGCACTTACTCCATCATGGAATGATTGCATCACAAAGGGCTGCCTAGGCCAGGATGATGGAAAAGTAAGGCCAACTCCTCGTCCCAATGCTCATGCCGATTCATTGATACCTATTGCTGATTTATTCAAAGAGGTGGAAAAGAGAGTGAAGGCCAAGGCCAAGCGTGACGCAAGGCCACGAAGAAAAATCAGGTAGAACAAAAAAATGTTGAATTGACTCATCAAGGTGTGCAAGAGAAGAAGGAAAGGGCTTCTACCCAAAATGAAAGGAAGAAGAGGAAGTCCATTTCTCCTCAAGCTTCGAAGAAGAACTCAGTTGCCAGAAAATCATGGAAGGTAGCATCTGGCCCATCTAATGAATCCTCCGATGACAATGTTGGGAAAATAAATTCCCATGTACGATCAACGAACCTTGCTTGACAAACCCTATCAAACTCCTTCACCAGCAAAGGTTTCACCGCCGTTGAGATCTTCTTCAAGGGTCGCAACTCAGGCATCCGATAAGCCTTCGGGTTATGTTGCCCTGCAACAAAGAGAAAGCTGCTGCCTAATGAAAAAGCTCCTGTTGCTGCCAAGAAGGCCAAGACAATTGTTCCCGCTCCCTCAGAGGAACAAAAATATGATTTTGATCTCATATTTGACATCATTGAAGGTGCTTCCTGTGATGCAAACCCATCTAACTTGAGCAGCTTGGGTTTGCCTAAGGATGTTACCAAGATGGTAGCCAAGCACTTTGCAGAGCTGAGACAAATTATCAAAGAACTGAATCAAGCTGTCGAGGACAAGAAACTCCTTGAAAAAATGAGGATGAATGCCAAATCCGAGCCTGAAATAAAAGACATAAACAATGAGATTCTTGAGATATCAAAGCCCTCACCGTCATGAGGAACAACAAGATTGAGTGACACTCCAGGATAAAGTTGGATGTGTCTAAGCTTTGTGATTGAAGAAATGAAGAGATTAGTCGTCAAGAAGATATTGCTCGATGAAGAGAAAAAGAAGAGAAGCATCAAAGAGCACATGCAAGAGCAAATAAGCCCAAGGTTGTCAAGGATCATCGAATCCAACCTGTATCAACCGATGCTTCTGTCGAATCAAGCGTCCCACTGCAATAGATACCACCATCTCCTCCGCTCGAAGAAGAAACCAGACAACCAGCTGAGCCAGTAGTCATGTCCTCTACTGTTGCTCAAGAAAGAGATGTTGTGAATGTCTTTCTGAATGAAAATGATGAAGAGAATGTTATGCCAGAACAGATCGTCTCAGAAGAAAAGGTTGACGAAGAGATTGAAGTAGAGATGGTTGTTTCATTGCCTCCGAAGGTTATGCAAGTTGAGCCCTCCAGATCCACCAAGGAGGCTGATAAGATTGGGGGGGTGCTAGCTGCTTCCTGAGGAAACACCATCCCAATCTCTTCATCTGGTGCCCCTACCCAGATGGAGGTTGATCCCGCTCCTGGTTCTTTGGCTTCATAGTCAGAACATGAAGAAAAGAAAGATGAAGGGCCCATGGCTCATGAAGAACAATCATAGCAAGTCGTACCACCTGTTTTGCCCGAGCAGTCTGAAGAAAGAGAAGTACTGACTCAAGTGACTGAAGAAGTTGTCGTGCCTCCACCCTCTAAGAGCTTATCGAAAGATAAGGCCCTAGTTTCTAAAAAAGAGAAAGCCACTGAAGGAGTTCCATCGAAGGAAATTGAAGGTCTGTTCAGTGCTGCCACGTCAACTGCTTCAGATAAAGTTATTGTGCCCCTGCTCTTGTAAAGTTGTTTGATGAAGATGTGCCAGCGTGTGGTGATGATCAGCCGATGGAAATTAGTGATGAAGAAATTCAGAAAAATCCTCAGGAATCATTTTCACTATTTCTAGCTGAATATGGCCCTAATGTCCATGCATTCAATGAACAACTTTACTCCTTAAAGCTTGCATTCTTTGGAGTCAGTCCTTATGATGGAGAAATGACATCACTGTCACCGAGGTTTTGGACAGAAGAGCAAGCAGTCTATTATGCTCGGACCCTGTTCCACAAGAATATGATTTTCAATCATAAGAGGTTGAACTTTACTGAGCTTGAAGAAATGCCCTGCTTCCATCATGCTATTGAGTTCATTGAACATGCTCTCCTGATGGGATTTATGCGCTTCAATCATAGTTGGAACAGAAAGATTTTCCTTCAATTCTTTGCCACTCTCTATTTCTCAGGAGAACTTGATAATACCTCTACATGGACTCTAGAATGGATGACTGGCAGAGAAAGGATCAAATGTTAGGCACATCACTTTCTGGCTTTCTTGAATCTTTTTAGTTGTGAATTTGACAAGGAGGAGATCACATGCTGCATTTCTGGGATGTGTCCGAAGCACAACTCCACATTCTGATGGATCCCACCATGGTTGGTGATGAATGCATTGATATTGATCCAAAGAAGTTGGCCTATGACAAAAAGGTATTATTCCACATTCTGTGCAGTAATCTCACACCAACGAAAAAACCCTATAACATCGAAGGCATTGTGGGAAATATGCTTGTGGCTATGTCTCAAGGAATCAAGATGTCGGGGGAAACTGTCCTCCCACGAGCACCTATGGGACCGGAGCCCCTTCTACGTTGCGGTAAGGGAGCGGAGGGAGCACGGAGAGTAGATCGAGGAGCACATGTGGGCAGTTTACCCAGGTTCGGGCCGCGATGACGCATAAAACCCTACTTCTGCTTTGATTGTATTTAGTTCTTGGGCTCGGGAGCTTGAAGATCTACAGTGCCAGCTACACCGAGCGTGGGAGTGAGCGAGTTTCTGGGATCGAACCCCCTCTACGTTGTGCATGGGCCTCCTTTTATAGCTCAAAGGGGTCACCAACAGGTGTCAATGTAGAGGAGGGTAAAACTGTAAAATCGGTGGTAGTTGCAACAGTGCATGAACAGTGTATAAATAGTGGATGAACAGTGGTCTTCACCTAACCTTGACAGTGGGGGACAAAGGCATTGAATGCCCGTCGCCGTCGCCCCAAAAAGTGTCCGTCCATGCATCTCCGTTCGCCACGGCGATAGCTTCGTCACCGCAGCTCGCCACCGTGTACCCTAGGCTGCACAGCCATCCGCCACGTGCCCCTGGAAGGGCCCCAGGGCGACGCGTGGCCAGATGAGCTGGAGCGCAGGCACACAACATAAGTTCCCCCGGCAAGCACCTTGCCGGGGTCGCAACCTTGCCGGGCCCGGAAGCTTGCCGCCCTCCGGGTCCTGCCGGGGCGCATGATGCGCCACGATATACCTTCTTGAAGTGTCGTTCTTTTGGCCTTCCTGGCAAGCTCTTCTCGCCAGGGTCTTGTGCTGGAATGATAACTTTGAGCCTGGAGCGGCCTTCCCAGCAAGCTCCTCTCGCCGGGGTCTTGTCTCTTAACTTGAATACTTTGTTCTTGAATGGCTTCATAGGGACCAGAGCGGACCTTGGCGAGCGCGTGGTAAGCCCTGCCACGGGAAGCTGCTACTGCCCGTGCACAAGTTGGGGTACTAAGGTACCCCTACCTTAGTACACCGACAGGAGCCCCCGGGCCTGGGCCACACAAGGTGCCGAGCGCTGTTGGGCCAGGCCCGAGACAGTGCACGGGCACACGCGGCCCACGGCAAGCCGTATCCTTCTCCGTATCCGCCGCATCCCTCCCTAACGGCACGCGTCGATTGCGGCGTCGTGGGAGAGATCATGGCCTGTTCTTTAATGGGAAATGCGAAACGTCCCCCACTTCCCCCTTAAAAGAAGAGGAAGCAGGGGCAGTTTCCCCCATCATCTTCATTGTGCCTTGAGTCCTCAGAAACCCCCGCCGCACCCTGCTTCTGCCCTTCCTCCACCGTCTTCCCCACCCGCCGTGCCGCCGTCCTCCCTCGCCGCCCCCGCCATGGCCCCGAAGAGCGACCAGGCGAAGAGCGACAAGGCGAAGAGCGACAAGGCGAAGAAGGAAAAGTCTGAGCAGGCGGCGAAGCTGGCAGCCATGCGGAGAAAGAGGGTGGTCTTCCCGCCAAGGCTCGGCCCGAGGGAGCTGCGGGACAAGTACTACTTGTTCTGGTCGAGGGAGACGAAGGATCATCCCCGCACCCAAGTCCTCCCCGCGATGGACGTCGACATGTTCCCGGGAGGTTACTACTTCTTCGCTGCATTCTTCTATTGCGGTCTTTGCCCTCCGTTCTCGGAGTTCTTCTGCGATGTGATGAATACGTACGGCTTCCGTCTCTTAGATTTCACCCCAAATGCCGTTCTCACCTTGGCCGTTTTCGCACATCTGTGCGAAAACTACGTTGGGGTCCACCCAAATGTAGCTCTTTTCCGCCACTTCTTCACGCCTAGAGTGGAGTCCGGATCCCCCCTCTCCGGCGGTATCTCTTGGATCTTCAGGCTGAACAAGAAGGAGGCTTACTTGAAGGGAGAGCTCCGCGGCAAGTGGGAGGAGTGGAGGGCAGATTGGTGTTGGATTCTGGAAAAGGAGCCCGAGCAGTTTACCTTGCCGCGCCAGACTGCCATAGTGCGCGGCAAGGATTGGAGTGACTTGGACCCGGAGGACGACAAGCTGCAGATCGCCCTAACTAGGATTCTTCGTCTCCAGGCTGCCAATCTGACTGTGGGTGAAGTTGGAGCTGATTTCCTCCGCCGCCGCATTGCCCCTCTGCAGGAAAGGAAGAGGCCTGCTTGGGAGTTCGGCAACGCGGCAGACCGCATGAGGCTGCGCCCCGGGTTGAACTACAACTTCACCGTCTTGGAGCTGAAGGGGATGGTCCGGGAGCTGTTCAAACACGACCCCAAGCACCCGGAGTGGTTCAAACCGTCGACCGGAGTAGTTCCCTTGTGCAACAATACTGCCCTCAGTGCCATCTGCGCGGCAATGCCTGAGTTCGACTCCCACGGGGTCGTCCCCACTTGGCTGGAGCCTTCAGCGGAGACCGTGCAAGCCTTCTTCGACAACCTGGTTGAAAAACCACGCAACGCCGATGAGAGGAAGGGGCTCACCCGGGAGACCACCACGCGGGATGTGGTGTACATTGCCTCCAGGATGGAGGAGGCCGCCGCGGCAGCAGCGGCAGACGAGTTTGGATACACTGTTGATGAAGCGGAGGCGACGGACGCGGTGAGCCAGGCCGAGGAGGAGGAAATCCTCAAGCTATTGCAGATCACGCCCGAGGAGTTTGCCGGGGAGCCTACCGGGGAGCCTGCCGGGATTGGCGAGGCTGCGGGGCAGGGTACTGAGTCCAGCGGGCCTGCCGAGGAGGAGGAGGAGGAGGCCGAGTCCGGTGATTCTGATGAAGACTCCGGCGGATCCCTGAATCTTGACGACGACGCCTCCTCATCCTCGGAGAACTCTCCGCCACCACCAAGTCCTCCGGCACAGCAGAAGAAGCGCCTCCGCAAGGCAACTGAGACGACGAGGCCACAGGCGCCCCGACAGCAACCGAAGCGCTGGGCGACGCGCGCCACCACGACGAGCGGAGTCGTCAAGGAGGTGCCTCGTGCCCGAGCGACAAGCGGAGGGGGGGTCTTCCCGGAGTGGCTCGGGGGTTCCTTCTGCCCCTCAGTCCTCAGCGACGACCGGTGCTGGGTCTTCGCAGCCCGTAGCTCCGGAGCCCGCCAAGCGCCCGAGGGAGCCCTCTCCTCCAGCTCCTCGCGCTGGAGCACCCGAGGCGGGATTTGACTTCTCCGCTCTCAGCTCCGACGAAGAGGAGGAAGAGTAAGTACTTGTAATTTTCATTTCCTTTGATTTTGTCTTGATTTCTTTTGTTCGATTCTGATCTTGTTTTGGCTTCCAGGACCTTGACCCAGAGGATGGCGAAGAAGGCCAAGATCCCTGTGGTCGATATCGAGGACAACGAGCCCGTCGCAGCGGCAGGAGATGTGCCAGCGACGGACTTGCCGGATCAGCCTGCTGCTCCGAGGAGCAGCCCCCAGCGTAAGTCTGGTTCTCATTTTTCTGCTTGACGGGCGCGCTTGAGGTTATTGTCAGTACTGATGTCTTGTTGTCTTGATGTCTTGTGCAGAAGTGGAGCCGCAGCCGCAGGAGCACCAGGAGGGCGCCCCCGACGAGCCGCTTGCTCCACCCTCCCCGCCAAGGACGAGCTCCCCGACAAGGGACAGTGCTCTGCCAAGCAAGGATACTCCGCCAAGGGCGAGCACCCCGCCAAGGGTGGACTCCCCGCCAAGGGAGGGCACCGGAGGCCCTCCGCCGACGGGGGCTTCTTCTACGCCGCCAAGGGATAACTCCCCGGCGAGGGACCCCGTCATCGAAGAGGCCCGCGCAGGTAAGCCCTTGTACTTTCTTCTTCTTGAATTCTTCTTTTTGGATATTTGCTTGACGAATCTTTCTTTTCTTTTTCTTCTATTGTCAGACCCGCCCGCTCCGGAGCCGATGGAGACGGAAACCATCGTCGAGGAGGAGGCGCGCGGCGAGACTGGCGACGGCACCGCCGCGGAAGGAACGGTCGGCGCCGACGAGCCAGCTGCCGAGGAGACTGCCCCAACCGCCGACGCCGCGGCTGGGGAAGGGACCGGCGACCATACCGCTGGCCCGGAGGCCGCGGGAGCGCCGGACGCTGCACCGGCCGCTGACCCCTCCGCCTCCGCACCTGGGGCGGGTATCTATCTGGAGGCCGCCAACGGGGTCTTCATCCAAGTCCCGTGGGCGTCTTCATCAAGGGCACCAGCGGAGGGGGAGACCTTCGACGGAGAAGTTCTCGCCTCCGCCGGGTTGAAGGTGGTCGACGCGCCCGGCAGCAGTGACGAGCCCGAAGAGGAGCGGCTCCTTCGCCGGCTTCTGGCCTTGTACCGGGCCAGGCAGGCGAAGTTGGAGTCTCGGGAGGCTCTAGCTGCCAAGGCTGGTGCTGACCTGGAGAAGCGCGCCGTGGAGCTCCGTGCCGCCAACCAGGCGGCCCTCCGGAACTTGGCGGAGGAGCGCGAAGAGCTTGCCGGGGCTCAGCAAGCATTCGTCCTCGAAAAGGCCGAGGTCGAGGAGCAGCAGCGACTGGCCATCGAGGAGCTGTCTCGGCGGGAAGGAGAACTCAACCAGCGGAAGGTCGACCTTGACAACCATGAGGACGACCTCACCGCCTGGGAGCAAGCCATCGGCGGGGCTCTGCAGGAGGCGAGGGACGCCGCTGCTGCCGCGGAGACGGCCAAGAAGGATCTGGAGGCCAGGGTGGCGCAGATGGAGCTGTTCTTGAAGGCGAGTGAAGACAGGGTCACCGCGCTCAACGTGGAGCGGGAGAAAGACCCCCACACCAACTCGGAGCTGCAAATCCGCCTCTCCGAGAAGGGTAAAGAGATCACTGACGCCAGGGACTCCATTGTTGATTTAGAGCTGAAGGTCTCCACTCTTACTGACTCGCTTGACGCTGCCCGGGACCGTGAGACGAAGCTGAAGGACGATCTCCGCACTGAGAGGGCCCTGCTGGAAAGCACCGCCGTCTCGCAAAACCAGTTCCAGCAGACGGTGGAGTGATGGACTGAGGACCTCGTCGCCTCCGCCGCCAACATCGACATGGAGATGATGGCGTTGAGGGCGGAGCATCTCGTGTACTCCCCCGACGAGAACCTCCCTCACAGCGCCAAACTGAGTCTGTTCTTCAGGGGAGTGGCGCCGGCGCTTGCGCGGCTGCGGGAGAAGATCCCCGTGCAGCTGGCCGACGAGGCGCGCCGGCTCTGCATGGGCACCATGGAGCAGGTGCTGTCGAAGATTGTCTACCGCAACCCCGGGATCCACCTCGTCAACGTCCTCCGCACCTTGCCGCCCGAGGCTGATCAGGAGGCGTTGAAGGCCCAAGTTGCCCACATTGTAGCCAAGGTGGGCAAGATCCAGGGGGTCGACGGGGACCGTAGAGATTAGGCTTCTTGCTTCCCTCGCCGCTGTTGATTGAGTCATAGGCAGTAGTTGATTAGAACAGCGGCAAGCTATCTCTGTAATATATACTTTTATTTTGGGTAATCAATGCAGCGTTATCTCCCTTGCTTTTGGTCCTTCACTTTGTATGCTTTTCACCTTACGCTTTTAGGGGAACTTGCCGGCAAGGAGCCCTTGCCGCGAGCGCTGAGTGCGGGACTCTTAGCAGCCTGCTAGCAAAGACCTTGTTGGCAAGTAACCTTGCCGCAGCTAGTCGCAGCACACTTAAATTGCTGAGCGAACTCGAAAACGAAGTAAGGGCGCGACACTTGTCGCAGCTCACTTAAGCCATTGAGCGTGCTCGAAACAAAGTAAGGGTGCGGCCAGCCACGGGTAGGTTCCTCCGCGCATAGGTTTTCCATACAAAGTGTGGTTGTTCAAGGAAGATAAATAAAATTTAAAAATTTGCATGCTCAAACTTTGGTAACTTAGCTTTCATTGGGTTGTTTACTTCCCGGCAAGACTTTTCTTTCTTGAACAGCACTTGGTCCATACTTCTATCCTCTTC
>LR738710.1:124544308-124599211 GCA_902687465.1 Secale cereale | reverse complement strand
CCCCCCCCCCGGCAAACTTGTGCGCGAGGAACACTCCTTCTGTTTCAGAGAGAAAGACAAAAGAGAAGGAAATACAAGTACGGAGCCTTGCGGCTTGTTATTGCTTACCGGGAGTGTGTGCTGCACAAAATGTCAGATGACTCATGCAAGTAAAAAAGAAAAGCACGAAATGACAGATGGTGCGAAGCACAAAAGTTTTACTAATGCACGGGGTCTGCGCCCGGCTTTGTACAAAGGTTTACATGCGACAGCGGCAAGACTTGTACAAAAGGTGGTTGCGGGAGCGGATCACGGCAACCGCGCCTTATGGGTGAAACTTGCGAAGATGCTCTATGTTCCAGGAGTTGCTCACCGGTAAGCCTTCTTCGGTCTCAAGGCGGACAGCGCTGGGCCTTGTGACTTGTCTCACCCGATAAGGGCCTTCCCACTTCGGCGTCAACTTGTTGGAGCCCTTGGCGGACAAAACGCGCCGAAGAAGAAGGTCACCTTCCTCGAGACTCCTGGCCTTGACCTTGCAGCTATGATAGCGAAGCAAGGCTTGCTGGTATCGAGCAACTCATACAGCAGCCTGGAGACGTTCCTCCTCGAGGAGCAATGCATCATCTTGTCGCAGTTGCTCTTGCTCGAGCTCGTCGTAAGCGAGTACTCGAGGAGATCCGTATACGAGTTCCGTGGGGAGAACTGCCTCTGCTCCATAGACAAGAGCAAAGGGTGTCTGTCCGGTGGCTCGATTTGGTGTCGTCCTGATTGACCAAAGAGCCGCCGGCAACTCCTCTATCCAGTTTCTTCCACAGTTGTGCAGCCTGTCAAAGGTTCTTGTCTTCAGTCCGCGCAGCACTTCAGCGTTCGCCCTCTCCGCTTGACCATTACTCCTTGGGTGAGCAACAGAAGCGAAGCAGACCTTGGCGCCAAGGTCTTGGACGTATTGCATGAAGGTGCGGCTTGTGAACTGTGTGCCGTTGTCGGTGATGATCCTGTTAGGCATCCCGAAACGGCAAACTATTGATCTGAAGAACCTGACTGCTGACTGTGCTGTCACCTTCCTCACTGGTTCCACTTCTAGCCACTTTGTGAACTTGTCGATTGCGACGTAGAAGTACTCAAAGCCCCCGACAGCGCGGGGAAAGGGGCCGAGGATGTCGAGCCCCCAGACCGAGAAGGGCCAGGACAAAGGGATCGTCTGGAGAGCTTGAGCTGGCTGGTGAATTTGCTTGGCATGGAACTGGCACGCTTCACACTTGGTTACTTGTGCAGTTGCATCTTGGAGGGCTTCTGGCCAAAAGAAACCTTGCTGGAACGCCTTCCCGGCTAGTGCTCTTGCGCCAATGTGGTGACCACATATGCCTCCGTGTATTTCTGCCAACAGCTTCTGTCCATCTTCCCGGGAAATGCACTTCAATCTGACACCATTGAGTCTTCTTCTGTACAGTTCGTTGCCAACGAACTGGTACATACTTGACTGCCTGGTTATCCTCTCTATCTCTTCTGGTTCTTCGGGAAGTTCTCCAGTCTGAAGAAATTGGACGATTTGCTGTGCCCATGCTGGAGCCTGGGGCTCAACAACAAGGACTAAAGGCATCAGGGCTGATGCGGGAACCTCAGCTTCTACGACAAGAACCTGTGGCTCTACCGGAGCTGAGTGTTCCCCGGCAAGCCTGCCGGGGCAAGGCTTGTTGGGAACGCCTGCTTCAACTGTACAGACCCTTGGGTCCGCAGGAGCAGACTGTTCCTCAGCATTTTGGTTGTTGATCTTGGGGATCTTGGCGGCGGTCTCCGGAAGATCCGCCGGCAAGTAGTCGACGGAGACCAACTTCCTCTTCTTGCCTTGCCCAACTGATGGTGTAACGGATGGCTGAGTTAGCTTGAGCACGAAGATCCCTGGTTCCACAGGTAACTTCATTGCAGCACACTTTGAGAGGCCATCTGCGATATCATTCTGAGCTCTTGGAACGTGCTCCATCTGTAGGCCTTCAAAGTGTTCTTCAAGCTTCCTCACTTCATCGACATAAGCTTCCATCAGAGGGCTCTGGTAACTCTTGTTCACTTGTCGGACCACCAACTGTGAGTCTCCCCGCACAATCAACTTCTTGATCCCAAGTTCGGCCGCAATTCTGAGACCGGCAAGCAAACCTTCATACTCTGCAGTATTGTTTGTCGCTTGCTCCTTGGGAAAGTGCATTTGAACAACATACTTGAGGTGCTCTCCGGTGGGCGCTACGAGCAACACGCCAGCGCCGGCACCTTGTAGCGAGAAGGCACCATCGAAGTACATTATCCACTCCTTGCTTGCTTCTTGGACGGGGATGCTTGTCTCTGGAACTTCTTTATCCGGTGTTGGGGTCCATTCCACTATGAATTCTGCCAAAGCTCTGCTCTGTATGGTTGAAGTACTCTCAAACTTGAGACCAAAGCTCGACAGCTCCAGCGCCCACTCGACGATCCTGCCTGTTGCTTCTGGATTTTGCAATATCCTCTTCAACGGAAAGCAAGTGACCACTGTTATCTCATGTGCCTGGAAGTAATGGCGCACCTTTCTCGAGGCCATGAGGAGGCCGAAAAGTAACTTCTGCACTCCAGAGTATCTTGATCTAGCCCCCTGCAAGAGGGAACTTACAAAATAAACTAGGCGCTGCACCATCTTCTTTCGCACTTCTCCTTGCTCTTGCGCAGACTTGTCCTTGTCGGGGCCAGAGCTTGTCGGGGAAGCCCCCTGCTTGTCGCTGGATGCGCTTGCCGGGGATGTGGGTTCCTCATCCGCCTCCCTCTCCGCTACTAACGCAGCACTAACCACTTGATTGGTTGCCGCTAAGTACAGCAGCAACTTCTCTTGTGGCCTAGGTGCGACAAGTATCGGAGTGGAGGACAGGTATCCTTTCAAGTCTTGCAGCGCTGCCTCCGCTTCCGGAGTCCATTTCATAGGACCCGCCTTTTTCAAGATTTTGAAGAACGATAGGGCGCGTTCTGCAGACTTTGAAATGAATCTGCTGAGGGCAGCCACACAACCAGCAAGTCTCCTTACGTCCTTGACGCGTTTCGGGGCTTCGATCTGCTCGATGGCTTTTATCTTGTCGGGATTGGCTTCAATCCCCCTCTGGGACACGAAGAACCCGAGAAGCTTGCCGGAGGGGACTCCGAAGACGCACTTCTCGGGGTTCAACTTAAGTCGTATCTTGCGCAGATTCTCAAAGGTTTCTTCCAAGTCTTGAATCAGGGTGTCCTTGCTCTTGCTCTTGACCACTATATCATCCATATAGGCTTCTACATTTCTGTGTATCTGTGGCTCAAAAATAGTGTGCACCACCCTTGCAAATGTTGAGCCTGCATTCTTCAATCCAAAGGGCATGCATACGAAGCAATATGTGCCACATGGAGTAATGAATGCAGTCTTCTCCTCATCTTCTTCGGCCATGAAAATCTGGTGGTAACCTGAGTATGCATCGAGAAATGAAAGCAACTCACATCCAGCCGTGGAGTCAACAATCTGGTCGATGCGCGGCAAGGGAAATGGATCCTTAGGACAAGCTTTATTCACATCGGTGAAGTCTATACAAAGTCTCCACTTCCCATTAGCCTTGCGCACGACAACTGGATTGGCCAACCACGTGGGATGTAGTACACCTCTAACCAGGCCTGCTGCTTCCAACTTCTTGATTTCTTCGGCGATGAATTCTTGGCGCTCCACGGCTTGCTTCCTGACCTTCTGCTTGACGGGCCGCGCATGAGGACAAACATCAAGCTTGTGCTCAATTACCTTCCTGGGAACGCCGGGGATATCAGACGGTTGCCACGCAAACACGTCCACATTCGCCCGCAGGAAGGCAACGAGCGCGCTTTCCTATTTGGGGTCGAGTGTAGCACTGATGGTGAAGGTACCACCAGTGCCGTCCTCCTTGGCGGACACCTTCTTGGTTGCCGGTGGAGATGCCATTCCTTTCTTTCACTTGCTGGTGGAGCTCGATGGTGCGTCCTCGACGGCAGCGCAGCACTCCGAGGAGGTGCGTTTGCCGGAGTGGGCCGCAGAGCTCTTGCCGGACTTGGTCCTGGTCTTCCCCCCGGGAGCTTCAGCGGCAAGTGTTTTGCTGTCTGCCACGGCTGCTGCATCCGGTAGATCTTGTCGGCGCAAATAAGCGCATCTTTCTTGTCGCCGGGGACAGAGATGACGCTTATCTGCCCTGGCATCTTGAGCATGTTGTATGCGTAGTGGGAAGCTGCCATGAACTTGGCGAGCGCAGGACGGCCAAGTATCCCATTGTATGGCAACGGGATATCGGCAACGTCAAACGTGATCCTCTCCATCCTGAAGTTGAGCTCTCCACCAAAGGTCACTAGCAGCGTAACCTTCCCCTTCGGCTTGCTCCTTCCCGGGTTGATTCCTTGGAACGTCCCGGTTTCCTCGAGCTCGCTGTCGGGGATCTGCAGTTTCTTGATCACAGCGGAGGAGATCATGTTGAGGCCGGCCCCGCCGTCAACCAACATCTTGGTGACCTTGAGGTTGCGGATAGTTGGTGAAACCAACATCGGCAAGCACCCGACCGCGGTTGTGCGGTCAGGGTGATCCTCAAGGTCGAAGATGATGGGCGTGCCGGACCATTTCAGGAGCCTGCGCGACTCGACGGGTGGCTCCGCTGCATTCACTTCCCGCACCCATTGCTTGAGTTGGCGGTGGGAAGTGTGCAGAAAGGCACCTCAATCGACGCACAGAACTTCTGTGGCCTTCTGGAACTCCTGCTCGCTGTTGTCTCCTTCATCCATATCCTCGTCATCGTCCTCGTCCTCATCCTTGTCGCGGCCCCGGGGAGGTCTGTCTCCTTGCCGCTGCTTGGCCTTGCGTGGCGTCCTCCCCGGCCATTGAATGGCCGCTTCTTGCTGGGTTCTCCTCCGCCTCCTTGGGCCTTCTCCTTGTCGCGACGCTCGTATTCAGCCTTCTGCTGTTCTACGAGGTACTCTACCCTCTTGCAGTTCTGGAGATCGTGGCCCTTGGTGCGGTGGATCTTGCAGTACTGCTTGTCGGAGCCGTCCTGCATGTCGGCTGCCGCTATAGGGGCGGGCTCCTTGCCGGAGCCACCAGCCTGTGTCTTCTTGGCGGGAGCCTCCTTGCCGGACTGCTCGACAACCAGTACCTCCTTGCTCTTCTTTTTCCTGTTGTTCCGCCACCGGCCTTTCCTTGCCGGGGCGGCATCCTCACTGTCACTTCCTCCTGCGCCGGTATCCTCTCCGGGGAGTCTTCTCCCCTCTTCGGCACGTGCACATTTGTCAGCCAGAGCGTAAAGCTCGCTGACGTCTCGGATCTTGGTCATGGCCATCTCCTCCCTCATCCGGCGGTTCCGCACGTTCTGGTGGAACGCGCTGATAACCGCGGCAGGGTGGACATCGGGAATGTTGTGCTGAACGCGGCTGAATCTTTGGATGTATTTGCGCAGGGACTCTCCCTCCTTCTGGGCAAGGATGTGGAGATCGCTCTCCTGGCCGTGGGGTTTGTGGCCGCCAGTGAAGGCGCCAGCAAACTGGTGGCACAAATCCGCCCATGAAGAGATGGAGTTTTCCGGCAAGTGCATAAGCCAAGACCTGACGTTTGGCTTAAGCACGAGCGGGAAATAGTTGGCTAGGATCTTCTCGTCGCGTCCCCCGGCAGCTTGCACTGCTATGGTGTAGATGCTGAGGAACTCCGAGGGGTGTGTCTTTCCGTCGTACTTCTCGGGTACGTCGGGCTTAAAATTCTTCATGCTGAGCCACTGGACTTGCCGCAGCTCTCGGGTGAACGCAGGGCAACCTGCCGCGTACGGCAAGTTGCCTGGTTCACCGGGCGCGTGCACGTCGATAGCGGTCCCAGCACGCTGATCGGACTATCTTCTGGCTTCTCGTCGACGCTCGATGCGAGTTCGAGCGTCCTCTTGCCGCCTGTCGTCGAGGACTTGGCGCTGTGGAGTCGTCGTCGACGTTGATCCGACGGGGCGGCGATTTCTGCTTCCGCGGCAGGGAGTGCACGGTAGTTGCACCCCCGGCGGTCTTGTCACCGTCGGCCTTCGCTTGGTTGACTTGCCGCGGCCGTGAAGTTGCCGGCTGCTGCGGCGCATCGTTGTTGGCGAAGGCGATGAGGCTCTGGATAGTCGCCCTCCAGTCTTCGGCCTTGTCCACCGCTGGAGGGAAGTCGAGGAGCAGCTGAGCCCTGGCCAGGGCTTCTGCTGGAGAGGAGGGAAACGGTGGCGAACGGTGCGAGGAGCGGTACACGCTCGGACTTCTAACCGCGTTAGAAGGAGCATGTTCCCGTCCCGGGGACCGCGCCTTGCTCGTGCCAGGACGTTGGCCTTGAGCGTCCCGTGACTCGCCGGCCTGGCCACGTCCCAGCAGGCGTATGGTACCTCCGGTACCACGTCGCTGCGGGTCTGGCACCTCCTGAGAGGGACGTGGTGCGTGTACGGACACCGAGGCCTTGGAGTTCGCCCGGTCGTCCGTCTTGTCCTTGGACTTGGTGACGCCGTGAGTGTCCCCACCGGCGTCCACCCTTCCGCCGGTGTCTCCCCCACCAACCGTCGGCTCTAGTGGTGGTGGGATCGACGCGGACGGGCCTCCGACCTCCGAAGCCTTCTTCTTCGGAGGCATGTTGATGTAGTCGATGAGGTTGATGAAGTTGCTGAAGGTTGCATCCGCGTGAGCGCCGGTTCAGGTTCGCACAACCTCGACGCCCCCGACCTGGCGCGCAAAAGATGTCGGGGGAAACTGTCATCCCTCGAGCACCTATGGGAGCGGAGCCCCTTCTACGTTGCGGTAAGGGAGCGGAGGGAGCACGGAGAGCAGATCGAGGAGCACACGCGGGCAGTTTACCCAGGTTCGGGCCGCGATGACGCGTAAAACCCTACTCCTGCTTTGACTGTATTTAGTTCTTGGGCTCGGGAGCTTGAAGATCTACAGTGCCAGCTACACCGAGCGTGGGAGTGAGCGAGTTTCTGGGATCGAACCCCCTCTACGTTGTGCATGGGCCTCCTTTTATAGCTCAAAGGGGTCACCGACAGGTGTCAACGTAGAGGAGGGTAAAACTGTAAAATTGGTGGTAGTTGCAACAGTGCATGAATAGTGTATAAATAGTGGATGAACAGTGGTCTTCACCTAACCTTGACGGTGGGGGACAAAGGCATTGAATGCCCGTCGCCGTCGCCCCAAAAAGTGTCCGTCCATGCGTCTCCGTTCGCCACGGTGATAGCTTCGTCACCGCAGCTCGCCACCGTGTACCCTAGGCTGCACAGCCATCCGCCACGTGCCCCTGGAAGGGCCCCAGGGCGACGCGTGGCCAGATGAGCTGGAGCGCAGGCACACAGCATAAGTTCCCCCGGCAAGCACCTTGCCGGTGTCGCAACCTTGCCGGGCCCGGAAGCTTGCCGCCCTCCGGGTCCTGCCGGGGCGCATGATGCGCCACGATATACCTTCTTGAAGTGCCGTTCTTTTGGCCTTCCTGGCAAGCTCTTCTCGCCAGGGTCTTGTGCTGGAATGATAACTTTGAGCCTGGAGCGGCCTTCCTGGCAAGCTCCTCTCGCCGGGGTCTTGTCTCTTAACTTGAATACTTTGTTCTTGAATGGCTTCATAGGGACCAGAGCGGACCTTGGCGAGCGCGTGGTAAGCCCTGCCACGGGAAGCTGCTACTGCCCGTGCACAAGTTGGGGTACTAAGGTACCCCTACCTTAGTACACCGACACAAGTTTGATTCCTAAGCTTTTCATTCGAAACCTTGCATGTGCAGCTGTCAGCCCACAATCTTTGAAGTTGTATGCTCCATGTATCATGTTTGCAATCGAGCAACTCACCAATGAGAAAATTTTCTGGGCTTTTGTTCCGAAGGTTTTCATGTCACCAGTTCGTGGTACTTTGCGCATTGTGAAGGATGTTTGAAAAGGAAAGGAACCTCTTGACACTGCTGCAACTGCGTCTGCATCTGAAAATGCACCGAAGGTCAAAACAACCAGGGTTGAAATCCCTCATGAAAAATATCCATCTCTTTATGAGATGTGCATTCGCACTCAACAAACTTTCAAAAGCTATACCAAGCTGGATAGGAAAGAAAAGTTGGAATTGATGACTGATCTGATTTTGCTTCATAATCATAGTCATCAAATTCTTCTAGATGAGAAGGAAACTAAGAAGCGCTCATGGACTCTATTGAGGAAGCATTATTCTCAAAATAATTTAGCCAAGAAGGGCATTCTGAAGGATTATGATTATCTGGAGTTACTCACTGTTCCGCGGATCCGAAGACAAACTCCAGCTCTCCCACATTGTTCAGCTTCAACGGACCTGTTGTTTGTCGGACATGATGATGACATTGCAGATCTGTACTCTTGTCTTCAAACGAGATATTCATCACTCCAAGTCACCCAGAGCCAAGGCTACCACTTCTGCTTCTGCCTCGACCATTCCTCTCTCTTCGGATTCCAAATCGTCGAGCGGTGTTAATTATGATTATGAGGATTCTCCCACAGAGTAATTCCTTGTGTGTGTTCTCATTCCTTTTTGACACGTGTTGACAAAAAGGGAGAGAATTACATCGAGTGATAGTTTCTCGGGGTTCTTTTGCAGGGTGTTTTCTTTCGCATTTTGCTTTTCCCTTGAACAATTTGCTTCATGAACTTATTGCACCGCTTATGGTGTTGAAATACTCAGACGTCATGTAACATTAATAACCCCCACTTGCAATATTATTTGCTTTGCACTATTTGTTTGCAGTTACCATCGATTGTGTTTTTCCCTTGAATGTTTATCATCCATAGTTATCTTACAGGGAAAAACATCTGCTCCTCGAAGAAGAACATGAAAAGGGGAGAAGTACTCTCAGAGTACTAAATGCTATAACGTTTATGATTCGATATGTATGGACTGTTATATGTCTCTGTCTAACCTTGCATGACGAAATTGTCAGTTCAAACTCTTTTGCCTCTCTTATGAAGGCCATGTGAATCACTGACAAAGTGTTTTCCCTCGAAATTATTTCTTGTATAATCTTTTGTGTTGCAGGGAAATCACGTCCGAAGTCTATCCACACTGAACCACACCTCACTATGTTTTTGTTTTCTTGCTCTGATTGAATCGTATATCCAATATGCAGGAAAACTACATCTTATGTGGATTCAGATTGTATTCTGAGTAAACCTTCATGAAATTTTACCCATCACAAATCTTTGCAAGTATATCTTAACTCTAATTCTCTTCAAAGTTTTGTGAAAGGAATCACCTCAGACACCGCTGAGTGCATTGAAAGGAGTCTAGTATCAAATCTTATTTGAATGCCACTCATACAAAGCATAATCTAGTGTCCCTCCGATTCTTCATGCCCAGTAGCATATCTTTAGGGGGAGAATAATTTATCTTCGTAATTATGTCGCGTCTTTCCTTGTTCTTTGCATTTCATTCCATTCTCTATCTATCCTTCGATGTGATATGTTTTGTCAACAATCATCCAAAAAGGGGGAGATTGTTGGTGCAACATTTGCCTACCTTGTATTTTTGAGATTGTTGACAGAAACAAGCATGGACTTATTTGTTTGCTAGTGCATACAGAGAGAAAAAGTCCATATAGAACCAAATAAAATGTTGTTTCTAGTGTCAAGTTAGAGTAACTTCACCGAAGCATATCTATGTTGCAGTGAAGAATGGGCCATATTTATTGAAGACATATAGCCGAGAAGATTGATGTGAAGAAATTGACCCCTTGAAATTTTACTACTGAAGCGAAGCATTTGACTCGGTACAGTCGTCCGAAGAAATTGACTGCAGCACTGGAGGTCGAAGACAAACTGAAGACGTAGTATTCATTTCATTGTTCTTCTTTCTTCTTTTGAATCATAGGACCTCTGTACTATGAAGAGGGGTATAGGTTCTTGATGCTTAGATCAGCTGTGATGCTTAGCCACAACAAATGAAAGATGTGAGAGCAATCTCTTTGTGTTCTGAGCAAATACTTGCCAGCAAGAGACTGTGATCGTCTTTGATGTGAGAGATTTCTCTTAGACCAGTTAGCATTACTTGCCCCGCAAGCAGTGTTACCTTGTGCTAAAATCCGACCGTTGGACTCGTTTCGTTTGGCCATCGACTGATCCCAATGTCTAATTTGTTCATTTCCCATTTGGGAAGTCTGCGGATATAAATCGCCACCCCGCTCCAACATTGTCAGTCGGCTGCTCCGCTTAAGATTTCTGAGAAGATTGATTTGAGCAACCCCTCTCCAAGTGATTTGAGTTTAAGATCCATAGAGAGAAAAATCAAGAACCCAAACTTAGATAGTGGTTTAGCATCAAAGTAGTTCTCAGTGAGATTTCTTGTACCTATTACTCTTGAGAGCTGTGCATTCTCTATACAGATAGGTTTTGGTTCGAGTGTTGAAGAGTTGTTGTCTTCACCGAACCAGATCTTCAGCAACCAAGAGTGATCGTGGTTCGCGAAGGTCGACCGAAGGTTTGGAGATCGCTGACAAGTATCTACCACGAGAGAAATCAACCTGAGTCTAATCAGCTCTGCGTTGAAGGAGAATAGTCCTTCGGCAGAAGGGTGAACTGGTTTACCAAATCTTTCGGTCACCATCGAGCACCACTTGTTCTATTTTCTTCACTGTATTACTTTCGGTAATCTTTGTGTATGCTCTATGATGATAGTTATCTGATCCTTTCCCGTCTGGTGTAAATCTCCCTTCCTACATATTACTCTGTATTCATTGTTCTTCGTAGCCTCTATTCTCATTCCTCGGTATTTCCTTCTTAGCCTTGATAAAGTTCCCCCTTATGTTTGTTATTCTGTTGGCTTATTCTATTACCATCATCATAGTTAAGCCTATTGTTTACTATGCCCGAATCATTATTGGTGCATATCTTGAAGAATTTGTTCCTCGGTAGCATGCCTATTTGAATTACCTTCCACCGAACTTTATCTCCGCCGCTGTGTTTGGGATCAGTCAAAACTTTTGACAAATTTTTTGAATCTCCCATTCACCCCCTCTCTGGCCGATATACTCTCAGTGCTAACACGTCTCCTCTCATTCATCTGTTCGAAAAATGCCAAACTTCAGGAAATCATTCTCAAATGTTTTTCCCCTTCGCTGGTATCATGTAAAACTACGACAGGTCACCCCTAGCACTGCTTATTGTCATGTCGTGCATCTGTGTTACATATGTGTGCTTTATATTTACTGTTTCTTCCCCCTCTTCTCTCCGGCAGACCCCGAGACCGACGCTGCCCCTGTGATCGACTACGTCACCGACGACCCTCCTTCCTTTGCAGCAGAGCTTCCAGTCAAGCAAACCCCCCTTGGTCAGTCTGATATCACCCATTCAATTCTCTCTCATGCTTGCATTAGATTTTGCTACTGTAATTGACTGTTCCAATTTTGATGCATAGCCTGCTTTTGTAACATGCTATTATACCCTACCTTCTTATCCTAAACTGCATAGTATAGGTTGGTTAGTGATTCGCCGGTGGCCCATCACCTTGTCCCAGTTGCCCCAGCTTATTGATCGATTACTCGATCAATGTCCAGAGCCCAACACAACACCTCACCCCCTTTAGTTGTACAACTGATACGTCTCTAACGTATCTATAATTTTTTATTGTTGCATGCTATTATATTATCCATCTAGGATGTTTTATATGCATTTATGTGCTATTTTATATGATTTTTGGGACTAACCTATTAACCCAGTGCATAGTGCCAGTTTCTATTTTTTCCTTGTTTTTGAGTTTCGCACAAAGGGATATCAAACGGAGTCCAAACAGAACGAAACTTTATGGAGATTTTTCTTGGACCAGAAGACACCAGATGGACTTAAAGTACACGCCAGGGGATCCTCGAGGCGGCCACAAGGGTGGAGGGCGCGCCCAGGGGGGTAGGGCGTGCCCCTACCTTATGACCCCCTCCCCGAGCCTCCCCTGACCTACTTCTTGCGCCTATAAATTCACATATATTCTAGAAACATCAGGACATCCATCGAAACCACTTTCCGCCGCTGTAACCTTCTGTTCTCGCGAGGTCCCATAGGGAGGCCTTTTCCGGTACTCTGCCGGAGGGGGAATCAACCACGGAGGGCATCTACATCAACCCTATTGCCCTTCCGATGAAGTGTGAGTAGTTTACCACAGACCTACGAGTCCATATCTAGTAGCTAGATGGCATGTTCTCTCTCTTTGATCTTCAATACCATGTTCTCCTCGTTTTTCTTGGAGATTTATCTGATGTAATCTTCTTTTGCGGTGTGTTTGTCAAGATCCGATAAATTGTGGGTTTATAATCAGATTATCTATGAATAATATTTGAGTTTCTTCTGAATTCTTTGATGCATGATCTAATATCTTAGTAATTCTCTTCGAACTATCCGTTTGGTTTGGCCAACTAGATTAGTTTTTCTTGCAATGGGAGAAGTGCTTTGCTTCGGGTTCAATCTTGCGGAGCTCAATTCCAGTGACAGAAAGGGACATGACACGTATTGTATTGTTTCCATCGAGGATTACAAGATGGGGTTTTCATCATATTGCTTGAGTTAATTCCGCTAAATCATGTCATCTTTCTTAAAGCGTTACTCTGTTCTTATGAACTTAATACTCTAGATATAGAATTGTTTCGGTCAATGTGTGGAGTAATAGTAGTAGATGCAGGCATGAGTCGGTCTACTTGTCACGGATGTGATACCTATATTCATGTTCATTGCCATAGATGTCGTTATAATTATCCGCTCTTCTATCCATTGCTTGACAGTAATTTGTTCGCCCACCGTAATACTTGCTATCATGAGAGAAGCCTCTAGTGAAACCTATGGCCCCGGGGTCTATTTTACTTCTTATAAGTTTCATATATACTATTTTGCAATCTTTTACTTTCCAATCTTTAAATCAAAAACCTAAAAATATTTACTTTACTTGTTCATCTATCTCTACCAGATCACACTTTTGCAAATAACCTAGAAGGGATTGACAACCCCCTTATAGCGTTGGGTGTAAGTTTGTTGTTTGTTTGTGCAGGTATTTGGCGACTTGTGTGTAATCTCCTACTGGATTGATACCTTGGTCCCAAAAACTGAGGGAAATACTTACTCTACTCTGCTGCATCACCATTTCCTCTTCAAGGGAAAAACCAACGCAAGCAGGAATTTCTGGCGCGGTTGCCGGGGAGATCTACGCCAAGTCAAGTCAAGATTTGTCTTCTTCAACTCACCAATCTTTGGTGCCGTTGATATCTACGTCAAGTCAAGACCCACCAAGTACCCTTCATTAAACTCTCATCTCTTGCATTTACATTAATTGCTATTCTCCTCTCGTTTTCCTCTCCTCCACTTCTAAAACAATTTTCGAAAAGATTTGCCTTTTCTTTGCCCTTCTTTTGTTCCTCGTCCGCTCGCTTTTGTGGTTGCACTCCACCTACCTTGTATTCATGGCTAGCCCTCCTATCATTATTAGCATTCCCGACAATGAAGTTCTCAATTTTAAACAAAGGGAGAGGGAAAATTTAAAAGATGCTTGGTATAGAATTTGTAATGCTCAAAATAGATCTACTCGAAATCAATCTACTGCCATTCTTCTTCGTAATTTTTATGTGGGAGTTACTCCTTGGAATAGATATGTTCTAGATACCATTACCGGAGGGAATTTTTTGGGGAGTCACACTTTTGATTCTAATAATGCCATGATAGACTTGTTAGGACCACCACCTCTTTTTGTTAATGGGACTGCTTTAACTTTGGAACATGTGATGCAAAGACTTGATATTATTAAAAACAAAAAGGCTACTATTGAGATAATTTAAAATTTAGATAAGAAGGTTCATAATCAAATTACTCAATATGGATCTAAGGTAGGGGTTACTATAATTAATCTTAAGGAAAAGGAACCCATAGTCAATGAAAAAATAGATCACAGTTCTATTTGGATAGGCAAACTAGAATATATTATTACCAATTTGGGTTCCGGTTTTTCTTCCATTGAAAATACTCCTACTCCTCCTGCTAAGCTTGCCAAACTTATCTATGTTCCTAAGAATAATGGTGAATCTTCCAGTCAAGAAGATCTCAAATCATTAAGTATTCACCCTGATATTTTTAATATAATTAAGGGACCAACTAGAACGGATGAATTTCTTGATTTATTGCCTAGGAGTTTGATTATTAATAAAACTAAAAAATCCCCTAAGGAAAATAGAGGTATGATTAAAGAATTGCATGCCAAAGATGATAATACCTAGATCTATTTGTGTTTTATGCCTAGCTAAGGGCATTAAACAATAGCGATTGTTGGGATGCAACCCAATTTTATTTTTGCTTTTTACTTTTTGGTTCTGATTTTCAAATTTTACACATTATTACTTCTGTAGTAATTGTCTTTTCGTGTTTTAATTAGTGTTTGAACCAAGTAAGACCTTTGTGATGGCGTACGGTGATCGTTGACTTGATTTTGCTGAAAAACAGAAACTTTTGCGTCCAGCGCAGAAAATTCAATAATTCACTGGAACATCGAAACATTCCGAAATGTTTACACAGAATTGACATACAAATTCACCGCATCGTACATTTTTTTAGAATTTTTAGAGTTACAGAAGTATGCGAAATTTTCAGATTGCTACAGACTTTTCTATTTTTGACAGATTATGTTTTCTATGTGTTGTTTGCTTATTTTGGTGCATCTATGGCTAGTATCGGGGGCTATGAACCATGGAGAAGTTGGAATACAGTAAATATTACACCAATAGAAAATTAGAATAAGATCACAACAATACCGTGAGTGGTTATTTGCTTTGTTTTACTAATGGAGCTCACGAGATTTTCTGTTGTGTTTTGTGTCGCGAAGTTTTCAAGTTTTTGGTAAGGATTTGATGGACTATGGAATAAAGAGTGGCAATAGCCTAAGCTTGGGGATTCACAAGGCACCCCAAGGTAAAATTCAAGGACGGCCAAGAGCCTAAGATTGGGGATGCCCCGGGAAGGCATCCCTGCTTTCGTCTTCATCTATCGGTAACTTTACTTGAGGGTATATTTTTATTCACTACATGATATGTGTTTTGCTTTGGAGCGTCTTGTATGATATATGTCTTTGCTTTTTAGTTTGTCACAATCATCCTTGCTGTACACACCTTTTGAGAGGGACACACTTCAATCGTGATTTATTAGAATACTCTATGTGCTTCATTTATATCTTTTGAGCTAGACAATTTTGCTCTATTGCTTCACTTATATCTTTTCAGAGCACGGCGGTGGTTTTATTTTGTAGAAATTGTTGAACTCTCTTGCTTCACTTATATTATTTTGACAGTCTCTAAAATAGCATGGTAACTAGCTTGGGTTATGAATTTAGTCCTAATATGATAGACATCCAAAGTAGGTATAATAAAGACCTCCATATGACAATTGTGATCGTTTTGAGATATGATGATGGTAATATTAGAATCATGCTAGTAGTAAACAGTAGGGTAGAGAAAATAATTGTGTTAAGGTTTGTGATTCCCGAAGCATGCACGTATGATCTACAAAAAGTGCAACCGAAACGAAATGCTTGTGTCTTGATTGTTCACCTTTGTGTGAAGGTCGGAAGCGCGCGATGGTTAACTCCTACCAACCTCGCCCCTAAGGGCATGCGTAGTAGTACTTTACTTCGAGGGCTAATAAATCTTTAGCAATAAGTATGTGAGTTCTTTATGACTAATGTTGAGCCCATGGATTATACGCACTCTCACCCTTCCACCTTGCTAGCCACTCTAGTGCTGCGTAACTTTTGCCGGTGCATAAAACCCTCCTTATACCTTCCTGAAAACAGCCACCATACCTACTTATTATGGCATTTCCATAGCCATTCCGAGATATATTGCCATGTAACTCCATTGTTCCTTTATTTATGACACACTTCATCATTGTCATATTGATTTGCATGATCATGTAGTTCACATAGTATTTGTGGCAAGGCCACCGTTCATATTTTTTATACATGTCACTCATGGTCATTGCACATCCCGGTACACCTTCAGAGGCATTCATATAGAGTCATATCTTTGTTCTAGCATCGAGTTGTAATATCGCGTTGTAAGTAAATAAAAGTGTGATGACCATCATTATTAGAACATTGTCCCATGTGAGGTTCTCAGAAATAAAAGAGGCCAATGAAGCCCAAATAAACAAAGATGCCAAAGAAGCCCACCAAAAAAAGAGCCAAAAGAGCCCAAAAAAGAGAAAATAAAAAATGAGAGAAAAAAGAGAGAAGGGACAATGTTACTATCTTTTTCTACACTTGTGCTTCAGAGTAGCACCATGTTCTTCATGATAGAGAGTCTTCTATGTTGTCACTTTCATATATTAGTGGGAATTTTCGTTTTAGAACTTGGCTTGTATATTCCAATGATGGGCTTCCTCAAATGCCCTAGGTCTTCATGATCAAGCAAGTTGAGGCACACCCACTAGTTTTCTTTTTGAGCTTTCATACACTTATGGCTCTAGTGCATTTGTTACAAGGCAATCTCTACTCGCTCACATTAATATCAATTGATGGACATCTCCATAGTCCATTGATTTGTCGAGTTGATGTGAGACTTTCTCCCGACTTTTTTTCTATTACCACCTTCTATTCCACCCATAGTGCTATATCCATGGCTCACGCTCATATATTGCGTGAAATATTGAAAAAGCTGAAGCGTGTTAAAAAGTATGAACCAAATGCTTGGCTCACACCGGGGTTGGGCATGATCACCTTGTGTTGAGAACAGGGAGCATAATAATACTATATGATTTTGTAGGGATAACTTTCTTTGGCCATGTTATTTTTGAAGCTTTATGATTTACTATCTAGTATGCTTAGAATATTATTGTTCTCATGTCAACATAAACTTTTTCTTGAAACTTATGGATCTATACTTTCATACCACTTTAAAGAAGAATTACATTGATAAATATGATGGGTAGCATTCCACATAAAAAAATCCATTTTTATCATTTACCTACTAGAGGACGAGCATGAATTAAGCTCGGGGATGCTTGATACGTCTCCAACGTATCTATAATTTTTTATTGTTCCATGCTATTATATTATCCATCTAGGATGTTTTATATGCATTTATATGCTATTGTATAAGATTTTTGAACTAACCTATTAACCCAGTGCCAGTTTTTGTTTTTTTCCTTGTTTTTGAGTTTCGCCGAAAAGGAATATCAAATGGATTCGAAACGGAACAAAACTTTACAGAGATATTCCTTGGACCAGAAGACACCAGATGGACTTGGAGTACACGCTAGGGGATCCTCGAGGCGGCTACAAGGGTGGAGGGTGCGCCCAGGGGGTAGGGCGCGCCACCCTACCCTGTGGGGCCCCCGAGCCTCCCCTGACCTACTTCTTCCGCGTATAAATTCGCATATATTCCAGTAACATTAGAACATCCATCTAAACCACTTTTCCGTCGCTGTAACCTTCTGCTCTGGTGAGATCCCATCTGGAGAAATTTTTCGGTAATCTGCCTAGGGGGAATCAACCACGGTGGGCATCTACATCAACCCTATT
This sequence comes from Secale cereale, assembly GCA_902687465.1. NCBI lineage: Eukaryota > Viridiplantae > Streptophyta > Magnoliopsida > Poales > Poaceae > Secale > Secale cereale. The sequence goes on along the minus strand of LR738710.1, from coordinate 124,581,715 downwards.
GCCCTTCCGATGAAGTCTGAGTAGTTTACCACAGACCTACGGGTCCATAGCTAGTAGCTAGATGGCTTCTTCTCTCTTTTATCTTCAATACCATGTTCTCCTCGTTGTTCTTGGAGATCTATCCGATGTAATCTTCTTTCGGTGAGTTTGTCAAGATCCGATGAATTGTGTGTTTATGATCAGATTATCTATGAATAATAGTTTGTTTTGAATTCTTTTATGCATGATCTAATATTTTAGTAATTCTCTTCAAACTATCGCTTTGGTTTGGCCAACTAGATTGGTTTTTATTGCAATGGGAGAAGTGCTTTGTTTTGGGTTCAATCTTGCGGTGCTCAATCCCAGTGACAGAAAGGGACATGAGATGTATTGTATTGTTGCCATCAAGGATAACAAGATGGGGTTTTCATCATATTGCTTGATTTAATTCCGTTACATCATGTCATCTTGCTTAAAGCATTACTCCGTTCTTATGAACTTAATACTCTAGATGTAGAATCGTTTCGGTTGATGTGTGGAGTAATAGTAGTAGATGCAGACAGGAGTCGGTCTACTTGTCACGGACCTGGTGCCTATATTCATAATCATTTCCATAGATGTCGTTATAATTATCCGCTCTTCTATCTATTGCTTGACAGTAATTTGTTCACCCACCGTAATACTTGCTATCATGAGAGAAGCCTCTAGTGAAACCTATGGGCCCCGTGTTTATTTTACATCTTATAAGTTTCAGATCTACCATTTTGCAATCTTTTACTTTTCAATCTATTAATCAAAAACCCAAAAATATTTACTTTACTAGTTCATCTATCTCTATCAGATCTCACTTTTGCAAATAACCTAGAAGGGATTGACAACCCCTTTATACCATTGGGTGCAAGTTTGTTGTTTTTTTGTGCAGGTATTTGGTGACTTGTGTGTAATCTCCTACTGGATTGATACCTTGGTTCTCAAAACTGAGGGAAATACTTACTCTCCTTTGCTGCATCACCCTTTCCTCTTCAAGGGAAAAATCAACGCAAGCTCAAGAGGTAGAAATGACTCCGGAGAGTTACTATCGAGTGCCGAGGGTGATACCTCATACATAAATTCTGATGAGGTCTCTGTAGTGTAGTTAAATGGTCATGGTCTACGAAGGGTGATTCCTCCTTCACAACTCCCGATAACGACTCTGTCATGCAACACCTCAAGTGTGAACCCTTTGAGGGTGATTCCTCCAAGTTTCCCTTGAGGGTCAAATCGAGTAGAATCCATCATGGGTTTTGCACCTTGATGTTTTGGACACACGACTACCTTAACTTCACTTCACTCCCTTGTTAAAGTTGGGTCAACCCCGAGGTGTACCCGTGAGAGATACCTGTGAAAGTGGGCGGGCCCGGAGAGCAACCGCGAGAGTTACTTTGGCGGTTGATTGTTAAGAGGTACCGCCCTGGTTGTGGTGGTAGCTCCGGACTTGTCCCGACAGCTGTATTTGATCTGAGTTGGTGATACGACTCAAATAGCTTTGAGTCGATTTTATGGGGTGGACCTAATCTTTCACTCACTCAAAGAGCTATCAGAATAAACTTGATCGAGCAGATGAATTAGAACAGTCCAAATATATATAGATGTAGTTGTGATTCTGTCGTTAAGTAGTAGTAGCTAGCTATACCAGATGGATTAGTAGATGTAGGATGGTATGTGTGTAGATCGTATAGTAACTAGAGGGATTGTAGTGGATGGAGGAAAACTATGGGGTAATATGTAGCGACCACGATCCGAATGGACCGAAGTCTCTGTGTTCTGTGTCATACCTGGATCGGTAATGCTGACACACATGGTACTTGAAGGATTTATAAAAGAGTGGCAATCACACACTTATTACATCGAATGTCTCCAATGAGAACTTATTACTAAAATCTATGGCTTAAGGCCATCTAACAAAATAACAGCGGAAGTCTTGGAAGATAAGTGAGTCCATCAACTCCAACGGCATAGCTGAGTGCATGACAAACGACCTAGCACGTCTTATTCCTCGTCTGAAAAGTCTGCAACGTAATATGTTGCAGCCCGAAAACGGGTCAGCACATGGAATATGCTGTCAAGATAACACAGAGGATGCAAGTAACAGAATAAAGGCTATACTATATGCATATTTGGCTGGTGGAGGCTCTAAGGTTAAAGTTTTTGCGTAAAGCCAATTTTTCCCTACAACAAAGGAATACATTTTATTTTTAACTATCATGATAGTTGAAACATCATTGAGAAGGTACCTCCAACTCAATCCCAAATTAAAGTTATCATTAACCGAACAAATTAAATTATAGAGTGATGAGATCAACCAATAATTCAAGTACCAGATACTCAAGATGTCCATAATCGGGGACACGGCTAATCATGACCAGTTTGTACACTATGCAGAGGTTTGTGCACTTTTCCCACAAGACTCGATCGCCTCCGTTTGGTTTCTCGCACTGCATGGTGTTTGAGAAATGGATGACCGAGACATAGTCCTTCCGAAGAGGTCCCCTTAACCAGATAGATAGGCCGGTACACCTACAATCCCTCTACATCTTCTAGCCCATCATGGAAAGGTTACCTACAACTTACTCAACTATGCCAGAGCCCATATTGGCATGTGGCTGCACATGGAAGTTTCTAGCATGAATAGTTTTATGATCCCTTTGAGCCTGGGTGGCACTCCATAGGAAAAATCTCATGGAACCCCGGGATTTCCTAGGACAACACTGGATTCTCCAGGTGCCCTGCAACCAATCCACCCAGATGTGTATTCAAGTAGCCACCTTAAGTTGAATCCTTAATTAACAACTCACATCTGTCATGGATTTCTCTCAAACCCAAACCACGTCTACGAGCATAGCATAGCAACCTAAGCAAACGTAGAAGTAACTCCCAAGGGTTTGAAAATAATGCAGGTAATAGGTTCTACCACAATCTACTTCCTAGTCCCAGAAGATAAGAGATCCTACTTATGCAATGTGTGAGGGTTTGATCTAATGCATAAAACTGGGTAATAAAAGGTATGATCAAAGTGTTACTTGCCTTGTTGACGATTCGCAAAACCTAGAGACTCGTAGTAGCACGCTTCACGGTCCCGGTATTCTATCGCAAGAAAACAGTAGCATACATAAGCAAACAAGCAAAGATGCACAAACAAAACTCCAAAAGATAAGACCTAACCAGAAAGTTCAACTAAAGAACTCCGGTTTGCAAAAAGAATCAAATCGAAAGAAGCAACGAAACTCAAACTGCGAAAGAAACGAGCTCCGGTTACTAATTGATCTAAAGTCAAATTTTACAGCAGCCAAGACTTTGTTCAAGTTGGTTAAACGGAAAGAGGGCATCGAGACGAAGATCTGGGATTTTGAATCACCTGATTCCGACTCTCGAGCGAAAAGAAAAACGAAAAACAAGATCAGGGCAGAAATCGCGATCGAAATAATCGCGGATAAAAACCACGAAAACGAAAAACTGACAAACAGGCTAACGAACGAACGTTCGCTGTATGCGGTTAACGGACGAACAGCGTTCGTTAAAACGAACGTACGGACGAACGTCCGCTAAATAACTAAACCGGAGAAAAACCGATCTAAATCTAAAAAAACGAATCTAGGGTTTTTGTAAAAAAAAACCGATCGGTTCTTTAGGAAAAACCGACGGCAGCGGCGGAATCTACCTCGGCGGTGGCGAACTCCTGGCAGACGGCGGCGGCGGGTCCGGCGGCGGTGGCGGCGGCGGCGTGCGACGGCATGCGGCGGCGGCGCGACGGCGAGCGTGCGGCGGCGGCGCGGGGTTTCAGGGCGGCGGGCCGGGGCGCTAGGGTTTCAGCGGCGGTGGGCTGGCGGCTAGCGGGCCGGGGGCGCTGCTTATAAAGGCCAGAGTCCTGGCCACTTATGGCCCGGAGTCGGTTCGTCCCCCTTTTTTTTAAAAGAGTCCTGTCGTAGCAAAACTAACGAAAGAAATACTAAACAGACTCCAAAAATCACAAAATAAATTTTCACCGTCCTCTAATAAAATTTAGGACAAAGTGAACATTTTTCCCGGACCTAACTGAAATTTTGAAAAACGCGCATTTTTTCTATGCAAATAAAATCGCAAATAAATCCAGAAAAAATACCAAAAGTGGTTTTAACCTTTTTCCTCCAATATTTCTGTTATTTTGGAGAAGTCATATTATCTCCGCTCACATATTGTATTTAGAAATATTTGTAGGAGATAAAAATAATTGAAACCAACACTCTCCTTGTACCGGTATTCGAGTGAACTCAAATACGAAAACGGTAGAATTCCCAACTCTCTCCGTAGGTCCTTGAGTTGCTTAGAATTTCGAGGATCGCCACGATCAAAATGCAAATAAACATGCAATGCAATATGATCTATGTATAACATTCCAAATTGAAAATTTGGGATGTTACAAACCTACCCCCCTTAGAATGAATCTCGCCCTCGAGATTCGACTTGGCTAGAGAACAAGTGTGGGTGGTCCTTGCGTAGATCATCTTCTCGTTCCCAGGTGGCTTCTTCCTCGGTGTGGTGACTCCACTGAACTTTGCAAAACTTGATAACCTTATTGCGGGTGACTCTACTCGAGAATTCGAGAATCTTAACAGGCTTCTCTTCGTAAGTCAGATCACTATCCAACTAAATTGCTTCCAGGGGTACTGTGTCTCTAAGCGGGATATCGGCCATCTCCGCATGGCACTTCTTAAGCTGCGAAACATGAAACACGTCGTGCACTCCTGACAGTCCTTCATGCAATTCCAACTTACAGGCAACCTCTCCCATGCGTTCCAAAACACGGTAAGGTCCCACAAATCTCGGGGCTAGCTTTCCTTTAACTCTGAAACGTTTAACTCCTCATAGAGGCGATACTCTCAGGTACGCTCTGTCTCCGATCTCATAGGCTATCTCCTTGCGCGTCGAGTCTGCATAACTCTTCTGCCTGGACTGAGCTACCTTCAATCTATCTCGAATCAACTTCACCTTCTCCTCAGACTCTTTGATCGTGTCTGGTCCTAAAAACTGTCGGTCTCCAACTTCATCCCACATTAACGGTGTTCGGCATCTCCTTCCATACAATGCCTCGAACGATGCCATCTTATCATCCCAACTAGATCCATAATCTAACGCACAGTCTCTCAACATGTCCTCCAGGATCTGGTTGACTCTCTCGGCCTGTCCATCGGTCTGCGGATGAAACGCTGTGCTGAATTCCAGCCTCGTTCCCAAAGTTTGGTGTAGCTGATGCCAAAACTTTGAGGTGAATTGTGTTCCTCTATCTGATACAATGGTCCTCGGAACTCCGTGCAGACATACTATCCTGGTCATGTATATCTTTGCCAACTTTGCACTGGTGTATGTGGTTTTCACGGGGATAAAATGGGCTACCTTCGTCAATCGATCCACCACTACCCAGATTGAGTCATATCCCGCTTTGGTCTTGGGCAATCCGGTGATAAAAATCCATGCCAAGCTTCCCCCACTTCCATTCGGGTATCGGCATAGGCTGTAGCAATCCTGCTGGCTTCCGATGTTCCGCCTTTACTCTCTGGCATACATCACATACGGCTACATACTCGGCAATATCCTTCTTCATTCCCGTCCACCAAAAACGTTCCTTCAAATCCAAATACATCTTGGTGTTTCCGGGGTGTATCGAGTATGGCGAATCATGTGCTTCCTGCAGTATCAACTTCCTAATCTCCGGGTCGTTGGGCACATAGATTCGATCCTCAAACCACAAGGTGTCGTGTTCGTCCTCACGAAATCCCTTGGCTTTTCCTTCACTCATCCTTTTCCTTATCTCGGCAATTTCCTTGTCATCCCTCTGGGCTTCACGTATCTTTCCCAGCAATGTTGACTGAACCTCCAACGTTGCAACGAAACCTCTAGGAAGTATCTCCAAACGAAGCTCCCTGAGATGTTCTGCTAGCTCCTGTGGCAATCCCCCTTTTATTAGGGTATTTGCATAACTCTTCCGGCTCAAAGCGTCTGCAACGACGTTGGCCTTTCCTGGATGATAGTGCAGCTTCATATCATAATCCTTTATAAGCTCCAAACATCTCCTTTGTCTGAGATTCAGCTCCTTCTATGTGAAAATGTACTTCAAACTCTTGTGATCCATGTACACATCACAACGATTTCCAATAAGGAAATGTCTCCAGGTTTTCAGTGCGTGCACTACAGCTGCTAACTCCAGATCATGCGTCGCGTAATTCAACTCGTGCGGTCGCAGTTGTCGAGATGCATAGGAAACAACTCTTCCATCCTGCATAAGTACTCCTCCAAGTCCTAAGTGTGAAGCATCACAATAAACTTGGAAATCCTTGCGTATATCTGGCAATATCAGCACTGGGGCTGTCGTCAATCGTTTCTTCAACTCCTGAAAACTTTCTTCACACTCTTCAGTCCAATCGAACTTCATCTCCTTCTTCAACAATGCCGTTATTGGCTTTGCAATCTTGGAGAAATTTTCTATGAACCTCCGGTAGTATCCCACGAGTCCAAGAAAACTACGGATCTCTCCAACTGAAGTGGGTGCCAACCACTCCGTGACTGCCTGCACCTTGACGGGGTCCACTGCTATACCTTCTCCCGATATAACATGCCCTAGGAATCCGACTTCCTTCAACCAAAACTCGCATTTGCTAAACTTGGCATACAACTGACGTTCTCTAAGCTTCTCCAATACCAAACGCAAATTCTCTACATGTTCCCCTTCATCCTTCGAGTACACCAGAATATCATCTATGAATACCACGACGAACTTATCCAAGAACTCCATGAACACCTTGTTCATCATACGCATGAAATAGGCGGGCGCGTTAGTCAATCCAAATGACATAACCGTATACTCATATAGCCCGTACCGTGTGGTGAAGGCTGTCTTAGGTATATCCTTCTCTCGGATCTTCAATTGGTGGTATCCAAATCGTAGATCTATCTTGGAGAATACTTTCGCTCCTTGGAGTTGGTCAAACAAATCATTGATCATCGGCAGCGGGTACTTATTCTTAATAGTCACTTCATACAGCGCACGATAATCAATGACCATTCTTAATGATCCATCCTTCTTCTCGACCAAAAGCACTGGGGCTCCCCAAGGTGATGAACTTCGGCGAATGAAACCTTTCTCCAATAACTCCTTAATCTGCTTCTTAATCTCCTCCAGATCATTTGCTGGCATCCGATACGGTCTCTTAGATATTGGTCCGGTGCCAGGAAACAACTCTATCAAAAACTCAATATCTCTATCCGGTGGCATGCCAGGTAACTCCTCTGGAAACACATCCGGATAATCCTTTACTACTGGCACTTCCTCCGGAACAACTCCTGTGAGAGAATGCACTTGGGTCCTTATAGGCGAATGCCTAGATAAATACTTAATCCTTTTTCCCTCCGGGGTGGTGAGCAAAATAGACTTACTGGCACAATTGATATTACCTCCATACTTCGATAGCCAATCCATACCTAATATCACATCCAATCCTTATGACTCCAGAACGATTAGGTCGGAGGGGAAAGTATGTCGTCCTATGATCAATGGCGTCTGAAAACATCCTTGGTGTGCCATATACTCTGCTCCTGGTGAACTTACTAACATGGGGGTCTTAAGAACTTGGGTGGACATCCTATGTCTATTCACGAATCCCCTAGAAATGTATGAATGCGATGCCCCAGTATCGAAAAGAACTATTGCGGTAAATGTATTAACCAAAAACTTACCGACAACAGCATCTGGTTGCTCTTCTACCTCCTCCACGGTCACATGGTTCACTTGTCCTTTGTTGAACGGGTTGGGCTTCTTCCCGGCGCTTCCATTACCGTTCCCATTCTTAGCTTCAGGGCAGTCCGTGGCATAATGTCCATTCTTCCCACACTTGAAACAGGTGATATGGCTGAAATCCTTCTTAGCGGGTGTGGACGGGGTAGAGTGGCTCTGGCTACTACTTGGTCCATTCCCATTTCCATTTCCATTCTTAGGGCCATTGTGGTTGTGGGGTATTCCATGGTTATGGGTATACCCTCCCGAATTCGGAGTGAATCGGGGCTTCTGCTGGGCTCCAGAATTATTCCTTCCTTGTCCATAGTTCCTCTTGCGGCTTTCAATCTGCTGCTGCTTCCCTTCAATCATAAGAGCTTTATCTACCAACTCCTGGTATTTGTTGAAGGTTGCCACCATCAACTGTACGCTCATCTCATCATTCAGCCCTTCCAAAAATCTCTCCTGCTTAGCGGCATCTGTGGCCACATCATCTGGGGCATAACGAGATAGGGTACTAAACTCATCCACGTACTGAGCAACAATACGGTTTCCTTGGCGCAAGTTGCGAAACTCCCGCTTCTTCATGCTCATAGCTCCAGTTGAGACATTGGCAGTACGGAAAGCTTGCTGAAACTGCTCCCAAGTGACATTGGCTATAGGGAAAGTGGCTGTGTAACTCTCCCACCATCTTGCGGCTGATCCAGACAACTGGTGTGCGGCAAATCGCACTTTCTCAGCGTCAGAGCAATTGGCGGTGGTCAAATCCCTTCCAATCTTGCGTAGCCAGTCATCAGCCACTCTTGGTTCGATGCTGCTAGCAAACACTGGTGGTTGCAACCTTAACAAACATGTCAGGTTGTCCATGGGTGGTGGTGGCGGAGGGTTGTTGTTGTTGTTGTTGTTCTGGTTGTTCTGAGTGTTCTGGACAAGTAGTTGCATCAAGGTGTTCTGCTGCTGGATCAACTGGGTGAGCTCAGGGGGAAACTCAAATCCGGGCTTACGTCTTTGAGGCATCTGATGGGTGTAGATATTAGAACATAATTGAGGTCTAAGGGAAAATCACTACCCATATGCAAATGAGACAAACACAATCATATCACACCAATCAATTTCAAGCAAGATCTTACAAATCTAGCTACCATTACAAAGAGTGCTCTAAATACTACTGTGTTGGGGTAAACTACTAGTCATAGGGTGGTCTTCTAAAAATATTGATCGGCGGCAGACTCCAGGATGTCTGCTCCAGCTTCATCTTCATAGTCTTCGTCTTTACTATCATCGGGTTCTGAATCCGTGTCGTCGATGATAATGTAATCTCCAGGAAAAATCTCCTTGGGTTCTTCTTCCTCTTCTTCACCTCCTGGTGCTAGATCTCCCATGAATACTCCTAGCTTCCTTGTCAAATCATCATTCTTCTCCACTAGTATCAATATCTCCTCCTCGTATTTGTCACGAGTAGACTTAAGTTCTTCTTCTAGCTTCAAATTCCTGTTTAGTGCCTTCTTCAATTCTATCAACCCAGCATACATCTGGTGCTCCTGTCGTCGAATGTGTTGGTTCAACTCCTGGATGAACGCGGAAATGGACCTATCCTTCCCGGTGCTGATCATATCCCAACGCTCATCTCGCCGTCCACAAATCTGGTAGATGGTGTCCTTCAACTCCTGCTTGTAGACTTCTCCGATCCTTCCCATCGTGATGTGGGCTGCCATACTCTTGCCTAGGCTCCAGGTTGGCACATCAAAAGAAAACTCTATTGGCTTAGTGGATGGTGCGAAGGTTCTTCCGGGAATTTGAACTTGAATGCTCCATCGCTCCTCTTCTGGTAAGGTGGCGGTGTAGGTCCCGGTAAAGCTTGGTATTCCTATGTTCAGGTACCTAGTGACTTCCTTCAAGTGTCGTCCAAAAGGTGTGTCTTCATCCGGTTGAGTGAACTTGTTCCTTGGGTCCACCATCCTAAAGAAATAGAAAATGGAGAGAAGTCAGAAATGAGTAGCATGTTGTAGCGACCATGATCCGAATGGACCGAAGTCTCTGTGTTCTGTGTCATCCCTGGATCGGTAATGCTGACACACATAGTACTTGAAGGATTTATAACAAAGTGGCAATCACACACTTATTACATTGAATGTCTCCAATGAGAACTTATTACTAAAATCTATGGCTTAAGGCCATCTAACAAAATAACAGCGGAAGGCTTGGAAGATAAGTGAGTCCATCAACTCCAACGGCATAGCTGAGTGCATGACAAGCGACCTAGCACGTCTTATTCCTCGTCTGAAAAGTCTGCAACGTAATATGTTGCAGCTCGAAAACGGGTCAGCACATGGAATATGCTGGCAAAATAACACAGAGGATGCAAGTAACAGAATAAAGGCTATACTATATGCATATTTGGCTGGTGGAGGCTCTAAGGTTAAAGTTTTTGCGTAAAGCCAATTTTTCCCTACAACAAAGGAATACATTTTATTTTTAACTATCATGGTAGTTGAAACATCATTGAGAAGGTACCTCCAACTCAATCCCAAATTAAAGTTATCATTAACCCAACAAATTAAATTATAGAGTGATGAGATCAACCAATAATTCAAGTACCAGATACTCAAGATGTCCATAACCGGGGACACGGCTAATCATGATCAGTTTGTACACTATGCAGAGGTTTGTGCACTTTTCCCACAAGACTCGATCGCCTCCGTTTGGTTTCTCGCACTGCATGGTGTTTGAGAAATGGATGACCGAGACATAGTCTTTCCGAAGAGGTCCCCTTAACCAGATAGATAGGCCGGTACACCTACAATCCCTCTACATCTGCTAGCCCATCATGGAAAGGTTACCCACAACTTACTCAACTATGCCAGAGCCCATATTGGCATGTGGCTGCACACGGAAGTTTCTAGCATGAATAGTTTTATGATCCCTTTGAGCCTGGGTGGCACTCCATAGGAAAAATCTCATGGAACCCCGGGATTTCCTAGGACAACACTGGATTCTCCAGGTGCCCTGCAACCAATCCACCCAGATGTGTATTCAAGTAGCCACCTTAAGTTGAATCCTTAATTAACAACTCACATCTGTCATGGATTTCTCTCAAACCCAAACCACGTCTACGAGGATAGCATAGCAATCTAAGCAAACGTAGAAGTAACTCCCAAGGGTTTGAAAATAATGCAGGTAATAGGTTCTACCACAATCTACTTCCTAGTCCCACAAGTTAAGAGACCCTACTCATGCAATGTGTGAGGGTTTGATCTAATGCATAAAACTAGGTAATAAACGGTATGATCAAAGTGTTACTTGCCTTGCTGACGATTCGCAAAACCTAGAGACTCGTAGTAGCACGCTTCACAATCCGGGTATTCTATCGCAAGCAAACAGTAGCATATATAAGAAAACAAGCAAAGATGCACAAACAAAACTCCAAAATATAAGATCTAACCAGAAAGTTCAACTTAAGAACTCCGGTTTGCAAAAAGAATCAAATCGAAAGAAGCAACGAAACTCAAACTGCGAAAGAAACGAGCTCCGGTTACTAATTGATCTAAAGTCAAATTTTACAGTAGCCAAAACTTTATTCAAGTTGGTTAAATGGAAAGAGGGCGTCGAGATGAAGATCTCGGATTTTGAATCACCTAATTCCGACTCTCGAGTGAAAAGAAAAATGAAAAACAAGATCAGGGCAGAAATCGCGATCGAAATAATCGCGGATAAAAACCACGAAAAAGAAAAACTGACGAACAGGCTAACGAACGAACGTTTGCTGTCTGCGGCTAACGGACGAACAACGTTCGTTAAAATGAACATACGGACGAACGTCCGGTAAATAACTAAATCGGAGAAAAACCGATCTAAATCTAAAAAAACGGATCTAGGGTTTTTCTAAAAAAACCGATCGGTTCTTTAGGAAAAACCGACGGTGGCGGCGGCATCTACCTCGGCGGCGGCGGCGGGTCCGGCGGCAGTGGCGGCTGGCGGCTAGCGGGCCGGGGGCGTTGCTTATAAAGGCCAGAGTCCTGGCCACTTACGGCCCGGAGTCAGTTCGTCCCCCCCTTTTTTTAAAGAGTCCTGTCGTAGCAAAACTAACGAAAGAAATACTAAACGGACTCAAAAAATCCCAAAATAAATTTTCACCGTCCTCTAATAATATTTAGGACAAAGTGAACATTTTTCCCGGACCTAAATGAAATTTTGAAAAAAGCGCATTTTTCCTATGCAAATAAAATCGCAAATAAATCCACAAAAATACCAAAAGTGGTTTTAACCTTTTTCCTCCAATATTTCTGTTATTTTGGAGAAGTCATATTATCTCCGCTCACATATTATATTTAGAAATATTTTTAGGAGAAAAAAATAATTAAAACCAACACTGTCCTCGTACCGGTATTCGAGTGAACTCAAATACGAAAACGGTAGAATTCCCAATTCTCTCTGTAGGTCCTTGAGTTGCTTAGAATTTCGAGGATCGCCACGATCAAAATGCAAATAAACATGCAATGCAATATGATCTATGTATAACATTCCAAATTGAAAATTTGGGATATTACTGTAATGCCTAGGATGGGACTATACCTCCTACGTGTCGAGGCACGACTTAAAGGTATAAGCCCATTCTGGAATGATCGCAAGTTCGGTATCTTTGCACGACTCATGTAAAAATAGGGATGAAATTGCAAAAGGATAGTTGGCTTACACTCGCCACGTCACACAATACATTACATAAACAAAACATCATCCAAATAACATCATAACCCTACTACGGGTGAAGATCCAAATGAAAGATACCAAATACATAAAGCCATAGGTTCAAATCGCCCCTAGTATAAACCACTACTGATCATCGGGATAGTGCACATAGTATCGACTGCGTTCTTCATCGTACTCCCAGTACAGCTCTGCGCCGTCACCTAAGTAGTTCACCATAGTACCTGCATCTGGTGTGGTGTAGAATCTGTGAGCCACGGAGGACTCAGCAATCCCGTTCCCGGGTAACAGAACTATCTAAGCCTTGGGTGTGGAACAAGGCTGAAGAAAGATGAAAGGTTGCAGCTGCACTTGCACTAGCTTACGTATTAAGAGCGAGAAGAGAGGTGCCACGAGCGATAAAATGATCACGAAGTGATCCTATCTAAGCACGTCAATCATAACCCAACCGTGTTCACTTCCCGAACCCCTTTCGGAAAATGACCGTCACGGTTACTCACGCTGGTAGTGTATTCTGAACATGGTGTCAAGTTGTTTACAACCGGATATTAACAAATTCCCATCTGCCACATAACCACGGGCTAGGCTTTCGAAAGTTCAAACCCTGCAGGGGTGTTCGAACTTGGCCCATTACAAGCCCATGATCCGCGAAGTCGCAACTCCAAGGTGGGAAGGCCCGAGTATCCTCGGAATCCCGTGCTCAAGATACTCCGACTAAGGTATGGCTAACCCAGCAAATCCTCCCGGCGTGCCGACACCCTGATAGCAGCCGTGCGTATCTCGTCTCAGGCCACAACCAGATGGGTGATTCTACAGGTTTTTACCAGCCGTTGAGTTTCCTCGAGGTGGCCCCGCAGACTCCCCAGATTGGACCAACACTCATATGGAGCACTGGCCCGGGTTGTTGATTAAGAACTCGGGTTTGCAAAGCCCTATGCAAGTTTTCGTTGTTAGGCAAATGGAGTACCAATGTTGGGACTTGCTGGAAAAGACTTAGCGCTAAGCGGTTTATCGAGGGGGTCCCATAACCCCAACCGTGTGAGGAACGCAAAATCAAGGAACATAACACCGGTTTATATGGTTCCTAGGGCGGCATGAGTGGAACAAATCACCAAGCAAGAGGCTTAGCCTTCCACCCATTACCAATATATAGATGATTTAGTTAAGAGTTTATATAGTGTGATATCCCAACAAACTTCAACATGAAGCAAGAATCTTCAAATCTTCTCCTGCAACTAGCAATGCTATAAGAGGGGCTGAGCGAAGCCTACGTAGCCAATCAAAGGTTTGCGTAGGTTGGGTGGTTAAACAGATTCATGGTTACAATAAGAGGCTGACAAACAAACATGGGCATCGAGGCAATAAGCTAAAGAGCGCGACTTCTAGCAATAGGCAAAGATAGTAGTGATATCTGGGTCAGGTCATCTTGCCTGTCGAGTCGTCGATGGGATCGTAAGACGGCTCCTCGTTCTCAACCTCGGTAGTAACCTCGTTCTCGTACTCGGTCTCGGCTTCCGGATCTACTCAACACAAGAACACACGAGGCACGAAATCAAACAAGGTGCAATGCGCAAACTACAGGATGCATGTGTGATGCACTTAGGATGCACTGCAGATGCACTTAGGATGCATTACCTGACAACATAGGAAGCGCACCAGAACAATCACAAGAACAAGACAATATGCTCAAGCAAGTAGGAAGCAAGACAGATCTATTTAGGATTGAAAACAAGACAAGGAAGGAAGCACAGAGAAACAACACAAGAAACAACAGGTTTAAATGAGGCCGTAACTACTTAAGACAAATCCGGTAAGTCCTCATATGCATAGTTTGAAATTAGTCCAGACCTGAACAAACCTTAAGTTAAAGTTATTAAACAGCAAGTTAACATGCACCATGATAATCTACACGAAACTCTAGTCAAGTTTCATATAAAGTTTGTTTAAAACGGAGCTACGGTCTAGAAGATATGACCAAAACAAGAAACAAAGCAAAGCTGAAATTAACAACCACATAGCAATTTTGGAGCAAGAAAAATATACTCTAAAGCACTCAAACATGGTGACAAGAAGCATGGACATGAAGTAGACATATCCTACAGCAAACAACTCTATTGGAGCATCTCCATAGGAGGCATGGATTAATAGCAACAAGCTACAACATTTTGATCATGACAATAAAAACCTGACAGTAATATTTTATAGCAACTTGGGAGAAAGAATTAAATAAGCTACAGCAACCCAAATGAGCAAGTGAGGGCATGGATGGATAGACAACAACATATACAACAAGGAATGATCAATGGCCACCCCAAAACTAACATGTATTTGCCTAGGACAACAAGCAAACATAGCATCACGATAAGACAGATTCCAGACTTAGTGAAATTTCACTAAGTGTTAAAACGGTAACATTATCATGGCATGTTTGCAAGCATGTTTAAGTCATCTGAATGCATAACATGGAAAATGGTTTGCACCACAGCAAAGAACACATGATGGAGAATCCAAAACATATGAGCATGTGACATGGGGACAAACACAACAATAGCAACGAGCTCCTCAACTAGGCATCTCGTAACAAGTTACAAAACCTAACAGCCACATGCACTTTTGCAACAGAGATAAACATGGCAAAATGAACTCTAACATTCATGCTATAGCAACCAACATGTAGAGCATCTCATGATGAACATTTTGACATATCATTTGCTTCATTTGGATAAACATGCACCAAGTTATCACATCTCAAACATGGCATGAAAATAACTTGTAGCTGCAGTTTATATCAAGTAGCACTCTTGTCATGATGATTAAGACATCTAGATGGACTCAAACATGCACCAAGTTATCACATCTCAAACATGGCATGAAAATAACTTGTAGCTGCAGTTCCGGCCTCATTTAACCCTGTTGTTTCTTGTGTTTTTTCTTTGTGCTTCCTACCTTGCCTTGTTTTGCATCCTAAATAGATCTGTCTTGCTTCCTACTTGCTTGAGCATATTGTCTTGTTCTTGTGATTGTTTTGGTGCGCTTCCTATGTTGTCAGGTAATGCATCCTAAGTGCATCTGCAGTGCATCCTAAGTGCATCATACATGCATCCTGTAGTTTGCGCATTGCACCTTGTTTGATTTCGTGCCTCGTGTGTTCTTGTGTTGAGTAGAGACGGAAGCCGAGACCGAGTACGAGAACGAGGTTACTACCGAGGTTGAGAACGAGGAGTCGTCTTACGATCCCATCGACAACTCGACAGGCAATATGACCTGACCCAGATATCATTACTATCTTTGCCTATTGCTAGAAGTCGCGCTCTTTAGCTTATTGCCTCGAGGCCCATGTTTGTTTGTCAGCCTCCTATTGTAACCATGAATCTGTTTAACCACCCAACCTACGCAAACCTTTGATTGGCTACGTAGGCTTCGCTCAACCCCTCTTATAGCGTTGCTAGTTGCACGAGAAGATTTGAAGATTCTTGCTTCATGTTGAAGTTTGTTGGGATATCACACTATATAAACTCTTAACTAAATCATCTATATATTGGTAATGGGTGGAAGGCTAAGCCTCTTGCTTGGTGATTTGTTCCACTCATGCCGCCCTAGGAACCGTATAAACCGGTGTTATGTTCCTTGATTTTGCGTTCCTCACACGGTTGGGGTTATGGGACCCCCTCGATAAACCGCTTAGCGCTAAGTCTTTTCCAACTAGTCCCAACATTGGTACTCCATTTGCCTAACAACTAAAACTTGCATAGGGCTTTGCAAGCCCGAGTTCTTAATCAACAACCCGGGCCAGTGCTCCACATGAGTGTTGGTCCAAACTGGGGAGTCTGCGGGGCCACCTCGAGGAAACTCAAGGGCTGGTAAAAACCTGTAGAATCGCCCATCCGGTCGTGGCCTGAGACGAGATACGCGTGGCTACTATCAGGGTGTCGGCATGCCGGGAGGATTTGCTGGATTAGCCTTACCTTAGTCGAAGTATCTTGAGCACGGGATTCCGAGAATACTCGGTGTTGGGGAACGTAGTATTTTAAAATTTTCCTACGATCACGCAAGATCTATCTATCAGATGCATAGCAACGAGAGGGGAGAGTGTGTCTACATACCCTCGTAGACCGGAAGCGAAAGCGTCAAGTGACGTGGTTGATGTAGTCGAACTTCTTCGCGATCCAACCGATCAAGCACCGAACGTATGGCACCTCGGCGTTCAGCACACGTTCAGCTTGATGATGTCCCACGAGCTCTTGATCCAGTTGAGCTTCACGGGAGAGTTTCGCCAGCACGACGGCGTGGTGACAGATATGATGTATCTACCGGCGCAGGG
Source organism: Secale cereale (assembly GCA_902687465.1). NCBI lineage: Eukaryota > Viridiplantae > Streptophyta > Magnoliopsida > Poales > Poaceae > Secale > Secale cereale. The sequence goes on along the minus strand of LR738710.1, from coordinate 124,564,928 downwards.
CTTCGCCTAAGCACTGCAAGGGTATGACCGAGGTGTGTTTCTGTGGAGAGGGGCACCGCACACGGCTGAAATGATTCAACTTGTGTGTCCTAGGGTGCACCCTGCCCCCGTATATAAAGGAGCAAGGGAGAGGCCGGCCCTAGAGGGGGCGCGCCAAGTGTGGGGAGTCCTACTAGGACTCCCAAGTCCTAGTAAGATTCCCCTTTCCTTTCCGGAGTAGGAGAGAAGGAAAGAGGTGGAGAGGGAGAAGGAAAAGGGGCTGCACCCCTTGTCCAATTCGGACCAGAGAGGGGGCGCGCGCCTCCTTCCTTTTGGCCTTTCTCCTCTATTCCTGTATGGCCCAATAAGGCCCATATACTCCGAAAAATACCCGAATCACTCGGAACCTTTCCGATGTCCGAATAAAGTCGTCCAATATATCAATCTTTATGTCTCGACCATTTCGAGACTCCTCGTCATGTCCCCGCTCTCATCCGGGACTCCTAACTCCTTCGGTACATCAAAACTCATAAACTCATAATACCGATCGTCATCAAACGTTAAGCGTGTGGACCCTACGGGTTCGAGAACTATGTAGACATGACCGAGACTCATCTCCGGTCAATAACCAATAGCGGAACCTGGATGCTCATATTGGCACCTACATATTCTACAAAGATCTTTATCGGTCAAACCGCATAACAACATACGTTGTTCCTTTTGTCATTGGTATGTTACTTGCCCGAGATTCGATCGTCGGTATCTCTATACCTAGTTCAATCTCGTTACCGGCAAGTCTCTTTACTCATTCTATAATACATCATCTCGTGACCAACTCATTAGTCTTTTGCTTGCAAGGCTTATTATGATGTGCATTACCGAGAGGGCCCAGAGATACCTCTCCGACACTCGGAGTGACTAATCCTAGTCTTGATCTATGCCAACACCACGAACATTTTCGGAGACACCTATAGAGCATCTTTATGATCACCCAGTTACGTTGTGATGTTTGATAGCACACAAGGTGTTCCTACGGTATTCGGGAGTTGCATAATCTCATAGTCATAGGAACATGTATAAGTCATGAAGAAAGCAATAGCAGTAAAACTAAACGATCATAGTGCTAAGCTAACGGATGGGTCTTGTCCATCACATCATTCTCCTAATGATGTGATCCCGTTGATCAAATGACAACTCATGTCTATGGTTAGGAAACATAACCATCTTTGATCAATGAGCTAGTCTAGTAGAGGCATACTAGGGACACTCTATTTTGTCTATGTATTCACACATGTACTAAGTTTGCGGTTAATACAATTCTAGCATGAATAATAAACATTTATCATGATATAAGGAAATATAAATAACAACTTTATTATTGCCTCTAGGGCATATTTCCTTCAGTCTCCCACTTGCACTAGAGTCAATAATCTAGCTCACATCGCCATGTGATTTAATACCGATAGTTCACATCGTTATGTGAATAACACCCATAGTTCACATCGCCATGTGACCAACACCCAAAGGGTTTACTAGAGTCAATAATATAGTTCACATCGCTATGTGATTGATACCCAAGAGTAATAAGGTGTGATCATGTTTTGCTTGTGAGATAAGTTTAGTTAACGGGTCTGTCACATTCAGATCCGTATGTATTTCGCAAATTTCTATGTCTACAATGCTCTGCATAGAGCTACTCTAGATAATTGCTCCCACTTTCAATACGCATCCAGATTGATACTTAGAGTCATCTGGATTTAGTGTCAAAGCTTGCATCGGTATAACCCTTTACGACGTACTCTTTATCACCTCCATAGTCGAGAAACATTTCCTTAGTCATCCAGTTACTAAGGATAATTTTGACCGATGTACAGTGATCTACTCCTGGATCACTATTGTACCCCCTTGACAAACTCATGGCAAGATACACAACATGTTTGGTACACAGCATGGCATACTATATAGAACCTATGGCTGAGGCATACGGAATGACTTTCATTATCTCTATATTTTTCTGCCGTGGTCTGGCTTTGACTCTTACTCAACTTCACACCTTACAAGTCAGGCAAGAAATCCTTCTTTGACTGATCCATTTTGAACTACTTCAAAATCTTATCAAGGTATGTACTCATCGAAAGTCTTATCAAGTGTCTTGATCTATATCTATAGATCTTGATGCCCAATATGTAAGCAGCTTCACCAAGGTGTTTCTTTGAAAAACTCCTTTCAAACACTCCTTTATGCTTTCCAGAAAATTCTACATCATTTCCGATCGACAATATGTCGTTCACATATACTTATCAGAAAGGTTGTAGTGCTCCCACTCACTTCTTGTAAATACAGGCTTCATCGCAAGTCTGTATAAATCTATATGCTTTGATCAACTTATCAAAGCGTATATTCCAACTCCGAGATGCTTGCACCAGTCCATAGATGGATCGCTGGAGCTTGCACATTTTGTTAGCACCTTTAGGATTGACAAAACCTTCTGGTTGCATCATATACAAGTCTTCTTTAATAATTCCATTAAAGAATACAGTTTTGTTATCCATTTGCTAGATTTCATAAAATGAAGCAATTGCTAACATGATTCGGACAGACTTAAGCATCGCTACGGGTGAGAAAGTCTCATCGTAGTCAACTCCTTGAACTTGTTGAAAAACTTTTGCAACAAGTCGAGCTTTGTAAACATTAACATTACCGTCAGCGTCAGTCTTCCTCTTGAAGATCCATTTATTTTCGATGGCTTGCCGATCATCGGGCAAGTCAACCAAAGTCCACACTTTGTTCTCATACATGGATCCCATCTCAGATTTCATGGCCTCAAGCCATTTTGCGGAATCTGGGCTCATCATCGCTTCCTCATAGTTCATAGGTTCATCATGGTCCAGTAACATGACTTCCAGAACCAGGTTGTCGTACCACTCTGATGCGGAACGAACTCTGGTTGATCTACGAAGTTCAGCAGAAACTTGATCTGAAGTTTCATGATCATCATCATTAGCTTCCTCACTAATTGGTGTAGGAATCACTGGAACTAGTTTCTGTGATGTTCCACTTTCCAATTCGGGAGAAGATACAATTACCTCATCAAGTTCTACTTTCGTCCCACTCACTTCTTTCAAGAGAAACTCCTTCTCTAGAAAGGATCCACTCTTAGCAACAAAGACCTTGCCTTCGGATCTGTGATAGAAGGTGTACCCAACAGTTTCTTTTGGGTATCCTATGAAGATTTACTTTTCCGATTTGGGTTCGAGCTTATCATGTTGAAACTTTTTCACATAAGCATCGCAGTCCCAAACTTAAAGAAATGACAGCTTAGGTTTCTCGTCAAACCACAGTTCATACGGTGTCATCTCCATGGATTTAGATGGTGCCCTATTTAACGTGAATGTAGCTGTCTCTAATGCATAACCCCAAAGGCGATAGTGGTAGATCGGTAAGAGACATCATCGATCGCACCATATCTAATAAAGTACGGTTATGACGTTCGGACACACCATTACACTGTGGTGTTCCAGGTGGCGTGAGTAGTGAAACTATTTCACATTGCTTTTACTGAAGGCCAAACTCGCTAACTCAAATATTTTACCTCTACGATCATATCGTAGAAACTCTTATTTTCTTGTTACGATGATTCTCCACTTCACTCTGAAATTCTTTGAACTTTTCAAATGTTTCAGACTTGTGCTTCATTAAGTAGATATACCCATATCTGCTCAAATCATCAGCCAAGGTCAGAAAATAACGATACCAGCCGCGAGCTTCAACACTCATTTGTCCACATACATCTGTATGTATGATCTCCAACAAATCTGTTGCTCGCTCCATTGTTCCGGAGAACGGAGTTTTAGTCATCTTGCCCATGAGGCATGGTTCGCAAGCACCAAGTGATTCATAATCAAGTGATTCCAAAAGTCCATCACTATGGAGTTTCTTCATGCGCTTTACACCATTATGACCTAAATGGCAGTGCCACAAATAAGTTGCACTATCATTATTAACCTTGCATCTTTTGGCTTCAATATTATGAATATGTGTATCACCACGATCGAGATCCAACAAACTATTTTCATTGGGTGTATGACCATGGAAGGTTTTATTCATGTAAACAGAATAACAATTATTCTATGACTTTAAATGAATAACCGTATTGCAACAAATATGATCAAATCATATTCATGCTCAACGCAAATGCCAAATAACATTTATTTAGGTTTTCCACTAATCCCGAAAGTATAGGGAGTGTGCGATGATGATCATATCAATCTTGGAACCACTTCCAACACACATCGTCACTTCACCTTTAACTAGTCTCTGTTCATTCTGCAATTCTCGTTTCGAGTTACTAATTTTAGCAACTGAACCGATATCAAATACCCAGGGGTTGCTATGAACACTAGTAAAGTACACATCAATAATCTGTATATCAAAATATACCTTTGTTCACTTTGCCATCCTTCTTATCCGCCAAGTATCTAGGGAAGTTCCACTTCCAGTGACCATTTCCTTTGCAGTAGAAGCACTTAGTTTCAGGCTTGAGTTTTAGCTTTGGGTTTCTTCACGGGAGTGACAACTTGCTTGTCATTCTTCTTGAAGTTCCCCTTCTATCCCTTTGCCCTTTACTTGAAACAAGTGGTCTTGTTAACGATCAACACTTGATGCTTTTTCATGATTTCTACCTTCGCTGATTTCAGCATCGCGAAGAGCTCGGGAATTCCTTTCGTCACCCCTCGCATATTATAGTTCATCACGAAGTTCTACTAACTTGGTGATAGTGACTAGAGAACTTTGTCAATTACTATCTTATCTGGAAGATTAACTCCCACTTGATTCAAGTAATTGTAGTACCTAGACAATCTGAGCACATGCTCACTGGTTGAGCTATTCTCCTCCATCTTGTAGGCAAAGTACTGTCAGAAGTCTTATACCTCTCGACACGGACATGAGTATAAAATACTACTTTCAACTCTTGGAACATCTTATATGCTCCGTGGCGTTCAGAACGTTTTTGAAGTCCCGGTTCTAAGCCGTAAAGCATGGTGCACTTAAAATATCAAGTAGTCATCATACCGAGCTTTGGTCAAAACATTCATAACGTCTACATCTGCTCCTGCAATAGGTCTGTCACCTAGCAGTGCATCAAGGACATAATTCTCTATGCAGCAATGAGGATAGTCCTCGGATCATGGAACAATTCCGCATCATTGCTACTAACATCTTTCAACTTAGTTTTCTCTATGAACATATAAAAAATAAATGGGGAGCAACATCGTGAGCTATTGATCTACAACATAGATATGCTAATACTACGAGGACTAAGTTCATGATAAATTAAAGTTCAATTTAATCATATTACTTAAGAACTCCCACTTAGATAGACATCCCTCTAGTCATCTAAATGATCACGTGATCCAAATCAACTAAACCATGTCCGATCATCACGTGAGATGGAGTAGTTTCAATGGTGAACATCTTATGTTGATCATATCTACTATATGATTCACGCTCGACCTTTCGGTCTCCAGTGTTCCGAGGCCATATCTGCATATGCTAGCCTTGTCAAGTTTAACCCGAGTATTCTGCGTGTGCAAAACTGGCTTACACCCGTTGTATTTGAACGTAGAGCTTATCACACCCGATCATCGCGTGGTGTCTCGGCACGACGAACTTTCGCAACGGTGCATACTCAGGGAGAACACTTATACCTTGAAATTTAGTAAGGGATCATCTTATAATGCTACCATCGAACTAAGCACAATAAGAAGCATAATAAGATAAACATCACATGCAATCAAAATATGTGACATGATATGGCCATCATCATCTTGTGCTTTTTATCTCCATCTCCAAAGCACCGTCATGATCACCTTCCTCACCGGCGCGACACCTTAATCTCCATCGTAGCATCGTTGTCGTCTCGCCAACTATTGCTTCTACGACTATCGCTACCGCTTAGTGCTAAAGTAAAGCAATTACATGGCGATTGCATTTCATACAATAAAGCGACAACCATATGGCTCCTGCCAGTTGCCGATAACTTTACAAAACATGATCATCTCATACAAAACCGTATATGTCATCATGTCTTGACCATATCACATCACAACATGCCCTGCAAAAACAAGTTAGACGTCCTCTACTTTGTTGTTGCAAGTTTTACATGGCTGCTATGGGCTTAGCAAGAACCGTTCTTACCTACGCATACAAAACCACAACGATGTTTCGTCAAGTATATGCTGTTTTAACCTTCACAAGGACCAGGCGTAGCCACACTTGATTCAGCTAAAGTGAGAGAGACAGACACCCGCCAGTCACCTTTAAGCAACGAGTGCTCTTAACGGTGAAACCAGTCTCGCGTAAGCGTACGCGTAATGTCGGTCCGGGCCGCTTCATCTCACAATACCGCCGAAGCAAAGTATGACATGCTGGTAAGCAGTATGACTAGTATCGCCCACAACTCATTGTGTTCTACTCGTGCATATCATCTACGCATAGACCTGGCTCATGATGCCATTGTTGGGGAACGTAGTATTTTAAAATTTTCCTACGATCACGCAAGATCTATCTATCAGATGCATAGCAATGAGAGGGGAGAGTGTGTCTACGTACCCTCGTAGACCGGAAGCGGAAGCGTCAAGTGACGTGGTTGATGTAGTCGAACTTCTTCGGGATCCAACCGATCAAGCACCGAATGTACAGCACCTGTTCAACACACGTTCAGCTTGATGACGTCCCACGAGCTCTTGATCCAGTTGAGCTTCACGGGATAGTTTCGCCAGCACGACGGCGTGGTGACAGATATGATGTATCTACCGGCGCAGGGCTTCGCCTAAGCACTGTAACGGTATGACCGAGGTGTGTTTCTGTGGAGAGGGGCACCGCGCACGGCTAAAACAATTTAACTTGTGTGTCCTAGGGTGCCCCCTGCCCTCGTATATAAAGGAGCAAGGGAGAGGCTGGCCCTAGAGGGGGCGCGCCAAGTGTGGGGAGTCCTACTAGGACTCCCAAGTCCTAGTAGGATTCCCCTTTCCTTTCCTGAGTAGGAGAGAAGGAAAGAGGTGGAGAGGGAGAAGGAAAAGGGGGCTGCACCCCTTGTCCAATTCGGACCAGAGGGGGGGCACGCGCCTCCTTCCTTTTTGGTCTTTCTCCTCTATTCCTGTATGGCCCAATAAGGCCCATATACTCCAAAAAATACCCGAATCGCTCGGAACCTTTCCGATGTCCGAATATAGTCGTCCAATATATCGATCTTTACGTCTCGACCATTTCGAGACTCCTCGTCATGTCCCCGGTCTCATCCGGGACTCCGAACTCCTTCGGTACATCAAAACTCATAAACTCATAATACCGATCGTCATCAAACGTTAAGCGTGCGGACCCTACGGGTTCGAGAACTATGTAGACATGACCGAGACTCATCTCCGGTCAATAACCAATAGCGGAACCTGGATGCTCATATTGGCTCCTATATATTCTACGAAGATCTTTATCGGTCAAACCGCATAACAACATATGTTGTTCCTTTTGTCATTGGTATGTTACTTGCCCGAGATTCGATCGTCGGTATCTCTATACCTAGTTCAATCTCGTTACTGGAAAGTCTCTTTACTCATTCCGTAATACATCATCTCGTGACTAACTCATTAGTCTTTTGATTGCAAGGCTTATTATGATGTGCATTACCGAGAGGGCCCAGAGATACCTGTCCGTCACTCGGAGTGACAAATCCTAGTCTTGATCTATGCCAACACCACGAACACTTTCGGAGACACCTGTAGAGCATCTTTATGATCACCCAGTTATGTTGTGACGTTTGATAGCACACAAGGTGTTCCTACGGTATTCGGGAGTTGCATAATCTCATAGTCATAGGAACATGTATAAGTCATGAAGAAAGCAATAGCAGTAAAACTAAACGATCAAAGTGCTAAGCTAACGGATGGGTCTTGTCCATCACATCATTCTCCTAATGATGTGATCCCATTGATCAAATGACAACTCATGTCTATGGTTAGGAAACATAACCATCTTTGATCAATGAGCTAGTCTAGTAGAGGCATACTAGGGTCACTCTGTTTTGTCTATGTATTCACACATGTACTAAGTTTACGGTTAATACAATTCTAGCATGAATAATAAACATTTATCATGATATAAGGAAATATAAATAACAACTTTATTATTGCCTCTAGGGCATATTTCCTTCACTCGGGCCTTCCCACCTTGGAGTTGCGACTCCGCGGATTGTGGGCTTGTAATGGGCCAAGTTGGAACACACATGCAGGGTTTAAACTTTCGAAAGCCGTGCCCGCGGTTATGTGGCAGATGGGAATTTGTTAATATCCGGTTGTAGACAACTTGACACCATGTTCAGAACACACTACCAGCGTGAGTAACCGTGACGGTCATTTTCCGAAAGGGGTTCGGGAAGTGAACACGGTGGGGTTATGATTGACGTGCTTAGATAGGATCACTACGTGATCACTTTACCACTCATGGCACCTCTCTTCTCGCTCTTAATACGTAAGCTAGTGCTAGTGCAACTGCAACCTTTCATCTTTCTTCAGCCTTGTTCCACACCCAAGGCTTAGATAGTTCTGTTACCCGGGAACGGGATTGCTGAGTCCTCCGTGGCTCACAGATTCTAGACCACACCAGATGCAGATACTATGGTGAACTACTCAGGTGACGGCACAGAGCTGTACTGGTAGTACGATGAAGAACGTAGTCGATACTATGCGCACTATCCCGATGATCAGTAGTGGTTTCTACTAGGGGTGATTCGAACCTGTGGCTTTATGTATTTGGTATCTTTCATTTGGATCTTCGCCCGTAGTCGGGTTGTGATGTTATTTGGATGATGTTTTGTTTATGTAATGTATTGTGTGACATGGCGAGTGTAAGCCAACTATCCTTTTGCAATTTCATCCCTATTTTTACATGAGGCGTGCAAAGATACCGAACTTGCGATCATTCCAGAATGGGCTTATACCTTTAAGTCGTGCCTCAACACGTAGGCGGTATAGTCCATCCTGGGCATTACAGTTACATAATACTAGAATATATGGAGAGATTAAGCTAACGATGATTAGCGGCGGTGACGGAGTAATTAGCAGATGAGAGCTAAGCTATGGTAGACAGAAAGAAAAGAGATGAGATCGATCCTTGCAGGTGAAGAACCGAACTAACCTAGTGCCCGTGAGATCAAGTCGCCGAAACACAAGCAATCTTGAACCAAATTAAGGAACACAGGAAACAGACTGTCGCCTCATCAGATGCATCTGAGAATATTTTTCATAAACTAAAACCTAACTTTTACATGGCCATATGTCCTTTATTTATAGGTGCACGCAGGCAACTTGGGCTAAGCCCGACTCACATCACGGCATGGATCGGACTAAACAAAGACACTAGAAAACACATGGAAGGATAAAAATAGTATACTAAGTCTAGGAGACATTCACGTAAACTTGCTTTTCTGGCTAAACTTGTAGTAGTTGCTTGGGGTTCTAAAGCAAGGCTCCACTTCATCCGAAAGAATTATATTAGCTGGCATCTCTTCAATTACAACCATGGGGATACTTGGATGCATTCCTTGGATAGTACGTGAGCAAGGCATGAAGCCTAATATACTTCTTTTATTTGTTGAATGCAACAACTTCCTATGCCGTAGAGCTGGAACCCCGTACTTCTGCATCATTTTTATATAGCCAGCCTCTCGCTTAGAAAATATTTTACTTGGCAGCAACGAGGGAATAATAGGTGTACGAACTGTGACCGTATCATCCTCTCCTCCTTTAAGAAAAACCATCCTCAGTTTCAGGGCATTCTTCAAGACCTCCTTGTGTACAACAAATGCATGTTTAATCTTGATAGCGTTATTACCCATAGGTTGCAGCACATGTTTGATGCCAACATCTTGAAACACATAAGTGTTGGATCTTCCCTCAAGTATAGCCTTGCGATCATATTGCCACAGATGACCAAATAACAACTGACACACATCCATTGGCACACCATTGCAAATCACCTCATCATAATATGTGCCAACATTGAACTTTATGCATACCTTGTGAGTCACCTTCAAACGCCCGGAGTTGTACAACCACTCGATGCAATGTGGCCGCGGATGTGACCATGTCTTCAATCCTAAAGCGTCCACCGCATGCTTGCTTATGATGTTGGTTTAGCTCCCTCCATCAATAATCAACTTGCAACACTTGTTGTTGATTTGGCATCGCGACTGAATTTTTTTCCACCATTGTCCTGCACTCACTACTAGAAAATGGCTATAGCTAATATGGACATTAATGGCGCACCATGTATGTGGTGCGCCACTGCTATATACTAATGGCGCACCATGTGTAGGTGCACCATTAGTAACCAAAATAGTAATGGCTCATCAGGTGAAAAGTGTGCCATTACTAAATTTGACCAAGGTTTGACCCAGTCATACACATAGTAATGGCGCACTTTGCATAGGTGCGCCATTACTAAGTTGATATAGTACTGGCGGACCAGCTGAAAAGTGCGCCATTACTATGTGTATGACTGGGTCAAACCTTGGTCAAACTTAGTAATGGTGCACTTTGCATAGGTGCGCCATTACTATGTCAAACTTAGTAACGGCACCTATACAAAGTGCACCATTACTAACTTTGACCAAGCTTTGACCAAGTCATACACATAGTAATGGCGTACTTTGTGAAGGTGCGCCATTACTAACTTTCTAGATTTTGAAAATTTCACCAAATGCACCCCCCTGGACCGCCTTTTCAGTTTTTTTAAAAAATAAAAGAAAATGATGGAAATGTCAAAAAAAAAAATAAAAGAAAATAAGTTTCCCATGTGATATGTGGTCTAGTTGTTGGGAAAATTTACAAATATGATTTTCGACTTTATTTGCAAAATCTCTCTAGAATTTAGTAAAATGGGCATAACTTTTGCATACGAACTTGGATTAAAAAGGTTTTTTATATGAAAAATCATCTACTCGAAAATTTACATTGAATTCAACCGGGGGGGAACCCCGTTGAAGATTTTTAGAATCCCCAAAAACCTAATAGAATAAAAGATACGGGGCTTTTAAGATCTAGAGGGGGAAATGGAAAAAAAATCCAAACTTACTAATGGTGCACCATTTGCTAGGTGCGCCACTAGTAATAGAAAAAAATCGATTTTTTTTGGAAAAAAATGTTCAAAATATGATACGTAATATGACCGGGAAGTTTGAAATATTTTTCAAAAATTTCATCACACTCATGAACAAGAACAAAGTCCTAGACATCAACAAGGTTTAATAGGATTGATATGATAGATATATCAACAAGTGCTTGTTAAGTGAGCTGGTGCTGGGATTGGATAGAACTCGGAAGTTAAGCATGCTCGGGCTGGAGTAGTGTGAAGATGGGTGACCTTTCATGAAGTTTGACCATGGAGTGAGATTTGACTTGAGATTAAGCATATTGACCCGAGATTAAGAAAAAAGCGAAAAAAAAATCTGAAATTTTTTTAAAAAAAAATTCTGAAAAAAATTGTTAGTAATGGCGCACTTCTATGTGGTGCGCCATTACTAAGTCAGATAATAATGGCGCACTTCCAAGCATAGTAATGGCACACTATAGGTGCGCCATTACTATTTGTGATAGTAATGGCGCACCAAATGTGCGCCATTACTAAAAAATTCTAATGGCGTGCTAGTAATGGCGCACCTATAGTGCGCCATTAATAGCCAAAACAGGTGCGCCACTAGCTGCCTTTTTTCTAGTAGTGACTTGGAATTTGATCCTCTTTAGCTCGCTGCACCATGATGCATGGCAGATCATAATCCAAAGGATAGCACTTGATAGGATTAGCTTCACTTTCCCCTTCCTTGGGCTCATCAGACTCTGAGTCAGTTTTGTCTTCGGAAACATATCCATCATTAACAAGGATCACTCTCTTCTTGTTCGGTTAATAAATGCGTTTGTGTCCCCTACCTCCACATGTGTAACACACAATCTCACTAGTACGCGTAGCAGACTGCACACTAGAATCATACCCTGAAGTCACTTTGCTCGCGCTAATAGGTTCTTTTCTCATCTCCTTGTGATTGGTGGTAGCTGACCTAGAGGATGAACCTGACTTGACATTATCATCGTCATGTGAATAGGATCGCCTACCCATGCTGAAATTGGTGCGTCCCTTGGAAACTTGCTTTGCCATGACCCACTGTTCGGCACGCTCTGCTTGATGAAGAAGCTTTTGCATATCATTATACTACATGAAATCAACACAGTCGCGTATATCTTAATTCAGCCCCTCAAAGAAACATGTCATGGTTGCATCATCAGACTTATGCACATTAGTTCTGATCATCAAAACTTGCATCTGTTGGTAATACTCATCCACCACCATGGCTCCTTGAACAAGACGCCGAAGCTTTGTGTGTTGCTCCTTCTGAAAATAAGCTAGCACACAGCGGGCACGCATTGTAGGCTTCATCTCATGCCATGACTATAGTCGTGCTTCATTGCGCTTGAGTTGATCCCACCAAATTAATGCATCACCTGGAAATTAAAGAGAAGCAAAACGAATCTTCCGCTCCTCGGTGTAATGGTGGTTATCAAAAATCTTCTCCACATGCATCTCCCACTCAAGATACTCCTCAGGACTGGCCTTGCCTGTGAACGAAGGTGCAATAACTTTTATTCTACCTACCCCCGTCCTCGTCCTCATCACGGCGCCATCTTGGTCCATCATCACGGGGACGAGCATCATGTTGCGGTCGGCGTGGCAAGTCGCCGCGAGCATCAGAACAATCCTCAGACTCAGCATGATTGTTGTCATTGGCAACGTCCGCGTCCCAGACGTGTAGAGGTGCTCGGTGTTGCAGGGCATGTTTTGCCCTCGCTGGAGCAGCCGCGCCGGTGGCCCTTGCCTATAGGCGACGGAGGGCTGCCTGCATGGCCTGGAACCCGTCGGTCACCACCTCGTCGAGGGCCTTCATGCAGTTGTCGAAGTGCTGGTATGTGGCCTTGGACATAACAAATACACCTGGGTCCAGATCGGGACCATATTGCGGCGACTTGTCATCCTCCCGCACGTCATCCTTATCACGCTTGCTTGCAGTTGACATCGTGCGCAGTGCTAAACCTGGCGCTCTCTGATACCAGCTGATACGACTCAAATAGCTTTGAGTCGATTTTATGGGGTGGCCCTGATCTTTCATCACACAAAGAGCTAGCAGAATAAACTTGATCGAGCAATTGAATTAGAACAGTCCAAATATATAAAACTGTAGTGGTGATTCTGCCGTGAAGTAGTAGTAGCTAGCTATAACAGATAGATTAGTAGATGTAGGATGGTATGTGTGTAGATCGTATAGTAACTAGAGGGATTGTAGTGGATTGAAGAAGCACCATGGGGTAATACTAGAATATATGAAAAAATTGAGCTAACGATGATTAGCAGCGGCGGTGGCACAGTAATTAGCAGATGAAAGCTAAGCTGTGGTAGGCAGAAAGAAAAGTGATGAGATCGATCCTTGCAGGTCAAGAACGAACTAACCTAGTGCCCTAGAGATCAAGTCACCAGAACACAAGCAATCTCAAACCAAGTTAAGGAACACAGGAAACAGACTGTCGCATCATCAGATGCGTCTGAGAATATTTTTCATAAACTAAAACCTAACTTTTACATGGCTATATGGCCTTTATTTATAGGTGCACACATGCAACTTGGGCTAAGCCTGACTCGCATCACGACACGGATTGGACTCAACAAATATACTAGAAAACACACGACAGGATAAAAAAACACCATAATAAATCAAGGAGACCTTCACGTAACTTGCTTTTCTCGCTAAACTTGTAGTAGTTGCTTGGGGTTCTAAATCAAGCCTCCACTTCATCCGAAGGAATTATTAGCTGGCATCTCTTCAATTACAACCATGGGGATACTTGGATGCATTCCTTGGATAATACGTGAACAAGGCATGGAGCCTAATATACCTCTTTGATTTGTTGAATGCAACACCTTCCTTTGCTGTAGAGCCGGAACCACGTACTTCTGCATCATTTTTACATAGCCAGCCTCTCAGTTAGAAAATATTTTACTTGGCAGCTGATACGTCCAATTCGCATCATGCTTATATGTTGATATTTATTGCATTATGGGCTGTTATTACTTGTTTTGTCACAATACTTATGCCTTTTCTCTCTTATTTTACAAGGTTTACATGAAGAGGGAGAATGCCGGCAGCTGGAATTCTGGGCTGGAAAAGGAGCAAACTCTGCAAACCTGTTCTGCACAACTCCAAAAGCCCCAAAACTCCACATAACTCCGTTTCAAAAAAATTAAAAAATATCTGGCGAAAGAAGTTCACGAGGGGGGCCACCGGCTGTCCATGAGGGTGGGGGTTCCCCCCCCCCCTAGGGTGCACCCCCTGTCTCGTGGGCCCCTCGAAGGCCTCCCGATGCCCATCTTGTACTATATGAGGTGTTTTGACCTGGAAAAAATCAGAAGGAGGCTTTCGGGACCAGATGTCGCCGTCTCGAGGCGGAACCGAGGCGGAAACCAATCTAGGGCTACGGCAGAGCTGTTCTGCCAGGGATACTTCCCTCCGAGAGGGGGAAATCGTCACCGCCGTCATCACCAACAACTCTGCCATCTTGGGGAGGGCTATCTTCATCAACATATTCACCAGCACCATCTCCTCTCAAACCCTAGTTCATCTCTTGTATCCAATCTTTGTACCCAAACCTCAGATTGGTACCTGTGGGTTGCTAGTAGTGTTGATTACTCCTTGTAGTTGATGCTAGTTGGTTTATTTGGTGGAAGATCATATGTTCATATCCATTATGCATATTAATACCCCTCTGATCATGAACCATATTATGTCTTGTGAGTAGTTACTTTTGTTCCTGAGGACATGGGAGAAGTCTTGCTATTAGTAGTCATGTGAATTTGGTCTTCGTATGCTATTTTGATGAGATGTATGTTGTCTCTTCTCTAGTGGTGTCATGTGAACGTCGACTACATGACACTTCACCATTATTTGGGCCTAGAGGAAGGCATTGGGAAGTAATAAGTAGATGATGGGTTGCTAGAGTGATAGAAGCTTAAACCCTAGTTTATGCATTGCTTCGTAACGGGCTGATTTGGATCCATATGTTTCATGCTATGGTTAGGTTTACCTTAATACTTCTTTTGTAGTTGCGGATGCTTGCATTAGAGGTTAATCATAAGTGGGAGGCTTGTCCAAGTAAGGACAGAACCCAAGCACCGTTCCACCTACATACCAAATTATCAAAGTACCGAACGCGAATCAAATGATCGTGATGAAAACTAGCTTGACGATAATTCCCATGTGTCCTCGGGAGTGCTTTCCTTTATATAAGAGTTTGTCCAGGCTTGTCCTTTTCTACAAAAAGGATTGGGTCACCTTGCTGCACCTTATTTACTTTTACCTTTCGTTACTTGCTACCAATTACCTTATCACAATACTATATGTTACCTATAATTTCAGTGCTTGCAAATAATAGCTTACTGAAAACTGCCTATCATTTCCTTCTGCTCCTCGTTGGGTTCAACACTCTTACTTATAGAAAGGACTACGATATATCCCCTACACTTTTGGGTCATCAGCAGCAATGAGGGAATAATAATTGTATGAACTGTGACCGATCAGTTGGCCACTGGCCTATATGCACTAACCTCCATGTGGGAGCAATTATGGGCACTCAGCATCGTATGTTTCTTCCGAAAGCTCTGTCAGACGTCTAGTTCAACAATGTGGCCAGGCCAGATCGCGCCATCTAGGCAGAGGTGGCACTGGTATTCCCCTGTGCACAATGACCTGGAGCGCAAAGGGGCATGGCCCAAGAACCCTAAGCGCTTCGGATGTAGACGGGCAGGGACCTCTCTGCGGAGTCTAGGTAGGACTACGACATGTTGATCTTCCGAGGCTGGGCATTACCCAGGAAAGTGTGTCCGATCAGAGTAATCAAGCGTGTTGGGTAATGTGGTGCCCCCCTATAGGAAAGTTAGCTATTCAAATAGCCGTGTCCATGGTAATGGATGCTCGGAGTTATATCCCAATCTATTACAACTAGAGATAGATACTTGAGACATGTGATGGATATTATGGCTCCGGGATTGCTTTCTGATACGTCTCCATCACATCTACTTTTCCTAATGCTTTTTCTCTTGTTTTGGACTCTAATTTGCATGATTTGAATGAAACTTAGCTGGACAAATGTTGTTTTCAGTAGAACTACCTTGGTGTTGTTTTTGTGCAGAAATAAAAGTTGTCAGAATTGGACAAAACTTTTTTTTTAGTTTTTTATGGAATAAAAGAAGATTACTGGAGCCAGAACCACCTGGAGGGGGTGCCCGGGCTATCAACGTTCCACCAGGGCGCGCCAGCCCCCCAGGCATGCCCTAGTGCCTTGTGGGGCCCTCAGGGTTCCCCTGACCCTAACTCCGCCACTATAAATTCCTATTTTTGGAAAAAATAGGAGAGGAAGTTTCATTGCATTTTACGTTACGGAGCCGCCGCCACCTCCTGTTCTTCATCGGGAGGCCAGGTCTAGAGTCCATTTGGTTCTCCGGAGAGGGGGATCTTCCGTCTTCGTCATCATCAACCATCCTCCATCACCAATTCCATGATGCTCACTGTCGGGAGTGAGTAATTCCTTCGTAGGCTTGCTGGTCGGTGAGAGGTTGGACGAGGTTCATCATGTAATCGAGTTATTTTTTAGGGCTTGATCCCTAGTATCTACTATGTTCAGATATTGATGTTGCTATGACTTTACTATGCTTAATGCTTGTCACTAGGGCCCGAGTGCCATGATTTCAAATCTGAACCATTTATGTTATCACCATTATATCTATGTTCTTGGTCCGATCTTGCAAGTCATATGCACCTACTACGTGTTAGGATCCGCATACCCCAAGGTGACAATAATTGGGATTATTTCTGGTGATTACCGTAGTATGAGGAGTTCATGTATTCACTATGTGTTAATGCTTTGATCCGGTTCTCTATTAGAAGGAGGCCTTAATATCCCTTAGTTTCCTTATGGACCCGACTGCCACGGGAGGGTAGGACAAAAGATGTCATGCAAGTTCTTTTCCATAAGCACGTATGACTATTTACGGAATACATGCCTACATTATATCAATAAACGGGAGCAGTTCCGTGTCTCCCTAGGTTATAACTGTAACATGATGACTATTATCCAATGATATCACCGATATAGCCCCTACAAGGTTTTCCACATATTGCTCTTGCTAAGTTACTACTGTTGCTGCTACTGTTACAATTGCTACGAAATTACTGCTACTATTGCTATCGTTACTACTGCTACCAAAACCATCATACTACTGTGCTACTGATCACTTTGCTGCAGATATTTAATCTCCAAATGTTGTTGAATTGAAAACTCAACTACTAATTGTAACACCCCAAATTTTTGAGTTGGTTTTCTTACAAAATATTGGCCTTTTGGAAGAGGGTTATTTTATCTTTTCTTGAACCTCTTCTAAAATCCTTCTGGCCAAGGTTTTTGGAGTTTTCTCAAACTTGGTTTTTGACCTTGAAGATCTTCTCTTGGGTTGTCTCAAGCCCAAGTTGAGTTTCAAAGAGGTTGTTTGTTTTCTCCCCTACTTGAGTTTTGTCTTTCAAATTTGGTCTTGGACTTATCTTCCCCCCCCCCCGAACCTTCATCTTGCCATGACCCCAACAGAAATATTTATCTCCAAAACCCTCTTCACACCTTAGGACAAGTATCTCATGAATTCTAGTAAGTTTTGACCTTATTGGGATTCTTCCTATATTTATTTCACTCCAAAACTATTTCTTTCTTTTATAGTGGACCTTGGTGATTTACAAAGGAGCCACCCTTTTCATCCGGATATTTGATTCCAAACCAACTCTCCTAGATGGTCCTTAGTACCCACAAGCTAGATCCATCTTGTTTCACTGGTCCATAGTTCAAAATTTTCAAATTTCACCTACTGCAAGTTTGGACCAGATTTGCAAAATTTGGTGAAATTCATATTTATCTTCTTCCAAAAATCCTGTGAAAAATCAGGCAGCCTCTAGATGCATCAAGAGGCCACTCCACCAAATATCAGCACCAGAAATATTTCACACATGCCAGAAACATTTCATCAAACACTTAGCATACACTGTACTGTCAAGTTCAGAAGCTGTTAACTGAAACTGTCGACAGACAGTTTGACAGTTCGTCAGTTTCGTCAGTTTCATCAGGCGCAGCGACAAATCTCGCCAGTACCTCCTTGGCCCGACGCTGCACTGCACCTTCTTCTTATCCAGTGCGCCGCACGCTCGCTTGGCCGCTTCTGGGCGTCGGTGACGCTCTGGCCCGACCACGCCGGCGACATCCGCGGCAACAGCACCGCCTGTGGCGGCTGACAGAAGTCACCCCGCGACTCAACGCCGTTTGGCGCCGCCCAAACCACCCCAGCGCTCCGCGTGTCCACCTCGAGTGCCAGCACACGCCTGCCGCACTGTCGTCGTGGCCTGGCGCGCGCAGAGCGCGATTTCTGCCGCCGACGTGCCGCGCGGCCGTTCCGTCGAGGACAGCCCGTAACTCCCTCTCCCCTACTAAGTTAGGTGCGGGAATGGAACCACTACACCCCCTAGACGATGCTCAAGCCCCTAACTCTGCCGTCCAACCACTGCAGCACCGTAATCGACTCGCCGGACTTATCCATTCACGGCAACCACCTCGGGCCGGCTATATAAGGCACCCCCGAGCTCGTTCTCGAGCCCACACACCTTCACTACCTCCCTAGACCACGCCCAGCCTCTGGAAGAGCCTCGAGGGGCCCTTCTTCCCCAACTCCGGCCAACTCCCTCCGCCTCGGGCTCCAGCATCGTTCACTCCGATGAGAGCTTCTCCGCCGCCATGGACTCGAGCGTAGCACCCTGCTACCCACCTAGACCTAACCCCCACCTTAATTTGATCCCAGGAACCCTCTCCGACGAGGCCCACGACCACCTGAGCTGCCGTCCGCCGGAGACAGGGTCGCCATCGGCGTGGGGCTCGACGACACTCAACTCCACCACCGTTCGACGCGGAAGAACACCGAGAAGCTGTACGTATCACTCCCCCCCTAACTCGCCGTGGATCGATGCCGGCGATCACCGCAGCACCGGCGCCGGCGCGACTCTGCTTCAGTTTTCAAACCTGACGCGTGGGGCCCCTTGTCAGCCTCACACCTCTCCCCTCCGAACCGTTTTCTGAAAGCGCATTCGGGCAAAGTACGTTTCCCCTCTGCGGTTGACGTACTGTGTACCGATTCGCTTTGCTGTTTTCTATTCTAGCCCCTGGAACTTTTCTGCTTCATTACAGATGAGTCCCTGGACAGAAACTCTAATATCTTCTAAACTAAAGATGATTTTGAGTTGATTCTTTTTCTGTCCTCTTTAGTTTTCTGCCTAGTTTTTTGTCATATTTATGTGGTAATTTTTGGAGCAACTTTATTTGCACGCGCGGTATTTATGTTAGTATTTATTTGTTTGAATACATAGATAACGGAGGCCGTGACGGAGACGCGAACCACACCGAGTTAGGCTCCGACTTCTCAGAACCAGGCAAGCATGTTTGAACTTTTGATATGATGAGTGTGTTGCATGTTTGCTCGAGTAGTTCGTTTCATAAGCATGACCATATGGGCATAAGTGTATGGTTATATTTCATGCTAGTAAGCTTCGGGTGAGCCCCGAAGGATAATGTTTGAACCACCTCGATCATATGGTGATATGATGGGTGGAATGCTGGTATTGCTGGAGCATGCCAGTAGTTGGTTAACTCAGTATCAACGGAGATCATGTCATGATTTCGTTCGTCTCCTTTTTCGGTACTATCATAGGCCGTCCATTGGGATTACGGTCTAGTCAGTTGTAAACCACTTCCCGAGTACACACCAAGTAGAGGGGCCGGGATGAGGGTTCCTTGGCCCGCGATTAAAGCCCGACATCTGGTCAGGGGGCATGGGTGTTTCCGGTTGGGACCGAGAGGGGGGCACCCCTTAGAGCGCGCATATATAAATTTGATCCCATGCTATTCGAGGTTGTAGCCTCCCCGTCTTAAAGTTTTTCGTGAATGTCGTCGCGGGTGATTCCTGATGACAGGATGTTAAATGGGTGTGTACTGGTTAGCTGGGTTTCCACTAAAACATCGTAGACGGAACTAGTCCCCATGGCTAGTAGAGTCCGTCGGCTATGAACTAATGGTACAAGCTTTGTAGAGTTAAATTCCTTCAGTAGCCAGGTTCATGGCCTAGGGTCAATCTTTATAACAACCCGGTGACCGTCTCTAGGAAATTCTTGTGGGTAACCAGAGTAGTGTTCTTGTCAAGTTCATTTGGTAGATGAACTCACCAACTATCTCAGTATTGATTTACTTTCAGAAGTACTTCATCATTATACTCTTTTTATTTATAAGCCCTTTATGTGATGTCGCTCAGACGTCCGACCGTGGCATTCTTTTATTTATAAGCCCTTTATGTGATGTCGCTCAGACATCCGACTGTGGCATTCTTTTATAAGCCCTTTATGTGATGTCGCTCAGACGTCCGACTGTGGCATTCTTTTATTAATAAGCCCTTTATGTGATGTCGCTCA
>LR738710.1:124409348-124544175 GCA_902687465.1 Secale cereale | reverse complement strand
TGGCATTCTTTTTATTTATAAGCCCTTTATGCGATGTCGCTCAGACGTCCGACTGTGGCATTCTTTTTATTTTTAAGCCCTTTATGCGATGTCGCTCAGACGTCCGACTGTGGCACTCTTTTTATTTATAAGCCCTGTATTCGATGTCGCTCAGACGTCCGACTGAGGCAGCCTTGTTATTTATTTTGCTATAAGCCCTTTAGGTGGTGTCGCTCAGACGCCCGACTGTGGCCTACTATCATTTATTATTTTCTTATGAGGCGTCACTGAGACACTCGTTTAGTCTCCTTCCATTTATATTTTGGATTTCGGGAGGATTACGGCCCGACTTCCATCATTGCATACAACACATTAATATTTTATTCCGGTCGCATATTTGCTGGAATGCTCATATGCATCATGTTGGCATTTATTATATCTTAAGTCCGAACTGTCTTACGAGTACATTCAAAGTACTCACCTGGCTTGTTGATTTGGCCAGATGTGGACGAAGGCGATCTCATGGATGAAGAATTCGATAGCGAGTCCGACGCTTAGTGGAGTCCCAGTCAGTCCCTTGCGATACTGGAGTTGATCACTGTTTTATAACTTCTTCCGCCTACCACCAAATAAATTCATCGGGTCTCACTCCGATACTCGATGAGCTGTTATATTTTGGAGTCACATCACCCACTTCACTGTGACATATTCCACCACCTTTTATTACGAGTTAGTAGTATGCCACCCTGCCTTGTGTCATATCCGCCTCTATGTATTATATTGGCGCGCTTGTAATAAAATTGTTGAGCAACCCCCAGCTCAACCTTGTATAATATTCAGTGTACTCGAATTCTGTGCCAAGGATTTGTCTGCCAGCAGGTAATAATATCCCTCGCTGGTTTAATAAAAAGGTCGGCCTTCCGGTAATTATTTTACTGAAGGACCGGTCCTGACACTAATACTTACAAATATTCTTTGGCTCCCCATGTGTCGAATCTATGAATTTGGGTTGAATACTCTACCCTTGAAGACTGTTGCGATCCCCTATACTTGTTGGTTATCAAGACCTTTTTCTGGTGCGTCATTGCCGGGGAGCATAGCTATATTTGTTGAGTCACTTGGGATTTATATCTGATTATCACTATGAAGAACCTAAAGGACACTAAAACCAAGATATTTCCCACTAAGACGAGGGGAGGTAAGGAATTGCCATCTAGCTCCGCACTTGATTCTCCTTCAGTTATAAGTAAGCTTGAAACACCATGACCTGCTACTAATCCTTCTATGTTGCAAGTTATTGATGATGCTACTTCTGCTACGAATGATGCTTATGATGATGCTGGTACCTGCTTGCTTGATAAGACTGTGCCACTAAGTGAATTGCTTGATGAACAACTTGGTAGAATTAAAAAAACCGAGAATCCTGAAACTGATGAAGTCTTTGAAACTGAAAATTATGAAACACATATTAGATCTAGCTCTCGTAGATATGAATTGCCTAATATACCTGAGGGTTATGTTATGGAGGGAGAGGTAGCCGAGGACTTTCTTGATTGCAAGGACAGAGATGATTTTAAGAAATTATTATGGAAGTTGAAAGAGAAATCTTTGAATGCTAGAATCAAATATGATCCTAAGTTTGCTACTTCACCTATCTTGGTTACTGATAAGGACTATGAATTT
Organism: Secale cereale; assembly: GCA_902687465.1. NCBI lineage: Eukaryota > Viridiplantae > Streptophyta > Magnoliopsida > Poales > Poaceae > Secale > Secale cereale. Next base: position 124,542,513 of record LR738710.1, on the reverse strand, counting down.
CTTGTTGATCCAAAGTTAATTACTTTGTTTGAATCTGATCCTTTTCATGGTCATGAAACTGAAACTGTTGCGGCACATCTTACTAAATTAAATGACATAGCCACCGGTACCATATTTGCTAATGTTGAGAAAATCCACTACTATTATATTCTCAAGTTATTTTCGTTCTCAATAAAGGGTGATGCTAAGACTTGGTACAACACTCTTACTCCTGGTTGTGTGCCTTGTCCCTAGGATATGATTTACTACTTCTCTGAAAAATATTTTCCTGCTCATAAGAAACAAGCTGTCGTACGGGAAACATTTAACTTTGTGCAAATTGAAGAAGAGAGTCTCCCACAAGCTTGGCGTAGGCTTCTCCAATTACTTAATGCTTTTCTTGATCATCCTCTAAAGAAAAATTAAATACTTGATATCTTCTATAATGGACTAACCGAAGCTTCTAGGGACTTCCTAGATAGTTGTGCTGGTTATGTTTTCAGGGAATGAACTGTTGAACAAGCTGAGGAATTATTGAATAATATATTAAAAATTATAAGGAATGGACACTTCCTAAACCACCGCCTAAACCAACTTCGAAGAAGAGGGGTGTCTTATTTCTTAGTCCCGCAGATATGCAAGAGGTAAAGAAATGTATGCAAGAAAAAGGTATTAAAGCGTAAGATGTTAAGAATTTACGACCTATTAAAGAAATACATGGTCTCGACAGACCACCACAGGTGGTGGAGGCGAACTCTCGTTTAAAGTTTGATGAAGGTGACATCCCTTATAATAAACGTCCTAGTCAATCCTTGTATGAATTTGACAACTACATTAGAAAGCAAGATCATTTCAATGACTATGTCACTGGTACAACGAGGTGGTATACAAACGGTTTTTAACCCCTTTCCGTGGCGGCATTTTAAACCGCCACCAAGTGAGTGTGTGCGATAGGGGGGTCCTTCCCACATGACCCAGAAATCATCGGGTGTCGGTGTAAAAACCGGCAGATCTCGGGTAGGGGTGCCCAAGTTGTACGTCTAAGATCGATGGTAACAGGCGATAGGGGACAAGATGTTTACCCAGGTTCAGGCCCTCTCGATCGAGGTAATACCCTACTTCCTGCTTGATTGATCTTGAAGGATATGGGGTTACAAGAGTTGATCTACCTCGAGATCGTAATGGTTAAATCCTAAAAGTCTAACCTATGTGGTATGATTTTGTTGTCTCTACGGATTAAACCCCTCAGCTTATATACACGCCAGAGGGGGCTTAGGGTTACAAAGGTGACTTGGGAAGGAAGGAATCGTTACAATCTCTCTTGCCTTTCTACATAAATAAGAGTCCTAACCGAATACGGGGGAGGGCCTTCTGCTTCTATCTTCATAGCCCATCAATTAGGCCCAGCATCAATGTCCCGGACGCCTGAGGACCCCTAAATACATGACTCACCAGTAGCCCTCGTACTTGCCATCAAGGACGAGTCTATATTTGGCTTCATTTCTTCGGTCTTGCAAGGTAGTCCTCCTTCAGATCAGATGATAGTTCGGCTTCATATTCTAACATTACATCTTGTAGATTCCTTGCCGCCGTTGTCTTGGCTTCCACGTGTGTCAGATGAACACGAACAACCTAGGAATTTTTACAAGTAACCCCCCGGCTGCATAAGGACGGCGCCTATTTAAAGAGGCTAGATCTCAGATGCCATTCCATTCTACACGGAAAATCCTTAGAGCCTGCCACAGAAAATCTTCAAACATGGCCGGCGTTCCCAGTTCTTCCTCGCGCCCGAATGGCCCTCAAGCGGGCGACTAGGAGAGTTGCTTAGTATCTCATGCGAATCTGAGGAAGCTTCAGATGCAGGGATATCTCCTCTCGAGAATCTAGTCCCCGTCCGGGCTGGATTAACTTCTCTCGACGGTCAAGCCCTGACGGAATGTTTCCCCAATCCTTTCAAAGAAGAACGGGTATGCTTCATCTCCTTCCTCCTAAGAGGCGTATGCTTTCCTATCCACCCTTTTCTCAGGGGGTTTCTGGAGGTCTATGGTGTCCAACTGCACGACCTTACATCGGGGTCTATCCTGCACATTGCGGGCTTCGTCGCTCTTTGTGAGCAATTTTTGGGCTACGAGGCTCATTTCGGGCTATGGCAAAAGTTCTTCTGCCTTGTCCCTCGCTCCTAGAAGGGATCTATATTCGAGGTAGGAGGCGCCGAAGTATGGCGCATAGCAGGGGTGGGTTATCTGCCCGGTACTCCGAAGAAGGCATCCGAAGAGTGGCCCTCTGAGTGGCTTTATATCGAGGATGTTGCCTGCCGGACCCAATCCGGCAAGGCCTCCCCGAATACTCCAGTGCTCCTTTAAAGAAGCGTTTCAACTGGTGTCCCCGCGGTCTCAAGGAGGAAGACAATGTGGAGGTTAAAAGACTTGCAAGCAAGATCAAACTACTTAGCCACGTCAAGCTGACGATAATCGAAGTGATGGTGATCTCAATAACGCGATGCCTGCAGCCGCTCCAGGCCATAAGTTTTCCTATGTGGCACTATAGTGGCTAGGATGATGCTTCATGTTGTCTACGCCAGGGTCCGGACAACCCCGCCACTCTGGCCGCCATCCTAGCTAATCTCTATAAAGGGGAGAAGGAGGATTTTCTTCACTTGAAGTGTCAGGAGCGTTCTCTATGTATAACCCCGTCGATTGGGTAAGCCTTTCCCTGATCTCTAGTTTTCCTCAATTTTTTTTTTGAGATATATTAACCGAACCGAGTTCGGTCGCTTCCAATAGGAGTGGAGGAAGGTGGTCGAAAAGATTAGCAGTCCTATTTAACAGCCATAGGACCATATTTGGGACATGGATCTCGGATTTGAGGAGGATCCGGACATTGGCATAGATCTTAAAGACAGAGTTTTTTTAACAAACCAGCCATGACGGTAACGAAGTGACTATTATAGCCGACTATCCTGGCCTTCTTCCTTCCTCTCATGTAAGTACCCATGCGACTCCTCTTCAAAGATAATATTCACAACATGCCTCACCCACCGCACTATCTCATGCTCAAAAGGGGCGGCTCTCATCCCGCCGTACTACAACAAGAGCGTCGTCCCAGAGGTCGACGCCTACACGGGATGGGTCTTTTAAGCGAAAGGAAATTTGAGACACCACCAAACCTCCTCCTTTATCGAAGAGGTACGACTCCTTAACATATGTCTGGTGGCGGAGCTGGATCATAATTTTTTGCTTTATTTTTCTTTTTAGGAAGAGCATACGCCAGGCTATATCCGGGGATCCCACTGGTCATGCTCCAGCCAATCCGACCCGAGGCCCATCCACAAGGACTAGGGTTGATACAGGTGTAACGCCGGATTGTCCTCTTCAAGAGGATTCGGATGAGGTATCGGTTACCAATTCTGAAGTAGAAAGGGCAATGAATCATCGGCGGCGAAAAGCAGCCATGGGTGACCCAGCTTTCACCGAGGAGGCGTTTAAGCCTTCAATTCTGTGGATGCATATATCCGAGCCGCTCGAGACGGACGTGCCAGAGCCACTCGCCAGCTTTCCAAGGATATGCAGGTGAGTGTTAATTCAATGTTCATATGATAGTATCCCTCGAAACTTAAAGGAGTTGGCCCAACTAATTTAAGGATCATTGTGTTTTTAGGTACTCAAGGAAAAGAATAACGCATTATCCAAGGAACTGGAAGAATGCCACACCAAGCTTACTACTGTCACCATCGAAATTGGAAAATTCAAAGAAGGCCAAGAATGGCTCTGATGGTAAGAACAATAGTGTCCGAACAGTATGGTCCTGTACCGATCAATGATATTTAAGTATACATTGTTTGAACTGCAGCAACAGGACCAATAGACCAGCTGGAGGAAAAGCTAAGGGTTGTTCTGGCAGCGAAGGAACAAGCCGAAGGGCAGACATCTACTAGTCAACATGTACTAACACAGACCATAAATGAGAAAAACAAGCTACATGATACAACCGTCAAGATAGTCGAAGAGCTAAAGGACGTGCGAGCCCAACTCTCGGATGCCTTAAAAGAGAACAAGAAGCTTAAGGGCATCATATTCAGTATGACAATGAACCTAGCTTTCATTATAGTCCCTTGATTCAAAGTTTCTTTACGAAAACTGTTCCTGCAGGTTTGTTAACTGGGCGGCCCGAAGGAGAGGTGTCCGGATTTCACGGTGACCTGCTGCAAGAGCTTTCCAAGGTACACGAGCGAGCTCAAAAGTCCATGAAGAACATGGCCAAGGCTTTATGGCCAGCCGATTCTCCTCCGGAAATTATGGAGGAACTGGCGGGTTTATTCAAAGGGGCCCGATGCTGCTTTGAATTATGGAAAGCATCAACATGCCGAGAAGGTGCCTGAGAAGCCTGGGCTATGGTGAAGACATGTTATACCGATCAAGACCCAAACCATATGGCTCGGGTTGGACCTCGAGGGCCAGACGGACTAGAAATCCCTGTAAGATTGGTATACGACCAAGTAGAGATAGTTGCCAAGTATTCTCAACAAGACTGTAAATTAGACAGTCTTATAGATGGTATAGATGAAGAATAGGTGTTTGACTCTATGTAACAATGTACTTTATCATCAAGCTTATCTCTTGCCGAATTTAATTAAAAGATTGTCATGCCAGACCATCCGCTTTACCCTCCGAAAACCCAAGGGATGTAGTGTTTCCGAATACTATACCTGTGATGAACATGTGGTATGTTCGGTAACCAGGAAATCCGGTCATAATTGCTTGAATAGACAAACTGTGTTCAGAGAGCTATGTTATATTACTAATTATCGTAAGAAACATCTTCCAGAGATAATAGTTTCATTAAGGGTTCCTTTCCCTGGGTCTCCATGCGTATATATGTGTGCCTAGGCTTTGATCCTATAAAAAGGATTGTACGATGCCGTATACTATTAGATTTTAAAGTTTGTGCGCTTTAAAAGCAATACGTAGTGTATCCGCCGACCGATTATTCCCTTTAGAATGCTAGCTTTTGGCTTTACCCGTCTGAGGTATAGGTCCGGATTACCCTGTTGTAACAATCACAAAGGTGCTCCCTTTACACCCTTGCCGAACAATCGGGAACGTAGGGTATAAACACAGGAGCCAGGCAACCCAGCTTAGCAAAATTTTAAGTCATAAAGGTGCATACAATGGCAAGGAAACTGTATGAAACAGATGGCATAAATATTTTGAACAATATGTGTTTTGATAATGGACTTTGTTATAGAAGCCCCCAAGTATTTTTGAGGTATATACATTTGAGGATGTTCTACCTTGTGATAATCTGGTCGAGCCGAAAAATTATCGATACGAAAAAATATGAAAAAAGAAGAGGAGAACTTAAAGATAAGAACAGGGGAAAAAGACCTAGACTGAAAAACAAAACATGTGCTACCGAACTATCCGTATAATCTTCAGGGCCTGGGAGCGTTCCATGAGTTCGGTTCAAGGAGATTGTATGATGCATTTGGAAGGCGATAGGCTCCACCGGTGAGTACTTCGTCAATAATGAAGGGCCCCTCCCATCTTGGTTTGAGCTTGTCTTTTTATTCTCCAGGAGGCGTAATATGAGTTCACCAATATTGTATGTCTTGGCCCGCACTTCTCTGCTTTGGTATCACCTGGCCTGTTGTTGATAAAATGCGAAATGGGCCTGCGCGATATCGTGCTCCTCTTCAAGGCCGTCAAGGTCATCCTGTCGATCAAGCTCGAGCTCTCTCTCTTCATACATACGCACTCGAGGTGATTCATGAATAATATCACAGGGAAAAATAGCCTATGCGCCGTACACCATGAAAAAAGGTGTGTATACGGTTGTCCAGTTAGGTGTGGTTCACAGCCACCAGAGTACGGAATCGAGCTCCTATACCCAGTGTTTATCTGACTCCTGTAGGGAGCGCACTAGTATGGGTTTAATGCCACTCATTATCAAGCCATTGGCTCTTTCTACCTGACCATTTGTTTGAGTATGGTACACAGAGGCATAATCATGTTTAATGCCTAACTTAGCACACAAATTTTTCACCTCGTCAGCTGTGAATTTGGAGTCGTTATCTGTGATAATACTATGTGGGACACCATAACGGTGTACTATGCCAGATATAAAATCTATCACTGGCCCTACCTCTGCTGTTCGGACTGGCTTGGCTTCTATCCATTTAGTGAATTTGTCCACCATGACCAGTAAATATTTCTTTTTATGGCTTCCCCCTTTTAAGAGGTCCGACCATATCCAGCCCCCAGACCGCAAAGGGCCAGGTAATGGGGATGGTTATAAGAGCGGTGGGAGGCATATGACTTTGATTTGCAAAAAGCTGGCAGCCAACACAATGTTGGACTAGGGTCTGTGCGTGTGCGCGCGTAGTTGGCCAGAAGAAACTAGTTCGGAAGGCCTTGCTTACAAGAGCTCGGGCCGCGGCGTGATGGCTGCCCATACCAGCATGTATTTTGGCTAGAAGTTGTCATCCCTCCTCTTCAGAGATGCACCATTGGAGAATACCAGTAGTGTTTTTTCTTGTATAGTTCACCTTCGTGGACCTTGTAGGATTTAGAATGCTGAACTATGCGGTGAGCCTCATTTTGGTCATCGAGGAGGTCTTGCCTATTAAGGTAGGTGATGACCCAAAAGTGTAGGGGATCTATCGTTGTCCTTTTGATAAATAAGAGTGTCGAACGCAATGAGAAGCAGAAGTAAATGATAGGTAGTTTTCAGTAAGGTATTCTCTGCAAGCACTGAAATTATCGGTAATAGATAGTTTTGTGATAAGGTAAGTGGTAACAAGTAACAGGTAGTAAAAGTAAATAAGGTGCAACAATATGGCCCAATCCTTTTTGTAGCAAAGGACAAGCCTGGACAAACTCTTATATAAGGAAAAGCGCTCCAAGGACACTTGGGAATTATCGTCAAGCTAGTATTCATCACGTTCATATGATCCGCGTTCGTTACTTTGATAATTTGGTATGTGGGTGGACCGGTGCTTGGGTGCTGCCCTTACTTGAACAAGCATCCCACTTATGATTAACCTCTATTGCAAGCATCCTCAACTACAAAAGAAGTATTAAGGTAAACCGAACAATAGCATGAAACATATGGATCCAAATCAGCGCCTTACGAAGCACTGCATAAACTAGGGTTTAAGCTTCTGTCACTCTAGCAACCCATCATCTACTTATTACTTCCCAATACCTTCCTATAGGCCCAAACAATTGTGAAGTGTCATGTAGTCGACGTTCACATGACACCACTAGAGGAAAGACAACATACATCTCATCAAAATGTCGAACGAATACCAAATTCACATGATTACATATAGCAAGACTTCTCCCATGTCCTAAGGAACAAACGTAACTACTCACAAGTCATATTCATGTTCATAATGAGAGGGGTATTAATATGCAAAAGTAACGATCTATTCACAATGATTTCTTATGCGAAAGTAACGATCTATTCACAATGTCGAGTATGAATCAGAAACTTCATTGAAAACTAACAAACTATGATCTCGGTCATTGAAGCAATTGCAATTTATCATAACATCGGAAAGAGTCAATATAAGAGCTTTTCAGCAAGTCCACATACTCAACTATCATTTAGTATTTCACAATTGCTAACACTCACGCAATAATTATGGGTATGGAGTTTTAATCGGACACAGAGAAAGATAGGGGCTTATAGTGTTGCCTCCCAACCTTTTACCTCAAGGGTAATGTCAACAGTAATAGATCATGATAGCTTACATCCAATTGGGTATATATGTCAGGATCTTTCCAACACAATGTGCTTGCCAAAGGATAAAATGTAAAAAGGAAAGGTGAAGATCGCCATGACTCTTATAAGGTAAGAACAATAGATAAGCCCTTCACAGAGGGAAGCAGAGGTTGTCATGTGCTTTTATTGTTGGATGTATAAAATCTTAGCGCAAAAGAACATCACTTTATATTGCCACTTGTGATATGGACCTTTGTTATGCAGCCCATCGCTTTTATTCCTTCCATATCACAAGATCGTATAAAGTTTATTTTCTCCACACTAATAGATCATACATATTTTAGAGACTTGCAACAAGGACAACTTACTTGAAGGATCTTACTCAATCCATTGGTAGATATGGTGGACTCTCATGGCAAAACTAGGTTTAAGGATGTTTGGAAGCACAATTAGTATCTCTACTTTGTGCAAGGAGTTTGGCTAGCATGAGGGGGAAATGCAAGCTCAACATGTTGGATGATCCATGGCAATATACTTTATTTCGGATATAAGAAGACATAACCCATTACTTTGTCTTCCTTGTCAAACATCAACTCTTTAGCATGTCATATTTTAGTGAGTGCTCACAATCATAAAAGATGTCCAAGATAGTATATTTATATGTGAAAACCTCTCTTTCCTTATTACTTCCTATTAGTTGCAACGATGACCAAAACTATGTTTGTCAACTCTCAACAATTTTTATTCATCATACTCTTTATGTGTGAAGTCATTACTTTCCATAAGATCAATATGATCTCTTCGATTATTTTTATTCTTTCTTTTATTCTTTCATGATCATAGTGCATAATCAGGCCATTGACTCAAAACTAAACTTTATTATATATAGCTCACGGACACGATTACAGAGATATTACCAAAAGGATCAGACTAAGAAAAATGGTAAAGATAGAAGTGTGATGGTGATAGGATACCGGGGCACCTCCCTCAAGCTTGGCAGTTGCCAAGGCGAGTGCCCATACCGATGTGATTATCTCTCTTCCTTCGGAGGTGGTGATGATGGGGTTGTTGATGATGTAGGCTTCTTCCTTAATTTGCGCTTGAGAATAGAATTTTGCTCCCTTAGGTCATCGATCTCCTGCTCAAGGCTTAATATCTTTTTGCATAGTTCCTGCTTGTTCTCCTGCAAGAGGCGAAAAGGGATAAACTCGATCTTAGGTTTCTTTGCTCTATCAGGGAGGCTTGACTTTTCGAACTCCACATGCATGTCCCCAGGTTGAGGTAATGGGACTTCATCTTCATCTGAGCTTGTCTCATCCTTTCCCCTGGGACAATGGTCTTCTTCTTCCTCCGTGGTCCAACCATAATGCTCCAAGTCCCCATAGACCTTAGGGTCTGCAAGGAAATCAGCCACATAGCTTTCTCCCTCTGAATCCTGGGATGACATATTGCTCTAATCTGCGGCAGAAACAACTCAAAACAAAAACAGAGGATTTTGGCGTGATACGGCGGTCAAAACCTTCGGGAGGGGAGATTATATAATGAATTTTTATCGACCAAAAGAAGTATCGTGCAAGAAAACAGAGTTCGGGAGGCACACGAGGTGCCCACGAGGTAGGGGGCGTGTCCAGGGGGTAGGGTGCACCCTCCACCGTCGTGGACGCCTCGTTTCCTTTCCGGACTGCCTCTTATTTTTCTATATTTTCTAAATATTCCAAAACAGAGAAAAATTGCCATTAGAACTGTTTTGGAGTCGGTTTACTTACCATACCACCTCCATGTTCCTTTTCGAAGTCTGAATGTTCTGGAAAGTGTCCCTTATGTTTTCCTCCGGGGTTACGGTTTCAATAACATTGGTTTTAACATTTATGGGATTACCTCAGATATAATGTTTGATTCTTTGGCCGTTCAACACCTTCGGATTTGTGCCTTCGAAGTTATTGATTTTTATGGCACCGAATTGATAGACCTCCTCGATAACGTAAGGACCTTCCCATTTAGAGAGAAGTTTTCCTGCAAAAAATCATAAACGAGAGTTGTACAGCAAGACATAATCACCTATGTTAAACTCACGCTTTTGTATCATTTTGTCATGCCATCTTTTAACTTTTTCTTTAAACAGTTTGGCATTTTCATAGGCCTAGGTTCTCCATTCATCAAGCGAGCTAATGTCAATTAACCTCTTCTCACCAGCAAGTTTGAAATCAAAATTGAGCTCTTTAATAGCCCAATATGCCTTATGTTCTAGATCAAGAGGTAAGTGACATGCTTTTCCATAAACCATTTTATACGCAGACATACCCATAGGATTTTTATATGCAGTTCTATAGGCCCACAGTGCATCATCAAGTTTCTTGGACCAATTCTTTCTAGATCTATTAACAGTCTTTTGCAAAATTAATTTTAGCTCTCTGTTACGTAGTTCTACTTGACCACTAGACTGTGGGTGGTATGGGGATGCAATTCTATGATTAACATCATACTTAGCACGCATTTTACGGAAAGCACCATGAATAAAGTGTGAACCACCATCAGTCATTAAGTATCTAGGGACTCCAAACCTCGGAAAAATAACTTCTCTAAGCATCTTAATAGAGGTGTTGTGATCAACACTACTAGTTGGAATAGCTTCTACCCACTTAGTAACGTAATCAACAACAACTAAGATATGTGTATACCCATTAGAGGGAGGAAACGGTCCCATATAATCAAAGCCCCAAATTAACATCAAATGGTTCAATAACAAGTGAATAGTTCATGGGCATTTCTTGACGTCTACTGATATTACCAACTCTTTGACATTCATCACAATATAAGACAAACTTACGGGCATCCTTGAAGAGAGTAGGCCAATAAAAACCAGATTGAAGTACCTTATGTGCAATTCTATCTCCAGCATGGTGTCCTCCATAAGCCTCAGAGTGACACTTGCGTAGGATCTGTTCTTGTTCATGCTCAGGTACACAATGTATAATAATACCATGTACTCCTTCTTTATAAGGGCGTGGGTCATCCTAGAAGTAATGTCTCAAATCATAGAAGAACTTTTTATTTTGCTGGTATGTGAAACTAGGTGGTATAAATTTAGCAACAATGTAATTAGCATAACAAGCATACCATGGAGCAGTACGAGAAGCATTTATTACAGGTAATTGCTCATCGGGGAAGCTATCATCAATATGTAGTGGGTCATCAAGAATATCCTCTAATCTAGACAAGTTATCTGGGATGGGGTTCTCAGCTCCCTTTCTATCAGTAATATGCAAATCAAATTCTTGTAGCAGGAGAACCCATCTAATAAGTCTAGGTTTAGCATCTTTATTTTCCATAAGATATTTAATGGAAGCATGATCAGTGTGAACAGTTACTTTATAATCAACAATATAAGGTCTGAACTTGTCACAAGCAAATACAACTGCTAAATATTATTTATCAGTAGTAGCATAACTTCTTTTGGCACTGTCTAGAGTTTTACTAGCATATTGGATAACAATCAATTTCTTATCAACTCTTTGTCATAGAACAACACCTACAGCATAATCACTAGCATCAGACATAATCTCGAAGGGTAAATTCCACTTAGGAGGCTGGACAATGGGTGCAGAGATTAATGCTTTCTTAAGTATTTCAAATGCTTCTACACAATCATCATCAAAGACAATAGGAACATCTTTTTGTAAGAGGTTAGTCAGAGGCCTAGAGATTTTTGAGAAGTCCTTAATGAACCTCCTATAGAACCTGGCATGACCAAGGAAACCTCTTATACCTTTGATGTCCTCGGAACACGTCATCTTCTCAATAGCATAAATTTTAGCTTTATCAACTTCAATACCTCTTTCAAAAAATTTATGCCCCAAGACAATACCTTCATTAACCATAAAGTGGCACTTCTCCCAATTCAAGACAAGATTAGTTTCTTCACATCTCTGCAAAACTCGATCAAGGTTGCTTAAGCAATCATCAAAAGAAGTTCCATAAACGGAAAAATCATCCATGAAAACCTAAAGAATCTTTTCACAAAAATAAGAGAATATATCCATCATGCATCATTGAAAGGTAGCAGGTGCATTACATAAACCAAAAGGCATGCGTCTATAAGAAAAAGTACAGAAAGGGCAAGTAAAAGTGGTATTCTCTTGATCCTCTTTTGACAGAGGTATTTGAGAGAAACCAGAATAGCCGTCTAGAAAGCAAAAATGTGTGTGTTTGGATAACCTCTCCAGCATTTGATCAATAAAAGGTAGAGGGTAATGTTCCTTCTTAGTAGCTTTATTTATGGAAATCAATTACCATTTTATAGCATGTAACAATTCTTTGTGGGATCAATTCATCTTTATCATTAGGAACAACAGTAATACCTCCCTTCTTGGGGACACAATGGACAGGACTTACCCACTGACTATCAGCAACTAGATAAATTATACCTGCCTCTAGAAGCTTTAGTATTTCTTTCCTTACCACTTCTTTCAACTTAGGATTTAACCATCGTTGGTGATCACCAACCGGTTTAGCGTCCTTCTCCAATTTTATTTTGTGTTGGCATAGAGTGGGACAAATGCCCTTAAGATCATCAAGAGTATATCCAATAGCAGCACGGTGCTTCTTCAGTGTTTTCAATAATTTCTCTTCTTCCTGCTCTGAAAGGTTGGCACTAATAATAACAGGATATATCTTCTTTTCATCAAGATAAGCATACTTAAGAGTATCAGGTAATGGTTTGAGTTCAAACACGGGATCACTCTTGGGTGGAGGAGGATCCCCTAGAATTTCAACGGGCAAGTTGTGTTTCAATAAGGGTGCCTTTTTAAAAGAATATTTCATCTATTTCCGTTCTCTCATTCGTATACATATCATTCTCATGGTCTAGCAGGTATTGTTCTAAAGGTTCGTTAGGAGGCACATCAATAGAAGCAAGACCAATAATTTCATCCTTACTAGGCAATTCTTTATCATGGGGTTGTCTACGGAATTTAGCAAAGTTAAAATCATGAGACATATCCCCTAAACCAACAGTAAAAATGTCCTTTTCGCAGTCTATCTTAGCATTAATAGTATTCAAGAAGGGTCTACCAAATATAATGGGGCAAAAATCATCTTGTGGGGAACCAAGAACAAGAAAATCAGCAGGGTATTTAACTTTCCCACACAAGACTTCAACATCTCTAACAATCCCAACTGGTGAAATAGTGTCTCTATTGGCAAGCTTAATAGTAACATCAATACCTTTTAGCTCAACAGGTGCAATATCGTGCATAATTTCTTCATATAAGGAATGAGGTATGGCACTAGCACTAGCACCCATGTCACATAAGCCATGATAGCAATGATCTCCTATTTTAACAGAAATAACATGCATGCCTACAACAGGTCTATGTTTATTCTTAGTATCGGGTCTAGCAATTCTAGCAGCTTCATCACAGAGGTAAATAAGATGCCCATCAATAACATCGACCAAGAGATCCTTAACCATAGCAATAGTAGGTTCAACTTTAATTTGCTCAGAGGGTGTAGGTGTTCTAGTATTAATCTTATGAACCACAGTTGAAGATTTAGCATGATCCTTTATTCTAACAGGGAAGGGTGGTTTTTCAGTATAAGCAGTAGGAACGATAGGATCAACATTATAAGTGATAGTCTTTTCTTAAACTCTAACAGGTTCAACTACTTTTACATCAATGGGAGGATGATATTTAAACCACTTCTCCTTAGGGAGATCAACATGAGTAGCAAATGATTCACAGGAAGAAGCTACTATCTCAGAGTCAATTCCATATTTAGTGCTAAATTCATGGAAAACATCGGTATCCATAAAAGATTTAACACAATCAAACTTAGGTGTTATACCTAACTCCTTACCTTCATCGAGATCCCAATCTTCAGAGTTGCGTTTCATTCTTTCCAATAAATCCCATTTGAATTCAATAGTCTTCATCATAAAAGACCAAGTGCAAGAAGTATCGAGCATGGAGCGATTATTAAGAGAAAGCCGAGCATAAAATTTTTGAATAATAATTTCTCTTGAGAGCTCATGATTGGGGCATGAATATAACATTAATTTAAGCCTCCCCAAGCTTGAGCGGTACTTTCTCCTTCGCGAGGCCAAAAATTATATATATAGTTACGATCACGATGAACCTGATGCATTGGGTAGAACTTCTGATGAAATTCCAATTTCAACCGGTTGTAGTTCCAGGATCCAATATCATTGCATAGCCTAAACCATGTCAATGCCTCTCCCTTAAAAGATAAAGGGAAGACTTTCTTCTTGATCACATCCTCGGGCATACCTGCAAGCTTAAATAATCCACAAACTTCATCCACATAGATTAGGTGCAAATCGGGATGCAAGGTTCCATCTCCTGTAAAGGGATTAGCTAGCAGTTTCTCTATCATACCTGAAGGAATTTCAAAGTAAATATTTTCAGTAGGTTGAGGAGCAACTCTTTGCTCTACTGGTCGGGGTGAAGATACCCCGAACAAGCCCCTCAAAGGATTATGTTCCATAGTAACAAGTGAAAGTAAATTTCAGCACACTATATAAATTTTTCCTTACCAAATTCCAATTACCAAAGGCGCTTCACTCCCCGGCAACGGCGCCAGAAAAGATTCTTGATGACCCACAAGTGTAGGGGATCTATCCTAATCCTTTCGATAAGTAAGAGTGTCGAACCCAACGAGGAGTAGAAGGAAATGATAGGCAGTTTTCAGTAAGGTATTCTCTGCAAGCACTGAAATTATGGGTAACAAATAGTTTTCTGATAAGGTAATCGGTAAAAACTAACAAGTAGTAAAAGTAAATAAGGTGCAGCAATATGGCCCAGTCCGTTTTGTAGCTAAGGACAAGCCTAGACAAACTCTTATATAAGGAAAAGCGCTCCCGAGGACACTTGGGAATTATCGTCAAGCTAGTTTTCATCATGTTCATATGATTCGCGTTCGTTACTTTGATAATTTGGTATGTGGGTGTACCGGTGCTTGGGTGCTCCCCTTACTCAAGCTTCCCACTTATATTTAACCTCTATTGCAAGCATCCGCAACCACAAAAGTGTTATTAAGGTAAACCTAACCATATCATGAAACATATGGATCCAAATCAGCCCCTTACGAAGCAACACATAAACTAGGGTTTAAGATTCTGTCACTCTAGCAACACATCATCTACTTATTACTTCCCAATGCCTTCCTCTAAGCCCAAACAATGGTGAAGTGTCATGTATTCGACGTTCGCATGAAACCACTAGAGGAAAGACAACATACATCTCATCAAAATATCAAACGAATACACTACTTATAGCAAGACTTCTCACATGTCCTTAGGAACAAACATAACTACTCACAAATCATATTCATGTTAATAATCAGAGGGGTATTAATATGCATAATGGATCTGAACATATGATCTTACACCAAGTAACCCAACTAGCATCAACTACAATGAGTAATCAACACTACTAGCAACCCACAGGTACCAATCTGAGGTTTTGATACAAAAATTTGATACAAGAGATGAACTAGGGTTTGGGACAAGATGGTGCTGATGAAGATGTTGATGAAGATAACCCTCCCCAAGATGGGAGAGTTTTTGGTGATGACGGCGGTGATGATTTCCCCCTCCCAGAGGGAAGTATTCCCAGCAGAACAGCTCCGTCGGAGCCCTAGATTGGTTCTGCCAAGGTTCCGCCTCGAGACTGCGACGCTTCGTCCCGAATGCCTCCTTATGATTTTTTTCCAGGTCAAAACACCTCATATAGAAGAAGATGGGCATCGGGGGGCTGCCAGATGGCCCATGAGGCAGGGGGCGCGCCCAGGGGGTAGGACGCGCCCCCCACCCTCGTGGACGGTGGGTGGCCACCCTCCTGTACTTCTTTCGCCAGATATTTTTTATATTTTCCAAGACTAACTTTCATGGAGTTTCAAGGCTTTTTGAGTTGTGCAAAATAGGTTTTCAATGTTTACTCCTTTTCCAGCCCAGAATTCCAGCTGCCGGCATTCTCCCTCTTCATGTAAACCTTGTAAAATAAGAGAGAAAAGGCATAAATATTGTGACAAAATGTGTAATAACATCCCATAATGCAATAAACATCAATATAAAAGCATGATGCAAAATGGATGTATTAATAGGCTAGGAAAGGCTTGGTTGAGGGGGCTATGACAACCATGATCTCATGAGCCGATGATGTGATTTCCATTTCGGGGTCCCTGACGACATCTGTATTGATTTCGGCTAGGGGCGTGTTCTGGTCCGGGTTGGCGTCACTGCTCTCATCCTGCCATGTTACTGATGGCTTGAACAACCTTTCCACAAATGTGTTAGGCAGGACTGGGTCGCGTTTGGCGCCCATGCGAGCAAGTATATCCACTGCCTGGTTACTATCCTCAGTCACATGGTAAAATTCCAGCCCCTCAAATCGAGCCGATATTTTTAATATGGCGTTTCGGTAAGCCACCATTTTTGAATCCTTCGCATCAAATTCTCCGTTTACCTGAGATATGGCGAGGTTTGAGTGTCCACGCACCTCGAGATGTTGTATACCCATGGATACGGCCATGCGGAGTCCATGCAGTAATGCCTCGTATTCGGCCGCATTGTTTCAGTCCGTGTACATGATTTGCAGCACATAGCGGACTGCATCCCCTGTTGGGCATATCAAGATGATGCCGGCCCTCAACCTGGCTAGCATTTTGGAACCGTCGAAATACATGGTACAATGGGAGTATGGTCCGTACTCTTTAGGAAGTTCGGCTTCAGTCCAGTCCACGATGAAGTCGGCCAACACCTGGGACTTAATAGTCCGGCGTGCTTTGTATGTTAACGGTAAGGCTCTATGGCCCATTTGGCTATGCGTCCAACGGTGTCTTTATTGTTTATGATATCGTTGAGTGGTACTTCGGATGCCACTATGATCGAACACTCTTGAAAGTAGTGTCGGAGTTTCTGAGATGCCATGAATACCGCATAGGCAATTTTCTGGTAATGGGGGTATCGTGATTTGCACAGTGTGAGAATCTCGGATACATAGTATACGGGTTTTTGAACGGGGAATTTATGTCCCTCTTCATCTCGTTCGACGACCAGCACCGCACTCACTACCTGACGAGAGGCGGGGATATAAAGCAGCATTGGCTTGCCAACACCTGGAGCAGCTAGGATTGGGTTACCTGCTAATAAGGATTTTATTTCCTCCAGTCCGGCGGTGGCCACATCCGTCCATTTAAAGTTGTCTATGCGCCTCAGCAGTCTATAATGTGGTAGTGCTTTCTCTCCTAATATGGAGATAAAGCGGCTCAAGGCCGCTACTCAACCTGCTAGCTTTTGCACTTTTTTGAGATTGGTTGGCGTAGTTAGCTGTGACAGGCCCAGATTTTAGTTGGGTTCGCTTCAATTCCTGTATGGGATACAATGAACCCTAATAGCGTTCTAGACAGAACGCCAAAGACGCATTTTTTTGGATTGAGCCATATGTCATATGTTCGTAGGTTATCGAACATAAGCCGGAGATCATCCACCAAAGTTTCGACATGTTTAGTGTTGATGACTACGTTGTCCACATATGCCTCCATTGTCTTGCCAATTTGTTTCTCTAAGCATGTTTGAATCATGTGTTGATATGTGGCACTAGCGTTTTTGAGTCCAAATGGCATAGTGTAAAAGCAAAAGGGGCCGTACGAAGTGATGAATGCCGTATCAGCCTGATCGGATTCCTTCATTTTTATTTGATGGTCTCCGGAGTAAGTGTCGAGGAAACACAACAAGTCATCTCCTACAGTTGCATTGATAATTTGATCAATGTGAGGCAAAGGAAAGGGATCCTTAGGGCAAGCCTTGTTTAGGTCCGTGAAGTTGACACAAAGGCACCAGGATTTGTCCTTCTTTGGCACCATGACTAAGTTGGCTAGCCAGTCCGGGTGTTTGATTTCCCTTATGAATCCAGCTTACAATAGTTTGGCCGGCTCTTCCCCCATAGCCTCTCTTTTGGGTTCGGAAAATCGTCGTAATGACTGCTTGACTCGCTTGAACCATTTGATAATTTTGAGGTTGTGTTCGGCCAGCCTGTGCGGGATTCCTGGCATATCTGAAGGATGCCAAGCGAATATGTCCCAATTTTCGCGAAGGAAGGTGCACAAAGCGCTGTCTACCGCCGGATCAAGCTGTGCCCCAATGCATGTTGTTTTATTAGGGTCCGTTGGGTGTGCACTTGGTATTTTACAATTTCATCTGCTGGCTTAAAAGAGGTAGATTTTGATCGTTTGTCGAGGACTACGTCGTCCCGATCCACCGTAGATTGTAAGATGGTTAATTCTTCCGCCGCAAGGGCTTCATATTATGCCTCTAGGGCTAAAGATGCGGTTTTGTTCTCGGAATGGAGTGCTCTATCCGGGTCACTTGCAGCTATGATTATTCCATTGGGCCCTGGCATTTTGAGCTTCATGTACCCGTAATGGGGTACAGCCTAAAAGCGTGAGAAAGCGTCCCGCCCTAGAAGGGCGTGGTATCCGCTATTGTAGAGGACAATGTGGAAGAGCAGTTGCTCCGACGTGTAGTTCTCGGGTGTACCAAATACTACGTCGAACATAATGCTTCCTGAACACCGGGCTTCTCAGCTGGGGATAATTCCTCGAAAGGTTGTATTACTTTGTTCAATGCAGGATTTGTCAACCTGCATTTTTGCAAGCATGTCCTCATATATGAGGTTGAGTCCGCTGCCTCCGTCCATGAGTACTTTAGTAAGGCTAAAGACATCTACTATTAGGTTTAGTATGAGAGCGGCTGTGGCTCGGACCCGCCGTATTCGTGGTTCGTCTTCGGCAGAAAATGTGATTGCCGTGTCGTTCCATGGGCTTGCAGTGTCGATTTGATTGACCTCAGCAAGTTCGTGATTCGCTCTCTTGCGCTGGTTATGTGAGGAGAATGTCTCAAAAACGGTGAAGACATCGAGGTCTTGCTTCCCTGGCATTGCGGTGTCGAGGATTGCTTCACCGCTCTTTGCTACCTGCCGGAGTACCCAACATGCTCTAAGGTAGTGGGTAGTGGTATTGTCCGAGGCGGCATGTATTTGGCAAGGTTTATCCACCAGTTTGTCCAGAATGGACATGTACCTGTAAAAGGTCTGTTTTTCTTGCCATTGTGTATGTGATCGGACGCCCTTCTAGGGTATGTCCGTTTTCCTTTAGCGGCGTATCGTCCAAAGATGGACTGCTCCAGAGGTGTATTCTGGGCTTTCCAAGTGTTCTCCATAGCACAGTACTTTCGTACCAAATGCGATAATTCTGTAAAGCTTTGTATTTGACAGTGGTTGAGGGCATTCAAGACTCCCTCGTCTATGCAATTGTGGTGAAATATGGACAGGGTGTTGTCGTCGAAGCCTTCCTTAATCTTGTTTTTAACAAGTAGGAATTGGGCCCATAAGTGATGAACTGTCTTTTGGGGCCGCTGTCGTATACATGTGAGATCGCATATGTTCGGCCTTCCGAGGTCGCTTGGAGAGTGTATGCTGTGGTGGGTGGGTGTGGATAAATTTGAGTCCCGACCCAACATAGTGTCTTGGGTTTGTACAACCTTCGATATGGACGATATGGGCCCAGCGGGATCTGAATATTCCGCAGGCCTGGTGTATGCCCCAAAGCTCGAACGACACAAGGTGCCACCTGTCAGAGGTGTGTTCGGCTCGATGGGTTCGGAGATCCGAATAGCGCCGGTCTCCGTCCACTAGTGTAGACCCGAGCTATAGCACCGGTTCGGAAGGCCCTTTCGTGTCGGTTCTGTAACTGACACAAAAGGGTGGGGACTAAAGATCCCCCCTTTAGTACCATTCCGCAAGTAACGCTGCTAAAGGGCCACCACGTGGTACGAGCCAGCGCCGGGGGCGGGGATCCCTTTAGTACCGGTTGGTAACACCAACCGGTACTACAAGGTTTGGGGGGTTTTGTATTCATGATTTTTTTCTTTAATTTTGTGTTTTCTATTTAATTCTTTTTTCGTTTGCTGGTATTTTAGATACTACATATTATACACATTATGCATATATATAAATAGAATTTCTCGTAGAACTGATCATATATATATATATATATATATATATATATATATATATATATATATATATATATATATATATATATATATATATATATATATATATATATATATATATATATATATATATATATATATATAGGTATATATACAATTCTCCTACATGTTGCCTTCAAAGGCAGCGGCATTTGCCTTGGTGCCTTCGGAGTATGATGACAATTGGGAGTGGTTCATGGGGGCGGTAGCGGGTAATGGTATTCTTTTTTGGGATCTATGACCTGGTCGAGCAAAATTCCCTCTATTTCCTCTTGAACTGCTAGTACGCGCTCCGTTGGTAGGAGCTGCTCCCGCATCTCTTGGAACTGTTAAGAAGGAGATCAATATGCATGTGTATTAGTTGTGTTACTAGATATCGATAATGATGTAAAAATTTTGAATAGCGTTCTGGCAAACGTACCTATAGCTGTCTATCAGATTTTCTCCTTTCGGACGCCATCATGCGAATGTTCTCACAAATGTAGTATGCACACAGATCAGTCCCTGGCGCCTGCTTCAGGACCTTTACAAGAATGAAATTTAGTCAGATAATAAATAATCAAACATGATAATTAATGGTATTGAAACAAGAATTAAGGAGATAGCTAGCTAGTACTACTTAATTACTTACCTTGGGTTGAAACCAATACAGCTTTTTTCACCATTGGCCTGGAGTCACGTAGATGAACTTTTCCCAAGCCCTGCCCACCGGCAAAGAAAATGAATAAAGGGGTTATTAAATAGTTGATATCAGGAAATGATGAACTAAATAGGCCGGGATATAGTTAATAATGATAGAAATTACCTGTCAACTATCCCCTTCAAGTTGGTGTAGTCAGTTTGTTTTCTCCATCGTGAGTCCAGTACTTCAATTGTTGCTTCTTCAACTTTAATGATTAACAAGATCCAGTGGTAACTGCATGCGCACACGCTTGCATGTCTTAATTAAGCGAGCATGTGCATAACACTCATCAATTACCCTAAACCCTATAGACTTAATTATTAACATCTAGTTAGCTAGTAAGCAAAAACAGAATTTGTAGTACAAGACAGTGTGACTCACAGGAAGTTGTAAGGAAGTAATATATCTTCATTGGTATTGAGGCGCTTCAAGAACTCTAGCATGTTTTTCTCTACATCTGTTTTATAATATTCCAATTTCCATGTGTGTTCATTAATGGTATTTGGGTCAATGAACCCAATGCCATAGCGTCTAGTTTTTTTCATTTCATACATCTTCATCCTGCATAATACCACAGAAAAAATATAGTGAGGATAATTACAGGTAATGATCGATCAATGAGCACTACAGCTAGCTTGAGACTTCAATTACAAAAAGAAATCACTTACAGACAATAGCAACTGACGAGATATTTGTCCAGTGCGTCTTGATTGAATAAATGAAATAGTTCTGAATACTCAACAGTCAGAGCTAGCTTATGGAAGTAAGGCCGTTCCTTGACGTTCACCATGAGGGACTCTCGATTGGAACTCTTGGTAATTTTCATGTACCAATCATACAATTCATACATTTTCGTTGGGAGGTTCTTGACCTCCTCAGGCTCGACCAAAGGTTTGCCGCGGACATATTTTCAATTTATGTCCTCCTGTATAAGCGGAGACATGGGATCGATCTCGAGGAGTTGTCCAACAGTGATACCGAGCATTTCAGCCTGCCTTCTATGCTCGTCGGTTATAACCAGCTGCCCGACGCTAGTACTCTCATGTGTTGGTACAACAAGCGGGGGGATCGGTTACGCCACCTGTTCTCCGAGCTGGGGAATGGGTTTCCCGCATTTTTCGCCAGCTGCTTGTCTCGAGATCGAGCTCGACTCCTTCTGTAGTTGTGCTCAACATGCCTTCCTGATTGGCACTCATAGTCTGAGTCGACAGGCTTGGGAGCTGGTTTTCTTGCCATATGAATAAAGTGGTCAATAACTTTCTCAGGCACATTCTCCTATGGTGGTGGTGGCGGTTTCGGTCCAAAATGGGCGTGCACTTGGGCCTTCACTATGGCTATATTTTGCTCCTCGGTCATGTCGTATGGTCTCCAAGGAAGAGGAGTGAGGCTTGGACCAAATTGATATCGCTTGCCTCCACCTGTACCTGATGTACTACCTCGACTTGTTGTACCTCTACGCACCATAGCTGCGGCGGCTCTCTTCCACGATTGCTGAGGCGGCGGAGACGGCTGACGTGGCAGAGTTGGAGCAGGAGGAGTGGTCTAACACTCTGCCGCACTTGAAGCAGGAGGAGTGTCCTGACGATGTGCCAGACTTGGAAAAGGAGGAGTGGCCTGACGCGTTGGTGGACTTGGAGGAGCGGGAGTCTGCTGACGCGGTGGCAGACGTTGAGGAGGAGTCGGTTGACGTGGTGTCGGTGGCCTTCGAAAGATGATGCAATCCTTTCTCCATAGGATGGTACGATGTATGGCCTCTCCCAGTGTGTGCTCCTCATCACCTCCAGGAATGTCAAGCTCTAGCCCAGAATATTGGTCCACCACCTCATCAGCCATGACACGAGCATAGCCGGCTGGAATCGGGTTGCAATGGAAGGTTGCTTCGGGGGGATTTGCATAAGCAATGGCGTCCGCCACCTTCATGGATATGTTCTTCATTTTGAAGTGTAGCTCACAGTCAGTGTTCTCCATGATGTCATCCACAGGGTTTCTATCCAGCAGTGCGTCGCCCGGGGCAGAACCCACGCTGCTTCTCGGCATGGATGGGACGGTGCTATCCAATGCTAGATCATCCGCTAGCTGCTGCCGCTGCTGAGACCCCCTTTCCTGGCTAAGTGAGTTGATCTGCTGCCGCTGCCGCTGGAATTTGAGTGCCAAGTCCGTGTGCGCTGATTCTAGGCCTTGTAGGTGTTCTGCTTCCTGCTTCCTCTGCTCCTCCTCCAGCTTCTTCCTTCTCACACGGCTTCTGTAGTCGGTGTTCCAATCCAAAAATCCCTTATACCACGGAACAACACCCTTGCCTCGTGTTCTTCCCAGGTGTTCAGGATTTCCCAGGGCGCGCGTAAGCTCGTCGTTCTCTCTGTTGGCGTGAACACCCCCTTTCGAGCATCTTCTATTGCATCAAGTAACTTATCTTCGGCTCCTTTAAGACATGCCTTCTTCGAAACCTCGCTTGTCTCCGGGTCCAACACCCCCCATTCGCATAGAACCAAGTCCTGCACATGGGGGGCCAGCTCAATGTAACTGGAGTGACCCCTGCATCTATCCTCTCTTGCTCAGAGAGATCCCACTTAGGCATTGCCACCGCGTAGCCACCTGTCCCCAACCTATGGAACTGCTCCTTTTTTGCGGCATTAGCCTTGTTTTTTCTCGACCGTTCCTTCGATAATTCTGATTCCTGGAATCTCGCAAAAGCGGGCCAGTGTTCTCTTTGCTTCTCCAGTGTTCCCTTGAATTCTGGAGTCTTCTTTCCTCCTTTGACATAGTTGGCCCATACAGTTTTCTTGTGGGTGTTGAATGAAATTGCCATCTTCCTAAGAGCAGCTTCCTTGACTTTGTGCAAATCTTTCTCTGTGAAATGATCTGGTAGGGTAAATCATATCATTACCCTCCCCGGTATTGTTCAGATATTGGGAGCCATCATCTTCTTCATTCTGGTCATCTGGCCCACGAGGGGAGCATATGATCTCGAACAGGGCCTCTTCTCCTGTAATGCCCAGGATGGGACAATACCTCCTACGTGTCGAGGCACGACTTAAAGGTATAAGCCCATTCTGGAATGATCTCAAGTTCGGTATCTTTGCACGACTCATGTAAGAATAGGGATGAAAATGCAAAAGGATAGTTGGCTTACACTCGCCACATCACACAATACATTACATAAGCCTAACATCATCCAAATAACATCACAACCCGACTACGGGTGAAGATCCAAATGAAAGATACCAAATACATAAAGCCACAGGTCCGAATCGCCCCTAGTAGAAACCACTACTGATCATCGGGATAGTGCACATAGTAGCGGCTACGTTCTTCATCGTACTCCCAGTACAGCTCCGTGCCGTCACCTGAGTAGTTCACCATGGTACCTGGATCTGGTGTGGTGTAGAATCTGTGAGCCACAGAGGACTCAGCAATCCCGTTCCCGGGTAGCAAAACTATCTAAGCCTTGGGTGTGGAACAAGGCTGAAGAAAGATAAAAGGTTGCAGTTGTACTAGCATTAGCTTACGTGTTTAGAGCGAGAAGAGAAGTGCCACGAGCGTCAAAGTGATCACGAAGTGATCCTATCTAAGCACGTCAATCATAACCCCACCGTGTTCACTTCCCGAACCCCTTTCAGAAAATGACCGTCACGGTTACTCACGCTGGTAGTGTATTATGAACATGGTGTCAAGTTTTCTACAACCAGATATTAACAAATTCCCATCTACCACATAACCGCGGGCACGGCTTTCGAAAGTTCAAAACCCTACAGGGGTGTTCCAACTTGGCCCATTACAAGCCCACGATCCGCGGAGTCGCAACTCCAAGGTGGGAAGGCTCGAGTATTCTCGGAATCCCGTGCTCAAGATATTCCGACATAGGTAAAACTAATCCAGCAAGACCTCCCGGCTGGCCGACACCCTGACAGTAGCCGCGCGTATCTAGTCTCAGGCCACGACCGGATGAGCACAGCGTACAGTGACCAAAACCCAAGTTGCCAAGGGGGGTACCGCACACGACTCTAGTTTGGACCAACACTCAAATCGAGCACTGGCCCAGGGGGGTTGATTAATTAATCCTGGGGTTAATTACTCCCTCGGCAAGTTTTAGTTGTTAGGCGAATGGAGTACCAATGTCGGGCCTCGCTCGAAGAGTTTTAGCGCTAAGCGGGTTATCGAGGGGGTCCCATAACCCCAACCGTGTGAGGAACGCAAAATCAACGAACATAACACCGGTTTATACGGTTCCTAGGGCGGCATGAGTGGAACAAATCACCAAGCAAGAGGCTTAGCCTTCCACCCAGCACCAATATATAGATGATTTAGTTTTAAGGGTTTATATAGTGTGATATCCCAACATAACTTCAACATGAAGCAAGAATCTTCAAATCTTCTCCTGCAACTAGCAATGCTATAAGAGGGGCTAAGCAAAGCCTACGTAGCCAATCAAAGGTTTGCATAGGTTGGGTGGTTAGAAAGATTTATGGTTACAATAGGAGGCTAAAAAACAAACATGGGCATCGAGGCAATAAGCTAAAGAGCGAGACTTCTAGCAATAGGCAAAGATAGTAATGATATCTGGGTCAGGTCATCTTGCCTGTCGAGTCGTCGATGGGATCGTAAGACGGCTCCTCGTACTCAACCTCGGTAGTAACCTCGTTCTCGTACTCGGTCTCGGCTTCCGGCTCTACTCAACACAAGAACACATGAGGCACGAAATCAAACAAGGTGCAAAGCACAATCTATAGGATGCACGTATGATGCACTTAGGATGCACAGCAGATGCACATAGGATGCATTACAGGACAACATAGGAAGCACACCAGAACAACACAAGAACAAGACAATATGCTCAAGCAGGTAGGATGCAAGACAAGTCTATATAGGATGCAACACATGGCAAGGTAGGAAGCACAGAGAAACAACATAAGAACAACAAGTTTAAATGAGGCCGGAAACTACTTAAGACAAATCCGGTAAGTCCTCATATGCATAGTTTGAAATTAGCCCAGAACTGAAAAAACCTTAAGTTAGAGTTGTTAAACAGCAATTTAACATGCACCATGATAATCTACACAAAATTCTAGTCAAGTTTCATATAAAGTTTGTTTAAAACGGAGCTACGGTCTAGAAGATATGATCAAAACAAGATAAGCATGGCAACGGTGCAAGATGCACCCAAACATCAAGCAAACATACTCCAAACATGTTAACAAGATGATATTATGATTCTACATGCAAAAACACACAAGTTTCATGTAGGGCATGCTCAAAACGGAGCAACGGATCAAAACATACACTCTAAACAGGAAACAATGCAAAGCTGAAATTAACAGCCACATAGCAACTTTGGAGCAAGAAATTTATACCCTACAGCACTCAAACATGGTGACAAGAAGCATGGACATGAAGTAGACATATCCTACGGCAAACAACTCCATTGGAGAAACTCCATAGGAGGCATGGATCAATAGCAACAAGCTACAACATTTTGATCATGACATTAAAAACCTGACAGTAATATTTTATAGCAACTTGGGAGCAAGAATTAAATAAGCTACAGCAACCCAAATGATCAAGTGAGGGCATGTATGGATAGAAAACAACATATACAGTAAGGAATGATCAATGGCCACCCCAAAACTAACATGGATTTGCCTAGGACATCAAGCAAACATAGCATCAGGATATGACAGATTCCAAACTTAGTGAAATTTCACTAAGTGTTAAAATAGTAACATTAGCATGGCATGTTTGCCAGCATGTTTAAGTCATCTTAATGCATATCATGGCAAATGGTTTGCACCACAGCAAAGAACACATGATGGGGAATCTAAAACATATGGGCATGTGACATGGGGACAAACACATCAATAACAACGAGCTCCTCAACTAGGCATCTCGTAACAAGTTACAAAACCTAACAGCCACATGCACTTTTGCAACAGGGATAAACATGGCAATATGAACTCTAAAATGCATGGTATAGCAACCAACATGTAAAGCATCTCATGATGAACATTTTGACATCTCATTTGCTTCATTTGGATAAACATGCACCAAGTTATCACATCTCAAACATGGCATGAAAAGAACTAGTAGCAGGAGTTTATATCAAGTAACACTCTTGTCACGAAGATTAAGACATCTAGATGGACTCAAACAAGCATGACACAATGGAACAAAACGTAGTACACATCACCACGATCATTTTGACATAACATATGCACAAATCGGACTAACTCACAAGAAGATATAGCCATGAAAAAATGCCAGCAGACAACAAAAATCTACAAGACTTAGAGGAAAAAGTCAACCTCCAGATCTGGATCGGGTTTAGTGGGCGGATCGGGCCGGGTTGCGGGCGTCGACCCGGACCCATTAGGGTTCCTGTCGTGGAATTAGCACGGCAGATGTCTGGGTTAGCGGACTTTGTCGTGAGGCCGCGCATCTATGTAGTAGCTTGAGAGGGGTTGAGCGGAATCGAGAGACGCAACGCAAGACAAGGATTTAGACAGCTTCGGGCCCCGGGAAACATCATCCGGTAATAGCCCTACATGTTGTTTGAGGCTAGGTCTCATTACGATCCTTATGGTGTCGCCGGTAAACAGGCTCTTTGTGTCTAGCCCTAGAAACTTGTGCTATCTAAAACTTGTCCCTCTTTGGGGAGCCCTGCCCCTCCTTATATATGTTGAAGGGGCGGGTTACATGACTAGTCCTAGTAGGATTAGGATTGCTTTATTACAAGGAGTCCTAGTCTTACTTCCTTTGTAGGAGAATATTCCTTATGCTTTCTTCATAAACCGGCCCACCATAATATGAACCGGCCTTCTGGGCCTTGGGCCTTGTCATCCGTGATTCGCCAACCGGGTCACCAATGAGTGGTATTATTTAGGCAGGTTGCTTGTAAAAACCGTCTGGTTAAGACGGATCGCCAGTGAATCATCAAGTGTAAACCGTCTCTCAAGTAAACCGCCAAGTCCGGCCGAGTCATATTTCTAGCCGGTTCATACCGTGGGGTATATCCCCGACATTAGCCCCCGAGTGCCTGGGGGACTCGCAGAGTCGCGCAGGAACTCTAATCTGTGTTAACTGCTGTAGTGCGTGTCACTTTTATGAGCTGCATGATATCTGTAAGATGTACTTTGTAAGTATGGACTCGAGGCATTGTTGAGTGAGCACTCGAGCCTTTGTCCGGTGAATGGTCTAGTACAAATAACATGATTGATGAATCATTTGCTGATGAGCAGTCGAAGTTGCCGCGAGTACGCTCCCGATGGGAGTATCTGGATGAAGCATCGAAATTGCAGTCGAGTTCGTCTTCTTGTAGGATGTGCGAGCAGCGTTCGTCAGGTGCGCGTTAGCGCTCCCGATGGGAGTAGCCCCCGAGGCTATACGCGACTCGTAGAGTCGAGCATAGGCTCAAGTTATTTGTCAAGCTAACCCCATCTTTCTTGTTGGATGCGCGAGTAGTGTTCGTCGGGTGCGCGTTAGCGCTCCCGATGGGAGTACCCCCCGAGGCTATGGTCGACTGCTTGCAGTCGAGCATAGGCTTAAGACTTTTTCATTGTCGAATAACTGTCATCCGAGGAAGTGCTTGACTCGGGTCTTGCACCGTACGCGTGAGTTGTTGTAGAGACCGGTCGTGGACGAGGAGGTTAGCGTCGCCGTCTCAAGAGGGCGCCCAGCCCCCATGCATCTGCTGAGAAGGAAAAAAAGGTGCAACTTCATTAAGGTGTGCTTGCGTGATATACAGAACAATTGTGAGGTGCGTGATTTGTAGATCATGCACTTTTGTTGAGTGGATAATGTAGCAGCATATAAGGTTTATGCGTGTCTTTTCATGAGTAGGCAGACCTCCGGCAGCATACTCTTGCCGGGTAACAGGGACGCGATGCCAGACTTGTTGAACCCGGAGACAAGGTCGGCCTTTTGTTACCCAGCCTCACTACTTCGACGAACGCGAATAAACAGCATATAAAACTGAGCATGATCCAAAAGATGGTTTTGTAGCCCCGAGACGGTTGTGTGCGACTGCATATTCGGCTTTGGCGATTGATCGACAATGGATATAGGTTTTGAAATCATAGCATATAAGAGTGTAAAGAAACTTAGTTGTAGAATCGACGTGGCGAAGGGAGTCGAAGATGAGCAGTCGAAGACGAGCAGTCGGTGATGAGCACTCGACGTGGCGAAGCGGAGTCGATGCAGTTGTAGTCGTTGTTGATGTCGAAAACGCCAGCCCCCGAGCGTCAAGTGTGTTTCGAGGCACTCGCGAATTTTCCGCTGCGTGTGGGATCCGTCGATGTAGAGGCGTGAGTCGATGTAGCAGGCCAGGGCGGCTTGAAGAAAGCGTCTCGAGGCTTTGCTGACGGCGCCCGCGAGGCTAGGCCGGCATGAGGTGAGGTGGAGGCCGGCGGTCATGGCGCTCGGGTGTTTCGAGCGAGGCGTCCGTGCCTATCTCTCCGTCCTTCTCCGGGTTATGGTCTCTTGACTACTGGCGAGGCGATGCCCGGCAGCGGCTCGACCAGGGCAGCCCTCGGACGCTATAGGGCCAGTCGTTGAGGCGGTTTGACTAGGACAGTTGATCCTCTGATGCTTGGTGACTCGAAGGTGACTTGAAACAGAAGCGGCCCATAACAGGTCCTCGGCGATTCAACGCCCGGTCCATGTGGCAGACAGGTGGGCAGCCAAACCCCCGGCTGTACACTTTGACACTGGAGAAAAGTAATGCCTGACAACACAAATTGGAGAGCGGCGACGGTTTAGAATGGCAACCACGCACGGTGTAATCCGGCCATGGAGGCAACAACGAATGACGAGGCAAAACCACAGCAGAAGCAAACATGAGTGGGTTCTCTTCTTCTTCTAGATGAACATGAGCAGATTATGATGGTTTGCTGGTATTTTGAATCGGCCGTGATAGCCGGATTGATAGCGGCGGCGGCCAAAAGGCGGAGGTAAGTCACAACCGCGCAAAACCGGTGAAGGCGACGGCGACCAACGACAACTCGCGGGGACCCGCAGCACCGCAAGACGAAGGACGACAACCCACGTTGACGCCGGTGAGCCCGCGGAAGGAACGTGGAAACCGGCGCGGTTCGCACGCATGGAAGCGATGGCGGTTCGAGATGGCCGCGCAGCTCGAAGCGGCGCGCGGTGTGGAGACCGGCAGTTGAAAACGGGTTGTCGGCCATACCATCATGGGCGGAACAGGGCCGGTTTGGCGGATCAACGAGTCACGGGCCGGCTCGCGGCGTGCTGAAAACAGCCGTCGAGGTGGAGCTGAAATGATGGCGCATCTGGAGAGGCACCGGTATGCGGGGACGCAGCCGAGCAGCGGTTCGAAGGTGACAGGGCCAACTTGTAGGGGTGGCAACGATGCTAAAGTGGAAGTAGGCTCCACGGATGATGAGTCGTGGCGGAGGTTGATGTGGGCGGTAAACCGGCGGTCGTCTTGAGCGCAGAGGCAGTGATCCTCCAGCGCATGCAGCTCATGGTGATGGAGACGGAGCCCTGCGGTTCGAGCACAAGACGAGGCGACTCAGCTCGGACAGCTACCGAGGCCTGATCGAGACTCGGAGCGAGGTCAAGGCGATTTAACGCAGCGCGGAGGACAGCTTGTATCCGTATACGGCCCAGGTCATGAATCTTGGGATGCAGTACGGTGTTTTTACTGATTTGATCTGGAGGCGGATTAGCCTTGATGTGCCTGCTGTGGTCCACGAAACTTGCTAGCTGTGACCGATCCCATAAAGTGGCAGCTTCATCTTGACGAGTCTAATTCCGGCAGCTCTGTGGTTACTCAGGGTCAACCACGGTGGATTGGCGGTTCGAAATACAGTGAGCGGGCGAAGGTATTGGCGAGCGGGCGAAGGTATTGAGATACAAATCGGACCATCAGTGGATTGGCGAGCGGGCGAAGGTATTGAGATACAGTGAGCTGGAATATCAGTCAAATAGGGTCAAGGCGCTTTATGAGTCCGTAGAAAGATCCACTTCCGGGTCGTAGCTAGTTTGACCCTCCATGATGCCATATTCTCTGCGAATAACAGTTAGCCGGGTCTTCTCTCGATAATCGGGTCATCTAATTGATGTTTCGCTTGTTGACTGTAGCATAGAACCAATGCCTCTGGATTTGACGGATCATCGGGTTACGTTTATTCATGCGTAGCCCTAATTTTTCCTTAAGACCTCAAATCTGACACAGATCCTTCCAAACCGGCTCCTCTTCATCCGGAAAATTTGCAGACTTCTCGATCCCTGCGAGAGATCCCTCCAAGAACTCAACACCACCATGCGCAGCCCCATGGTGGGCGCCAACTGTCGTGGAATTAGCACGGCAGATGTCCGGGTTAGCGAACTTAGTCGTGAGGCCGTGCATCTATGTAGTAGCTTGAGAGGGGTTGAGCGGAATCGAGAGACGCAACGCAAGACAAGGATTTAGACAGCTTCGGGCCCCGGGAAACATCATCCGGTAATAGCCCTACATGTTGTTTGAGGCTAGGTCTCATTACGATCCTTATGGTGTCGCCGGTAAACCGGCTCTTTGTGTCTAGCCCTAGAAACTTGTGAGAACCTGTCTAAAACTTGTCCCTCTTTGGGGAGCCCTGCCCCTCCTTATATATGTTGAAGGGGCGGGTTACATGACTAGTCCTAGTAGGATTAGGATTGCTTTACTACAAGGAGTCCTAGTCTTACTTCCTTTGTAGGAGAATATTCCTTATGCTTTCTTCATAAACTGGCCCACCATAATATGAACCGGCCTTCTGGGCCTTGGGCCTTGTCATCAGTGATCCGCCAACCGGGTCACCAATGAGTGGTATTATTTAGGAAGGTTGCTTGTAAACCGTCTGGTTAAGACGGATCGTCAGTGAATCATCAAGTGTTAACCGTCTCTCAAGTAAACCGCCAAGTCCGGCCGAGTCATATTTCCAGCCGGTTCATACCGCGGGGTATATCCCCCACAGTTCCAGCGGCGGATCAGATCGGCCGGGATCCCACGGGTGGAACGGCGAGGCGCGGCGGCTCCGGCCGGCCGGCGGGAAGGCACAGCGCGGCGGCGGCGCGGAGGTATGATGCGGGGCGACAAGCTTGGTGCAGGCGGCAGCGGATTCGGTGACGGGGACGCGAGGGGGCGGCGGCCGGCGAGCTCCTGGCGGCGGGGTCGAGGTGCTGCGGTGCGGGGGTTGCGCGGAGGCGGACGGGCCCGGAGGGCCGCGGTCGGGTGATGTGGCACGCGCGGATTGGTCCGGGCGTCAGTTGGACGTGTCCGGCGGCGGTCGGACGTGTCCGGCGCGGCGGTGAGGAGTAGAATTAGGGTTTTGGACGAGAAAATGACATGGGGGACGTTTTTATAGGCACAGGAGCTAGGAGAGTCCAAATGAGGAGCGGTTTTTCGCCACACGATCACAATTCGACGACCGAGATGATGGGAAGGGTTGTGCTGGGTTGGTGGGCTGTTGTGGAGGGGGTCTTGGGCCTCAAAGAGGAGGTTCTTTTAGCCCACTAGGTTAACCGTTGGAGTACTAAACAAACTCCAAACGCGACGAAACTTGACAGGCGGCCTACACGTACCAAAACAACATCGCACGACAAGTCTCATGTCATTCCGGAAACGTTACACGGCCATACACGAAAGAAGGACTCGGGGATGCCACGAACATGTTGATGTCTACGCACGCTTCGACTCTTGTAGACTATGTTGGGCCTCCAAGCGCAGAGGTTTGTAGGACAGTAGCAATTTCCCTCAAGTGGATGACCTAAGGTTTATCGAACTCAGGGAAGTAGAGGTTGAAGATGGTCTCTCTCAAGCAACCCTGCAACTAAGATACAAGAAGTCTCTTGTGTCCCCAACACACCTAATACACTTGTCAGATGTATAGGTGCACTAGTTCGGCGAAGAGATGTTAAATGGCAAGTGATATGGATGGCAAAACAAGGTAATACAAATATGTAATAAAAAGTGCAGCAAGCAAACAAGTAGTAAACGTGAGCACAAACGGTATTGCAATGGTGGAAACAAGGCCTAAGGTTCATACTTTCACTAGTGGCAACTCCCAACAACATTAACATAATCGAATCACATGATATTTCCCATAAAACATGCAAAGGGGACACACTCGGAGATCATTCCTTCGTGGTCAAGAGAGGACGAGAATTATGTAGGGCTACAAAAGCACACCTGAAAGTTCGTAGTTCTCGATCTAAGGATTTCCCAATGTCACCGCGGCCATCCAAAGAGAGTCCCACAATCACCATAACATATCTAAAGGATAGTCAAAGACAAGCACCAAGAGACTCTCAATCTTCAATCAACACACAAGAAAGGAAATCACTCATGAAAATATTGTTCTACTCCATGTCCAATAGACCGCTGTCACCTTGGTCTCGGGGATTATACTAGATAAAGACAAGTGAGTACATCAATCCAATACATAGAGGAAGGGGAAACACCCTAGATTAACATAGCCTATGATCACAACGAAGATCACATCATGGGAGAGATAGTTGACCACATAGCTACTGGTAAGAACCTCAGCCCCGAGGAGGAACTACTCCCGCATCATGGAGGGAGGAAGCAACGTCGATGGAGATGGATCCGGGGGCACTTCCCCGTCCCGGCAGGGTGCCGGCCCAGGAATTCTGGTCCCCCGAAGCTTGATGGAGATGGCGGCGGAGATCGGAATCGCGTCTGGAGAAAAGGGTTCCGGAATCAGGGTTTCCTCGACACGCTATAAATATATGCCAAAGGGGGCCACCAGAGGGGGTCAGGGGTGCCCAGGCGCCCCCCCGGCGCGGCCCAGGGGGGGCCGCGCTCACAGGCCGCCTGGAGCCCCTGTGGGTCCCACCCGGCTGTACTTTGGCCGCACGGTAGCTCCTGGAACGCTGATTTTTTATATATTTTCTCTGGATTTTTCCTGGCAGTTCTCGTAATGTGAAAACCTGGAATACAAAAACAGCCGAAAACAGAAACTGGCACCGGGGTGCACTGGATTAGTAGGTTAGTCCAAATATGATCAAAAGTGTATGGAAGTGTATGAACATCAAAGCAATATCACCCAAAAGTGGCATGGAGCAAGCAGAAATTATAGATACGTTTTGGACGTATCAACATCCCCAAGCTTAATTCCTGCTCGTCCTCGAGTAGGTAAATGATAATAAGAATAATTTCTGTGGTGACATGCTATTAACCATATAGGACTTCTCATAGTCATATGACAAAAGCTTACTGAGACAATGATTCTATAGTAATTAAGTTGCCTCATGAGAAAATCACAAATGACTGAAAGTTTTACAATATGAAACTGAAACATCAAAAAGATTTGCAATGAACATGATGTGCAAATATGATAAAGTGATATCTAGCTTGCCCCCTTTAGTGAAGCAAAACATAAATGCAGGGGCACCTTCAAGGTTTAAGTGATGACTAGATACAATGATTTCAAAATAAACGATATCACAATCATGCAAAAGACAATGCTACTTTGGGACAATGCACATTTCACTCAGGATGGCAATCATGCTCTCAGTAGTTGGTGCTTTTAAAAGAAGGTGGAGACTCAACATGAAAGTAAAAGAATGGTTATGTGCTAGAGCTTTTTATTTTAAAAACATATAAGCAATTTTGTCAATGGTAGTAGTACTTCATATGTGTCATGCATAACACATCCTATAAGTTGCAAGCCTCATGCATCGAATACCAATAGTGCTCGCACCTTGTCCTAATTAGCTCGGACTCCCATGGGTTATCATTGCATTACATATGTTTCAACCAAGTGTCACAATGGGGTACCTCTATGCCACCTGTACAAAGGTCCAAGGAGATAAATCACATTTGATTTCTCGTTTTTGATAGATCTCAACTTGAGGACATCCATACCGGGACAACATAGAAAATAGATGATGGACTCCTCTTTAATGCATAAGCATATTCTCATAAGAGAATGAGGATTAAGTCCAAGCTAAAACTTCCACCATGATGCATGGCTTTGGTTGGCGGCCCAATGTTCTTCTCTAACAATATGCATATCATTCAAGCCACGGAAAATCACCCTTACTTCAGACAAGACGAACATGCATAGCAACTCACATGATATTCAACAAAAGTGTGACAGTTGATAGCGTCCCCAGAAACATGGTTACCGCTAAGCAAGCAACTCATAAGAAATAAGATACATAAGCAACATATTCTTTACCACAATAGTTTTTAGGCTACTTTCCCATGAGCTATATATTGCAAAGATTGGTTTTAAAGGTAGCACATGTAAATTACTTGGAGTGGCGGTGAAATACCACGTATAGGTAGGTATGGTGGACTCGTATGGCATAACTGGTTTAAAAGGATGTGGATGCACCAGCAGTAATTCCGCTTAGTACAGGTGAAGGTTAGCAAAAGACTGGGAGCGACCAACTAAGAGAGCAATGACGGTCATAATCATGCAGAGCGACAAAGCAATATTGAATCAGGCATGGTAGTTATATCGCTACTCAGAAATAAAAGATCATCAAGGCTTGACAGACTTTCTTTACAGTCTTAAATATGCGTGAGCATACGCCAAGTCAATCAAAATAAATTCTCGAAGGAAGATATTACTAAACCATACCACATCATAGGCAAACAAATCATGTTGGTACTCCAATAACACATTGGGAATCCCCCAGCTATTTGAGACTAACCATAAGAAAGCCTGAACTACTAAGCGCCATCATGCACGAAGCATCTTTATCATAGACACATTAACCAATGCAACGGAAGCAAACTCTCTTAATAAGGTGAGCATGATAATTAAAGAGAGTTCAAGCAACCAACTAAACAAAAGCTCTTTGAAAAGATAAGCATGAATACTAAGAGCAGAACATGATAGTAGCTATTTAAAAGACAAAGAACACACACAGCAAAGATAGACATGAAAATTCTATGTTATGTTCTAGGTAGAAGTGGAGCGTGTTTCTCTCCCACATAAAGGAATGCTGAGTTCTGACTCGTTATGAAAAACTAAAAAGAAAACTAAAAGAAAGACGCTCCAAGCATAGCACATAACACATGAAGTGATAAAAATATAGCGAAACGAAAGACGAACTGATAATGTTGATGGATAAGGGGATGCACGAGGGCATCCCCAAGCTTAGATGCTTGAGTCTCCTTGAATATTTCTTGGGGGTGCATGGGGGCATCCCCAAGCTTGAGCGCTTGACACTCCTGAATCTTTTTATCAACTTCCCTCGCACACTTGAAACCTCCCTTCATACATAACTCATCATAATCTGATTAGCGAGGTTAGTACCCTTAATAAAATAATTGTACCTTGCTGGAAATAAAGATATTTTTGAAGTTCTACTGTTTCTCAAGATTGCCAAAAGGTTTTTGCAAAGAAAAAGCAAGCTCTTGATTTGCAAAATGAAGGAAAGGCAAAACAGGACAGAATCTGTGAAAAACAGAACAGCAGGTAGTAATTGATCTGTTCGGGATACTTCTGCAACTCAAATCAAAAAACTCAGTACAGAAGCACGAAAGACAATTATATAGAGAATGCTGTCGAAAAAATTCAGACCAAAAAGATGATCTGGTGATTTTATACGAATTTTCTATCCAAGGATAGAATCTGTTTCCTGGACAGCACCTCACAACTTTTGAACTTTCTTGCAATCAGAGGCTACACTTGGCACAAATATGAAAAGAAAAGATACAATGATGATGCTACAATAGTAAACAACATCAAGACACAACAAAAGCAAAATATAAAAATTTATTCATGTGGGCTGCCTCCCAAAAGCGCTTTCTTTTATGCCTTTAAGCTAGGCATAGGACTTTAATGATGCTCTCGTACGAATAAGAGCTGAAGAACAAAAGAGGGCATCAAGAAGAAAATGCCAAATACATTTAAGCCTAACATGCTTCCTATGCATAGGAATATTGCAATAGAATAATTCATTGAAGCACGAAGCAACTAGCATAGGAAGGCAAAAAACAAGCATAACTTCAAAATATTCACCATAAAGAGAGGAAGCTTCTTATTATTAAGATATTTAGAACCAAGCCTCCCTCTCTCATTATAAATTTCAGTGGCATCATGGATGAACTCAACAATATAAGCATTACATAAAGCATTGTTACCATGATCCACATACAAAAAGGTACTCTCACTCCCCACATAAGCATAATTTTTCTCATTGGTAAAAGTGGGAGTAGGACTATCATAAACAACTTGAACACTATAGATTAGAGTTATAACATCATCATGGTAGAGAAGAGCATTATCATTGCTAGCAACTATATTTGTAAACATGTTGTCTTTATTCTTACTAGCAAGAGAATTATCAATTATCACATCACTAGTGGGTAAAGGATTTGCAATCCTATCATCCCCAAGCTTAGAGCTTCCCATATCATCACTTTCAGAGTTGGTAACAAAAAGATTTTCAAGATCATAAGTAGCATTATCATCATTTTCCCAATCACAATAAGTAACATGCATATCATAATCAAAATCATCTTCAATAGTACCTACGAACATATCATCAAGATGATAATTAAGGCAATAAACTTCACCTTCTTCTTTAAACTTACAACCGTTAGGATAAAAGTTGATGGGATGAATATGCTCAGGCCAGGTCGATACCCATTCTTCTTCCTTCTTCCTCGTCTTCCTCCTCCTCTTCTTTTTCTTCTTCTTCACCTTAGGAGGGAGTGGTTGGAGACGAAGCTTCTCCACATATCCTGGTTTATCATTAGAAACAATAGGGGAAACTTGGGAGAAACTCTCCTTTTTATTAGCAGAAATATAAGAGACATTTTTACACTTTGGTAAAGTTCCCTCCTTTCTAGTCTTACTTATGTAATCATTTTCATGGCAATTAACAACACAATAGAGATGACAATTTTGAATAGTGTTTTTTATTCCTATGGCATTATCATCCAGCCAAGAAGTCTTTTCTGATAACTCTTCACACATCAAAAATAACATAAGCTCATCATAAAGATCAGAGGTGATCATGTCATCACACAACCGGTTAACAGTTATGTTTTGAAAGTTCATGCATTGAAAATTAAAGTGACCCTCTGTACGGCAAAGTTCACAAGTAAAAGGATAAAGGTCACACAATTCTCTAGCAATTTCATTTAAATCTCTGACCCAAGTGATTGTTCTTTCATGCTTATGTTACTTACAATACTTCTCTTCTTCAATCATAGGCCTTTCGCAAGGTCTCTCCACTCCACAAAAATTAACATGCTTATATAAAACTTCATTTTTAGGAATTGGATCATGCATGTTGAAATCATCATGAACAATTTCATTTTCTTTGCAAGTCTCTTTAAAAGGTTTATGATACTTGATCCAATCTTCCTTAGGCATATTAAGATGTGAAGCAAAAGATTTGAGGAAATCAACAAGGAGTTGAGAATCAAGCCCAAACTTAGCACTAAACTTATTAAAACTTATAGTTTCAACAAAGGACTTAATGCAATCATACTCATAAATTATACCTGACTCTTTACCTTTGTCGATCTCCCAATCTTTAGTGTTGCGTTCAATTCTTTCAAGGAGTTCCCATTTAGCATCAATCTTTTTGTTTGTGAAAGAACCCATAGAGGAAGCAACGAGCAAATCTTTATCCTGTCGAGAGAGCCTTGCATAGAAGTTAGTAATAATAATATCTTTGGGGAGCCCATGGTTAGGACATTTTAGCATTAACGTTTTCAGTCTCCCCCAAGCTTGAGCTATGCTCTCTCCGTCATGAGGATAAAAATTATAAACATAATTCCTATTCTTATGGACTTCATGAAGAGGATAAAACTTGGAATAAAAGAGAGACTGGATCTCTTCCCACTCCAGCAGGTGAGAGTCATTTAGTAGCCTATTGTCGGGGGAAACTGTCCACCACGAGCACCTATGGGACCGGAGCCCCTTGTTCGTGCGGTAAGGGAGCGGAGGGAGCACAAAGAGCAGATCGTGGTGAGCACGCGGGCAGTTTACCCAGGTTCGGGCCGCGATGGACGCGTAAAACCCTACTCCTGCTTAGTTTGTATTGAGTTGGGGAGCTCGGGAGCTTGAAGAACTAGCTACACCGAGCGTATGAGCGATCTAGGTTCCGAACCCCCCCTACGTTGTGCATGGGCCTCCTTTTATAGCTCAAGGGGTCACCGACAGGTGTCAACGTAGGAGAAAGGGTAAAAATGTAATAGTGGTGGTAGTTGTAACAGTGCGGGAACAGTGGATGAATAGTGCATGAACAGTGGTCATCACCTACTTTGACAGTGGGGGACAAGAGCATTTAATGCCCGTCGCCGTCGACCCCAAAAGCGCCCGCCCTTGCGTCTCCGTTTGCCACGGCGATAGCTTTATCACCGTGGAGTGCCACCGTGTCCCCCAGGCTGCACAGCCATCCGCCACGCGTCCCTGGAGTGGCCCCAGGGCGACGCGTGGTTCGATGAGCTGGAGCGCGGGCACACAGCGTAACTCTCCCCGGCAAGCACCTTGCCGGGGTCTTGACCTTGCCGGGCCCGGGAGCTTGTCGGGCTCTGAAGCTTGTCGCTCCCCGGGCCCTGCCGGGGCGCACGTCGCGCCGAGGCATGTCTTCTGAAGTGTAATCTTCTGGCCTTCCTGGCAAGCTCCTCTTGCCAGGGTCTTGCGTGAGTTAGGTAATCTTGAGCCTGGGACGGCCTTCCCGGCAAGCTCCACTTGCCGGGGTCTTGATCTTTTGTCTTGTATACTTTGTTTTTAAATGGTTTTATATGGAGCAGGAAGGTTTCCGGCAAGCACGTGGTGAGCCCTGCCGCGGGAAGCTGCTACTGCCATTGCACAAGTTGGGGTACTAAGGTACCCTTACCTTAGTACACCGACAGGAGCCCCCGGGCCTGGGCCACACATGGTGCCGAGCGCTGTTGGGCCAGGCCCCAAAACAGTGCACGGGCACGCGCGGCCCACGGCGCGCCGAATCCACTTCCGCATCAGCCGCGTCCCTCCGTAACGGCACGCGTCGATTGCGGCGTCGTGGGATGGGACGTGGCCACGTTCTTTTAATGGAAAGAGCGAAACGTCCCCCACTTCCCCATAAAAGCAGAGGAAGCAGGAGCGGTTCCCCTCCTACGCCTTCATTGCTTCTTCTTCCATCTCCAGAGATTCCCCTTTGCGCTCCGCCTCCACACCTCCTCCGCCATCTTCCGCATCCGCGGTGCCGC
Organism: Secale cereale; assembly: GCA_902687465.1. Taxonomy (NCBI): domain Eukaryota; kingdom Viridiplantae; phylum Streptophyta; class Magnoliopsida; order Poales; family Poaceae; genus Secale; species Secale cereale. The sequence continues at coordinate 124,502,895 of LR738710.1, read as the reverse complement.
CGGACTCTTCGTCCCCCTTCCCTCGCCGCCTCCGCCATGGCCCCGAAGACCGAGAAGGCGAAGGAGGAGAAGACCAAGAAGGAGAAATCCGATCAGGCGGCGAGGCTTGCTCTTCTGCGGAAGAGGAATGTCGTCTTCGCGCCAAGGCTCCGCGCGCGGGAGCTCTGGAACAAGTATTACTTGTTCTGGGCCAAGGAGACCAAGGCGCATCCTCGGACCAGAGCTTATCCCGCCGCCGCCAAGGACAATTACCCCGGCGGGTATTTCTTCTTCGCAGCTTTCTTCCATTGCGGCCTCTGTCCCCCTTTTTCTGAATTTTTCTGTGATATCATGCACACCTACGGCCTCCACCTTCTAGACTTCACCCCCAACGCCATCCTCACGATGGCGGTTTTCGCACATCTGTGCGAAAACTATATTGGGATCTATCCGAATGTAGCGCTGTTTAGGCATTTCTTTACGCCTAGAGTAGAGGCCGGCGCTCCCCTCTCCGGAGGAATCTCCTGGGTCTTCCGCTTGAACAAGAAAGAGTCCTACTTGCCGGGGGAACTCCGCGGCAAGTGGGAGGAGTGGCGCGCGGACTGGTGCTGGGTAGTTGAGGACGAGCCGCAACCTTTCACTGCGCCGCGCACAACAGCCATCGTGCGCGGCAGGGACTGGAGTGAGTTGGACTCGGACGACATCAAGCTCAACGTCGCCCTCGTCAGAATTCTTCGTCTCCGGGTAGCAAAGTTGTCCGTCGGAGAGGTAGGAGCAGATTTCCTCCGCCGCCGCATTGCCCCTCTACAGGATAGGAAGAGGCCCGCATGGGAATACGGCAACGCGGCGGACGTAATGAGATTGCGCCCGGGGCTAAACTTCAACTTCACGACGCTGGAGCTGAAGGGGATGGTCCGGGAACTTTTTAAGCACGACCCGGCCCACCCAGAGTGGTTCAGAGCTCCCCGGGGAGTGGTTCCCTTATGCAATAGCACGGCCCGGGATTCCCTTCGCGCCATGATGCCCGCATGTGACTCGCATGGCGTCGACCGCACATGGATTCCGCCCAAGCCAGACGTCATCATGAGCTTCTTCGATAACCTGGTGGAGGTGGCGAAGAACAAGGATGAGATCAAGGGGCTCACCCGGGACACCACCGACCAGGAGATTGCTTATATAGCTTCTCGGGTAGAAGAGGCCGCTGCAGCCGCAGCGGCAGGAGAATTTGGCTTCACAGTCGAGGAGGCAGAGGCTGCGGATGCGTCCTGCCAAGCAGAGGAGGCGGAGATCCGCAGGCTGCTGCAGCTTCCTCCCGACGAGCTCGCCGGGGTCCCTTCTTTGAGGCACTCCGGGATCCCCGGAATTGTGACCGAGGCCGCGGCGAGAGGCGGCGCTGCCGGAGGAAACAGAGGCGCCGCAGGGAGCGGAGGCGCTGGAGGGGGTGGAGGCGCCGGAGGAAGAACGGCCGCAGGGCAGGGCGCTAGGCCCAGCAAGCCAGCCGAGGAGGAGGAGGAGGAGGAGGACGTCGGGGCCGACGAGGACTCCGACGGGTCTCTGGGGCTCTATGCCGACGACGTCTCCTCGTCATCGGAGACCTCCCCGCCTCGGGCAAGTCCCAGGCGATCTCCGCTGAAACGTCTCCGCAAGGCGACGACGGGGACGAGGGCGCAGGCGCCCCGACAACAACCAACTCGCCGGGCGGCGCGAGCTACCCGGGGGAGTCAAGCTGCGACGGGGGCGCCCGGCGCACCAACCACGGCGGGGGCGACCCGCACACAGGCCACAGCGGGGGCGACCCGCACACAGGCCACGGCGGAGGCGCCCCGCACGTCAGCGCCAAGCGGAGGAGGGTCTTCACAGAGTGGAGCAGCTGCTCTGCCTGCTCCCCGGGCCTCGGCGTCCGCAGGGGCCGGGTCCTCGCAGCCCCTAGCCCCGGGGACCGCCAAGCGCCCGAGGGAGTCTTCGCCTCCTGCTCCTCGCGCGGACGCGCCTCAGGTGGCGTTCGACTTCTCCGCCCTGAGCGACGACGACGACGACGAGGAACAAGAGTAAGAACTTGAGGTTTTGTATCTTCTTTAACTTTGTCTTGATTCTTGTTGATTCTGGTCTTGCTTCTTGCTTTGATTTCAGGACCCTGGCCCAGCGGGCGGCGAAGAAGGCCAAGGTTCCCGTCGTCGAGGTCGCGGACGACTCGCCCGTCGCGGCGACTGGGGACGCGCCGGAGACGAGCCTGCCGGACCCGAGCGCTGCTCCGAGGAGCAGCCCCCAGCGCAGCCCCCAGCGTAAGCTTGGTTTCAATCTTTCCGCTCGTCGGGCGCGCTTGAGGATCTTGTTTATACTAACATCTTGTTGTTCTTGTTGTTGTCTTGATTGTCTTTTGCAGAGGTGGAGCCGCAGCTACAGGAGCATCCGGAGACCGCTCCCGAGGAGCCGCAGGCCCCGCCGTCCCCGCCAAGGACGAACTCTTCGGCAAGGGAGAGTGCTCCGCCAAGGGCGGGTACTCCGCCAAGGGCGAGTACCCCGCCAAGGGCGAGCAGCCCGGCGAGGGTGGCCACCCCGCCAAGGCAGAGCTCCCCGGCGAGGGAGCCCGCCGTCGACGAGGTCCGCTAAGGTGAGTCTTGTAATCTTGTCTTCTTGGATTCGTCTTTTTTGGATATTTGCTTGAACTTCTTCTTCTTTTTCTTCTTCTTCTAGATCCTCCTCCCCCAGAAAAGATGGAGACGGAGACCATCGTCGTGGAGGAGGGCGCGCAGGGCGACGGCGGCAACGCCCCTGTCGTTGAGGACACGGCGGGAGCCACCGAGCCGGCTACGGAGGAGACTGCTCTGGCCGCAGACGCGGCGGCCGGGGAGGGGGACGGCGGCCATACTGCCGGCCCGGAGGCGGCAGGAGCGTCGAGCGCTGCGCCGGCCGCCGACCCCTCCACCGAGAAGGAGCCGTCCGCGTACTATCTTGAGGCCCCCAACGGCGTCTACATCCAGGTGCCGTGGGGATCTTCGTCGCGAGCCCCCCGCGGAGGGAGAGGCCTTTGATGGGGAGGTCCTCGCCTCCGCGGGTCTGAAGGTTGTCGAGGCGCCCGGCGGGAGTGACGAGCCCGAGGAGGAGAAGCTGCTCCACCGGCTCCTGGCCCTTTACCGGGCCAGGCAGGCGAAGCTCGCGTCTCGAGAGGCCCTCACCGCCAAGGCCGCCGCTGACATGGAGAAGCGCGCGGCGGAGCTCCGCGCCGCCAACCAGGCTGCCCTCCGCGACGTGGCGGAGGAGCGCGAGAGGCTCGCCGAGGAGTACCAGGAGTGGCTCTTGGAGAAGGCCGAGGCCGAGGAGTAGCAGCGTCTCGCCGGAGAAGAGCTGTCCCGGCGAGAAGGAGAGCTCACCCAACGGAAGGTCAACCTCGACTCTCACGAGGAAGACCTTGCCGCCCGGGAGCAGGCCCTTGGCGGAGAGCTGAAGGAGGCGAAGGCCGCCGCGGCTGCCGCGGAGACCGCCAAGGAGGAGCTCGAGGCCAAGGTTGCGCAACTGGAGGAGTCCCTGAAAGCGAGCGTGGAGAGGGTCACCGCGCTCAACACAGAGCGCGAGAAGGACGCCCACACTAACTCTGAACTCCAGGTGCGTCTCTCCAAGCAGGGCGACGAGCTGAAGGCCGCCAAGGATTCGATTGAGGATCTGGAGCTGAAGGTTTCCACGTTGAAGGACTCGCTTGATGCCGTCCGGGACCGGGAAACCAAGCAGAAGGAAGAGCTCCGCAAGGAGCGAGGCTTGGTGGAGAGCGCCACCACTGCGGTTGAGAACTTCCGCCGGACCGTTGAGGTGTGGACCGATGACTTGGTGGCCTCTGCATCCAACATTGACCAGGAGCTGTTGGCGCTGAAGGTTGAGCATCTCATATACTCTCCGGATCCAAACCTCCCCCACAGCGCCAAGCTCAGCCTCTTCTTCAGAGGGATCGCGCCGGCTCTTGCAGATCTTCGGAAGAAGCTCCCCGCGCAGCTGGCCGAGGAGTCGCGCCAGCTATGTGCGGGAACTTTGGAGCGCGTCTTGACGAAGATAGTATACCGCAATCCTGGTATAAACCTCGCCAGCGTTCTCCGCAGCTTGCCGGCCGACGCGGATATGGAGGCGCTGAAGGCGCAGGTCGCCCACATTATCGCCAAAGTGAACAAGATCTCTAGGATTGAGGGCGACCGCGTAGATTAGGCCTCCTCTTCTTCATTTCTTTTGTTGCTGCATAGTGTGCTATGAACTCGTTAGTCATTGCGACAAGTTATCCCTTGTAAGATATTTATCTTATTTTTGATCAATTAGTGCAATGTTATCTCCCTTGTTTTGGTCCTTTACTTTGTATGCTTTTCACCCTACGCTTCCAGGGAGCTTGCCGGCAAGGGCCCTTTGCCGCGAGCGCTGAGTGCTGGACTCTGAGCAGCCTGCTGGCCAAGGTCTTACCGGCGAGCAACCTTGCCGCAGCTAGTCGCAACGCACTTAGCTTGTTGTGTGAACTCGAAAACGAAACAAGGGCGCGACACTTGTCGCAGCTCACTTAAGTCGTTGAGCGTACTCGAAAACAAGATAAGGGTGCGGCTAGCCACGGGTAGGTTCCTCCGCGCACAGGTTTTCCATACAAAGGGTGGTTGTTCAAGGAAGATAACTAAAAATTTAAAAATTTGAACTGCTCAAATTCTAATAACTTAGCTTCTATATATGCTTGCTTCTCCGATAAGGCTTCTCTTTCTTGAACAGCACTTGGTTCCTCTCCTTCCCCCCCCGGCAAACTTGTGCACGAGGAACATTCCTTCTGCTTAAGAGGCAAGGAAAAAGAAGAGGGAAACAAGTATATGGCCTTTCGGCGTGCTAATGCTTACCGAATACGTATGTTGCACAAGATGCCAAATAACACATGCAAATAGTCGAGAAAAGCATGGAAAAGGCAAATAGCGCAAAACACGAAAGCTTTACTGATGCACGGGGTCTGCGCCCGGCTTTGTACAAAGGGTTACATGCAACAGCGGCAAAGCTTGTACAAAAGGTGGTTGCCGGAGCGGATCACGGCAACCGCGCCTTATGGGTGAAACTTGCGAAGATGCTCTATGTTCCAGGAGTTGCTCACCGGTAAGCCTTCTTCGATCTCAAGGCGGACATCGCCGGGCCTTGTGACTTGTCTCACCCGATAAGGGCCTTCCCACTTCGGCGTCAACTTGTTGGAATTCTTGGCGGACTGAACACGCCGAAGAACAAGGTCGCCTTCCTCGAGACTCCTGGCCTTTACCTTGCGGCTATGGTAGCGACGCAAGCTTTGCTGGTATCGAGCAGCTCGTACAGCAGCCTAGAGACGTTTCTCCTCGAGGAGCAATGCATCATCTTGTCGCAGTTGCTCTTGCTCGAGCTCATCATAAGCGAGCACTCGAGGAGATCCGTATACGAGTTCCGTGGGGAGAACTGCCTCTGCTCCATAGACTAGATCAAAGGGTGTCTGTCCGGTGGCTCGACTTGGTGTCGTTCTGATTGACCAAAGAGCCGCCGGTAGCTCCTCTATCCAGTTTCTTCCGCACTTACGCAGCCTGTCAAAGGTCCTTGTCTTGAGTCCGCGCAGCACTTCAGCATTGGCCCTCTCCGCTTGACCGTTGCTTCTCGGGTGAGCAACAGAGGCGAAACAGACCTTGGCGCCAAGGTCTTGGACGTACTGCATGAAGGTGCGACTAGTAAATTGTGTACCGTTGTCGGTGATGATCCTGTTAGGGATTCCGACACGGCAAACAATCGACCTGAAGAACCTGACCGCTGACTGTGCTGTCACCTTTCTCACTGGTTCCACTTCTGGCCACTTTGTGAACTTGTCGATTGCGACGTACAAGTACTCAAAGCCCCCGATAGCGCGAGGGAAGGGGCCGAGGATATCGAGCCCCCAGACCGAGAAGGGCCAGGACAAAGGGATCGTCTGGAGAGCTTGAGCTGGCTGATGAATTTGTTTTGCATGGAACTTGCACGCTTCACACTTGGTTACTAGTGCAGTTGCATCTTGGAGGGCTTCTTGCCAAAAGAACCCTCGCCGGAAAGCTTTCCCGGCAAGTGCCCTTGCGCCAATGTGGTGGCCACATATGCCTCCATGTATTTCTGCCAACAGCTTCTGTCCATCTTCCCTGGAGATGCACTTCAACCTGACACCGTTGAGTCTTCTTCTGTACAGCTCGTTGTCCACGAACTGGTACATACTTGATTGCTTGGTTATTTTCTCTATCTCTTCTGGGTCGTCGGGAAGTTCTCCAGTTTGCAGAAAACGAACGATCTGCTGCGCCCATGCCGGAGCCCGAGGCTCAACGGCAAGGACTAAAGGCATGAGGGCCGCTGCGGGGACCTCAGCTTCTACGGCAAGAACCTCTGGTTCTGCCGGAGCTGATGGTCCCCCGGCAAGCTCGCCGGGGCGAGGCTTGTCGGGAACACTTGCTTCAACTGCACAGATCCTCGGATCTGCAGGAGCAGACTATTCCTCAGCGTTCTGATCGTTGATCTTGGGGACCTTGGCGGCGGCCTCGGGGAGATCCGCCGGCAAGTAGTCGCCGGAGACCAACTTTCTCTTCTTGGACTGCCCAATTGATGGTGTAACGGATGGCTGAGTTAGCTTGAGCAAGAAGGTCCCTGGTTCCACAGGTAACTTCATCGCAGCACACTTCGAAAGGCCATCTGCAATTTCGTTCTGAGCTCTCGGGACGTGCTCCATTTACAGACCTTCAAAGTGCTCTTCAAGCTTCCTCACTTCATCTACATAAGCTTCCATCAAAGGGCTCTGGTAACTCTTGTTAACTTGTCGGACCACCAACTGAGAATCTCTCCGCACAATCAGCTTCCTGATCCCAAGTTCGGCCGCAATCCTGAGGCCGGCAAGCAAGCCTTCATATTCAGCAGTGTTGTTTGTCGCTTGCTCCCTGGGAAAGTGCATCTGGATAACATACTTAAGGTGTTCTCCGGTGGGCGCGATGAGTACCACGCCAGCACCGGCGCCTTGCAGCGAGAAGGCACCATCAAAGTACATTACCCATTCACTTGTCGCTTCTTGTACGGGTGCACTTGTTTCTGGAACTTCCTCATCGGGCGTCGGGGTCCATTCAGCTATGAATTTTGTCAAAGCTCGGCTATGTATGGTTGAGGTACTTTCAAATTTGAGTCCAAAGCTTGATAATTCCAGTGCCCACTCAACGATCCTGCCTGTTGCTTCTGGATTGTGCAATATCCTCTTCAGCGGAAAGCGAGTGACCACTGTTATCTCATGTGCCTGGAAGTAATGGCGCAGCTTTCTCGAGGCCATGAGGAGGCCGAAAAGCAACTTTTGCACCCCGGAGTATCTTGATCTAGCCCCCTGCAAGAGGGAACTCACAAAATACACCGGGCGCTGCACCATCTTCTTCCGCACTTCTTCTCGTTCCTGCGCAGAGTTGTCCTTGTCGGGGCCAGAGCTTGTCGGAGCAGCCCCCTGCTTGTCGCTGGATTCGCTTGCCGGTGGTGCAGACTCCTCGTCGGCCTCTCTCTCCGCTACTAACGCAGCACTAACCACCTGGTTGGTTGCCGCTAGGTATAGCAGCAACTTCTCCTGTGGTCTAGGTGCGACAAGTATTGGAGTGGAGGATAGGTACCGTTTCAAGTCCTGCAGCGCCGCCTCCGCTTCCGGAGTCCATATCATAGGGCCTGCCTTCTTCAAGATTTTGAAGAAAGGAAGGGCGCGCTCTGCAGACTTTGAAATGAACCTACTGAGGGCAGCCACACAACCTGCAAGTCTTCTGACATCCTTGACGCGCTTCGGGGCTTTGATCTGCTCGATGGCTTTAATCTTGTCGGGGTTGGCTTCAATCCCCCTCTGCGACACAAAGAACCCGAGAAGCTTGCCGGAGGAGACTCCAAATACGCACTTCTCGGGGTTCAACTTAAGCTGTATCTTGCGTAGGTTCTGAAATGTCTCTTCCAAATCTTGGACCAGGGTATCCTTGCTCTTACTCTTCACCACGATATCATCCATGTAAGCCTCTACATTTCTGTGGATCTGTGGCTCGAAAGCAGTGTGCACTACCCTTGCAAATGTTGATCCTGCATTCTTCAGTCCAAATGGCATGCTATGAAGCAATAAGTGCCACATGGAGTGATAAATGCAGTCTTCTCTTCATCTTCCTTGGCCATGAAAATCTGATGGTAGCCTGAATATGCATCAAGAAAAGAGAGTAGCTCACATCCGGCAGTGGAGTCAACGATCTGGTCAATGCGCGGCAAGGGAAATGGATCCTTAGGACATGCTTTATTCACATCGGTGAAGTCTATACACAGTCTCCACTTCCCATTGGCCTTGCGCACGACGACTGGGTTTGCTAGCCACGTCGGATGGATCACGCCTCTAACTAGGCCTGCTGCTTCTAGCTTCTTGATTTCCTCAGCGATGAATTCTTGGCGCTCCACGGCTTGCTTCCTCACCTTCTGCTTGACGGGCCGCGCATGAGGACAAACAGCAAGCTTGTGCTCAATTACCTTCCTGGGAACACCGGGGATGTCAGATGGTTGCCAGGCAAACACATCGACATTCGCCCGTAGGAAGGCAACGAGCGCGCTTTCCTATTTGCTGTCAAGTGTGGCACTGATGGTGAAGTTACCACCAGTGCCGTTCTCCTTGGCGGACACCTTCTTGGTTGCCGGAGGAGCGGCCATTCCCTTCTAGCACTTGCCGGTGGAGCTCGATGGAACGTCCTCTATGGCAGCGCAGCACTCCGAAGAGGTGCGGTTGCCGGAGTGGGCCCCAAAGCACTTGCCGGACTTGGTCTTCGTGTTCTTCCCCCCGGGAGCTTCAGCGGCAAGTGTATCCTTCTCTGCTGCGGCTGGTGCGTCCCGGTAGATCTTGTCGGCGCAGACAAGCGCATCTTTCTTGTCGCTATGGACTGTGATGACGCTCATCGGCCCCGGCATCTTGAGTACGTTGTAGGCGTAGTGGGAAGCTGCCATGAACTTGGCGAGGGCGGGACGGCCGAGTATCCCATTATACGGTAATGGGATATCGGCGACGTCGAATGTGACGCGCTCAGTTCTGAAGTTGAGCTCCCCGCCAAAGGTCACCGGCAAAGTTATCTTCCCCTTGAGCTTGCTCCTCCCCGGGTTGATTCCTTGGAAAGAACCGGTCTCTTCAAGCTCGCCATCTGGGATTTGGAGTTTCTTGATCACAGCAGAGGAGATCAAGTTCAGCCCGGCCCCGCCGTCAACCAACATTTTGGTGACCTTGAGGTTGCGGATGGTGGGTGAGACCAGCATCGGCAGGCACCCGACCGCAGTGGTGCGGTCAGGGTGATCCTCAAGATCAAAAATGATGGGCGTGCTGGACCATTTGAGGAGCCTGCGCGACTCCACGGGCGGCTCTGCTGCGTTCACTTCCCGCACCCACTGCTTGAGTTGGCGGTGGGAAGTGTGCAGAGAGGCGCCGCCGTCGACGCACAGGACCTCCGTGGCCTTCTGGAACTCCTGCTCGCTGTTATCTTCATCCTCCATGTCATCGTCGTCGTCTTCTTCGTCCTTGTCACGGCCCCGGGGAGGTCGGTCACCTTGCCGCTGCTTGGCCTTGCCGCGGCGTCCTCCCCGGCCATTGAATGGCCGCTTCTTGCTTGGTTCTCCTCCGCCACCTTGGGCCTTCTCCTTGTCGCGCCTCTCGTACTCAGCTTTCTGCTGCTCGACGAGGTACTCGACGCGTTTGCAGTTGGCGAGGTCGTGGCCCTTGGTGCGGTGGATCTTGCAGTATTGCTTGTCGGAGCCGTCCTGCTTGTCGGCTGCCGCTACAGGGGCAGGCTCCTTGCCGGAGCCGCCAGCCTGTGCTTGCTTGGCGGGAGCCTCCTTGCCGGACTTCTCGACGGCAAGCACCTCCTTCTTGTTCTTTCTTCTGTTGTTCCGCCGCCGGCTCTTCTTTGCCGGGGCGGCGTCGTCGCTGTCGCTTCCCCCTGCGCCAGCATCCTCTCCGGGGAGTCTCCTCCCCTCTTCGGCGCGCGCGCACTTATCAGCTAGAGCATAGAGCTCGCTGACATCCCGTATCTTGGTCATGGCCATTTCTTCACGCATGCGGCGGTTACGCACGTTCTGGTGGAACGCGCTGATAACCGCGGCAGGGTGGACGTCGGGGATGTTGTGCTGCACACGATTGAAGCGTTGGATGTACTTGCGCAGGGGTTCTCCTTCCTTCTGGGCCAGAATGTGGAGATCACTCTCCTAGCCGTGGGGTTTGTGGCCGCCCGTGAAGGCGCCAACAAACTGGTGGCAAAGATCTGCCCAAGAAGAAATGGAGCCTTCCGGCAAGTGCATAAGCCAAGAACGAATGTTCGGCTTAAGCACGAGCGGGAAGTAGTTCGCCAATATCTTCTCGTCGCGCCCCCCGGCAGCCTGCACTGCGATTGTGTAAATGCTGAGGAATTCCGAGGGGTGCGTCTTGCCGTCGTACTTTTCCGGTACGTCGGGCTTGAAGTTCTTCATGCTGGGCCACTGGACGCGCCGCAGCTCGCGGGTAAACGCAGGGCAACCTGCCGCATACGGCAAGTCGCCTGGTTCACCGGGCGCATGCGTGTCGACAGCGGCTCCAGCTCGCTGATCTGATTGTCGCCGAGCTTCTCGGCGGCGCTCGATCGTCGTTCGAGCGTCTTCTTGTCGCCGGTCGTCAAGGACTTGGCGCTGGTCCCGACGGGCCCGCGGATCCGACGACGCCGTGGAGCCGTCGTCGGCGTTGATCCGGCGGGGAGGCGTCTTCTGTTTCCGCGGCGGAGAGTGCACGGTGGTTGCACCCCCGGCGGTCTTGTCGCCGTCGGCCTTCGTCTTCTCTACTTGCCGCGGCCGCGAGGTCGCCGGCTGCTGCGGCGTATCGTTGTTGGCGAAGGCGATCAGGCTCTGGATGGTGGCCCTCCAGTCTTCGGCCTTGTCTGCCGCTGGAGGGAAGTCAAGGAGCAGTTGCGCCCTTGCGAGCGCTTCTGCTGGAGAGGAGGGGAGCGGGGGCGAGCGGTGCGAGGAGCGGGATATGCTCGGACTCCTAACTGGGTTAGAAGGGGCAGGGTCCCGCCCCGGCGACCGCGCCTTGCTCGTGCCAGGACGATGGCCCGGAGCGTCCCGCGAACCTCCGGTTTGCCCTTGGCCCAGCAAGCGGATGCCACCTCCTGTGGCATGGCGCTGCTGGGTTGTCGTTTGCTGAGATGGACGTGGCGCGTCCACGGAGACCGAGGCTCGGTCGTCCATCTTGTCTTTAGATTTGGTGGCGCCGCGAGTTTCCTCGCCGACGACCACCCTTCCGACGGCGTCTCCCCCGCCCACCTTTGGTTCCGGTGGCGGCGGATGAGACGCAGACAGGCCTGCGACCTCCGAAACCTTCTTCTTCGGGGCCATGGCGCAGTTGCTGATAAAGCTGGCGAATTTGGAGAGGTTGATGAAGAATGCGCCCGCGTGAACGCCGGATCAGGTTCGCACAACCTCGACGCCCCCTACCTGGCGCGCCAAAGATGTCGGGGGAAACTGTCCACCACGAGCACCTATGGGACCGGAGCCCCTTGTTCGTGCGGTAAGGGAGCGGAGAGAGCACAAAGAGCAGATCGTGGTGAGCACGCGGGCAGTTTACCCAGGTTCGGGCCGCGATGGACGCGTAAAACCCTACTCCTGCTTAGTTTGTATTGAGTTGGGGAGCTCGGGAGCTTGAAGAACTAGCTACACCGAGCGTATGAGCGATCTAGGTTCCGAACCCCCCCTACGTTGTGCATGGGCCTCCTTTTATAGCTCAAGGGGTCACCGACAGGTGTCAACGTAGGAGAAAGGGTAAAAATGTAATAGTGGTGGTAGTTGTAACAGTGCGGGAACGGTGGATGAACAGTGCATGAACAGTGGTCATCACCTACTTTGACAGTGGGGGACAAGAGCATTTAATGCCCGTCGCCATCGACCCCAAAAGCGCCCGCCCTTGCGTCTCCGTTTGCCACGGCGATAGCTTTATCACCGTAGAGTGCCACCGTGTCCCCCAGGCTGCACAGCCATCCGCCACGCGTCCCTGGAGTGGCCCCAGGGCGACGCGTGGTTCGATGAGCTGGAGCGCGGGAACACAGCGTAACTCTCCCCGGCAAGCACCTTGCCGGGGTCTTGACCTTGCCGGGCCCGGGAGCTTGTCGGGCTCTGAAGCTTGTCGCTCTCCGGGCCCTGCCGGGGCGCACGTCGCGCCGAGGCATGTCTTCTGAAGTGTAATCTTCTGGCCTTCCTGGCAAGCTCCTCTTGCCAGGGTCTTGCGTGAGTTAGGTAATCTTGAGCCTGGGACGGCCTTCCCGGCAAGCTCCACTTGCCGGGGTCTTGATCTTTTGTCTTGTATACTTTGTTTTTGAATGGTTTTATATGGAGCAGGAAGGTTTCCGGCAAGCACGTGGTGAGCCCTGCCGCGGGAAGCTGCTACTGCCCGTGCACAAGTTGGGGTACTAAGGTACCCTTACCTTAGTACACCGACACCTATACCATTCCAATGCTTTTCCTTTCAGTGACAAGGCAAATAATTTCCTCATGACAAACTCCCTCGATACACCTGCAAGCTTAAATAATGAACATAGTTGTGACAGATATAGCAAGTGTTCATCGGGATGTCTGTCTCCTGCATAACGATTAGCCAAAACATAATCGATAATACCAGCTGGTATTTCATAGGGCACAATTTCAGTAGGGGGAGGAGCAACCACCACCGGTGTGGGGCGTCTTCCCGCAAGCAACGATCCAATAACAGGGTTGTCCATAAGCATAACTAGTGAAATAAAAACAAGAAACAAAAAGATTTAATTGCAAGATCTAAAGATATACCTTCAAGCGCTCACCACCCCGGCAACGGCGCCAGAAATAGCTTGATGTCTACGCACGCTTCTACTCTTGTAGACTATGTTGGGCCTCCAAGCGCAGAGGTTTGTAGGACAGTAGCAATTTCGCTCAAGTGGATGACCTAAGGTTTATCGAACTCAGGGAAGTAGAGGTTGAAGATGGTCTCTCTCAAGCAACCCTGCAACTAAGATACAAGAAGTCTCTTGTGTCCCCAACACACCTAATACACTTGTCAGATGTATAGGTGCACTAGTTCGGCGAAGAGATGTTAAATGGCAAGTGATCTGGATGGCAAAACAAGGTAATACAAATATGTAATAAAAAGTGCAGCAAGCAAACAAGTACTAAACGTGAGCACATACGGTATTGCAATGGTGGAAACAAGGCCTAAGGTTCATACTTTCACTAGTGGCAACTCCCAACAACATTAACATAATCGAATCACATGATATTTCCCATAAAACATGCAAAGGGGACACACTCGGAGATCATTCCTTCGTGGTCAAGAGAGGACGAGAATTATGTAGGGCTACAAAAGCACACCTGAAAGTTCGTAGTTCTCGATCTAAGGATTTCCCAATGTCACCGCGGCCATCCAAAGAGAGTCCCACAATCACCATAACATATCTAAAGGATAGTCAAAGACAAGCACCAAGAGACTCTCAATCTTCAATCAACACACAAGAAAGGAAATCACTCATGAAAATATTGTTCTAATCCATGTCCAATAGACCGCTATCACCTTGGACTCGGGGATTATACTAGATAAAGACAAGTGAGTACATCAATCCAATACATAGAGTTAGGGGAAACACCCTAGATTAACATAGCCTATGATCACAACGAAGATCACATCATGGGAGAGAGAGTTGACCACATAGCTACTGGTAAGAACCTCAGCCCCGAGGAGGAACTACTCCCGCATCATGGAGGGAGGAAGCAACGTCGATGGAGATGGATCCGGGGGTACTTCCCCGTCCCGACAGGGTGCCGGCGCAGGAATTCTGGTCCCCCGAAGCTTGATGGAGATGGCGGCGGAGATCGGAATCGCGTCTGGAGAAAAGGGTTCCGGAATTAGGGTTTCCTCGACACGCTTCAAATATATGCCAAAGGGGGCCACCAGAGGGGGTCAGGGGTGCCCAGGCGCCCCCTCGGCGCGGCCCAGGGGGGCCGCGCCCACAGGCCGCCTGGAGCCCCTATGGGTCCCCCCCCCCCCGGCTGTACTTTGGCCGCACGGTAGCTCCTGGAACGCTGATTTTTATATATTTTTTCTGGATTTTTCCTGGCAGTTCTCGTAATGTGAAAACCTGGAATACAAAAATAGCCGAAAACAGAAACTGGCACCGGGGTGCACTGGATTAGTAGGTTAGTCCAAATATGATCAAAAGTGTATGGAAGTTTATGAATATCATAGCAATATCACCCAAAAGTGGCATGGAGCAAGCAGAAATTATAGATACGTTTTGGACGTATCACATGTGTGAGAGCGTCGGAACTTGAAACGGACAACGGGAAGAGACGAGTGGGACCGGATGCAAGTGACAACACAAATGCAATGCAATGCACATGACAACATGACATGAATGAAATGCACACACGCACACGACAAAACGACGAAACCCGAAAAGAAAGAAGAGCCCGGAAACGAATTGATGAAGCCAAAGTTTATATATTGCCATATTGGAAAAGTGTTACATCTGGGGCATTACAAACTCTCCTCTACTACGAAAAGATCTCGTCCCGAGATCTAGGACTGAAAGAAGGAAGGGTACTCGGAACGAAGGTGATCCTCTCGTTCCCACGTAGCTTCTCGGTCGGTATGGTGTGACCACTTAACTTTCAAGAACTTGATTGACTTGTTGCGGGTCTTGCGCTCGGTTTCTTCAAGAATAGCAATGGGGTGCTCTCGGTAAGACAAATCTTGTTGAAGATCAATCTCCTCGAACGGAATGGTGCGTTCAGGTGTCTTGAAGCACTTGCGGAGTTGAGACACGTGAAACACATCATGAACATTAGCGAAGATGGAAGGGAGCTCAAGTTGATAGGCTAGATCGCCTCTTTTGCCAAGGATCTTGAAAGGGCCCACGTATCTAGGAGCAAGCTTTCCTTTGATACCAAATCTTTGGGTTCCTTTCATAGGAGAAACACGGAGATAGACATGATCACCAATGTTGAAGGCCAAATCACGATGCTTGCCGTCATAGTAGCTCTTCTGACGCGACTGAGCGGCCTTGAGGTTCTCATGTATGACTTTGCACATTTCTTCGGCTTCTGAGATCAAGTCATTGCCAAGAAGTTGACGTTCACCAGTCTCGGACCAGTTGAGAGGAGTACGACACTTTCTGCCTTAGAGGATTTCAAACTGAGCTTTGCCGGCACTTGCTTGGAAGCTGCTGTTGTACGAGAACTCGGAAAACGGAAGGCAATCTTCCCACTTCATGCCAAAAGAGATGACACAAGCTCTGAGCATGTCTTCGAGGATCTGGTTCACTCTTTCGACTTGACCACTAGTCTGAGGGTGAAACGCAGTGCTGAAAGGGATCTTAGTGCCCATGGCAGACTGAAAGGAGTCCCAGAACCTGGATGTGAACAAACTTCCACGGCCTGAGGAGACTACTTAAGGAATGCCATGTAAGGACACAATTCTGGAAGTGTACAACTCTGCCAGTTGAGCTGCATTGATGGATTCTTTGACTGGAAGGAAGTGAGCTACTTTGGTTAGCTTGTCAATCACCACAAAGATAGAATCATTCCCCTTCTTGGACTTGGGAAACCCAGTGACGAAATCCATTTCAATGTGGTCGAATTTCCACTCGGGAATAGGAAGAGGTTGGAGAAGACCGGCTGGACGTTGATGCTCTGCCTTCACTCTTCTGCAGACATCACATTCATTCATGAATTGGGCAGTCTCCCTTTTCATGCGTGTCCACCAGTAAGATTGCTTGAGGTCTTGGTACATCTTGGAACTTCTAGGATGAATCGAGAGGAGGGAGTCATGTGCTTCGTTCATTATGAGCTTCCTGAGATCACCCTTGGGAACCACAAGTCTGTCCTCAAAGAACAAGGTATCTCTCTCATCAACGCGATAGCACTTGTATTTGGGAGTACCCTTCGCAATACCATGTTTCACTTTTTGCACCATAGCATCACTGAGTTGGGCCTCGCGGATCTGATCTTCCAAGGTAGGAGCAACTTAAAGATTTATAAGAAAGCCTTGCGGAACAACTTGGAGGTTGAGCTTCTCGAATGCTTCACAAAGCTCAGGCTGGAACGGCTTGATAAGGAGACTGTTGGAATATGCCTTTCTGCTCAAGGCATCTGCAATGACATTGGCCTTGCCAGGTGTGTATTCGATGCTTGGATCATACTCTTGGATCATTTCAACCCAACGAGTCTGGCGAAGGTTCAGGTTCGGCTGTGTGAAGATGTACTTCAACCTCTTGTGATCGGTGAAGATGTCGGCTTTTCTGCCCAACAAAAGGTGTCTCACATGATCAAGGCGTGTACCCCAGCTGCTAGCTCGAGATCATGTGTGGGGTAGTTCTTCTCACTTGGCTTCAATTGACGAGAAGTGTATGCCACAATCTTCTTGTCCTGCATTAGCACCCCACCAAGTCCTTGAAGAGAAGGATCACAGAATACTTCGTCGGGCTTGGACTCATCTGGAGGAGTAAGAACCAGAGCAGATATGAGCTTTTCTTTGAGAGTTTTGAATGCCACATCACAATCTGGAGACCAGTTGTACTTGCCATTCTTCTGCAGCAAGTTGGAGAGAGGCTTGGCAATCTTGGAGAAGTTCTCAACGAACCTTCTGCAATAGCTAGCAAGACCAAGGAAGCTTCGGAGTTTCTTGACGTTCTGAGGTGGTTCCCAGTTAACAATCGCTTCAACTTTCTCGGGGTTGAAGGAAATACCCTCAGCAGAAATGATATGGCCCAGATACAAGACCTTATCGAGCCAAAATTCGCACTTGGAGAACTTGGCATAGAACTTATGTTCACGGAGTCTGTCGAGAACCAGACGGAGGTGCTTTTCATGATCCTCTTCATTCTTGGAGAATACCAAGATGTCATCCAGATAAACAAGCACAAATTCATTGGTGCAGGGGTTGAAAATGTAGTGCATCATTCTCGAGAAGGTGGGTGGAGTATTAGCGAGGCCAAAAGACATGGCTGTGTATTCATAGGAGCCGTAGCTGGTTCTAAATGCAGTCTTGTGAATATCTTCTTCGCGGATACGGATCTGGTGATAACCCATCCGGAGATCGAGCTTTGAGAACACTTTTGCTCCTTTGAGCTGCTCGAACAATTCATTGATGTTGGGGAGCGGATACTTGTTCTTTATTGTCTTCTTGATCAACACAAAGGCGCTCCGTGCCATCCTTCTTCTTGACAAATAAGATACCACAGCCCCAAGGAAAAGTGCTAGGCCTGATTCGACCCATACGCTCTTGCTCATCGAGTTGTTTCTTCAGCTCCTTCAACTCGTCAAGGGAGAGCTTGTATGGACGCCTGCATGTTGGCTCGGTACCAGGCTCAAGTTCAATGACAAATTCAACTTGACGATGCGGAGGCATGCCTGGAAACTCTTCAGAGAAAACATCTTCATATTCATTGACCACCAGAATTTGAGAGATGGCATTAATCTCGCCCTTGTCATTGAGAGAGAATAACCTGATTGTGTTATCTCGAGAGGCGAAGATAATCACGTCTTCGTCAGGATGAGTAAGATTGACTTCCTTATTTGCACAATCAATGGGAGCATCGTGCTTGGAGAGCCAATCCATCCCAAGAATAAGATCAATGTCGGAATTGCCGAGAATAACCGGAGAAACCAGAAAACGGTAACCACCCATATAAATAGATACATCCGGAGCAAAGTTGTTGGACTTCATAAGCAAACCCGGAGAAAGCACAGACATCGGACTAGGCAAAGCTTGCAATGGCATATCATGTGACAATGCAAAAGGTCTTGACATGAAAGAATGTGATGCACCTGAATCAAATAAGACTTTTGCAGGAATAGAGTTAACTAGAAGATTACCAAGTATCACATCTGAAGAATTCTCTGATTGAGGTGCAGTCATCAGATTCACTCTTACTGACTTGGGGTTGTGCTTGACAATAGCAGTGCTGACAGGTGGAGGAGGCGGAAAGCACCTTGGGTTGGGGCACTTGTTAGCATAATGACCCTTCTGAGAGCACTTGTTGCAAACCACTTCTGAGAGAGGACGGTGATAGGGAGCACTTGACTTTGAAGCTTGAAAGTGGTTCTTTGACTAATTGCCTGGGTTGGTGGGTGGGAGAAACCACGGCCACCAGAATTCTTGTTGTTGTTGGGAGCTCGGATCACTTGAGGAGGTGGAAGCCAAAACTTCTGTTGCTTTGCGACCACTTGAGAAGAAGAGGAGGAGTGAACGACATCTCTGATCCTCTTTTTGGAAGCTTCCATCTTGAGCTATGCTGCCTCTTGCTTAAGTGCCATGTTATAGAATTGATCAAACTCATCAGGCTCGAACAAGGTGAGAGCTAGTTGGAGTTCATCCTTCAGACCACCACGGAACTGATAGATCTTGCTCTTGGCATCTGGGATGTCTTGCTTGGCATAGCGGGCAAGGTTTTGGAACTTGACATTATATTGGTAGACAGTCATAGAGCCTTGCTTCAGGTTGCGGAATTGCTCACGCATACCCTCGATGACACTTGTTGGAATGTGGTGAGAACGAAAGTCCTTGCAGAAGTTATCCCAGGAGATTACACGTCCCTCTCTGGAGTCTTTGTACTGCTGCCACCAATCAGCGGCTTGGTACTTGAGTTGGAAGGCTGCTAACTTCATATAGTCCTCAGGCCTTACGTTGCTGCACTCGAAATGCTTCTTGATATCTGTTATCCAGTCTTCAACATCTAGAGGGTCCACCCAGTAACTGAATGCCTTCAGTTGGTTTGCCAAAAACTGGTTGAGCGTAGCAAAGTGAGGTTGGTTGAACAAATTTCCTTGGCCTTGGTTCCCATGAGCACCCTGATTTGCTTGATTTGCTTGAATGTTCTGCATCATTTGCAAAAGCATCTGGGTGTTCTGGTTCTTCGCTCGCATAATTGCTCTCCAGGCCTCAGATGGAGGAGGAGGGGAAGGAGGACGATCAGGAACCTCTTCACCCGATGGGTTAGCGTTGGGAACCCTTTTAGGAGCCATCCTGAATGAGATGACAACTATTAGCCATTGATTGAAAGAATATATAAGCTGAATCAACGGCTAGAAATTGCAACATAGTCTTCACAAGAACATTCGAACAAGATGAACGAATGTAATCCACAGTTAATAGTAACAACAATCTTCATGAGAAGCCACTTGGGAGAACAAAAGGTAAATAAAAACAACAAGGAGAAGATAGAACAAATACAAGATAGAAGCTTCGTTCGACATATTCGTGCTGAAAGCTTATGGAACGTGTTACAAAAGGGTTTCGCAATCCCCGGATCAGCATAGCCAAGGACCCTTTAAGATGCAACCCCCGATCGGAACAACGCCCATAAAACTACTTCACTCAATGTAGAACCCCGAACTCCATATCATGCATTTGTTGGAAGAATGCCTATGAGCTACTAGATGAACCCACTTACTAATTTCCGAAAGTTTCCAGTTATGCAACCAGGTGTTGGGGATACAGGGGAAGCATCGCGCACTCAACTCTAATCCTACATCCAGCTGTATCCATCCTTCAACACATAACCAGTTATTACCGGAAACCGTCTACCTCGGACCTTCGAAATGCATCTAATATACAAGCTATGGCAATACTCCCGAACTACCTCCCCAATACTGGGTGACGTCGGGGTTATCTTGCCACTAACCGCATAGGAGAGTTTTCGATGTCGGTCGTCTTAAGTATTCCAGAACTGATGCGATATATTTGTGACGACAACATCTCGGAGCTCAACTCCCCGGGACACTGCCACAACCCCTAAATGACAGGAGGCATCGAGAACAATGTTCTCGTCACAAAGACATCGGAATAATCCAAACAATACTCGCGAGATTCCAAAAAAAAAATTTGGTGAAATTTTGAGAGTAGAAGAGACAAGAGTAATCGTCAGGAGTCCTCAAAAGAGTGAAAAGAGATGAGGAGCAAAAGAAATCCTATTCTCCGATATATATATATATATATATATATATATATATATATATATATATATATATATATATATATATATATATATATATATATATATATAGGACTCAAAACATTTGAAGTGTGTGCCTAGACTCTACCGTCAACGATTCGATCAATCAGTGGGGCTTCTAGGTCGAACCTGGCTCTGATACCGACCTGTAATGCCCAGGATGGGTCTATACCTCCTACGTGTCGAGGCACGACTTAAAGGTATAAGCCCATTTTGGAATGATCTCAGGTTCGTTATCTTTGCACGACTCATGGAAAAATAGGGATGAAAATGCAAAAGGATAGTTGGCTTACACTCGCCACGTCACACAATACATTACATAAGCATAACATCATCCAAATAATATCACGACCCGACTACGGGTGAAGATCCAAATGAAAGATACCAAATACATAAAGCCACAGGTCCGAATCGCCCCTAGTAGAAACCACTACTGATCATCGGGATAGTGCACATAGTAACGGCTACGTTCTTCATCGTACTCCCGGTACAGCTCTGTGTCGTCACCTGAGTAGTTCACCATGGTACCTGCATCTGGTGTGGTGTAGAATTTGTGAGCCACGGAGGACTCAACAATCCCGTTCCCGGGTAGCAAAACTATCTAAGCCTTGGGTGTGGAACAAGGCTGAAGAAAGATAAAAGGTTGCAGCTACACTAGCACTAGCTACGTGTTTAGAGCGAGAAGAGAAGTGCCACGAGCGTCAAAGTGATCACGAAGTGATCCTATCTAAGCACGTCAATCATAACCCCACCGTGTTCACTTCCCGAACCCCTTTCGGAAAATGACCGTCACGGTTACTCACGCTGGTAGTGTATTCTGAACATGGTGTCAAGTTTTCTACAACCGGATATTAACAAATTCCCATCTGCCACATAACCGCGGGCACGGCTTTCGAAAGTTCAAAATCCTGCAGGGGTGTTCCAACTTGGCCCATTACAAGCCCACGATCCGCGGAGTCGCAACTCCAAGGTGCGAAGGCCCGAGTATTCTCGTAATCCCGTGCTCAAGATATTCCGACATAGGTAAAACTAATCCAGCAAGACCTCCCGGCGTGCCGACACCCTGACAGTAGCCGCGCGTATCTAGTCTCAGGCCACGACCGGATGAGCACATCGTACAGTGACCAAAACCCAAGTTGCCAAGGGGGGTAACGCACACGACTCTAGTTTGGACCAACACTCAAATCGAGCACTGGCCCAGGTGAAAGTGAAATCTTGCCTTTAATTATATTTTGATAAATGATGACAACATGCATATATGGGACTAATCATGTTTGTCAAGTATATCTCAGGATTATGTGTCAATGCGTATGTGGATCATGAATACAGACAAATCTACATCGCTCAAGAACGGATATAAAAGATGATAGCTTCTAGCTTGAGTTTCAGGTTGATTCTGAGTATAGGGATCCCACACTATTAAGAGGGGATCAATGGACATTGTGAAAGACTTGCTCAAAACATACAAAGTATCCTCCCACATTGTATCTACTCTATCCATACCAATTATAATATTCTGTGCACCTAGAAGTATGAGTAACTAAACCTATGTGTCCAGTTATCACCGAACGTCCGGCACTCTACGGACGTCCGGACCTTCACAGTCTACCGGACGACCGTTATCTTCCGGACGTCCGGTCACTCAGCGCCTAACGGACGTCCGACCTCTTCCGGACGTCCGGTATTCCTCAACAGAAACTATACAGCGGTTTTCCGGTCTCCTCCGGACAACCGGTCCTTCAGCGCCTAACGGACGTCCGGCACACTCCGGACGTCCGGCACTTCTTCACAGAAAGAAAATAGCGGATATCCGGAATCTTCCGGACATCCGGTCACCTGTACACACAGCATGATACGTGGCCCCGTCTGGTGAACTATCAGGCTCCGGACGTCCGGCCTCCGTCGGACGTCCGGTGCTACCTGTGCCACCGAATGTCCGGTAATGACCGGATGTCCGACACTTGATGTACATTTTTCTGTACAACGGTCTCCTCTCTCCTCTATGACTATATATAGTCCTCTTCTTCCACAAGAGAGGTTGACCATTCACTTAGAGCTTACTCAAGAACACATTCACACACTCTCTCACCTTGATACACCAAATCTTAGATCCCAAACGGATTTGAAGACATTTGTGAGAAGTTGTCCAATCAAGTGATAGATCCACTCCCTCCTCTTCTTTGCACCAAAGGAATTTGTGATTTGAGCAAGTCTTGAGCTTTTCTTCATTGTTCTTATTACTCTTGGTGGTTGGAGACTCCTAGGTGGTAGGAGTCTTTCGGAGAGGAATCAAACTCTGTGATTACCCCCGGAAAAGTTTGTAAGGGTTTGGAGGCCACCTAAAAGCTTACCACTAGTGGTTGGGAATCGCCTTCGTGGTGATATCTCAAAGAGAGAATAGGGTGAGCCTTCGTGGCGTTGGTGTGCCTTCGTGGTAGCACCAACCTCTCTAAATGGTGACGTAGCTTCCCTCCAAGGAAGTGAACATCGGCATACATCCTCGTCTCTCGAAGTTTTGGTTATTCCTAACCTAAACTTTCTACTTGTGGTTACTTGTTCTTTAAGTTATTACTTATATCTCATTGTGTTACATTACCTACCTACCCGTGTTGCTTGCTTAACTTGTTAAGTATCTTACTTGCAATTGTTAGGCTCACTTTTATATTTAGTACCATTGCCTAAAAATTGCTAAGTAACAATTAAAATTTATAATTGTACCTATTCACCCCCCCCCCCCTCTAGGTCCATCTTGATCCTTTCAATTGGTATCAGAGCCTCGTGCTCTATTCTTGTGGCTTAACCGCCCTAGAGCGAGATGAACCCCGATGGGACTCCCCTTGTTTTGGATCCAAAAGACCAGGTCTCGACTTCTTCGGGAGTCAAGACCTTCACCTCTGAAGATCTAGAACGGGCCCTTGCTAGGCAAAAGGATGAGCATGATGCTTCTCTTGAGGCCTTGGTCAAAATAAGGTTAGCCGCACTAACCACAGATTGCACGATACCCCCTAGTCCGGGTGGTGTGGGTTCGAGGCAAACTACGCCTATTCCTTCTCTTGATCAACAACCTCCGAATAGTGGTCACTCTAATGTTCCATGGCTATATGCAAAACCTAAAGATGAAAAACCAAATTATAGGCATGGGGGTGAACCTCCCGTGCTTGGTAAAAAGGCTGACTTTTCTATGTGGAGAGTTGCTATGCAGGATCATCTTAGGTACGCAAACGATGAGATGTTGGACATCTTGGAGGATGGGTACAACCCTGTTGATCCAAAGAACCTCACTCCAAGAGAAATATATGACAGGCATCTCAACGACACTGCAATCATGTTGTTAAGCAAAGGGATGAGTGAAAAGCAAAGGAGACCTTTCACACACATCACCAGTGCCAAGGATTTGTGGGATTGCATTGTGAGATCAAAAACCGGAACCTCTTCCCTCCGGCTTGCACAATATGAGATTGCGAAAGGTCAATTGCAAAACTTCTGTATGGAGAAAGGTGAAACCCCCAACCAGCTCAACGAGCATCTGATGACGCTTACCTCTGACATAGAGTCCTGTGACTGTGACAAGACACAAGATGGATTCAACTTGACAAAGCGGTTTCTTGTGGACAAGTTGCTACATGGTCTTGCCCCTTATCACCATCAAATGGTGTGGGACATAAAGCAACACCATGGATTCAAAGAAATGACTCCAGATGACATCATATCCACCTTTCAACTATTTGAAGAATCCAAGGCAAATGCTACAAGACATCTTGCCATGCATGGAAATTCATCTTCCGTGACCAACTTAGCCTTGAAGGCTAAATAAGTGTGTGAAGAAGAAGAAAGTGAGGACGAAGATGATGAAGAAAGTGATGAAAGTGAATCTGAAGAGGGACCCTCATATGAAGACATTGCTCTCTTTGTGAAGAAGTTCAGCGCAGGAAAATTCAAAGGGAGATTTCAAAAGAAGAAGGTCCGAAGTTGCTACAACTGTGACGAGACGGATCACTTCTCCAATGAGTGCCCATATGAGAAGAGAGAAGATAAGCCCAGATTCCCCAAGAACTTTGTAAAGAAGAAATTGCCAAACCCTGTGAACTCCAAGCTTAAGAAGAGAGATGGAAGGGCCATGATTGCCCAAGAAGAGTCCGATCCCGATAATGTTGGAGGTGTTGCCGGTGTTGCTCAAGATTCTCAAAACACCTTGAGACTAGTCAACAAAAGTGGTGAGGTTGTCACCTACAACTACATGAAAGACTACAAGGGCAACACACACAAGTGTTTGATGGCCAACGCCATTGTTGAGGACCATGAGCAACAAACCTCTTCAGACAAAGTGAAGGTAACCTCTCGTTCGGAACCTCCTCTTTTCTCTCCACCTACTCTTAATGATGCGGAGGATAATCATGAGGATAATGATGAGAATGACCCTATGTATGCTAAACTAGAAAAATTCATGTGTTCCCTCAAAGGAAAGAAACTCACTATGTTTCGTATGCTTATGGAGATGGTGGGTAAGCACACCGTCACCATTAAGGAACTCGAAACCCTCGTCACCGAGGAAAAGGAAAAATACGAAATCCTTGAGCGGAAAGTCCTATATGAGGAAGCAAAAAAATGATGAACTGTGCATAAAAATTGGTACAAACCTTGATGAACATGTCAAGAAGCTTGTTTCCTTGGAAAAGGTTGAAAGCTCTTTCAAGGAGTTGACGAATGATAAGAGCAAACTTGTGAGGTCTCATGCTACTCTCTCTAAGGAGTGTGAGCTTCTATCTGTGTCTCTTAAGACTAAGGAAGAAGAGCTCACCCTTCTTACAAAGAGCTTTGAGACACTCAAAGCTACTTATCTTGAAACTCTAGCCAAGGCTTACTCCTCTCCTGTTATAAATGTTGATGCCTGTACTACTAACGCAAGTTATGATCTAGCATCTATTTGTGAGGAAAATCGATTTCTAAAAGCACGGCTCGCGAAAGGACTCATGACTTGTGCTCAAGGACAAAAGAACCTTAATGAAGTATTGAGCCGTCACAATGAAGTTTTCGCAAAGGAAGGACTTGGGTACGACCCAAGCACAAGCAAGACAAAAACCTCCACTCAAAAGTGCACCACTCCTCTCAAAGAGACGTTTGTACGTGAAGGGCAAAGGAAGAAAGGGGAGAGTCAAGTCAACAAGGTTATGAGTGGAAAGGCCACTAGGGACCAACCCACTCCCATCAAACCTAAGGGTTTCATGCCTCCATCCTATGTGCTTCGTAAAACAAAGGATGGAGAGGTTTATGCAAAATTTGTTGGCCATCATAATGCATTTCGTTTCTATGCTATTTGGGTTCCTAAGACCCTTGTGACTAATGTGAGAGGTCCCATTGCAAAATGGGTGCCTCTAACCAAGTAATGAATTGTGTGTAGGTTGCCTTCTCCGGTGGAGTCAAATGGGTGATCGATAGTGGATGCACCAACCATATGACCGGAGATGGAAAATTGCTCTATGATTTTATGGAAGCCATTCAACCATTTATGAGCATCGTGTTCGATGGAGGAACATAAGGACAGGTACTTGGATTGGGTAAGGTGGCTATCACAAATGACATGTCACTTGAAAATGTCATGCTTGTCCAATCTCTAAAATATCATTTACTTTCCGTTCGTCAATTGGCTTCTGTTGGTTATGATACACTGTTTGGACTAACGGATGTGAAAGTCTTTAAGAGAGATACTCTTGAAGTGGCCTTTGTTGGAAAGTTGGATGGCAACCTTTACATGGTTGATTTCTCGAAAGAGAGTACCTTCCATGCAACTTGTCTAATGGCCAAAGCCGACAAGGGATGGCTATGGCATCGCCGGCTAGCCCATGTCGGCATGAGAAATCTTCAAGACCTCTTAAAGGGGAATCACATCCTTGGATTAACTAATATTTCTTTTGAGAAAGATCGTGTGTGTAGTGCATGCATAGCCGGGAAGCAACACCAATGAAAACACCCACCCAAGAATATTGTATTTACATCAAGGCCTTTGGAGCTCCTTCATGTGGATCTCTTTGGGCCTCCTTCATGGGATAGTCTTGGTGGGAAAAAGTATGGTCTTGTCATTGTTGATGATTACTCAAGATACACATGGGTGTTCTTCCTCAAATCCAAAGACGAGACGAAGTTCACCTTCATTGATTTTGCCAAACAAGCTCAACGCAAATTTGACAAAGAAATCTTGGCAATAAGAAGTGACAATGGCTCCAAGTTCAAGAATTACACCTTGGAAGAGTTTCTCAGTGACGAGGGGATTGAGCATCAATACTCCGCCCCCTACACTCCTCAACAAAATGGTGTGGCTGAAAGAAAGAACCGTACCCTTGTGGAGATGACAAGGTCTATGTTGGATGAGTACAAGTCACCACATAGCTTTTGGGCTGAGGCCGTCAACACTTCATGTCATGCCTCAAACCGTCTTTTCCTCCGCACAATCTTGGAAAAGACCCCATATGAGCTCCTAACCGGAAACAAACCAAATGTCAAGTACTTCCGTGTGTTCGGATGTAAGTGCTTCTTACTCAACAAGAAAGAACGGTTAGGAAAATTTCAATCCAAAACTATTGAGGGTATATTTGTTGGTTATGGATCAAACTCCCACGCCTATAGGGTCTACAACAAATCCAATGGATGTGTTGTAGAAACTTGTGACGTGGTGTTTGATGAATTTAATGGCTCTCATGGAGAGCAAGTTGATCTAAGTGATGCAGGTGATGAAGATTCCTCTCAAGATATCTTGAACATGGGTGTTGGTGCTCTTCTTCCAATGGAACAAGAACCTCATGATGATATGGAAAACGACGCACGACTTCCTATATATCCAACCATTACAACACCCACACCACCACAAGGTCAAAATCCTCAACCAATGCCCACAACTCAAGCACCTGATGATGATCAAGTCCTTCACCATGATCATCCTCAACAAGACCAAGAGCAAGAAAGTGCGATCAGGGATGATGAACCTCAACAAATGCAACATGAAGAAGAAGATCTTCCACCTCACATCAATGATCCATATGTTGAGGACGTGGATGATGGACATGAAGTTGAACCTCGTGAAACTCTCACCTCCATCATGCTTCGTGTGGCCAGTCGTGTTGATGTTGACAAGATTCTCACTGGCATATCCGAAGGTAGGGTCACTCGTAAACAATTGACAAACTTTTGTGCTCACTTCTCGTTTGTGTCTAGTATTGAGCCAGTCAAGGTACAAGACGCATTAATGGACAACGATTGGCTCGTGGCAATGCAAGAAGAGTTCAACAGTTTTGAACGCAACCAAGTATGGTCTCTAGTGGAGAGACCAACTACAGAACACAATGTCATTGGAACAAAATGGATTTTCAGGAACAAGCAAGATGAGAATGGTGTCATCATCCGAAACAAGGCAAGGTTAGTGGCACAAGGGTACTCACAAGTTGAAGGTTTGGACTTTGGTGAGACCTTTGCTCCCGTTGCCCGTCTCGAATCTATTCGCATCTTACTTGCTTATGCTGCTTTCAATGGATTTACATTACATCAGATGGATGTGAAGAGTGCTTTCCTTAACGGTCCTCTACAAGAAGAAGTATATGTATCACAACCACCTGGGTTCGTTGATCCCGATCACAAAAATTATGTGTACAAACTTCATAAGGCCTTGTATGGCCTCAAACAAGCACCTCGTGCTTGGTATGATCATCTTAAGAAGTTTCTACTCGATGATGGTTTTGTGAGAGGGGTGATCGATCCCACTCTTTTTACTAAGAGACACAAGGGTGATTTGATATTATGGCAAATCTATGTAGACGATATAATCTTTGGTTCTCCTAACATTCATTTATGCAAGAAGTTTGCGGCTTCAATGACCAAGAATTTTGAAATGTCGCTCAATGCGGATTTGAAATTCTTCCTCGGATTTCAAATTCAACAATTTCAAGAAGGAATCTTCTTGTCTCAAGCAAAATACCTCAAGGACATCCTAGCAAAGTTTGGCATGTCTGATGCTAGTCCATGTGAGACACCCATGCCAACCACAATTGCCCTCACGGAAGACACAAACGGTATTCCTTTTGACCCATCTATTAATCGCTCTATGATTGGTTCATTGCTTTATCTTTGTGCATCTAGACCAGACATCATGTTTAGCGTATGCATGTGTGCTAGATTTCAAGCTTCCCCTAGGGAAAGCCATCATAAAGCGGTTAAGCATATTCTTAGATACCTTGTTCACACCCCAAAGTTGGGTCTATGGTACCCCAAGGATGCTAAGTTTGATCTCATTGGGTACAAGGATGCTGATTGGGCTGGTGACAAAGTGGACCGCAAGTCTACCTCTGGTGCATGACAATTTCTTGGACGCTCATTGGTAAGTTGGTCCTCCGAGAAACAAAATTGTATCGCCCTCTCCAGCTGTGAAGCAGAATACATTGCAGCTGCCAGTTGTGGAACTCAATTACTATGGATGAGGCAGACTTTGAAGGATTACGGGATCACCTATTGACATGTGCCTCTTCTATGTGATAATGAAAGTGCCATCAACATTGCTGAAAATCCCAAAGATCATCTTCGCACCAAGCACATTGACATTAGGTATCATTTCTTGAGAGATCATGTGGAAAAGGGTGACATTGATGTTGCCCACATTGGTACAGAAATGCAACTTGCAGACATCTTCACGAAACCATTGGATGAAGCTAGGTTTTGTCGACTTAGGCGTGAACTTGGTATCTTGGAGCTTGACAATATTATGTGAAATCTAGTACCCATTCATGCATAAACTTAATATCTCGTCTTGATGTAGGCATATATTTAGGGGGAGACACTCAACTCATGAGTACTCTACTTCCTATACAATGCATAAAAAGAACAAACACTCTCAAAGCTTACCATGTCATGTGGTGCTTTAATATGATGGAGTAGTGACTATGCACCCAAGTCAACATTCTTGAGGTCTCATATCACATATGCTCAAACATGGTGACATCAACCACCGCTCGTAGAGTAACCATAGTAACCAAGCAAGTTATTTTATCGACTCAGAGATTCATGCAAGCGTCATCCATCATCTCCCTACAAAATGCCCCAAGCCAAAATTCTCTGATCCTCCGGTCGTCCGGTACTTTTCGGACGTCCGGTGTTTCGAGTGCGTCCAGACGTCCGGTACGCTCCGGACGTCCATCAAAACCCTTCTGTCAATCCTATGCTGGACGTCCAGTACTGTCGGATATCCGCTAATTATTCTAGGACCGGACGTCCGGAAACCGCCGGTCGTCCGGAATATCCCTGGCCCATATATAAGGCGGGCCGCGTGGGGAGGGGCAGTTTTTCCCTAAAAATCTTCATCCCCCGTCGTTATCTCCTGGCCGCCGCCGCTGGAACCCATCGTCTGGCCGCCGCCGCTGGAACCATCGTCTGGCCACCGTCGCCGCTGGAACCCACTTTCTGGCCACCGCCAGGAGGGGGCCCTCGTCTGCCCATAAGCCGGGCTGCTCACCTGGTTCCCTCGCCGGCCTCTCTCCGTCTCGTTTCTTCACTCCAAGGTTTCCCCCTCTTCTTCCCCTCCTCTCATCCCTCAGGTTTGCCCTCGATCTATGAGAGTAGGGTGGTGATTGTGGGTCCTTCTTCTTATTCTAGGTCGGAATGCCGAAGTTTAAACACTACGCACGCAAGGAGGCCACCGGTGGGATTGCTCGCCCATCTTGCCGTGGAGGCTCCGATGACTCCCAAGAACATGCTCGCGCTAAGAAGCGCGTCACTCCGCCTCGCAGCCCCACAAGTGACTCCTCATCGGAGGAATCAGATTTTGAGGATGAACTCGCAGCTATGGAGAGGGAGGAATTTGGCTCTTCCCACACTGCTGCACCCAAGCCCGGGACTCGGCGACCCACGTTTAAGCCACCTCCTCCACCAGTTCAGCCTCAAGGTGATGCTCGTCACATCTCCCTTGAGCCTCCTATCTCTCACGGTCGAAAGGTTAAGCGGTTCAATACCATTCCCATCGCATCATATCTTGCTCTTCGCCGTGATGTAGACCAATTTACGGTTGCGAGCGACTCCAGGGATGATCGTTTTCGCACCAATGTCCAGGCAGACATTTTCACCACTGTCATTTTACCTAAAGGTCTGTCTTTACATTTGTGCATTGATCTTGAGCACATTCGTTCTCATCCGGCGAAGTATCCGGGAGCCATTGAACTCATTGAGACTTCGGGTCTTGCTGCTCCTTTTTCCTTTCAGCATGATTTTAATAATGCTGCCATCCATCAATTTTATGCCACATGTCATTTTCACCCCAACAACACTATCACTTGGATAACCTCCGACACAGTGCTTACAGCCTCATACTCTCAATTTGTGGCTGCTCTGGGCTTTCCTGATAGTGGGTATAAAATACACAAAGATGATCCCCGCCATAAGCTGTAACACCCCAAAAATTTAATCTTGTTTTATTAATTAGAATTTTGTCAGAAAGATTTATTTTCTATTTTCTGGCTTTTCTATTAATTTCAGAGCTACTTCTTTTCTCTGGAATTTAATTTTTTTTTCCTTTTATCTGAAACTTTTGGATAATATTGAGGGGCTTGAATGCTTTCTTAAAACATTTGATTTTGTGGGTATGCAAGTGGAAGCATTTTTTATAATACTTTTGCCAAGCATCAATTCTTTTAAAATGGCTTTTCCATTCTTTCAAGTGCTCCCATTGCCCTGCAACCTATTTAAATATTTCTTTAAAAATTCCACCAAAATTTGGAAATGACAGTAGATGCATATAACTCATTTTTATGCAAAAATCCAGCTTTGTGTTTTATGAATTTTGAGCAAAACATCCTCTTTTTCATTCTGGTCCAGTTTGGTATTTTGCACTGCAACCCTATTTTTAAATTCCTCTAGTGATCTTGGGATCTTTCCTGCTATTAGTACTTGCTACCAAACCCTTAAGTCCAGGATATTGGACACATTTGAATAATTTTGGTCCATGCAATAATAGCTTACATTTTCTGTCCAGATTTGGTTTTCTCAAAAACTTGCACTAACAAGTTTCTGGTTATGCCAAACTAACCTTGCCACCATCACCTACACCTAAAGAGATCCCAGTCTTTTAAGTTTGGAGTCCAGAAAGATCTCCTAGGTGGCCTTGGCATATTGTCAAACAGCTGACGTGCATGACCAGAATTGGCATGCTCTCAACTTTGTATTAGAGATTTTTCTTCCTGGACAAACCAACATGTCCTCTAGCCTCCTTTTGCCCACTAACCTAACCCTGGGTAGTTCCAACAGCACCAGAGCATTTTTGGTCACCCTAGCATTTCATCGAGCACGTGGTGGGCATGCCGAGAGCACGAGCAGAGCGTGCGTTTTGCACGCGCGCGCGCCCGAGCCGCCGCGTCGTGCCCCTGGCCCTTGCTCACCTGCAGAGACACGCCGCCCTCGTCCACACGTCGGAACCCTCCAAGCCAACCTCTGGCACCCCTCAGCGCCGCCACAGCGAGCCCCTTGGCGGCTAGCCTTCGGCTACAGCTCGCCGTACCATGGCCGGCGCCGCCCAAACCATCCCCGCTCGCCAGCTGCCTCCTTGTGCAGTGCCTCGCCCGTCCGCAAGCTCCTGACGCCGTCCCCGACCTCGACACGTCGCCCTGCTAGCTACAGAACGGTGGTACACCGGCGTTCTTATCCGCAGCCGCGGGAACCGACCTCCCCCGCCTATAAAAGGAGCCCCGGACTCGTCCAGACACTCAGGCGACCTCAGGACATCTCCCTAGAGCTCCCGTAGCCAGCAATCGTCGGAGAGAGGCCATCTTCCTCGTCTCCGGTAGCTTCGGCCGCCGCCGCATCCCAGTGCCGTGCGTCGCAGGCAGAGCTTCCCACGCCCATCCAGTACCACCATACGCCTCCCCTAGACCACGCGGAGCTTCCCAACCCCTCAAACACGACCAAGAACCGCTGTAGCTCGAGTCCCCAAATCCTCCCGAGACGCCGTCCGCCGCAGAGCTCGCCGCCGGCGAACCCCTTCGCCCCCGAGACCCTTTCGACCACTGGGAGGATCGCCCTGGAGCGGCGGATCCTTTCCCACCCTCGGATGGCTCCTAGGAGCCGTCGTCCGCCGGCGAGGATCGTCGGGCCTCCGCCCAGGCTCGGCCGCGGGAGGAAGGAGAAGGGCGACTGGTCAAATATGACCAGTGGACCCAAGGGCCCCACCCGTCTGTGACTCCAGGCTCGGCTGAGCGTTTTAAGTGAAAGCGTAAACCCTGCAGTACGTCTTTCTTTTCCCAAAAGCGTATTCTATTTCGAACCGTTTTCCTTTTCTGTTTTATTTAAAACCAGATTTTGACCAGGACTTTGACTGGGCATATCTTTTTAAATAAAACTCCAAATGAGTTGATTCTTTTTCCTACCTCTCTCAAATTTCACCTAGTTTATTTTAAGATTTATTTCAAAAATAATTATGACAACTTTTTGTACTGTTTTTAGATTATGTGTTAATTTGAATATTTTCAAAATTAGGAATTGGAGGGAAGATCAAAACTTTCAAAAGTTTTGAAGTGCACCTCACCTCTCTGCACCTTGAAGGCAAGCATCTTGAACTCCATTATGACATAAGTTGTGTGCTGTTTGCTAGAACATATGAACTCCATCAATATGCTAAAATGGAGTAGCGTTATTTCATGTGGTAGTCATACTCATGCATATCATCATATGGTGAAAATCTTTTCTGTTATATGTGTGACATTGGTGACAGTAGCCACTTCTCATGCCACATGTGCCTGGTGACAGTTCGGATGGAGTCCGAAGGAAGATTGTGTTCCGGTGAACACAACCGCGTGACGGACATCTCGTTGTGGCGAGGATGTGCCGTGAGGCATGATGGGGCATGATGAGTGGTGACCCTGTCAGGAAAACTGTGGAAAGTATCTGTTGTGCTAACCATGCAGGGAACACATAAGCCTCCTGAGTCGACCATAGATCGAGTCTTGTTCCAGTAACCCCCATGCTTGTTTTCGTACTACCACTTGTCCCTGCCGCGGGCAGGGTACGGTTCAGTAAGTTGTCAACCCCTTTCTTGGCACACACCGTACAGAGAGGCCATGGTGGAAGATACCGGGTGCATCCGGTAGGCATGCCACATGGTCCGGGGGCATGGGTGTTTCCGGTTGGGGCCGAGAGGGGGGCACCCCTTAGTAGCGCACGATATAAATTTGATCCCATGCTAATCGAGGTTGTAGCCTCCCCGCTTAGAGTTTTGCTTAATGAGTGTCATGGGTGATTCCAGGCACTGGTAAGTTAAGCTGGTGTGTGCTGGTTGGGTGTGTTTTCAATTCAAAGACCGTAAGCGGAATTAGTCCCGGTGGACTAAAGGAATCCGTTACTCGTGGGTAAAGAGTACACCCTCTGCAGAGTTTATATCTATTCGAATAGCCATATCCGCGGTTAAGGATTTCAGTCTGGGATGGGTCAAGTGTCGGTCTTAGCGTCGGTCTTCGGAGGAAAACTTCTAAACCAGAATATTGATCATGGCGTGTGACGAATGATGATTGTGAATATTATTATTGTGGACTAACCATTTATATTGTTGTTGAATTGTTGAGTATCCCTACGATGGTTCTACCTCCAGAATACTCATTGTGATATTTATTATAAGCCCTTATGTGGTGTCGCTGAGACGCCCGACTGTGGCATATTTGTTATTTATTTTCTTTATAAGCCCTTTATGTGGTGTCGCCCAGACGCCCGACTGTGGCATGCTTATTATTTAATTTCCTTATAAGCCCTTTATGTGGTGTCGCTCAGACACCCGACTGTGGCATGCTTATTATTTAATTTCCTTATAAGCCCTTTATGTGGCGTCGCTCAGACACCCGACTGTGGCATGTTGATTATTTATTTTTCCTTATAAGCCCTTTAGGTGGCGTCGCTCCGACGCCCGACTGTGGCACGCATGTGATTTATTTTTCTTATAAGCCCTTTTTGTGGCGTCGCTCAGACGCCCAACTGAGGCATGCTTTATATTATTATCCTTTCGAGGCGTCGCTTCAGACACCTGATCGGTTTATTTTACCTTCATTCCCTGATTGCTCATTCCTGTTTAATACAAATGACCTGCTCATGTGCATCATGAATTTTATTTTGGGACTGACTAAGTGATCGTGGATTATTTCAGTACATGATTATCACCGGCTATGTTATACCTGTTTTCATGATGTTTGCGAGTACATTCAAAGTACTCACTGGCTTGTCCCTGGCTATTGTCTTGGCCAGATCTCTTGCTTGGAAAGGAGCACACGACGACAGCCCCGGAACCTAGGCAATGGAGATAGCAGACGCGCGAAGATAGGAGTTATCCAGGTCAGCTGTTCCTGTGGGAAATGGAGTCCCATAGACACTGATGATCCGCAAACCGCTTCCGCCATCAACCATTAGAGACCTTTTGTTGTACTCATGGACCAGAATGGTCTTGTACTACATATTTTATATTTTGCTTGGAATTTCTGTATCAAGTTTGTGTCTCATCAGCTAACAGTAATCCTGGGGCTGGTGAGCACAAGGGCCATTTACTGGGAAATTAATATCCCGGAAAACCGGTCCTGACAACCTTGGTATCAGAGCCAGGCTGATCATTGGCTAATCCTATCTTGGCCGGGTCAATGAACCTAGGTTAAACCACCCACCAGACCTTAACCTCACCACAACCAAGCCTATCCTACCCGATAGCCCACACTGTGACCCCGACAGCTTTTGGCAGTCGGTGCCCAACCTATCAGACTAGCCCAGTAAGCTACACACCCGTGATCGACACCTGAGTTGCCCCACTCGCAAGTGTGCGAAAGAAGACTCCTTTTTCTTTATAGATAGGGAGCGTTTACCCAACCGACAACCACAGTAATACATCGCATTTTGCGATATATATATCTGTGACAATGACCCCGACCACCAGAGAACAGAACCGGCAATTAATATTGCCACCACAGCACGACATGTCATCCTGCCCAGATGCTATACATAAGGCCACTCCGTGACCTTACCAAGCATCCCTCGCCTTGTGCACTGCCTTCACAGCCAATTATTTCTCAGGTCGCACCTTGGGATTCATATAAAGACCCCAGATGCAACCCAGGGGGATTTTTGTGAGATTTTGACCACAGTACCATGGGTTTTCTCCAGCCATCCTGGTACAACTGTTCAAATTGAGGGTCACTCTCATATTATACAGCCAGGCACACCCCGCAGGTAGACCCAAACCAAGACCCTACGGAAGTTCCCTTCATCGGGAAAATCCATGCCCACTCCAGTAATGACCATAAAGATCGCTGCTTATGGAGCGGTTACCCATCTTCAATTCATGGTACCCTATGCTAGTGAACGTGACTATTATTATCTTCCCCGAATAGTGCAGCAACCAGAGAAGCCGCATCCTTTCCCTACACCTGAGAAGAGAAAGGTCCGATGCTATATAAGCTGGTGCACTATCTCATCGCTCGAGAGCGCTTGACCTAGCAGGTGATGGATTTTCTCCAGACCCTTGCTGTGTAAAACCCTAGTCGCTATTAGTAGACCCCCTGAGGCCAGACTAAGAGAGACGCATTTTGTGAGTCCCCCATCCACTCCCAGTAGGCGAAGGATATATCGCACTGCAGGGAATAATTCCTCGTGAAATATAGCTTATTACCTGAACCGTCAGCACCGTGGTTATATCAGTTTGTGTAGAAATTTACTGCTTGTTGTGATAACTGTGTTGTGCTTTAAAACTTTCTGTATTAGTATATTGCATTGGTTGAAGTTGTTTCTTGTGATTACAAAAAATTGATTGTTTTTTATTATAGCAAATTTCCTAGTAAGGTTTTTCTTAAAAGACCACTGCCATGAAAAATGTTTTCCTTAATAAAAAAAAAATTGTTTTGCATGCCCTCTCGTTATATAACTCACAGACCACGTGCACGTAATGCAAGACCCCGCGCGCTTTTATCACCTAATCAATTATCTCCCTAGTATACCACAGCTGCACATTAGTCAGCAATTTTTTTTACTGTAACCCCGTCCTATCATGCGTGTGGTGTATCTGTTTTCATGTGACGGTTGCCGCGTGATGCGAGCAATCTTTTTTACAAAATACGTTCTTAGCAAATCTCGAGGACGAGATTTTTCTTAAGGGGGGTAGTGTTGTAACACCCCAAAAATTTAATCTTGTTTTATTAATTAGAATTTTGTCAGAAAGATTTATTTTCTATTTTCTGGCTTTTCTATTAATTTCAGAGCTACTTCTTTTCTCTGGAATTTAAGTTTTTTTTTTCCTTTTATCTGAAACTTTTGGATAATATTGAGGGGCTTGAATGCTTTCTTAAAACATTTGATTTTGTGGGTATGCAAGTGGAAGCATTTTTTTATAATACTTTTGCCAAGCATCAATTCTTTTAAAATGGCTTTTCCATTCTTTCAAGGGCTCCCATTGCCCTGCAACCTATTTAAATATTTCTTTAAAAATTCCACCAAAATTTGGAAATGACAGTAGATGCATATAACTCATTTTTATGCAAAAATCCAGCTTTGTGTTTTATGAATTTTGAGCAAAACATCCTCTTTTTCATTCTGGTCCAGTTTGGTATTTTGCACTGCAACCCTATTTTTAAATTCCTCTAGTGATCTTGGGATCTTTCCTGCTATTAGTACTTGCTACCAAACCCTTAAGTCCAGGATATTGGACCCATTTGAATAATTTTGGTCCATGCAATAATAGCTTACATTTTCTGTCCAGATTTGGTTTTCTCAAAAACTTGCACTAACAAGTTTCTGGTTATGCCAAACTAACCTTGCCACCATCACCTACACCTAAAGAGATCCCAGTCTGGTAAGTTTGGAGTCCAGAAAGATCTCCTAGGTGGCCTTGGCATATTGTCAAACAGCTGACGTGCATGACCAGAATTGGCATGCTCTCAACTTTGTATTAGAGATTTTTCTTCCTGGACAAACCAACATGTCCTCTAGCCTCCTTTTGCCCACTAACCTAACCCTGGGTAGTTCCAACAGCACCAGAGCATTTTTGGTCACCCTAGCATTTCATCGAGCACGTGGTGGGCATGCCGAGAGCACGAGCAGAGCGTGCGTTTTGCACGCGCGCGCGCCCGAGCCGCCGCGTCGTGCCCCTGGCCCTTGCTCACCTGCAGAGACACGCCGCCCTCGTCCACACGTCGGAACCCTCCAAGCCAACCTCTGGCACCCCTCAGCGCCGCCACAGCGAGCCCCTTGGCGGCTAGCCTTCGGCTACAGCTCGCCGTACCATGGCCGGCGCCGCCCAAACCATCCCCGCTCGCCAGCTGCCTCCTTGTGCAGTGCCTCGCCCGTCCGCAAGCTCCTGACGCCGTCCCCGACCTCGACACGTCGCCCTGCTAGCTACAGAACGGCGGTACACCGGCGTTCTTATCCGCAGCCGCGGGAACCGACCTCCCCCGCCTATAAAAGGAGCCCCGGACTCGTCCAGACACTCAGGCGACCTCAGGACATCTCCCTAGAGCTCCCATAGCCAGCAATCGTCGGAGAGAGGCCATCTTCCTCGTCTCCGGTAGCTTCGTCCGCCGCCGCATCCCAGTGCCGTGCGTCGCAGGCAGAGCTTCCCACGCCCATCCAGTACCACCATACGCCTCCCCTAGACCACGCGGAGCTTCCCAACCCCTCAAACACGACCAAGAACCGCTGTAGCTCGAGTCCCCAAATCCTCCCGAGACGCCGTCCGCCGCAGAGCTCGCCGCCGGCGAACCCCTTCGCCCCCGAGACCCTTTCGACCACTGGGAGGATCGCCCTGGAGCGGCGGATCCTTTCCCACCCTCGGATGGCTCCTAGGAGCCGTCGTCCGCCGGCGAGGATCGTCGGGCCTCCGCCCAGGCTCGGCCGCGGGAGGAAGGAGAAGGGCGACTGGTCAAATATGACCAGTGGACCCAAGGGCCCCACCCGTCTGTGACTCCAGGCTCGGCTGAGCGTTTTAAGTGAAAGCGTAAACCCTGCAGTACGTCTTTCTTTTCCCAAAAGCGTATTCTATTTCGAACCGTTTTCCTTTTCTGTTTTATTTAAAACCAGATTTTGACCAGGACTTTGACTGGGCATATCTTTTTAAATAAAACTCCAAATGAGTAGATTCTTTTTCCTACCTCTCTCAAATTTCACCTAGTTTATTTTAAGATTTATTTCAAAAATAATTATGACAACTTTTTGTACTGTTTTTAGATTATGTGTTAATTTGAATATTTTCAAAATTAGGAATTGGAGGGAAGATCAAAACTTTCAAAAGTTTTGAAGTGCACCTCACCTCTCTGCACCTTGAAGGCAAGCATCTTGAACTCCATTATGACATAAGTTGTGTGCTGTTTTCTAGAACATATGAACTCCATCAATATGCTAAAATGGAGTAGCGTTATTTCATGTGGTAGTCATACTCATGCATATCATCATATGGTGAAAATCTTTTCTGTTATATGTGTGACATTGGTGACAGTAGCCACTTCTCATGCCACATGTGCCTGGTGACAGTTCGGATGGAGTCCGAAGGAAGATTGTGTTCCGGTGAACACAACCGCGTGACGGACATCTCGTTGTGGCGAGGATGTGCCGTGAGGCATGATGGGGCATGATGAGTGGTGACCCTGTCAGGAAAACTGTGGAAAGTATCTGTTGTGCTAACCATGCAGGGAACACATAAGCCTCCTGAGTCGACCATAGATCGAGTCTTGTTCCAGTAACCCCCATGCTTGTTTTCGTACTACCACTTGTCCCTGCCGCGGGCAGGGTACGGTTCAGTAAGTTGTCAACCCCTTTCTTGGCACACACCGTACAGAGAGGCCACGGTGGAAGATACCGGGTGCATCCGGTAGGCATGCCACATGGTCCGGGGGCATGGGTGTTTCCGGTTGGGGCCGAGAGGGGGGCACCCCTTAGTAGCGTGCGATATAAATTTGATCCCATGCTAATCGAGGTTGTAGCCTCCCCGCTTAGAGTTTTGCTTAATGAGTGTCATGGGTGATTCCAGGCACTGGTAAGTTAAGCTGGTGTGTGCTGGTTGGGTGTGTTTTCAATTCAAAGACCGTAAGCGGAATTAGTCCCGGTGGACTAAAGGAATCCGTTACTCGTGGGTAAAGAGTACACCCTCTGCAGAGTTTATATCTATTCGAATAGCCGTATCCGTGGTTAAGGATTTCAGTCTGGGATGGGTCAAGTGTCGGTCTTAGCGTCGGTCTTCGGAGAAAAACTTCTAAACCAGAATATTGATCATGGCGTGTGACGAATGATGATTGTGAATATTATTATTGTGGACTAACCATTTATATTGTTGTTGAATTGTTGAGTATCCCTAGGATGGTTCTACCTCCAGAATACTCATTGTGATATTTATTATAAGCCCTTATGTGGTGTCGCTGAGACGCCCGACTGTGGCATATTTGTTATTTATTTTCTTTATAAGCCCTTTATGTG
The DNA here is from genome assembly GCA_902687465.1 of Secale cereale. Taxonomy (NCBI): domain Eukaryota; kingdom Viridiplantae; phylum Streptophyta; class Magnoliopsida; order Poales; family Poaceae; genus Secale; species Secale cereale. The sequence continues at coordinate 124,463,467 of LR738710.1, read as the reverse complement.
GTGTCGCCCAGACGCCCGACTGTGGCATGCTTATTATTTAATTTCCTTATAAGCCCTTTATGTGGCGTCGCTCAGACACCCGACTGTGGCATGCTTATTATTTAATTTCCTTATAAGCCCTTTATGTGGCGTCGCTCAGACACCCGACTGTGGCATGTTGATTATTTATTTTTCCTTATAAGCCCTTTAGGTGGCGTCGCTCCGACGCCCGACTGTGGCACGCATGTGATTTATTTTTCTTATAAGCCCTTTTTGTGGCGTCGCTCAGACGCCCAACTGAGGCATGCTTTATATTATTATCCTTTCGAGGCGTCGCTTCAGACACCTGATCGGTTTATTTTACCTTCATTCCCTGATTGCTCATTCCTGTTTAATACAAATGACCTGCTCATGTGCATCATAAATTTTATTTTGGGACTGACTAAGTGATCGTGGATTATTTCAGTACATGATTATCACCGGCTATGTTATACCTGTTTTCATGATGTTTGCGAGTACATTCAAAGTACTCACTGGCTTGTCCCTGGCTATTGTCTTGGCCAGATCTCTTGCTTGGAAAGGAGCACACGACGACAGCCCCGGAACCTAGGCAATGGAGATAGCAGACGCGCGAAGATAGGAGTTATCCAGGTCAGTTGTTCCTGTGGGAAATGGAGTCCCATAGACACTGATGATCCGCAAACCGCTTCCGCCATCAACCATTAGAGACCTTTTGTTGTACTCATGGACCAGAATGGTCTTGTACTACATATTTTATATTTTGCTTGGAATTTCTGTATCAAGTTTGTGTCTCATCAGCTAACAGTAATCCTGGGGCTGGTGAGCACAAGGGCCATTTACTGGGAAATTAATATCCCGGAAAACCGGTCCTGACATATGCCCAAAGGCATAAATGTTTGCATGGATCTCCTCAAACCCATCGCTGAAATGACTAAGGAGGAGAAAGAAAAAGATCTAAACCAAGTGTCAATCTGGCGCTCTCCCTTTTACATCATTTTTCAGTGTGTCATTCACACCGTCTATCCTAAAATGGGAGACAAAGGGTCGTGCAATAGCTATTGCATTGACCTAATGCATCGTATCTACACGGCACCTAAAGGAAAGATAAATGTTCCTCATTTTCTGTGGCATGATATCCGTCTCGCTTCTTTTCAATTCAAGCGAGCCTTTCCTCATGCCCCCTATCTTCAGGCCTTTATTGAGAGTGTGGCTCCCTTTCCCATTGTTCACACTCATTTACATGAGCAGTGGGTCATTCCATCCCACATGGAGGATGACTGGGTGAGGCCCTCCTCCACTCATCCTCGTCGAACTGCTGCTCATTTTCCTCCCACTACTCATTTCGGTTCTTCATCCCTTGGACGCACTGCTCGCTTTCTTGGGAAAGCTCACTGTGCCATGATGAAGGCCATCACCTTTCAGTGTTCCCAGAACCACGATGTAGTCACTCGCATGGTTACTTCCAAGAATGCTCTGAAGGCTCGTCTGAGAGACTCCGGAGTATTCGATGTGAGTGATGATGAACGACTTCCGGATGTTCCGCCTTCTGACTTTGGCTTCCCCTCGGGTCCTGAGTGGTCTGAATTCCTTGACGAGGCTGGTGGCAGTGGTACTCACGATGATGATGATGATGCTTTCTGATGGTCTGACACCTTTTGGGTAGTAGCTTCCAAAGGGGGAGTAGGCACTTCACTAAGAACTTATCTATTTATGTAATGATGTGATATTTGTATCGAACCTATGATGTGAACCTGTTATGATGAACTATGTGTTGAAACCTTATCTATTATGTGATGCACCTATATATCTATGGAACTATTGTGTTATATCATGGGTATGAGATTTGTGTATGATATCTTGTGTATAAGTTTCCTATGAAATCTTGTGGAAGAGATTGTCATGATATCATATTGAGGGGGAGCTCCTCTCTTCTTGTTTATTATTGTTCATGCACCTATTTAGGGGGAGCTCCATAACATCATTTTGATATTTGAAAGTCTTTAATACAGTTCTTTGAGAAATGCATGCATGTTGTCATCAACTAGCAAAAAGGGGGAGATTGAAAGTGCAATCTTGCCTTTAATTATATTTTGATAAATGATGACAACATGCATATATGGGACTAATCATGTTTCTCAAGTATATCTCAGGATTATGTCTCAATGCGTATGTGGATCATGAATACAGACAAATCTACATCGCTCAAGAACGGATATAAAAGATGATAGCTTCTAGCTTGAGTTTCAGGTCGATTCTGAGTATAGGGATCCCGCACTATTAAGAGGGGATCAATGGACATTGTGAAAGACTTGCTCAAAACATACAAAGTATCCTCCCACATTGTCTCTACTCTATCCATACCAATTATAATATTCTGTGCACCTAGAAGTATGAGTAACTAAACCTATGTCTCCAGTTATCACCGGACGTCCGGCACTCTACGGACGTCCGGACCTTCACAGCCTACCGGACGACCGGTATCTTCCGGACGTCCGGTCACTCAGCGCCTAACGGACGTCCGACCTCTTCCGAACGTCCGGTATTCCTCAACAGAAACTATACAGCGGTTTTCCGGTCTCCTCCGGACGACCGGTCCTTCAGTGCCTAACGGACGTCCGGCACACTCCGGACGTCCGGCACTTCTTCACAGAAAGAAAATAGCGGATATCCGGAATCTTCCGGACGTCCGGTCACCTGTACACACAGCATGATACGTGGCCCCGTCTGGTGAACTGTCAGGCTCCGGACGTCCGGCCTCCGTCGGACGTCCGGTGCTACCTGTGCCATCGGACGTCCGGTAATGACCGAATGTCCGACACTTGCTTTACGTTTTTCTGTACAACGGTCTCCTCTCTCCTCTATGACTATATATAGTCCTCTTCTTCCACAAGAGAGGTTGACCATTCACTTAGAGCTTACTCAAGAACACATTCACACTCTCTCTCACCTTGATACACCAAATCTTAGATCCCAAAAGGATTTGAAGACATTTGTGAGAAGTTGTCCAATCAAGTGATAGATCCACTCCCTCCTCTTCTTTACACCAAAGGAATTTGTGATTTGAGCAAGTCTTGAGCTTTTCTTCATTGTTCTTGTTACTCTTGGAGGTTGGAGACTCCTAGGCGGTAGGAGTCTTTCGGAGAGGAATCAAACTCTGTGATTACCCCCGGGAAAGTTTGTAAGGGTTTGGAGGCCACCTAAAGGCTTACCACTAGTGGTTGGGAATCGCCTTCGTGGTGATATCTCAAAGAGAGAATAGGGTGAGCCTTCGTGGCGTTGGTGTGCCTTCGTGGTAGCACCCATCTCTCTAAATGGTGATGTAGCTTCCCTCCAAGGAAGTGAACATCGGCATACATCCTCGTCTCTCGAAGTTTCGGTTATTCCTAACCTAAACTTTCTACTTGTGGTTACTTGTTCTTTAAGTTATTACTTATATCTCATTGTGTTACATTACCTACCTACCCGTGTTGCTTGCTTAACTTGTTAAGTATCTTACTTGCAATTGTTAGGCTCACTTTCATATTTAGTACCATTGCCTAAAAATTGCTAAGTAACAATTAAAATTTATAATTGTACCTATTCACCTCCCTCTAGGTCCATCTCGATCCTTTCACCAGGGGGGTTGATTAATTAATCCTCGGGTTAATTACTCCCTCGGCAAGTTTTAGTTGTTAGGCGAATGGAGTACCAATGTCGGGCCTCGCTGGAAGAGTTTTAGCGCTAAGAGGGTTATCGAGGGGGTCCCATAACCCCAACCGTGTGAGGTACGCAAAATCAAGGAACATAACACCGGTTTATACGGTTCCTAGGGCGGCATGAGTGGAACAAATCACCAAGCAAGAGGCTTAGCCTTCCACCCATCACCAATATATAGATGATTTAGTTTTAAGGGTTTATATAGTTTGATATCCCAACATAACTTCAACATGAAGCAAGAATCTTCAAATCTTCTCCTACAACTAGCAATGCTATATGAGGGGCTGAGCGAAGCCTCCGTAGCCAATCAAAGGTTTGCATAGATTGGGTGGTTAGACAGATTTGTGGTTACAATAGGAGGCTGACAAACAAACATGGGCATCGAGGCAATAAGCTAAAGAGCGAGACTTCTAGCAATAGGCAAAGATAGTAATGATATCTGGGTCAGGTCATCTTGCCTGTCGAGTCATTGATGGGATCGTAAGACGGCTCCTCGTACTCAACCTCGGTAGTAACCTCGTTCTCATACTCGGTCTCAGCTTCCGGCTCTACTCAACAGAAGAACACACGAGGCACGAAATCAAACAAGGTGCAAAGCACAATCTATAGGATGCACGTATGATGCACTTACGATGCACCGTAGATGCACTTAGGATGCACTACATGACAACATAGGAAGCACACCAGAACAACACAAGAACAAGACAATATGCTCAAACAGGTAGGATGCAAGACAAGTCTATATAGGATGCAAAACATGGCAAGGTAGGAAGCATAGAGAAACAACATAAGAACAACAAGTTTAAATGAGGCCGGAAACTACTTAAGACAAATCCGGTAAGTCCTCATATGCATAGTTTGAAATTAGCCCAGAACTGAACAAACCTTAAGTTAGAGTTGTTAAACAGCAAGTTAACATGCACCATGATGATCTACACGAAATTCTAGTCAAGTTTCATATAAAGTTTGTTTAAAACGGAGCTACGGTCTAGAAGATATGATCAAAACAAGATAAGCATGACAACGGTGTAAGATGCACCCAAACATCAAGCAAACATGTTAACAAGATGATATTATGATTATACATGCAAAAACACACACGTTTCATGTAGGGCACGCTCAAAACGGAGCAACGGATCAAAACATACACTCTAAACAGGAAACAATGCAAAGCTGAAATTAACAGCCACATAGCAACTTTGGAGCAAGAAATTTGTACTCTACCGAACTCAAACATGGTGACAAGAAGCATGGACATGAAGTAGACATATCCTACAACAAACAACTCCATTGGAGCAACTCCATAGGAGGCATGGATCAATAGCAACAAGCTACAACATTTTGATCATGACATTAAAAACCTGACAGTAATATTTTATAGCAATTTGGGAGCAAGAATTAAATAAGCTACAGCAACCCAAATGAGCAAGTGAGGGCATGGATGGATAGACAACAACATGTACAGCAAGGAATGATCAATGGCCACCCAAAAACTAACATGGATTTGCCTAGGACATCAAGCAAACATAGCATCAGGATATGACAGATTCCAGACTTAATGAAATTTCACCAAGTGTTAAAACAGTAACATTAGCATGGCATGTTTGCAAGCATGTTTAAGTCATCTTAAAGCATATCATGGAAAATGGTTTGCACCACAGCAAAGAACACATGATGGGGAATCTAAAACATATGGGCATGTGACATGGGGACAAACACATCAATAGCAACGAGCTAATCAACTAGGCATCTCGTAACAAGTTACAAAACCTAACAGCCACATGCACTTTTGCAACAGGGATAAACATGGCAATATGAACTCTAACATGCATGCTATAGCAACCAACATGTAAAGCATCTCATGATGAACATTTTGACATCTCATTTGCTTCATTTGGATAAACATCCACCAAGTTATCACATCTCAAACATGGCATGAAAATAACTAGTAGCAGCTGTTTATATCAAGTAGCACTCTTGTCACGAAGATTAAGACATCTAGATGGACTCAAACAAGCATGACACAATGGAACAAAACGTAGTACACATCACCACGATCATTTTGACATAACATATGCACAAATCGGACATAGGCACAAAAAGATATGGCCATGACAAAATGCCATCAGACAACAAAAATCTACAAGACTTAGAGAAAAAGTCAACCTCCAGATCTGGATCGGGTTTAGCGGGCGGATCGGGCCGGGTTGCGGGCGCCGACCCGGACCCGTTAGGGTTCCAGCGGCGGATCAGATCGGCCGGGATCCCGCGGGTGGAACGGCGAGGTGGCGGCTCCGGCGAGGAGCTCGCCTCCGGCGAGGCGCGGTGGCTCCAGCCGGCCGGCGGGAAGGAACAGCGCGGCGGCAGGGCGGAGGTAGGCGGCGGGGCGGCGAGCTTGGTGGAGGCGGCGGCGGATCCGGCGACGGGGACGCGAGGGGGCGGCGGCCGACGAGCTCCTCGCGGCGGGGTCGAGGTGCTGCGGCGCGGGGGTTGCGCGGAGGCGGACGGGCACGGAGGGCCGCGGTGGCGGTGGAGGCGGTCGCGGTGACGTGGCACGCGCGGATTGGTCCGGCCGTCGGCTGGACGTGTCCGATGGCGGTCGAACGTGTCCGGCGCGGCAGTGAGGAGTAGAATTAGGGTTTTGGACGAGAAAAAGACATGGGGGGACGTTTTCATAGGCACAAGGAGCTAGGAGAGTCCAAATAAGGAACGGTTTTCGGCCACGCGATCACAATTCGACGACCGAGATGATGGGAAGGGTTGTGCTGGGTTGGTGGGCTGTTGTGGAGGGGGTCTTGGGCCTCAAAGAGGAGGTTCTTTTAGCCCACTAGGTTAACCGTTGGAGTACTAAACGAACTCCAAACGCGACGAAACTTGACAGGCGGCCTACACGTACCAAAACAACATCGCACGACAAGTCTCACGTCATTCCGGAAACGTTACAAGTCCATACACGAAAGAAGGACTCGGGGATGCCACGAACACGTGTGAGAGCGTCGGAACTCGAAACGGACAACGGGAAGAGACGAGTGGGACCGGATGCAAGTGACAACACAAAGGCAATGCAATGCACATGACAACATGACATGAATGAAATGCACACACGCACACGACAAAATGACAAAACCCGAAAAGAAAGAAGAGCCCGGAAAGGAATTGATGAAGCCAAAGTTTATATATTGCCATATTGGGAAAGTGTTACATCTGGGGCATTACATCTCCCTCTCTGCTGGTATTGTCCGCCATAGCTTTTAACTAATCTAGAAGAAATATAAAACAATTTAGTATTCAAATTACAATGCATGCATGCAATCAATAAGGAAAAACTGAATCATAGTACATAATATGCATCGTCTCGAATAATATATAATCTTGAATACATCATCTTGAATAATATATAATCTCAGATACATCGTCTCGAATAATATATATAATCTCGAATACATCATCTTGAATAATATATATAATCTCGAATACATCGTCTCGAATAATATATATCGAATACATCGCTACCTAGCTAGCTAATAAATATCGGATACTACAGAATAATCTAGGCCACTCGCGGTTCCTGAGGCGCGGGCGATGGACACCCAAAGAGAAGGAACCATCACATGATCATAGCTCCGGTCATCTCTCCAAAGAACCTGCCATGTATTGGAGAACCTGACGTCCATAGCAGCCATGTAGCGACGGACGTGCTTGTCCTCCTCCCTAACACATATGTCCACCACTTCCGGCGGGGCTGGCTCCCTCTGCACCGAAAGTGGCCCACGTGAACGCCACGAAAGGAGCTCAGGGTCGACGATGGGACCCAGGGCCGGGTTCCTCACCAAGCGGCGAGCCCCTAAAGGTAGCACCTCCCAGTGCTAGTCCGGCGGAGCCCCGTCCCGGACATGGGTCCTCCGAAGCAGGACGTCGTCTCGAACGGGTCGACGGCGAGGATGCGGGCCGGGCATCGTCGAGAACAAATACTATATGCAAATGTAACATTCTAAATTTCTATAACTAAAATTATAAGAAACTAAAAAAACATCGATCATCATCTAACAATTTGAAATTAATCTAATTCATCTAGCTAAAAATTACATTTCTGAAATTTCTATATAACTAACATTTTTAACATTTATAACATTTCTATATAACTAACATTTCTATAACATTATTATATCTAGAACCTTTGACATTATACTATTTGACAGAAAACCTTTGTATAAAAAACAGAAAAAACCTTTGACAATATATTATAACTAACATTTCTATATACTATTTGACATTAATCTGATATAATTAATTAATTCATCTAAAATTTTGTATAAAACAGAAAAAACTAAAAACTAAAAACAGAAAAATTGTGTGTGTGTGTGTGCGCGCGTGTAGTGTGTGTGTGTGTGTGTGTGTCTGTGTGTGTGTGTGCATGCGTGTGTGCCCCTACGGCGCCGGCGGCGCGGTGGCTTAGATACGAGGGAGGAGAGGGGTCAGCGGAGAGGGGCTCACCCCGCGGGCGAGCTCAAGGTGACGGCAAGGCGAGTTCCAAGGCCACGGCGACGGCAAGGGGAGGGAACGGCGACGGGCTGGCGACGAAGGCGGCGCGGAGTCGACGGGGACGACGCGACATGGACGGGGGCGGTGCGGAGTCGATGGAATGGCACAACGGGGACGGCGACGGCGCGGGACGGGGCGGCGCCGTGATGTCGAAGCATAGCGAAGTGGGAGAAACTAAATTTTTGAAGTGTTTCTTATATAGGATGCACCTTTAGTACCGGTTGGAGCCACCAACCGGTACTAAAGGCCTGTTTTGGCCAGGCCAAGCGGCGGGAAGGGTAGGCCTTTAGTACCAGGTGGTGGCTCCAACCGATACAAAAGACACCCCCCCTTTAGTACCGGTTCCAGGCACGACCCAGTACTAAAGGTGGTGCGCTGCCAGGCGAGGGGCGCGGAAGTTTAGTCCCACCCCGTTAGCCGAGGGGCGCCTGTACCTGCTTATAAGCCCCGCTGTCGCTGCTGTCTCGAGCTCCTCTCTAAAGCAGGCCTTCTGGGCCTATCTCTGCTGCGATGCCCTATTGGGCCTACTGGGCTAGCGGGCCTGCATCCTGGCCCAACTAGACGTTGGGTTTCTAGTCGTATGCAGGCCGATGTGGCCAGTAGACGGGCTTTTTCATTTTCTTTTTTTCTTTTCTTCTTTATTTTTTCTTTTATTTATTTTGAGTTGTTTTTGTTGTATTTAGAGTTTCTTTGTGAATATTTTTACATTAGGTACAAAAAATTACAAACTTTCTGTTAGTGCCGGTAGTTTTGAAATTTGAATTATTTGAAATTTGTGTGAATCACTAGTTTGTGAATAACTTAACTTTAAAAATAGATTTTTTAGTGATTCTTTTTTCTTATGTTCAGTGATTCAATTTGTTAATACTTAGGTTATTTAAAAAATGAAATGCCTTTGTAACAGATTAGTCTTCGTCCGAAACCCTGATACTCCTACTTCGAAAGAGATTGTCCATTTTGTACATGAAGTGCATATAGTTTTGCCGTAACCCTCTCTACTTTTTTGCACATGCTATGTGGGTGAAATTATGATACCATGCCAACTTTCAACCTTTTCAGAGTTCATTTGAAGTGTTTTTCAATTTCAAGGTCAGTTAGCTAAAAAATTCAGTAAATGCATGAAAGAATTTGTTTGCACATAAAATTTCTTCACGTTTCAAATGCCAAAACACATAAGTACCCTAACTATTACAAAGATTCCCTCCGGTTTGTTCGAAGCGGGACTTTCCAGATATATAAGTGCAGAAACTCACTAGAGAAGAAAGTGATGACATTGAAGCTGATCACATCCTATAGTGGGATCTTTGGGTGCGAAACTTTTTCTTCGCGTGTGTCCCTTTGCGCCGTAACCATGGACAATCTTCATCACTTAACTAGATGCTCGGGTCAATATTCACTGTGAATGGAGAAATTTCATCAAACTTTTCATAATCTTCTGACATGTCTGTCGTGTCATCCACTCCCATGATGTTTCTTTTCCCAGAAAGAACTATGTGGCGCTTTGGCTCATTGTATGATGCATTCACTTCCTTATCTTTTCTTTTTCTCGGCTCGGTAGTGATGTCCTTAACATAGAAAACTTGTGCAACATCATTGGCTAGGAAGATTGGTTCATGAGCATACGCAAGATTGTTGAGATCCACTGTTGCTATTCCGTAATGCGGGTCTTCCGTTACCCAGCCTCGTGTCATATTGACCCATTTGCATCGAAACAAAGGGACCTTCAAACCATGTCAATAGTCAAGTTCCCATATGTCCTCTATGTAACCATAATATGTTTCCTTTCCCGTCCTGGTTGTTGCATCAAAGCGGACACCACTGTTTTGGTTGGTGCTCTTCTTATCTTGGGCGATCGTGTAAAATGTATTCCCATTTATCTCGTACCCTTTGAAAGTCATTATATTTGAAGACGTTAACTGGGACAACAAGTACAGGTCATCTTCAATGGCGGCGTCATGCATGGCACATGTCTGCAACCAGCCAGCGAAAGTCCCCGTTTGTTCACGTGTAATCCAGTCGTCAGACTACTCCAGGTGTTTGGAGCGTAGAAAATTCTCGTGTTCGTCCATATACGAAGCCACCAAGGAGGAATTCTGTAAAACTGTGTAGTGTGCTTGAGTGAGAGAATGACCGTCCATACATATTATTTGATCCCCTCCTAGCGTGCCTTTTCCATCCAGTCTGCCCTTATGCCGCGATTCAGGAACACCAAACGGCTTAAGGCCAAGAATAAAGTCAATACAACACTCAATGACCTTCTCATTTTCATGGCCCTTGGAGATGCTTCCTTCTGGCCTAGCATGGTTATGAAAATATTTCTTTAAGACTCCCATGAACCTCTCAAAGGGGAACATATTGTGTAGAAATACATGACCCAAAACGTTAATCTCTTCGCATAGGTGAACTTGGACGTGCGTCATGATGTTGAAGAAGGATGGCGGGAACACCAACTCAAAACTGGCCAGACATTGCGCCAAATCATTCTCTAACCTTGGTATGATTTCTGGATCGATTACCTTCTGAGAGATTGCATTGAGGAATGCAGATAGCTTCACAATGGCTAATCAAACGTTTTCCGATAGAAGCCCCCTCAATGCAACTGGAAGCAGTTGCGTCTTAATCACGTGGCAGTCATGAGACTTTAGGTTCTGGAACTTTTTCTCCGCCATATTTATTATTCCCTTTATATTCGTCGAGAATCCAAACAGTACCTTAATACTGAACATGCATTCAAAGAAGATTTCATTCTCTTCTTTGGTAAGAGTGTAGCTGGCATGACCTTGATGTATGTCGTCTTTTCCATGCATACGTTGATGGTCCTCCCGTGCCTCCGGTGTATCTTTTGTCTTCCCATACACGCCCAATAACCCAAGCAGGGTCATGCAAAGATTCTTCGCCACGTGCATCATGTCGATTGCGGAGCAGACCTCTAGGTCTTTCCAATAGGGCAGGTACCAAAATATAGATTTCTTCTTCCACATGGGCGCGCGTCCGTCAGCGTCATTCGGAACAGGTTGTCCGCCAGGACCCTTTCCAAAGACTACCTTCAAATCTTTGACCATATCATGTACATCAGCACTAGTACGGTGGCGAGGCTTCGTCTGGTGATCCGCCTCACCTTTGAAATGCTTTCCTTTCTTTCTTATGGGATGCCTGCTCGGAAGAAATCGACGATGTCCTAGGTACACATTATTCCTACAATTATCCAAATATATACTGTCGGTATCATCCAAAGAGTGCGTGCATGCGCGGTATCCCTTGTTTGTCTGTCCTGAAGCTTACTAAGCGCAGGCCAATCATTGATGGTCGCGAACAGCAACGCATGTAGGTCAAATTCTTCCTGATATAGCTTATCCCACACACGTACACCTTTTCCATTCCACAGCTATAATAGTTCTTCAACTAATGGCCTTAGGTACACATCAATGTCGTTGTCGGGTTGCTTAGGGCCTTGGATGAGCACTAGCATCATAATGAACTTCCTCTTCATGCACAACCAAGGAGGAAGGTTATACATACATAGAGTCACAGGCCATGTGCTATTGTTGCTGCTTTGCTCCCCAAAAGGATTAATACCATCTGCGCTTAGACCAAACCATACGTTCCTTCCGTCACCTACAAAATCTTCCCTGTACTTTCTCTCGATTTTTCTCCACTGTGACCCGTCAGTGGGTACTCTCAACTTTCCGCCTTTCTTACGGTCTTCTCTGTACCATCACATCAACTTGGCATGCTCTTTGTTTTGGAAGAAACATTTCAACTATGGTATTATAGGAGCATACCACATCACCTAGGCAGGAATCTTTTTCCTGGGGCGCTCGCCCTCGACATCCCAAGGGTCATCACGACTGATCTTATAGCGCAATGCACCGCATATCGGGCACGCATTCAAATCCTCGTACTCACCGTGGTAGAGAATGCAGTCATTAGGGCATGCATGTATCTTCTACACCTCTAAACCAAGAGGGCAGAGGGCCTTCTTTGCTTTGTACGTAGTCTCGGGCAATTCGTTATCCTTTCGAAGCATATTCTTTATCATTACCAGCAACTTTCCAAATCCCTTGTCAGATACACCATTCTCTGCCTTCCATTGCAGCAATTCCAGTGTGGTGCCCAACTTTTTCTTGTCAGCTTTGCTATTCAGGTACAACAATTTCTTGTGATCCTCTAACATGCGCTGCAACTTCTTCTTCTCCTTTTCACTTGCGCAGTTTCTCTTTGCATCGGCAATGGCCCGACCTAGATCATCAGCGGGCTCATCCGATGCCTCTTCTTCAGCTTCTTCCCGCATTGCCGGCTTAGCTTCTTCCCCCATTGTTGTACCATCGTATTTAGGGAACCCATGGCCAGAATAGCTGTCGTCGTCCTCTTCTTCTTCATTGCTTCCATCATAACCCCTCTTTCTATGTGCTTGGTCCAAACATTATAGTGGGGCATGAAACCGGACTCCAACAGCTGGAAGTGAATGGTTCTTGAGTTAGAGTAATTGTAATCATTCTTACAGCCAACACATGGACAAGGCATAAAACCATCCGCCTGCTTGTTTGCCTCAGCCGCAATCAGAAAAGTGTGCACGCCATTAATGAACTGGGGAGAGCATCGGTCATCGTACATCCATTGCCGGCTCATCTTCATTACACAACATCGAAAATACCAAATTAATACAAGTTCATACAACACTTAAATGCAACATACAAATAACTGTCTAGCTAAAGCATTTAAATGCAACAACAAATGCGATCAAGATTGCAACTAAGGTAACAATTGATCCAACAACATAATGATACCAAGCCTCGCTATCAACGGCATATTTTCATATCTTTCTAATCTTCAAGCGCATTTTCTCCATCTTGATCTTGTGATCATCGACGACATCGGCAACATGCAACTCCAATTCCATCTTCTGCCCTTGAATTCTTTTCAATTTTTCTTTCAAATACTCGTTTTCTCTTTTAACTAAATTTAACCTCTCGACAATAGGGTTGGTTGAAATTTCTGGTTCACATCCTCCTAGATAAAAATATCTATGTCAACTTGATGGTCATAATTTGTCATGAACACGAAATGCAACAAATAGTTTTAAAAGAGAATATACCACATCCGAATCATAACACGGACGAGGGCCGGCGAGGATGGATATCAAAACCATGGCACTATGTATAACAAACAACGTATGGGTAAGATAATTATACCAGTAACTATATATCTAAATCACACCAACATGATTTTTTTTATATTAAAAAGATAAGAACAAGAGGCTCAGCACAAGGTGGTGCCGGCGACAGGATGGTGCGGTCGACGGTGGATAGGACGGAGACGGGAAGGCACTAAGTAAACCACACTTACATATGCAAACTAAGAGTTATTTTGAGCTCAAATTGCATATAAATCAAATAAACTACGACATATAATTCCTCCCAATTTACTAAAACCCACAAATTAATGACTATATAAAGCATTGCAAGAGCTAATCTAGCAATGAGAGATGAAAGGATAAAGTTTCTTACCTTTGTGATCACTTGAATGGATGGGGGCCTTCAAATCTTGACAAAATTTGGGCAAAATGTGTGATGAGCTCGAGGGTAGAGGGGAAGAATAGAGAGGAGAGGGGAAAGGGAAAAAACAGAGCGATCTCGGGTGGACTAAGGGTTTATATAGGACGACCTTTAGTACCGGTTCGTGGCAAGAACCGATACTAAAGGTGCTGGAGGGGCCCTAGTCTGACAGCATCCTGCCACGACTCTCTTTAGTACTGGTTCGTGGCACGAACCGGTTCTAAAAGTTCGGCACGAACCGGTACTAATGAGAGCGGCCCGCCTAGCCGTTGGAACCGGCACTAATGGTCACATTAGTGCCGGCTGAAATACAAACCGGGACTAATGAGCTAAACATTTGACCCTTTTTCTACTAGTGGTCCTAAGAAGAGAAGCATCTTTGGCTCGGTCCTCGATTGCCACCGCCAGATGAGTGATCGGGGTGGAATTGATTTCGTCTTGACCGGATTTATGGCTAATCTGATCATCTGATGATGAAATGCCCAAGGCGGCGATGCGATCCAACAGCTCATATAAAGACGAGGAATCCGCCGAAGTAGCGTTATCGGGATGGTCGAAGCTAATGTAGGAGTGGTACTCGATGGTAGCGGGGAGTGCGGCCGGGCCACGCGGGCGCATACAGCGAACCCGTCGAGCTAGAGGATCTAGTGCATGGCCAGGTTGTTTCCGAGGGTCATCTCGTCGCTGATGACGAGACGAGCCATCGATCGCCTTTCGCGAGTGCACAATTAAACTCTCAATGAAAGCAGCATTGTCGGTGTCAAAACCGGCAGATCTCGGGTAGGGGTGCCCAAGCTGTACGTCTAAGGATCGATGGTAACATGAGACAGGGGACACGATGTTTACCCAGGTTTAGGCCCTCTAGATCGAGGTAATACCCTACTTCCTGCTTGGTTGATCTTGAAAGATATGGGGTTACAAGGGTTGATCTACCTCGAGATCGTAATGGTTAGACCCTAAAAGTCTAACCTATGTGGTATGATTCTGTTGTCTCTACGGACTAAACCCCTCGGCTTATATACACGCCCGAGGGGGCTTAGGGTTACAATGGTGACTTGTGAAGGAAGGAATCGTTACATCCGGACATATATCTTCCTTTCTACATACATAATAGTCCTAACCGAATACGGGGGAGGGCCTTCTGCTTCTATCTTCATAGCCCATCAATTCGGCCCAGCATCAATGCGCCAGATGCCTGAGGACGCGTAAATACAGGACTCCCTCATCGGGCATAGGGAGTAGTAATGCATACCTTTTGCATAACTAAGCGTATGTGTTGCCGGTTGTATCCCAAATGCGATTCTTCACACATCTGTTTGTGATATCTCGAATATCCCAAATGCTCCATCCTTGCTACTCATTTGTGCTAGCATTGCCATCACAGTTGGTATTCCATGGTGCTACATTTACATGCGCGCCCATCACAAACAGTTCACCATTATAGAACGTACGTGTATGATAAGCAGACAATCACACACATTCACTTCTCCCGACCCGTATGCAATAAATAATTAAGAAGATTAGCTAATCATCGTACGAGTATCAGATAGGATTACAAAATGTCGGACCATCATAACAGTATCGTACAACATAACCATCACACACATTATTCTGTGGTGAAACGTTTACGATGCATACCACATCAGAAATAGTTCACGATTGTAAAGCATGTACGACAAGGCGACTATCACAAACATTTAGTTTGCTCGCACCGTTTGTGATATTGTCTGCCATGACACAAGCTCTATAAACGGCAACCGTTTGCACAATCGCACACGTTTCCTCTTTGTGAACCATGTCGAATTATGGTGTATATCACACACATTTGTATTTTACGGACCGTGTGCACCATAACGCCCAACAGAGCATAATTTCACTCTTAATTGTTGCTATTGAAAATCTTACCGAATTTGAATTTGAAAGTAGGCTATAGCTTTATTCATATCCATCAGGTTCAAACAACAAATGCATTATTCGATTCATAGGTACATATGTTCAAGAATTACATAAGCACCAAATAAAGATGATGAGCCACAGGTGTATACTTATATTACTAAAGACGGTAAAGAAAGAGGGAAAAGACATTTTGGTTGTTGAACAAGGTGAAGCGGAATGCCCATATTGTCCCCTCCTCCATGCAGAAGGCACGCACGACTCTAGTCCAACCCCTTGTGATGGTCGACTGCCCATCCTTCACTGTGTTCATGAACACATCTAGATAGTCATTGTGTTCTAGTAGAAATACTTTAACATTTGCATGCCCACCGATCATGTAGTTAGAGAGGTAATCTTAACTAAACTGATTTGGGAACCACATCAAAGGAAAAAAATATTCAGACAGTGTCATCTAACACAAATCATTATGGACAGTAAAAAGAAGGCTGCAGAGTTCTTACTTACCATCATGCAGTTCATTGTTATCTTGGATAAAGTGTAAACAAATAGTTTAATTGCCATCTTTTGACACATTTTACTAACAATCTTTACCAGCTTCCTCACTTGATGTTGGTTCATCAACATGTCATTGCCCCATACGCATATAGGGTCGAAGCGCAGATCTTTACCAATGGCATATGTACCTAAAAGCACGAATTTAATATTAGAAGCTAAACAACAATAACACAATGATGTAGTAGAACACTCCCTCCTTACCATCATATAATATCTTATAACATCCAATATACTCACATATTGGATGAATTGACATGTTAAACTATGGTTCAGACTCCGGAGAGAGTTTATTGCATTTTTAAAGTTATCGGCCAATTAACTGTAGTTAACTGCTGCTGTGTTGTTGTTGTTGTTGCTACCCTTCTACGTGTATCTAGACATCATCAGACATTAAGGTAACACTCTTACTTGTTGCTATGTATCCTAGGATTGCATATTTAGAAATTCAGTATAGTTCATGTTTCTATGTTGCCTCAGATATATTAGATATGGCCCTAGTTGACCTACAGATAAATGGGTTACAGATATATTCAGCTAAAAGTCCGATTCAGTGATTAATCCCTTATCATCCCCCGACCTATATGGTACTACCTACCAATATCCTGAACAGTGGGTACATATAAGCCATGTGATGAAACTAACATCGGCGAAAAATAGCAGTCGTTCCCAAAATTGTCATGTGTAAGTACATCGAGGGACATGCCACAACAGGATAAACATCAACCAAATATATCCATGGTAGCAAAATAATCTCCAAATGACAGCTTCAACGTGCAGGTTTAAGCATGTTATTTACGCAAAACAAGAAGTGGAAAGGTGTGTTAACTGCAATACGCTTAACATTTAACAATAAGCAAATGTAGTCATTCAAACTGGTATTGTGTCGATCTAAGTACACTGGTTATTGTTAAATTAAAAAGGAAAGATGTGTTAACTACAACATGCTTAACGACAACCAAATGTAGTCATTCATAGTGGTATTTGAAACTGGTATTGATGAAATTGAACTGCACAGTTCATACTTGCACATATAGAACATCACGTTGTGAATAACTGGAATAAACAAGGCATGCTACGAAAAACCAAAGATAGCATTTGAAACTGGACATATGCTAACTACAAACAACCCGAACAACCAAAAAACTTTAAAAGAGGCATATGCTACCTATAACAAGCTTAACAGCAAGCAAATATATTCATTCCTATTGGTATGTTTAAAACTGGGTTATCTCTGTAAAGAGGCATGACAAAACAAATAATGTGTTTCCTCACTTGTCATAGATGGGCTCGTTCCCGTGTGAAGAGCACGGACCTTGGGTGTGCTCCAGGTTGTCGCGGATGGGCTCCTTCCCCTTGGAAGAGCACGACTGTAGGGTTCCCTCCCTGATGTCAAGGATGCGCTCTTTCCCCTTGGAAGAGCCGGAGAGGGTGCCCTCCTCCTGGTCGCCGTCGATGAGGTGTA
The DNA here is from genome assembly GCA_902687465.1 of Secale cereale. NCBI lineage: Eukaryota > Viridiplantae > Streptophyta > Magnoliopsida > Poales > Poaceae > Secale > Secale cereale. The sequence continues at coordinate 124,445,761 of LR738710.1, read as the reverse complement.
GCTTGGAAGCTATAGATCCTAAGCTAGCGTCGCAGAATGTGTCCTTCAGAAATGAAAAAAAGGGGCTCGATGGTGATGCAGGATGGCAAATCTTGACAGCGAGTTGATACGTCTCCAACGTATCTATAACTTTTTACTGTTCTGTGATGTTATATTATCATTCTTGGATGTTTTACAATCATTTTATAGTCATTTTATATCAGTTTTTGGTACTAACCTATTCACATAGTGCCATGTGTCAATTGTTGTTTTCTGCATGTTTTTACATCGCATCAAATCAATACCAAACGGAGTCCAAATGCAGCGAAACTTTTTGTGTATTTTTTTGGACGAGAAGACACCCAGTGGGCCGGAGAAGCACCTAGGGGGTGCTCCGAGGGGAGCACAACCCACCAGGGCGTGCCAGGAGGCCCAGGCATGCCTTGGTGGGTTGTGCCCACCTCGGGTGCCCACGGACCGCCTCTTTGCTCTATAAATACCCCAATATTCCAGAAACCCTAGAGGAGTCGACGAAAATCAATTCCAGCCGCCGCAGAGTCCAGAACCACCAGATCCAATCTAGACACCATCACGGAGGGGTTCACCACTTCCATTGGTGCCTCTCCCATGATGCATGAGTAGTGCTTTGTAGACATACGGGTCCATAGTTAGTACCTAGATGGCTTCCTCTCTCCCATTTGATTATCAATACAATGGTCTCTTGGAGATCCATATGATGTAACTCTTTTTGTGATGTGTTTGTTGGCATCCGGTGAACTTTGAGTTTCTGATCAGATCTATCTTTTTATCCATGAAAGTTATTTGAGTCTTCTTTGATCCCTTATATGCATGATTTCTTATAGCCTCGTATTTCTTCACTGATATTTGGGTTTTGTTTGGCCAAGTTGATCTATTTATCTTGCAATGGGAAGAGGTGCTTTGTAGTGGGTTTGATCATACGGTGCTTGATCCCAGTGATAGTAGGGGAACCGACACGTGTGTGTCGTTGCTCCTAAGGATAAAACAATGAGGTCTATTTCTACATAAATAGATCTTCTGTACATCATGTCATCGTTCTTATTGCATTACTCTGTTTCTCCATGAACTTAATACACTAGATGCATGCTGGATAGCGGTCGATGTGTGGAGTAATAGTAGTAGATGCAGGCAGGAGTCGGTCTACTAATCTTGGACGTGATGCCTATATAATGATCACTGCCTAGATATCGTCATGATTATTTGAAGTTCTATCAATTTCCCAACAATAATTTGTTCACCCACCGTGTGCTATTTTCTTGAGAGTAGCCACTAGTGAAATCTACGGCCCCCGGGTCTCTTCTTTATATTATTTTCCTTTGTGATATATTTTCCTTTTATTTTATTTTCATTTCAATTAAACCAAAAACCCAAAAATACCTTGCTGCAATTTATCTTATTTGACGTTCGATCTATCAATATTTACAACTCTATCACGTCTATTACCTGAAAGGGATTGACAACCCCTTTTACACGTCATGTTGCGAGTATTTGTTATTGGTGTGCATGTGTTGTTTACGTTGTGTTGCTTGATTCTCCTACTGGTTCGATAACCTTGGTCTCATCACTGAGGAAAATACCTACCGCTGCTATATTGCATCATCCCTTCCTCATTGGGGAAATACCGACATAGTTCTAGCAGGCATCAAAAGGAATTTCTGGCACCGTTGCTGAGGAGGATCTTCAACATATACCTGGTTCCTAATCACAAATAACATCTCCTCACAATTTACATTATTTGCCATTTTCCTCTCATTTTCATCTCCCCCACTTCAGAAAAATTTGCCGTTTTATTTGCCCTCTTTTTCGTTTGCCATTTTTCTTGTCGGATCTGTTTTTGCGTGTGTTCTTGTTTGCATAGTCATGGTGCCTCGAAGAAAATATTATGATGTTCCTTACCCCAAAATTTTGCTTGAAATTGAGAAAAGTACTAAGGAATATATGACTACAGAATTTGAGCATAATAAATATTTTACCGAAGAACTCAAGGAGCACTCTGTTGTGCTTGATGCTATAACAAAACAACTTGATGATATTAGTAGAGAAGTTTGTAATCTCCAATCTAAGTATGCTTTTGTTGAAAGATTGCTAGGATAAATATCCAATGCACAAGCTACTCTAGTAAATCAAATGGCCGCTAAACCAATCTCGTTAGAAGATAAAAAAGATGATGGTGTTAAAATGATTGGTGTTTCTTCTATTGATTCCTTGTTTAGTAAACTTCAACTTGATGAAAAATGGATTGTAGAAGAGTCAACTTTAGTTAGAAGGCATCCCAATATTTTGGAGGGTGAAAATCTTGTTGAGAAAATTGATTAAAGTGGGTTTGGAGAGGTCAAGAATTTAGCTAGTGATGTGCCCACTATTTTGGATTACGAAGACTTTAATTATGATAGTTGTTCTTTGATTGATTGTATTTCTTTGTTGCAATCCATAATTAATTCACCCTATGCATATGAACAAAATAAAGCTTTTACTAAACATATTGTTGATGCTATGGTGAAAGCTTTAGATGATAGATTGGAATTGGAAGTATCAATTCATAGAAAGTTGCATGATGAATGGGTACCTACTATCAAAATCAAAATTAAAATTTATGAGTGTTTTTCTTTGTGTGATTTGGGTACTAGTGTTTCCATGATTCTAAAATCTCTTTTGTGATGTTCTTGGTCTTACCAATATTGAAGATTGCTCTCTTAATTTGCATTTGTCGGATTCTACTATTTAAAAGCCTTTGGGAAGAATCAATGATGTTCTTATTCTTGTGAATATGAACTATGTACCCACAGACTTTATTGTTCTTGACATCGATTGCAATCCTCTTGTCCTATTATACTTGGTAGACCGTTTTTGCGCACTATTGGCGCTGTGATTGATATGAAAGAAGGGAATATTAAATTTCAATTTCCCTTGGGAAAGGGCATGGAACACTTCCCTAGAACAAAGATCAAATTGCCTTATGAATCTATAATTAGGGCAACATATGGATCATCCAACAAGGATGACAACACTTGAGATCTTTACTTTATGCCTAGCTAAGGGCGTAAAACGATAGCGCTCGTTGGGAGGCAACCCAACTTGTATCTTTTTGCATTTTGATTTCCTTGTTGTTTTCAATAAATTACCCTTTAATACCTATGTTTAGATGTGTTTTTGTGGTTTGAATAAATGTTTGTGCCAAGCAAAGCCTTTAGGATCATGTTGGGTGTTAGTAGATTTGATCTTGCTGAAAAACAAAAACTTTTGCACTCACGAGAAATATTCTCATTTTTAACAGAAGAGTGTTTTTAAGTTGATTCTTTTGGCAGAAGATTAATATACAGATTGTTCACATGGTCCTAATTTTTCAAAAATTTACAGAAGTATTAAAAATTTACAGATTGCTATAGACTGTTATGTTTTTGACAGACAATGTTTTCTTTGCGTTGTGTGCTTGTTTTGATGATTCTATGGTTTTCTTAAATGAGTTTTTGCCATAGAAAAGTTGGAATACAGTAGATATAATGCAAGAATAAAATATGAATTGGTTTGCTGCAATACTTATAGTAGTGATTTGTTTTCTTATACTAACGGATCTCATGAAAGTTTTGTTGAGTTTTGTTTGATTAAAGTTTTCAAGTTTTGGGTTATCTTACGATGCATAAAGGAATGAGGAGTAAGAAGAGCCTAAGATTGGGGATGCCCAAGCAATCCCAAGCTATTATCCAAAGATAAGCAAGCAACTAAGCTTGGGGATGCCACTTTTAACAACCATCGATATTTTACTAAAAGCTATATTTTTATTCGTCACATACAATGTGTTATGCTTGGAGAGTCTTGTATGATATGAGTATTTGCTTATTTTGTTTTCCTTTTTCAGTCTTGAATCCTTGTTGTACATACCTATTGGAGAGAGCCAAAATTACTCCATGACTAGTTAGAATAGCTCGCTATGCTTCACTTAAATTTTTATGAGCTATGGATTTGCTCTGGTGCTTCCACTACAATAAAATGGAACATCCGTGACATTTTGGGCCGAATGAATTTTTTTTCTGTCATACTTATGACACTTCTATGACGATAATTGTGACAAAACCCGGTATCATCATAGATGTGGTGGGGTCCTACTTCTATGACAAAAAATCATGACAGAAAATGGGCTTTTCATCCTCGGCGGGCCGGAGACGCAGCTGCATGACATTCTTTGGGCCATCCATGACGGAAAAAACCGTGGTAGATGCGAGGGCGAGGAAAATATCGGGGTTTTCCCGGTTACGGTGGGTGGTCGGGGCCGAGCGATGCGTGTTTCCCTCATACACGCACGCGCGTGGGTGCGAGGCGTTGGGCTCTAACTAAACCCGAGCGAGGCATTGGGCTCTAACTAAACTCGAGCGATTGCAATGCAGGCTACGCGCTACTGAACCCGAGCGATCGATCGATGGCTGTTAATAAAACCCGATCGAGCGATTCCTTCGCTACTGCTGCTAACTGAAGCCGATCGATGCTGCCTCTGGATGAACAGTGAGCATTGCTGGGGGTTTGGATGAACAGTTCCCGGTTGGGGGTAGATGAACAGGACCCCGTGGTGATGCCTCTGGATGAACAGGACCCCGATCGATCGAGCCGGTTGGGGCTAGTTCAATAGGACCCCGTGGAGGGCAGGATGAATAGTACCACCCCATGGAGGGCTGGATGAGCAGTAGACGGTGGAGGGCTGGATAAACAGTAGCCCGTGGAGGGGTGGTTGAACAGGAGCCCGTGGAGAGGGCTGGTTGAACAAGAGCCCGTGGAGTAGCGCGCGGTGGAGGCTGGTGAACAGGAGCCCGTGGATGAACCATCGCAGCTGGAGGCTGGAGGAGGTCGACGGTGGATGAACAGTAGCCCGTGGAGTCTAGAGGGGGTCGGCGGTGGAGATGAATAGTTTCCCGTGGAGTCCCGTTTTGCGGTACGCCACACCCCTCCCAATGAGCAGGACCCCCGTTTCAACGGTAGCGCTCCAACACAAGTCCGTTTCCTACGTTTTGCGGTACGCCACACCCCTCCTGATCAACAGGACCCTGTTTCGACCGTAGGAGGTCTATTTCCTCCGTCTTGCGGTACGCCAGACCCCTCCCGATGAACAGGGTCCCGTTTAGACCGTGGCCGGTGGAACACAAGGTCGTTTCCTCCGTTCTACGGTATGCCATGCCTCATTTCCATCGGTTGTTCCGTCCAAGCCCTCCCGATGAACATGACGACACATTCCATTCTGACCCAGCCGGTTGGCTCCCCATGAACACGACGACGACGCTGTTTCTCCATTTCGACCCAGCCATGTACACGAGTCCTGGCCGTACGTACGCGCGAGTAGGCGTTCGAGACCCCGCCCGTGTGTACGTACGTGGTCATATTTACTTTCTTGCACCCTGGCCACTGTACGTACGTGTACATGCTACATGTGCGCCTCTACTACGACATGTGTGTGCCTCTTCATCGACCAGTATGTACGTACACATTCGCGACCAGAATGAAAACGCTACGCACGCTTCGACCAGGTGGGTCCCGACTATCAGGCACTTCCTTGCGTGTGAAGATGTAGCTGGTGGGTCCCAGCAGTCAGGGGGGCAAATCGTATTTTTTTGCCTGGACGCACTTCCTTGCGTGCGAAGTTGTAGCTGGTGGGTCCTAGCAGTCAGGGGGAAACGATTTTTTCGCGAAATACGGTGGCCCGTCCGGTGGGTCCCCGCTGTCAGGTGGAGCAATAATTATTTTGCGCGTAATAAGGAGGCACTTCCTTGCTGCGGCTGTGGACCCAGCTGTCAGCCTCTCCACGTGCAGTCCACGTCTGATGGAAGCCGTTCCTTGACCACGTTGACCATGCCGCGCCGAGAGCACCAGGGCGGTGGACGACGAAGAGGCCTAGGAAGGGGACGACGAGGAGCCGGGGAAGACGCGGCAGTGGATGGCCACGCGTAGAGGAGTACGAGGGTTCACTAGTTCGCGGCGGTGTCAGGCCGTCGTCGCTGCAGAATAACAGGGGGTGTGGGTGAGTAGAGGGATGGCCTGGCCAGCGGTGGGAATAGTAGGGGGCGGTGAGGCCTCCGTGGCAGCACAGCCGGCCATGGGAGGCTGGAGCAACAAGACCAGAGGCCTAAGAAGCACTACGACCGTTGGATGTTGATCGTATGGTCACTAGAGCTAGAATCGTTCATATTGACTAAGTTGACAAAGCACTCCGTCCCCGTCAACTTAGTAGGCCCACAAGTCCGCCTCCCACCAAGGTGGGTCCCAACCAGCAGGGGGGTATTTATTTTTTTGTGCGTAATAAGCAGGCGCTTCCGGTGGGTCCGAGCTGACAGCGGGGAGAACATTTTTTTGCGCAATACGGTGGCCCGTCCGCTGGGTCCCAACAGTCAGGGGGAAACGTTTTTTTCACCAAATACGGTGGCCCGTCCGGTTGGTCCCTGCTGTCAGGTGGAGGAATCATTATTTTCCGCGTAATAAGGAGGCACTTCCTTGCGGCCGTCGTGGACCCAGCTGTCAGCCTCTCCACGTACAGTCCACGTCCGATGAAAGCCGTTCCTTGACCACGTTGACCACGCTGCGCCGAGAGCACCAGGGCGGTGGACGACGGTGAGGCCTAGGAAGGGGACGACACGGAGCCAGGGAAGACGCGGCAGTGGAAGCCCGCGTGGAGAGGAGTACGAGGGTTCACTGGTTCGGCTGCCGTCGCCGCGGAATAACAGGGGTGGGGGTGAGTACAGGGATGAACTAGCCAGCGGTGGGAGTAGTAGGGGGCGGTGAGGCCTCCGCGGCATCACAGCCGGCCACGGGAGGCAGGAGCACGCGGCACGACCGACACTGCTTTGGGCGGCTGGAGCAAGAAGACCAGAGGTTGAAGAAGCACTACGGCCATTGGATGGACATCGTATGATCACTGCAGCTAGAATCGTTTATATTGACTAAGTTGACAAAGCCCTTGGTACGAGTCAACTTAGTAGGCCCACAGGTCAGCCTCTGAAACGGTGGCCCCAGATGTCAGGAGGAGGAATCATTTTTTGGGCAGCTGAAGCAAGAATATCCGAGATTGAAGAAGAAGCACGACATCCGCTGGATGGACATTCAACGACCACAGCTGCCAGAACCGTGTGTTGTTGACAAAGCCTTGCATACGTGTCAACTTAGTTTTTTTAGGGAACGCGTCAACTTAGAAGGCCCACAAGTGTGTGGCAGAGAACATATAGCCCATTTACGATTTCTAAGAATGTATAGCCTATTTTTTTAATTCTAATGGAATTTACTACAGCCCATTTACAGTTTCTTAAAAGTACATCCCATTTTCTAGCTAGGACAACGATTAATAATTTCAACCAACGGCTCAAAACAGAAATCAAAAAAAAAAATCCCACATTTTTATGGGAACCGAAATATTTTTTCCGAAATTTCTAGTCAGATTAAATATAATTTCAAAATAAAGTTGTATTACGTTAAAATCCAACGAATATTGCGCGCGCAACAAGTAATGAAATTAAAAATTTCAAATTCCGAAAATAATATACTTTTTAAACTAATTACGCGTTTGGTGCATTTTTTTATAGTTACTGCTAGTTATTATAATTACATCCAATTTATTATTTCTTAAAGTCCATTTTCTTGTTAAGCCTAATGCATACCGCCTAGGATGTTTGCAGCCCAGCGGGGCGGAGAATAACAAATTGACCCGGATATTGTGTACAACATTCGGCCCAGTTGCATTGCTGATGTTGAAAAAAAAGGCGTGTGTAGTACAGTACAACCTAACATGGCTCCTCAGCCCACATTTAGCGACGCCGAAAAGGCCCAAACAAGGCTTCTGTACAACTTTTTGAAGTTACTGAGCTCAATTAATAACTTAAGAAAAAAGTTAGATTACAGTGGAACCTAATTAAAAGCTGTCACGAGCAAAGAAATAATTCAACGGGTCCCACTTGTGCGCGTGTGTGTGTGAGAGAGAGAGAGAGAGAGAGAGACCCATCGGTCGATGCTCGTAAATACATCTTTCAGTGATATGCATTGCTGATGCTCAGTAAAAACTTATGTAGTTGACACAATCATATAGAACATCATAGCACACTGAACTTGCATACAAAAATTTCACGCAGGCGGCACAATCAGGATGGAAGCAGTGGATCGCTACGGGTAGGGGTATGTTGAAACCAACAAACTCGTACATAACGGTTCATCGTCTTTATCAATGACAGGGAAATATCTTGAATGATGTGCAAAGAAAACAGACAGACGACACAATTGTCGGATTCAGGGCTCCGCAAAATCCAAGAAGTTCGAACACAGGGGCGTGAACGAAGATCTCTCCCACTCGCGTCTACCTAGCGTCTTGCCCTCGCCTTAGTGAAGAGATTTAAGCAAACAACAGATGAAGCACGCAAGAGTTTACCCAGGTTCGGGCCACCGTGTGGTGTAAAACCCTACTTCCTGTTTTGGTGGATTGGCCTCGGGGGGGGGGGGGGCTGGAATATGAACTAGTACAGTGGTTCCTGAGCTCAGGAGGGTCAGGAGGCAAGTGTTCTTGCTCCTTTGCGTGGTGGCAGAGTTTATGGATCTGGCTCCCTCTCTTGGCTGGGCTTCGTCCCACTTCTGCCTCCACAGTGGGGATCCTAGCTACTTATATAGGCGGCCAGGGTCCTCTTCCCCCAAAATGTTTAGGCGGGAATGGATCCCACAACGGCCATTCTGAGCGGGAACACAAGGACGTTCCTATCCTGACAAAAGCAGTCTTCGCCTGCAAAAGGATCAGGCGGTGACGTGGTGGTGGGCTCGACGGTGACATCCTCCTTGTTGTCCTTGTGGTCTTCGGTCTTGTTGCACCGAAGGGGAACCCTTTGTCCCGCTCCTCGAGAACATGCGCCTAAGCTGCCCCCTTTGCACCGAAATGGCAACTGCGCCGTTGGCGGGCGCTGGCACTCGCTGGCGCGGTGCATCACTGATGATGTCTCTGCCTCCTCCTGAGGCAGACTTGGCCTTGGATTCTCCGTCCCTCCGGAGCACCATGCCGAGGCCGCTCCTGAGGGGGTCTTGACGTTGTTCTCCTCGCGAGGCTTAGCCCCCCTCACGAGGGTCTTGGGCAGCTGGTCGATCAGCTGGGCCATACCAGGCCGTAGTAGGAGCGCGTCGCGGCCTGCAGACAGGCATGTCTAGGTACCCTGGTTCCCAGGACACCGACAATAGCCCCCGGGCCCAAGGCGCACGCGGAGTTGGCTTCGGGGCGAAGCCTTAGCCGAGGACGAAGTGCCGCGGGCCCCAAAAAGGCTGCGGGCCAGGCTGGCGCGTGACGGTTGGATGGGACGTGGGCGACTCCACTTCCCACACAGTCTTGGCAATCGTGCGACTTGACAACTCCTTGGCGCAGGCGGCGGGGCCATTATGGCCGTGCGTGAGTGGCCGCCGGTTGTCGTGTTGTGCGGGGGACGGGTTCGCTGGCGACCATTCCCATGCCGTCAGGGCAGCAAGGCGCTCGCCATCGGTTGCGCCTCCGACTCCTTTGGCAGCAGTTACGCTACCCCTGAGACGGCCTCGAGCTCCGACGAGAGCTACGAGCCGCCAAGTCGCCGCTCCTATCGCCGGAGGGAAACGGTGTCCTCCCGGCGCCGTTGTTGAAGGAGTTCAAGCCGTATTCCTCGAGAGTGACCTTCTTTGCTTGGTCCCTGCGGGACATCATGGATGGCTCCATGAGGGCGTGTAAATTCTTGTAATACTTTTGCTATTGCCTGGCGTTATTAACTTATGTCCTTCATGAGGCCCTTTGTTAGAGTATGACTTTCCCTTCCTTCTTTCCCCGCGGTACTTTAGGGCCCTATGCCTGCGAGACCCAGTCCCCAGACAAGCCTCAGCCTACGCATGTATGCCAGGTCGCGATGCCGTGGTCAAGGCCAGGAGGTGAGTGATCCAGGGTCCGGTAGAAGCCCCCGAGGTGCGATGCTCAGGAAGGCCCTCTTGGCATGCAGGCAACCGCCCATCGGTCCATCGGGAAAGGTTTTCATGCCCCAGCGGATTTGTGATTATAGTGGATGGAGGTGTAGGTACGCGAGTAGATGCGGCGTTGCAAACTTATCTTAGCGATCCCCTGTGGTCGGGTGGCGGTGGCACTTGATTTTCTATTACCCTTCCCTCGGGGCGAGATTCTGTGTCCGAGCTGTCTTCACGAGGAGGTGACAGTAGTCGCTCCGAGGCCCTGGGGACAAAGGTCACGGAACTGGTGGCGGCATTCCTCCAGGCCACTGCTACCGCAGCCGAAGAGGTGGAGATCGGTGATGATTCGCTTGGTGATGCCTGATCTGTTCCTGTCCAGAGAGAGAAGTGCGAGTGCCTCGGGGAGGCGTAAGAGCTTTGTTTGAATTTGAAAAAGTTGGTATTATTGTATTAGCTACATGATTTTCATGCTTTCTTCCCTTCATGTTTGCTTAGGTGCTCCGCGTCGGCAGGGCCCAACCCCGCGCATACCTCGATCGCCATTGAGCCCTCCGGCTGACCGGGGTTATCGTAATAACTAGACTCAAGGGACGAGGGGCTACGTGGCTAGTGAGGCCCCTGGGTCACGATGCCCAGGGGTCCCCCTTGACGCTCAAGAGATCCCGTTTGTGTTCTGCGTCGGCAGGGCCCAACCCCGCACATACCTCGATCGCCATTGAGCCCTTCAGGTGACCGGGGTTATCGTCATAACTAGACTCAAGGGATGAGGGGCTACGTGGCTAGTTAGGCCCCTGGGTCGCAATGCCCAAGGGTCCCATTTGACGTACGAATGGATCTCATGAAGGAGAACGAGCACCATACCTTGCTCACGAGCCTTCGCCTGGGATGGGGGTGTTGGAAATATGCCCTAGAGGCAATAATAAAAGTATTATTATTATATTTCCTTGTTCGTGATAATTGTCTGTTATTCATGCTTGAATTGTATTGTACGAAAACAGCGATACATGTGTGAATATATAGACCACAATAAGTCCCTGGTAAGCTAGCTCGTTGATCAACAGATGGTCACGGTTTCCTGACCATGGACATTGGATGTCATTGATAACGGGATCACATCATTAGGAGAATGATGTGATGGACAAGACCCAATCCTGAGCCTAGCACGAGATCGTATAGTTCGTAATGCTTAAGCTTTTCCGGTGTCAAGTATTTATTCCTTAGACCATGAGGTTGTACAACTCCCGGAAACCGTAGGAATACTTTGGGTGTGCCAAACGTCACAACGTAACTGGGTGGCTATAAAGGTACGCAACGGGTATCTCCGAAAGTGTCTGTTGAGTTGGTACGAACCGAGACTGGGATATTGTTACTCCGTATGACGGAGAGGTACCTCTGGGCCCTCTCGGTAAGACATCATCATAATGAGCTCAAAGTGACTAAGGAGTTAGTCACGGGATGATGGATTACGGAACGAGTAAAGAGACTTGCCATGACGAGATTGAACAAGGTATCAGGTATACCGACGATCGAATCTCGGGCAAGTACCGTACCGATAGACAAAGGGAATAACATACGGGATTGAGTGAGTCCTTGACACAGTGGTTCATCCGATGAGATCATCGAGGAACACGTGGGAACCAACATGGGTATCCAGATCCCGCTGTTGGTTATTGACCGGAGAGTCGTCTCGGTCATGTCTGCGTGTCTCCCGAACCCGTAGGGTCTACACACTTAAGGTTCGGTGACGCTAGGGTTGTAGAGATACATGCACATGGAAACCCGAATGTTGTTCGGAGTCCCGGATGAGATCCCGGACGTCACGAGGAGTTCCGGAATGGTCCGGAGGTAAAGAATGATATATAGGAAGTCCAGTTTCGGCCATCGGGTGAACTCCGGGGGTCACCGGGAGTGTCCCGGGACCACCGGAGGGGGGTCCACCGGGTGGGGCCACCCATCCCGGTCAGTCCCCTAGGCCGCGAGGGGAAGGGGGCCAGCCCCTGGTGGGCTGGCGCACCCATATGGGCCCCCCTCCATGCGCCTAGGGTTGAAACCCTAGGGGGAGGGGGCGCCCCCTATGCCTTGGGGGGCAAGTCTACCCCCTGGCCGCCGCCCCCCATGGAGATCTGATCTCCCAGGGCCGGCGCCCCCCTGGCCCCTATATATAGTGGGGGGAGAGGGCAGCCGCACCCAAGCCTCTGGCACCTCTCCCCCCTCCCGTCACACTTCCTACTCCTTACGCAGGGCGCCGGCGAAGCCCTGCATGATTTCCTGTTGCATCCACCACCACGCCGTCGTGCTACTGGATCTCCGTCAACCTCTCCTACCCCCTTGCTGGATCGAGAAGGAGGAGACGTCGCTGTATCGTACGTGTGTTGAACGCGGAGGTGCCGTCCGTTCGGCGTTGGGATCATCGGTGACGAGGATCGTGAAGAGTACGACTACTTCATCCATGTTCCTTCGAACGCTTCCGCTCGCGATCTACAAAGGGTATGTAGATGCACTCCATTATGCTCATTGCTAGATGACTCCTTAGGTTGATCTTGGTGAAAAGTAGGAAAAATTTTGAATTCTGCTACGTTCCCCAAAAGTGGTATCAGAGCTAGGTCTTTGAGTAGCATCTTGCACGAGTAGAACACAAACAAGTTGTGGGCGTTGAGTTTGCTCAATTTTATTGCCGTTACTAGTCCAATATTGATTCGTCGGCATCGTGGGATGAAGCGGCCCGGACCAACCTTACACGTACACTTACGTGAGACTGGTTCCACCGACAGACATGCACTAGTTGCATAAGGTGGCTGGCGGGTGTCTGTCTCTCCCACTTTAGTCGGATCGGATTTGATGAACAGGGTCCTTATGAAGGGTAAATAGAAATTCACAAATCACGTTGTGATTTTGGCGTAGGTAAGAAACGTTCTTGCCAGAAAACCTATAGAAGCCACGTAAAACTTGCAACAACAATTAGAGGTCGTCTAACTTATTCTTGCATCATGTGCTATGTGATGTGGTATGGCCAAGAAGATGTGATGAATGATATATGTGATGTATGAGATTGATCATGTTCTTATAATAGGGAATCACGACTTGCATGTCGATGATAATGACAACCGGCAGGAGCCATAGGAGTTGTCTTAATTATTGTATGACCTGCGTGTCACTGAATAACGCCATGTAATTACTTTACTTTATTGCTAAACGTTAGCTATAGTAATAGAAGTAATAGTTGTCACATCCCTAGATCAACCCCTGTGGTCCTTGCCTGATCATCATGTCATCATGTTTAATTTTTGTTAAACTTGAAATGGGGATGACTAAACCCTAGCACCAAATCAAAGCAATTAGGTTTAACCTAAAAATATTTTCTATAAACCCAAAAATTGCCTCCAGTAATGTTTGATAATTTTGGCAAGGGTTTTGGTCCAAACCAAAACTTTTGAACATTTTTAGGGAATTATTGGGCTTTGAATTAAATCATAAGTATTTGAATTGGGGCCATTTAAATGCTATATATTTTTAAATTGCTCCAATAATTCTGGAAACTTGTGAGGGGCTTTGGAATAATTCTTTTAGTCCCTACAAATTTATCAGAAGAAAATAAATTGATTTAATATTTTCTTTACTAAATCAGAAACAAATTACAGAAATAGAAAAGAGAACAAACAGAAAGAAATTAAGAGAGAGAGAGAGCACTTACCTGTGCAGCCCACCTAGCGGCCCAAGTGGCCGGCCCAACCCACTAGCCGCCGCACCGTCCTCAAGCTCCTGCCAGGAGGACGACGCCGTGTCGCCCGTGCACGTGCCTGAGGTTTCCACCTCCTGCTTCATGCTGGCGATCTCCCCTTCGAGCCTATCCGCACCTGGAGACGCCCAGAGCCCCCTGGTCCCTTCTCCCTCACTCTCTGCTCCCTCCCTCGACCTCTAGCCCCTTCCCCGAGCTCACCGAGAGCGCTGCCATCGCCGTCGTTCGTTTTTGCCGCGGCCACTGCCACTTCTTCGCATCGATGACATGTCCAGAAGCACCGCCGCTATGACCACGACCGCTACACCGAGTCACGCGCCTCGGGGAGCCCCGCTTCGTCTTCATGGGCGTCGTCTTCAACCTTTGGCCGACGAGATCCCCTCCGCCGCCCTTCTCGCTCTAGTCCTCCTCCGAGCTCGCCGTCTGCATTGTTGCCACCTACGTGAGCCTCTCCCTCGAACCACCTTCTTCGTTGTCTCTTTTTCACGCCGTAGCTGCCACTTCGCCGATGATCGAAACCCGCCGCCGCCCGTGTTTACCGCCGGCGATGCTCCGGTGACCATTTGGTCCCGGACGCACGTCCAACTTGCTCGTCACAGCGCGTAGATGGTTTAGGTGTCGCGCACGCATCGCCTAGGCTACCACAACCCCAAACCCGCACAGACCCGAGCTCCGGCCGCCGCGGCCGAGCTCATCGCTCTCGCCTCCGGCCACCCCAGGCCCGGCTAGTGCCCCCACTCGATGCGCGCTGGTCTGGGCTCTCGAATGAGCCCAGCCACACTGCGAATGGGGCACCACAGCCCGTTTCCGCAGCCTCCGCCGCGTTCGGTCACAACGGCGGCGAGCCGCCGGCAGGTTTGACCTCCGCCGTTGACTAGCTCTGACCCCTGTGAGTCGATGACATGTGGGGCCAGCCCTGACTAATTTTAGTTTAGGGTTTTAATTAAGTTTTAATTGCAGTCATTAACTTAAGTAGACACTGACATGTGGGCCCCGTCCGGCTAATTAAACTAGGTTAGTGTTAAATAAGTTAGTTTAGTTAGTTGGGTCACTGACCAGTGGGCCCCACTGGTCAGGTTTGACTGGACCAGCCCCTGTTGACTTGCTGATGTCAGCATGACCTAATGCTGACGCAGTAACTATTTTCGGCAATTTAAAATAAATCAGAAATGATTTATTTATTTCAGAAAATAGCCAAAACTTCTAAAAATCATATAAAATCAACCGTAGCTCAGATGAAAATAATCTATATATGAAAAATGATCAGAAAAATATGAGGAATCTGTTTATGGCATTTTCATGCATGTTTGAACAAGTTAAACCTGCTGTTCAGGTCAAATCAATTAAATGACAATTAAATAATTACATATGGAGTTTGAATTTGAATCTTGGGTTCAAACCAACTTCATTTAATTGTGTTGCTAGTTGCATTAGCTCAATCCACAGCATGTTGCCATGTCATGTTCATGCATCATATTGTTGCATTGCATTCATTGTGTTCTTTCTCTGTTTGTCGGTTTTGTTCCCTCTCAGTAGACGACGTTCCGACGATGAGTTAAATGACACCGATGAAGAGCTATTAATATCTTCAGAAGTGCCAGGAAAGCAAAACCCCATTGAGCATTCCGATACAATCCCACTCTCTTGCTCTTGCTCTCTTTTACTGCATTAGGACAACAACGCTTCAATTGTTACCTGCTGCGGTAGTTGAACCCCTTTCCACTGCATGACCCGTCATTGCCACAGTAAATAGTTGAAACCCACTAGTATGAGTAGGAGTTGTTTGAGCCATGTTGTGCCTACTCATTAATGCTTTCTGGTTATGCCTGCTATTGCTTAGAGTTGTGTCAGGTCTGATTCATCGGGGATGAATTGGAATGTGATGAACATGTCCTACTGTGTGTGAGCTAAGTGTGTGAACACGATTTGGTAAAGGTAGCGATGAGAGGCCATGTAGGAGTACATGGTGGGTTGTCTCATTGAAACCGTTCTCAGGAACTGAGTTCTGTGTTGGTTGATCCATGAAACAGCTGCTACCACACGTTGGGCCCTGAAATATGACCCCGCTCAACTTATTGACTGCCCTTGTTCTCTGTCCAGGAGTTGCAACTAGTTTCTGGTGTTTGTAGTTTACTGGAGGTCGTGCGCAGTGCTGACCCTCGGGGTGGGCTGTGACACGGCAGGTACGTGGCACGGTGTACCGGTCGCCCGTTTGGTGACGCGGGAACCCTGTACACATCGTTTGGGGCCGTGAGCGACACCCCGGCCGGATCTCCCCACGGATGGAACCCAAATAGGCGATAAACCTGGACGAGAGACTTGAGTGGTTGGTTAGGTCGTGGTCTACACCCACGTCGGCTTTCGCTTGAAGTCTGTCGAGCACATGGCGTGTGCAGACGCTAAGTGGTGGAAACATGTGTGAAGAAGTACACCCCTGCAGGGTTATATATGATCTATTCGAATAGCCGTATCCGCGGTAATGGACTTCTGGGTTGCCTATAACAGTTCATAGACAAGTGAAAGTGGATACTCTAAAACACGCAAGATAAGCGTGAGTGCTATGGATGGCCTTCTCGTAGGGAGACGAGAGCGGATCCATAGTGGTGTATTGATTGGTGAATATGTGGACTCGTGTGCGCCACCTCAAAAGAGTTACTTGCAGTCGTAGTTTAGGATAGCCACCGAGTCAAAGCTGGCTTGCTACAGTCAAACTCCACCACCCCTTTGTTGATACGGATGCATATGTAGATAGTTCTGATGTAAGTCTTGTTGAGTACCTTTGTACTCACGTTTGCTTAATTTATGTTTTGCAGAGAGACTTCAGTCTCGCTAGTGGTTCCGTGTGGACTTTGACGTTTAGCTTGTTACCTCAGCTACGATCTTGTACCCTTGGGAGGGTCTTGTAGATAGTCAGGCCCCTCAGCCTTTTTCATTTGTAGTTGTCTGTACTCAGACATGTTTTGCTTCCGTTGCCTGTATGCTCTGTATGTTGGGTCATGTGACCTCTGTTTGTAATAAATGCTATGATGGATCTTCTGGGCCTTTATCTATATGAGTTGTTGAGTTATGTTGTGATGCCATGTTGTACAGCACATACTTGCATGTTATGCGTACGTGTAATGTGTATTGCTATGTGTGGGATCCGACACCTAGTTGTTTACCTTTGGTAGCCTATCTCATAGGGAAATGTCTCCTAGTGCTTCCACCGAACCTTGGTAGCTTGCTACTGCTCTGGAACACTTAGGCTGGCCGGCATGTGTCCTTCTTCGTTCCTGTGTCTGTCCCTTAGGGGAAATGTCACGCGTTGTTCCTTTAAGTCCTTGTAGCTTGCTACGACTTGGGTTCATACGTTGATGACCAACACGTTCGTTGCTGGGTCATGTATGCCTGTCTCTGTAATTTAGTGCCACTTTTGGTCTATAACTAGTCATGTCGGCCCGGGTTCTCTGTCATATGGATGCTAGCGACACTATCATATACGTGTGCCAAAATGCGCAAACGGTCCCGGGCCAGGTAAGGTGGCACCCGTGGGGATACCGTGCGTGAGGCCGCAAAGTGATATGATGTGTTACAGGCTAGACCTGTGCGACTTAGGATCGGGGTCCTGACAATAGTTGACGTGACGACCTCATGAAGACACGATGATGGAGATCATGATGATGGAGATCATGGTGTCGAGCCGGTGACAAAGATGATCATGGTGCCCCGAAGATGGAGATCGAAGGAGCAAGATGATATTGGCCATATCATGTCACTTTAAATGATTGCATGTGATGTTTGTCATGTTTATGCATCTTGTTTACTTAGAACGACGGTAGTAAATAAGATGATCTCTCACTAAAATTTCAAGAATTATGTTCCCCCTAACTGTGCACCGTTGCTAAGGATCGTTGTTCCGAAGCACCACGTGATGATCGGGTGTGATAGGCTCTAATGTTCGCATACAACGGGTGTAAGCCAGATTTACACACGCAATACACTTAGGGTTTACTTGACGAGCCTAGCATGTACAGACATGGCCTCAGAACACGGAAGACCGAAAGGTCGAACATGAGTCGTATAGAAGATACGATCAACATGAAGATGTTCACCGTTGATGACAAGTCTGTCTCACGTGATGATCGGACACGGGCTAGTCGATTCGGATCATGTATCACTTGGATGACTAGAGAGATGTCAATCTGAGTGGGAGCTCATTAAAATTTGATTAAGATTAACTTAATTATCATGAACTTAGTCTAAATTCTTTACAATATGTCTTGTAGATCAAATGCCCCACGCTCATGTCACCCTCAACTTCAACGCGTTCCTAGAGAAATCCAAGCTGAAAGACGATGGTAGCAACTATACGGACTGGGTCCGTAACCTGAGGATCATCCTCATAGCTGCCAAGAAAACTTATGTCCTAGAAGCACCGCTAGGTGACGCTCCCGCCCCGGCAACCAAGATGTTATGAACGCTTGGCAGTCGCGTTGTGATGATTACTCCCTGGTTCAGTGCGGCATGCTCTACAGCTTTGAATCGGGACTCCAAAAGCGTTTTGAGCACCACGGGGCATATGAGATGTTCCAAGAGCTGAAAATGGTTTTCCAGGCTCATGCCCGAGTTGAGAGATATGATGTCTCCAACGCATTCTACAGCTGTAAGATGGAGGAAAATAGTTCTGTCAGTGAGCACATCCTCAAGATTTCTGGGTTGCACAACCGCTTGTCTCAGTTGGGAATGAATCTCCCGGACGAAGCGGTCGTTGACAGAATCCTCCAGTCGCTCCCACCTAGCTACAAGAGCTTCGTGTTGAAGTTCAATATGCAGGGGATGGAGAAGTCCATTCCCGAGGTGTATTCAATGCTGAAATCAGCGGAGGTGGAGATCAAGAAAGAGCATCAAGTGTTGATGGTCAATAAAACCACTAAGTTCAAGAAGGGCAAGGGTAAGAAGAACTTCAAGAAGGACGGCAAGGGAGTTGCCGAGCCCGGTAAGCTAGTTGCCGGGAAGAAGCCAAAGTATGGACCCAAGCCTGAAACTGAGTGTTTTTATTGCAAGGGAACGAGTCACTGGAAGCGGAACTGCCCCAAGTACTTAGCGGACAAGAAGGCCGGCAACGTCAAAGGTATATGTGATATACATGTTATTGATGTGTACCTTACCAGCGCTCGTAGTAGCTCCTGGGTATTTGATACCGGTGCAGTTGCTCATATTTGTAACTCTAAGTAGGAGTTGCGGAATAAGCGGAGACTGGCGAAGGACGAGGTGACGATGCACGTCGGGAATGGTTCCAAGGTCGATGTGATCGTCGTCGACACGCTGCCTCTACATCTACCCTCGGGATTAGTGTTAAACCTTAATAATTGTTATTTAGTACCAGCTTTGAGCATGAACATTGTATCTGGATCTCATTTGATGCGAGATGGATACTCATTTAAATCCGAGAATAATGGTTGTTCTATTTATTTGAGAGATATGTTTTATGGTCATGCCCCGCTGGTCAATGGTTTATTTTTGATGAATCTCGATCGTGATGATACACATATTCATAGTGTGAATGCCAAAAGATGTAAAGTTGACAATGATAGTCCCACAAACGTGTGGCTTCATGCAGATGGTCTTCTGGAGTCTCTTGATTATGAATCATTTGACACATGCGAACCATGCCTCTTAGGCAAGATGACCAAGACTCCGTTCTCCGGAACAATGGAGCGAGCAACCAACTTATTGGAAATCATACATACCGATGTGTGCGGTCCAATGAGTGTTGAGGCTCACGGAGGCTATCGTTATGTTCTCACCCTCACAGATGACTTGAGTAGATATGGGTATATCTACTTGATGAAGCACAAGTCTGAGACCTTTGAAAAGTTCAAGGTATTTCAGAATGAGGTTGAGAATCAACGTGACAGAAAAATAAAATTCTTGCAATCGGATCGTGGGGGTGAATATTTAAGTCATGAATTTGGCACGCACCTTAGGAACTGTGGAATTGTTTCACAATTGACACCGCCCGGAACACCTCAGCGTAACGGTGTGCCCGAACGTCGAAATCGTACTCTGTTGGACATGGTGCGATCTATGATGTCTCTCACCGACTTACCACTATCTTTTTGGGGTTATGCTTTAGAGACTGCCGCATTCACTTTAAATAGGGCTCCGTCGAAATCCGTTGAGACGACACCATATGAACTTTGGTTTGGCAAGAAACTTAAGTTGTCGTTTCTGAAAGTTTGGGGTTGCGATGCTTATGTCAAGAAACTTCAGCCTGAGAAGCTCGAACCCAAATCGGAAAAATTTGGCTTCATAGGATACCCAAAGGAAACAATTGGGTACACCTTCTATCACAGATCCGAAGGCAAAGTCTTTGTTGCCAAGAATGGATCCTTTCTGGAGAAAGAGTTTCTCTCGAAAGAAGTGAGTGGCAGGAAGGTAGAACTTGATGAGGTGACTGTCACCCCTCCCGAACCCGCAGCACAGGAAATTGTTCCTGAGGTGCCTGCACCGACAAGGGAGGAAGTCAATGATGATGATCATGAAGATACAGATCAAGTTACTGCTGAACTTCGAAGGTCCACAAGGACACGTTCCGCACCAGAGTGGTACGGCAACCCTGTCATGGGAATCATGTTGTTAGACAACGGTGAACCTTCGAACTGTGAAGAAGCGATGACGGGCCCGGATTCCAATAAATGGCTTGGAGTCATGAAATCCAAGATAGAATCCATGTATGAAAACAAAGTATGGACTTTGGTGGACTTGCCTGATGATAGGCACGCCATAGAAAATAAATGTATATTTAAGAAGAAGACAGACGCGGATGGTAATGTGACCATCTACAAGGCTCGGCTTGTCGCTAAGGGTTATCGACAAGTTCAAGGGATTGACTACGACGAGACTTTCTCTCCCATAGCGATGCTGAAGTCAGTCCGAATCATGTTAGCAATTGTCGCATTCTACGATTATGAGATATGGCAAATGGACATCAAAACTGCATTCCTTAATGGCTTTCTCAAGGAAGAGCTGTATATGATGCAGCCGGAAGGTTTTGTCGATCCAGAGAATGCTAACAAGGTATGCAAGCTCCAGCGCTCGATCTACGGGCTGGTGCAAGCATCTCGGAGTTGGAATATTCGCTTTAATGATGTGATCAAAGCGTTTGGCTTTATACAGACTTGGGGAGAAGCATGTATCTACAAGAAAGTGAGTGGGAGCTCTGTAGCATTTCTCATATTATATGTGGATGACATATTGCTGATGGGAAATGATATAGAATTCTTGGAAAGTATGAAGGCCTACTTGAATAAGAGTTTTTCAATGAAGGACCTTGGACAAGCTGCTTACATATTAGGCATCAAAATCTATAGAGATAGATCAAGACGCCTCATTGGTCTTTCACAAAGCACATACCTTGACAAGATATTGAAGAAGTTCAATATGGATCAGTCCAAGAAGGGGTTCTTGCCTGTTTTGCAAGGTATGAGATTGAGCAAGGCTCAGTCCCCGACCACGGCAGAAGATAGAGAAAAGATGAGTGTCATATCCTATGCCTCGGCCATAGGTTCTATCATGTATGCCATGTTGTGTACCAGACCTGATGTGAACCTTGCCATAAGTTTGGTAGGGAGGTACCTAAGTGATCCCGGTATGGAACACTGGACAACGGTCAAGAACATCCTGAAGTACCTGAAAAGGACTAAGGATATGTTTCTCGTCTATGGAGGTGATGAAGAGCTCGTCGTTAAGGGTTACGTCAATGCTAGCTTCGACACAGATCTGGATGACTCAAAGTCACAAACCGGATACGTGTATATTTTGAATGGTGGAGCAGTCAGCAGGTGCAGTTGCAAGCAGAGCGTCGTGGCGCATTCTACATGTGAAGCGGAGTACATAGCTGCTTGCGAAGCAGCGCAAGAAGGAGTCTGGATGAAGGAGTTCATCACCGACCTAGGAGTCATTCCAAGTGCGTCAAGCCCGATGACTCTCTTCTGTGACAACACTAGAGCTATTGCCATTACCAAGGAGCCCAGGTTTCACAAGAAGACCAAGCACATCAAGCGCCATTTCAACTCCATCCGGAATTATGTTCAAGATGGAGACATAGATATTTGTAAAGTGCATAAGGATCTGAATGTTGCAGACCTGTTGACTAAACCTCTTCCATGGGCAAAACATGATCAACACCAGAACTCTATGGGTGTTTGATTCATCACAATGTAACTAGATTATTGACTCTAGTGCAAGTGGGAGATTCTTGGAAATATGCCCTAGAGGCAATAATAAAAGTATTATTATTATATTTCGTTGTTCGTGATAATTGTCTGTTATTCATGCTTGAATTTTATTGTACGGAAACAGCGATACATGTGTGAATATATAGACCACAATAAGTCCCTGGTAAGCTAGCTCGTTGATCAACAGATGGTCACGGTTTCCAGACCATGGACATTGGATGTCATTGATAACGGGATCACATCATTAGGAGAATGATGTGATGGACAAGACCCAATCCTGAGCCTAGCACGAGATCGTATAGTTCGTAATGCTTAAGCTTTTCCGGTGTCAAGTATTTATTCCTTAGTCCATGAGGTTGTGCAACTCCCGGATACCGTAGGAATACTTTGGGTGTGCCGAACGTCACAACGTAACTGGGTGGCTATAAAGGTACGCAACGGGTATCTCCGAAAGTGTCTGTTGAGTTGGTACGAACCGAGACTGGGATATTGTTACTCCGTATGACGGAGAGGTACCTCTGGGCCCTCTCGGTAAGACACATCATAATGAGCTCAAAGTGACTAAGGAGTTAGTCACGGGATGATGGATTACGGAACGAGTAAAGAGACTTGCCATGATGAGATTGAACAAGGTATCGGGTATACCGACGATCGAATCTCGGGCAAGTACCGTACCGATAGACAAAGGGAATAACATACGGGATTGAGTGAATCCTTGACACAGTGGTTCATCCGATGAGATCATCAAGGAATACGTGGGAACCAACATGGGTATCCAGATCCCGCTGTTGGATTGACCGGAGCGTCATCTCGGTCATGTCTGCGTGTCTCCCGAACCCGTAGGGTCTACACACTTAAGGTTCGGTGATGCTAGGGTTGTAGAGATACATGCACATGGAAACCCGAATGTTGTTCGAAGTCCCGGATGAGATCCCGGACGTCACGAGGAGTTCCGGAATGGTCCGGAGGTAAAGAATGATATATAGGAAGTCCAGTTTCGGCCATCGGGTGAACTCCGGGGGTCACCGGGAGTGTCCCGGGACCACCGGAGGGGGGTCCACCGGGTGGGGCCACCCATCCCGGTGGGTCCCCAAGGCCGCAAGGGGAAGCGGGCCAGCCCCTGGTGGGCTGGCGCACCCATATGGGCCCCCCCTCCATGCGCCTAGGGTTGAAACCCTAGGGGGAGGGGGCGCCCCCTATGCCTTGGGGGGCAAGTCTACCCCCCTGGCCGCCGCCCCCCTGGAGATCTGATCTCCCAGGGCCGGTGCCCCCACGGCCCCTATATATAGTGGGGGGCAGTGGGCAGCCGCACCCAAGCCTCTGGCGCCTCTCCCCCCTCCCGTCACACTTCCTACTCCTTACGCAGGGCGCCAGCGAAGCCCTGCAGGATTTCCTGTTGCATCCACCACCACGCCGTCGTGCTGCTGGATCTCCGTCAACCTCTCCTACCCCCTTGCTGGATCAAGAAGGAGGAGGCGTCGCTGCACCGTACGTGTGTTGAACGCGGAGGTGCCGTCCGTTCGGCGCTGGGATCATCGGTGACGAGGATCATGAAGAGTACGACTACTTCATCCACGTTCCTTCGGACGCTTCCGCTCGCGATCTACAAAGGGTATGTAGATGCACTTCATTATGCTCGTTGCTAGATGACTCCTTAGATTGATCTTCGTGAAGCGTAGGAAATTTTTTGAATTCTGCTATGTTCCCCAACAGGGGGCGCAAGAAGACCAGGTGTCTGGGCACCTGGTAGGGTGGCGTCTGCCAGGCATGGCCTAAGCATAGCCCCCGTGCCTAACCCCCCTCGCGACACCCATCCAAGGAGAAGCTGTGAGCATCATGAGCTGAAAAGCTCCATGAGGTTGGTGCGACCACTGGGGGCCACCCTTAGTTGTCTATAACTAGCGCGGAGCATAGAGCTACCACACTTGCGCGGAGTATGGGCATAACCGTGCCTCGGTCGTAGCGGCCAGCGCGGAACTTGGTGGTTCCACTGGTTCATGGGCATAACTGCTCCTTGGTTGGATCTGCCAGTGCGGAGCATGTCCTTCCACTGGACCGTGGGAGGGAGCCTCCCACCGGGAGAGACTCTGGGGCGTGTACGGCCCCGTCCTGACACGTGGCTTGCACGGTAGGACAGCCAAGGTGTATATGGGCCCTCCTCAGGACGATTTGAACGACTCTGAGGAAGTTCTCGTGAGCTTACGCATCACTCACGAGACCCTACCCTGAGGCGGGTTGCATGTGAGTCTTCTTCTGGAAAATGTGAAAAGAGAGGTGTTGTGTCGACCTGCGCCGAGTGCATCTCTAGAGGGTATCGCATGAGAAGGCCGCAGCACCACTGACCCCAGGAGGTGATGTCATACGAATGGCTCGTGAGACAGAGCTCAGTCGCTGGATTTGTCAGCGCTGCAGGGACGGACCCGAGCAGAGACACCGTGCCCAGTCTTCTCATGCAATGATCCAATAGAAAAACCACCGGCGCGCGGTTCCCGCGTGAGCGAGGCACCTGCCACGGGCCCCTACTTACCCATCCATGATTAGCCCATGCAAGAACTAGGCACCAAGGACCACGGGAGGTGACGTCACGGGAATGGCTCGCAAGACAGAGCTCAACCCTTGGGTTTGTCGCTGCTACAGGGACGGACCCGAGCACAGACGTCGTGCCAGTCCTTAATCATGGGACGGTTGTGAGTGGGCTCACAAGGGCTCATAACCTTAGTGGCGGTGAGAATGCCAAGCATGCAGATAATACAAATGGAAAGAAGCAACTATCCCTGATCATGCACAAAAAGGAAGACAACTGCGGGGGGGAACAACCCCCAGCAGTCCGAGGATGATGCAGCCTGGGGGGCGCCCTCGATTGGATACCTGAAGCGTCACCTGATACTTGTCGAAGAAGAGTTGGGGTAGCTGAAGATGCGAGCCATGTGGGTTGCTCCTGAAGATCGTCGGGCTCCTGAGGCCAAGGGGCTCCAAAGGCTCTCAGTGGTCGCGCGGGTCCGGTTCTTGCTCCGTCCGGACCGCCTGCCACTGAGCCTCCCGATCCCCCAAGGCGTGCTGCGCGAGATGCTGGAACGTGGCAGTTTCGTTGCGGAAGCCGAAGAGTGTGCGGATGTAGCTGCAGGGGAGGGCCCTCCTCCGACCGACCGCCGTCGGCCAGAAGGTCTCGTGAGAGGCGGCTCGGTTGAGACCCACGATGTCAACACAGACGCGGAAGCGGTCACTCGGGCCGCGGGCAGGTGAGCTTGGGGTTGTGCGGTTACGCCCATCGCGAATGAGCCTTGTGTACTGAAGTTCCTCGGTAACTTGCTCGATGAAGTCCTGAGCCCCCAGCGCTGAGCGGTTCGCCCTGGGCTCACAAAAACGCGCATCAAGACACGCTTGCAGGTGATGCCCGAACACCTCCCTCGAGACGCTGGTCAGTCCGGAGACACTCCAGACGAGAGCCCCTGAGACCGACACGAGAGGGGCGTCGGGCGCGCCCCCCCTATACGAGGGTGGAGGGCGCCTCATCAGCAGGCGCGAGTCCTAAGGCGGGACCGTCAGGAGCCCTGTCCTGACGTCCGTTAACGGGCAGGTTCTTCTTCTTCTTGGGGGCAGTCTGCAGGGCGAGGACGGCTCCATCCTCATCGGAGCATTCGACCGCCACAGTCTGGTAGGCGCGCTCCAGGGAACACACCGCTTCCTTCTCGTCGGAGGCGATCGTGATGACTCTGCCGCTCCCATGCATCTTCAGGATGTTGTATCCGTGATGGGTTGCTGCCATGAACTTGGCGAGGCCTGGATACCCAAGGATGGCATTATACGGGAGGTGGATGTTGGCGACGTCAAAGTCGATGAGCTCGGTGTGGTAGTTGTTGCGGTCACCAAAGGTGACGGGAAGGCGGACTTGCCCCATTGGGGGTGTGGAGCCATCCGTGACTCCATAGAATGGCTTGCTCGGGTGGAGCTGATCGTAGGGGACTTGCCCCATTGGGAGTGTGGAAGTTGGTGACGAAAAGCTCGCAAAGCTCTTCCCAGGAGGAGATGGATCCCACGGGGAGGTTCAGGAGCCAGGAGCATGCGCCATCTTTGAGAGCCATGGGGAACCAGTTGGCCAGGACCTGGTCGGTGCCGTTGGACACCTCGATGCTCAGCTCGTAGAGTTGGAGGAACTCCGTGGGGTTGGTGGTGTCGTCGTAGTGCGGAGGCAGGTCCAGCTTGATCTTGCCGGGCCAGACGAGGCTCCGTAGCTCATGATCGCAGGCGCCCCCTGCGCCTATGGTGCTGGTTCTTGGGGCGCTGGCGCCGCTACCTCCTGTGGCGCGCGGTCTTGGCGTTGCGGGCCAGGGGGACCGCGAGCTCCCGCCTGGGGATGCGAAATCACCTGGCAGCTCTCCTCATCGCGCGTGTTGGGGATCGTAGCAGAATTCAAAAAAATTCCTACGCTTCAGCAAGATCAATCTAAGGAGTCGTCTGGCAACGAGCATAAAGGAGTGCATCTACATACCCTTTGTAGATCGCGTGCGGAAGCGTTCGAAGGAACGTGGATGATGGAGTCGTACTCATCGTGATCCTCGTCACCGATGATCCCAGCGTCGAACGGACAGCACCTCCGCGTTCAACACACGTACGGTACAACGACGTCTCCTCCTTCTTAATCCAGCAAGGGGGGAGGAGAGGTTGACGGAGATCCAGCAGCACGACGGCGTGGTGGTGGATGCAACGGGAAAAGCTGCAGGGCTTCGCCGAGACCCTGCGAGAGGAGTTGGAGGTGTGACGGGGGGGAGAGGCGCCAGGGGCTGAGGAGCGCCTGCCCTCTCCCCCCCCACTATATATAGGGGGCCAGGGGGGCGCCGGCCCTAGGAGATCCAATCTCCTAGGAGGGCGACGGCCAGGGGGGTTTCTTACCCCCAAGCCAAAGGGGGCGCTCCCACCCCTAGGGTTTTAACCCTAGGCGTAAGGGGGGGAGCCCATGTGGGGTGCGCCAGCCCACTAGGGGCTGGTCCCCCTCCCCTACAGCCCACAAGGCCCTCCGGGATGGGTGGCCCCACCCGGTGGACCCCCGGGACCCTTCCGGTGGTCCCGGTACACCCCCGGTGACCCCCGGAACTCTCCCGATGGCCGAAATTGGACTTCCTATATATTATTCTTTACCTCCGGACCATTCCGGAACTCCTCGTGACGTCCGGGATCTCATCCTGGACTCCGAACAACATTCGGATTTCCATGTGCATATATCTCTACAACCCTAGCGTCAGCGAACCTTAAGTGTGTAGACCCTACGGGTTCGGGAGACACGCAGACATGACCGAGACGACTCTTCGGTCAATAACCAACAGCGGGATCTGGATACCCATGTTGGTTCCCACGTGTTCCTCGATGATCTCATCGGATGAACCACTGTGTCAAGGATTCACTTAATCCCGTATGTTATTCCCTTTGTCTATCGGTACGGTACTTGCCCGAGATTCGATCGTCGGTATGCCCGATACCTTGTTCAATCTCATCATGGCAAGTCTCTTTACTCGTTCCGTAATCCATCATCCCGTGACTAACTCCTTAGTCACTTTGAGCTCATTATGATGATGTCTTACCGAGTGGGCCCAGAGATACCTCTCCGTCATACGGAGTGACAAATCCCAGTCTCGGTTCGTGCCAACCCAACAGACACTTTCGGAGATACCAGTTGCGTACCTTTATAGCCACCGAGTTACGTTGTGACGTTTGGCACACCCAAAGTATTCCTACTGTATCCGGGAGTTGCACAACCTCATGGTCTAAGGAACAAATACTTGACACTGAAAGCTTTAAGCATTACAAACTAAACGATCTCTTGCTAGGCTTAGGATTGGGTCTTGTCCATCACATCATTCTCCTAATGATGTGATCCCGTTATCAATGACATCCAATGTCCATGGTCAGGAAACCGTGACCATCTGTTGATCAACGAGCTAGTAACTAGAAGCTTACCAGGGACACATTGTGGTCTATGTATTCACACATGTATCGTTGTTTCCGTACAATACAATTCAAGCATGAATAACAGACAATTATCACGAACAAGGAAATATAATAATAATCCTTTTATTATTGCCTCTAGGTCATATTTCCAACAGTCTCCCACTTGCACTAGAGTCAATAATCTAGTTACATTGTGATGAATCAAACACCCATAGAGTTCTGGTGTTGATCATGTTTTGCCCGTGGAAGAGGTTTAGTCAACGGGTCTGCGACATTCAGATCCGTATGCACTTTACAAATATCTATGTCTCCATCTTGAACATAATTCGGGATGGAGTTGAAACGGCGCTTGATGTGCTTGGTCTTCTTGTGTAACCTGGGCTCCTTGGCAATGGCAATAGCTCCAGTGTTGTCACAGAAGAGAGTCATCGAGCTTGACGCGCTTGGAATGACTCCTAGGTCGGTGATGAACTCCTTCATCCAGACTCCTTCTTGCGCTGCTTCGCAAGCAGCTATGTACTCCACTTCACATGTAGAATGCGCCACGACGCTCTGCTTGCAACTGCACCAGCTGACTGCTCCTCCATTCAAAATATATACGTATCTGGTTTGTGACTTGGAGTCATCCAGATCTGTGTCGAAGCTAGCATCGACGTAACTCTTTACGACGAGCTCTTCGTCACCTCCATACACGAGAAACAAATCCTTAGTCCTCTTCTGGTACTTTAGGATGTTCTTGACCGCTGTCTAGTGTTCCATACCGGGATCACTTTGGTACCTCCCTACCAAACTTATGGCAAGGTTCACATCAGGTCTGGTACACAGCATAGCATACATAATATAGCCTATGGCCGAGGCATAGGGGATGCCACTCATCTTCTCTCTATCTTCTGTCGTGGTCGGGGACTGAGCCGTGCTCAATCTCATACCTTGCAAAACAGGCAAGAACCCTTTCTTGGACTGATCCATATTGAACTTCTTCAATATCTTGTCAAGGTATGTGCTTTGTGAAAGACCAATGAGGCGTCTTGATCTATCTCTATAGGTTTTGATGCCTAATATGTAAGCAGCTTCTCCAAAGTCCTTCATTGAAAAACTCTTATTCAAGTAGGCCTTTACGCTCTCCAAGAATTATATATCATTTCCCATCAGCAATATGTCATCCACCTATAATATGAGAAATGCTACAGAGCTCCCACTCACTTTCTTGTAGATGCAGGCTTCTCCCCAAGTCTGTATAAAGCCAAACGCTTTGATCACATCATTAAAGCGAATATTCCAACTCCGAGATGCTTGCACCAACCCGTAGATCGAGCGCTAGAGCTTGCATACCTTGTTAGCATTCTCTGGATCGACAAAACCTTCTGGCTGCATCATATACAGTTCTTCCTTGAGGAAGCCATTAAGGAATGCTGTTTTGACGTCCATTTGCCATATCTCATAATCATAGAATGCGTCAATTGCTAACATGATTCGGACGGACTTTAGCATCGCTACGGGAGAGAAATTCTCGTCGTAGTCAATCCCTTGAACTTGTCGATAACCCTTAGCAACAAGCCGAGCCTTATAGATGGTCACATTACCATCCGCGTCTGTCTTCTTCTTGAATATCCATTTATTTTCTATGGCGTGCCGATCATCGGGCAAGTCCACCAAAGTCCATACTTTGCTTTCATACATGTATCCTATCTCGGATTTCATGGCTTCAAGCCATTTATTGGAATTCGGGCCCGCCATTGCTTCTTCATAGTTTGAAGGTTCACCGTTGTCTAACAACATGATTTCCATGACAGGGTTGCCATACCACTCTGGTGCGGAACGTGTCCTTGTGGACCTTCAAAGTTCAGTAGTAACTTGATCTATATCTTCATGATCATCATCATTAACTTCCTCCCTTGTCGGTGTAGGCACCTCAGGAACAATTTCCTGCGTTGCGCTACTTTCCGGTTCGGAAGGGGTGACTGTCACCTCATCAAGTTCTACTTTCCTCCCACTCACTTCTTTCGAGAGAAACTCTTTCTCCAGAAAGGATCCATTCTTGGAAACAAAGACCTTGCCTTCGGATCTGAGGTAGAAGGTGTACCCAATCGTTTACTTTGGGTATCCTATGAAGACGCATTTTTCCGATTTGGTTCGAGCTTTTCAGGTTGAAGTTTCTTGACATAAGCATCGTAACCCCAAACTTTCAGAAACGACAGCTTAGGTTTCTTGCCAAACCAAAGTTCATACAGTGTCGTCTCAACGGATTTAGACAGAGCCCTGTTTAAAGTGAATGCGGCAGTCTCTAAAGAATAACCCCAAAAGGATAGCGGTAAGTCGGTGAGAGACATCATAGATCGCACCATGTCCAACAGAGTACGATTTCGACGTTCGGACACACCATTACGCTGAGGTGTTCCGGGTGGTGTCAATTGTGAAACAATTCCACAGTTCCTTAGGTGCGTGCCAAATTCATGACTTAAATATTCACCCCCACGATTCAATCGTAAGAACTTTATTTTCTGTCACGTTGATTCTCAACCTCATTCTGAAATTCCTTGAACTTTTCAAAGGTCTCAGACTTATGCTTCATCAAGTAAAATACCCATATCTACTCAAGTCATCTGTGAGGGTGAGAACATAATGATAGCCTCCTCGAACCTCAACACTCATTGGTCCGCACACATTGGTATGTATGATTTCCAATAAGTTGGTTGCTTGCTCCATTGTTCCGGAGAACGGAGTCTTGGTCATCTTGCCCAAAAGGCATGGTTCACATGTGTCAAATGATTCATAATCAAGAGACTCTAGAAAGTCCATCTGCATGGAGCTTCTTCATACGTTTGACACCAATATGACCAAGGCGGCAATGCCACAAGTATGTGGGACTATCATTGTCAACTTTACATCTTTTGGCATTCACACTATGAATATGTGTATCATCACGTTTGAGATTCATCAAAAATAAACCATTGACCAGCGGGGCATGACCATAAAACATATCTCTCAAATAAATAGAACAACCATTATTCTCGGATTTAAATGAGTAGCCATCTCGCATTAAACGAGATCCAGATACAATGTTCATGCTCAAAGCTGGTACTAAATAACAATAATAAAGGTTTAAAACTAATCACGAGGGTAGATGTAGAGGCAGCGTGCCGACGGCGATCACATCGACCTTGGAACCATTCCCGACGCGCATCGTCACCTCATCCTTTGCCAGTCTCCGCTTATTCCGCAGCTCCTGCTTTGAGTTACAAATGTGAGCAACTCCACCGGTATCAAATACCCAGGAGCTACTACGAGCGTTGGTAAGGTAAACATCAATAACATGTATATCACATATACCTTTGATGTTGCCGGCCTTCTTGTCTGCTAAGTATTTGGGAAAGTTCCGCTTCCAGTGACCCGTTCCCTTGCAATAAAAGCACTCCATCTCAGGCTGAGGTCCATTCTTTGGCTTCTTCCCGGTAACTGGCTTACCGGGCGCGGCAACTCCTTTGCCGTCTTTCTTGAAGTTCTTCTTACCCTTGCCCTTCTTGAACTTAGTGGTTTTATTCACCATCAACACTTGATGCTCTTTCTTGATCTCCACCTCCGCTGATTTCAACATTGAATACACCTCGGGAATGGACTTCTCCATCCCTTGCATATTGAAGTTCAACACGAAGCTCTTGTAGCTAGGTGGGAGCGACTGGAGGATTTTGTCAACGACCGCTTCGTCAGGGAGATTCATTCCCAACTGAGACAAGCGGTTGTGCAACCCAGACAACTTGAGTATGTGCTCGCTGGCAGAACTGTTTTCCTCCATCTTACAGTTGTAGAATGCGTTGGAGACATCATATCTCTCAACTCGGGCATGAGCCTGGAAAACCATTTTCAGCTCTTGGAACATCTCATATGCTCCGTGGTGCTCGAAACACTTTTGGAGCCCCGATTCTAAGTTGTAGAGCATGCCGCACTGAACCAGGGAGTAATCATCACAACACGACTGCCAAGCATTCATAACATCTTGGTTTGCCGGGGCGGGAGCGTCACCTAGCGGTGCTTCTAGGACATAAGTTTTCTTGGCAGCTATGAGGATGATCCTCAGGTTACGGACCCAGTCCGTATAGTTGCTACCATCGTCTTTCAGCTTGGATTTCTCTAGGAACGCGTTGAAGTTGAGGGTGACATGAGCGTGGGCCATTTTATCTACAAGACATATTGTAAATAATTTAGACTAAGTTCATGACAATTAAGTTCATCTAATCAAATTTTAATGAACTCCCACTCAGATTGACATCTCTCTAGTTATCTAAGTGATACATGATCCGAATCGACTAACCCGTGTCCGATCAGCACGTGAGACGGACTAGTCATCAACGGTGAACATCTTCATGTCGATCGTATCTTCTATACGACTCATGTTCGACCTTTCGGTCTTCCGTGTTCCGAGGCCATGTCTGTACATGCTAGGCTCGTCAAGTGACCCTAAGTGTATTGCGTGTGTAAATCTGGTTTACACCCGTTGTATGCGAACGTTAGAGCCTATCACACCCGATCATCACGTGGTGCTTCGGAACAACGATCCTTAGCAACGGTGCACAGTTAGGGGAACACAATTCTTGAAATTTTCAGTGAGAGATCATCTTATTTACTACCGTCGTTCTAAGTAAACAAGATGCATAAACATGATAAACATCACATGCAATCAAATAAGTGACATGATATGGACAATATCATTTTGCTCCTTTGATCTCCATCTTCGGGGCACCATGATCATCTTTGTCACCGGCATGACACCATGATCTCCATCATCATGATCTCCATCATCGTGTCTTCATGAAGTCATCTCGCCAACTATTACTTCTACTACTATGGCTAACATTTAGCAATAAAGTAAAGCAATTACATGGCGTTATTCAGTGACACGCAGGTCATACAATAAATAAGACAACTCCTATGGCTCCTGCCGGTTGTCATTTTCATCGACATGCAAGTCGTGATTCCCTATTACAAGACCATGATCAATCTCATACATCACATATATCATTCATCACATCTTCTTGGCCATATCACATCACATAGCACATGCTGCAAGAACAAGTTAGACGACCTCTAATTGATGTTGCAAGTTTTTATGTGGCTTCTATAGGTTTTCTAGCAAGAACGTTTCTTACCTACGCCAAAACCACAACGTGATATGTCAATTTCTATTTACCCTTCATAAGGACCCTTTTCATCGAATCCGATCCAACTAAAGTGGGAGAGACAGACACCCGCCAGCCACCTTATGCAACTAGTGCATGTCAGTCGGTGGAACCAGTCTCACGTAAGCGTACGTGTAAGGTCGGTCCGGGCTGCTTCATCCCACGATGCCGCCGAATCAAGATTGGACTAGTAACGACAAGAGAATTGAACAAAATCAACACCCACAACTTGTTTGTGTTCTACTCGTGCAAGATGCTACGCAAAAACCTAGCTCAGATGCCACTGTTGGGGAACTTAGCAGAATTCAAAAAAAATCCTACGCTTCAGCAAGATGAATCTAAGGAGTCATCTAGCAACGAGCATAAAGGAGTGCATCTACATACCCTTTGTAGATCATGTGCGGAAGCGTTTGAAGGAACCTGGATGATGGAGTCGTACTCGTCGTGATCCTCATCACCGATGATCCCAGCGCCGAACGGACAACACCTCCGCATTCAACACACGTACGGTACAGCGACGTCTCCTCCTTCTTGATTCAGCAAGGGGGGAGGAGAGGTTGACGGAGATCCAGCAGCACGACGGCGTGGTAGTGGATGCAACGGGAAAAGCTGCAGGGCTTCGCCCAGACCCTGCGAGAGGAGTTGGAGGTGTGACGGGGGGGAGGGCGCCAGGGGCTGAGGTGCGGCTGCCCCCTCTCCCCCCCCCACTATATATAGGGGCCAGGGGGCGCCGGCCCTAGGAGATCCAATCTCCTAGGGGGCGGCGGCCAGGGGGGGTTTCTTACCCTCCAAGCCAAAGGGGGCACCCCCACCCTTAGGGTTTTAACACTAGGCGCATGGGAGCAGCCCATGAGGGGTGCTAGTGGGCTGGTCCCCCTCCCCCTACGGCCCACGGGGCCCTCCGGGATGGGTGGCCCCACCCGGTGGACCCCCGGGACCCTTCCGGTGGTCCCGGTACACTCCCGGTGACCCCCGAAACTCTCCCGATGGCCGAAACTGGACTTCCTACATATTATTCTTTACCTCCGGACCATTCCGGAACTCCTCGTGACGTCCGGGGTCTCATTCGGGACTCCGAACAACATTCGGCTTTCCGTGTGCATATATCTCTACAATCCTAGCGTCACCGAACCTTAAGTATGTAGACCCTACGTGTTTGGGAGACACACAGACATGACCGAGACGACTCTCCAGTCAATAACCAACAGCAGGATTTGGATACCCATGTTGGTTCCCACGTGTTCCTCGATGATCTCATCGGATGAACCACTGTGTCAAGGATTCACTTAATACCGTATGTTATTCCCTTTGTCTATCGGTACGGTAATTGCCCGAGATTCGATCGTCCGTCTGCCCGATACCTTGTTCAATCTCGTCATGGCAAGTCTCTTTACTCGTTCCGTAATCCATCATCCCGTGACTAACTCCTTAGTCACTTTGAGCTCATTATGATGATGTCTTACCGAGTGGGCCCAGAGATACCTCTCCGTCATACGGAGTGACAAATCCCAGTCTCAGTTCGTGCCAACCCAACAGACACTTTTGGAGATACCCGTTGCGTACCTTTATAGCCACCCAGTTACGTTGTGACGTTTGGCACACCCAAAGTATTCCTACGGTATCCGGGAGTTTGGCACACCGCTGGCGGGCGCTGGCACCCATTGGCGCGGTGCATCACTGCTGACGTCTCTGCCTCCTCCTGAGGCAGACTTGGCCTTGGATTCTCCGCCCCTCCGGAGCACCTTGCCGAGGCCGCTCCTGAGGGGGTCTTGACGTTGTTCTCCTCGCGAGGCTTAGCCCCCCCCCTCGCGAGGGTCTTGGGCAGCTGGTCGATCAGCTTGGCTGTACCAGGCCGTAGTAGGAGCGCGTCGTGGCCCACAGACAGGCAAGTCTGGGTACCCTGATTCCCAGGATGCCGACAACAATAAGTTCTGCTAGCACATTAAGTTGACGTACAGCCCTTTCTAAAAAAAGTTCAGGTACAAAATTATAACATGTCACAGTCAAATGTACTGGCACATCAGTGCTTCACACCCATCGCTCGGATTTAACTAGTATGTGACAAGATTCAGTTGTTGTCGGGGAAACTGAACGCCCACGAACACCTATGGGACCGGAGCCCCTTTTCGATATGGCAAGGGAGCGGAGGGAGCACAAAGAGCGGATCGAGCCGTGCACGCGAGCAGTTTACCCAGGTTCGGGCCGCACGGATGCGTAAAACCCTACTCCTGCCTTGGTTTGTTATTGAGTTCTTGGCTCAGGAGCAAGAAGATCTACAGTGCTCAGAGCTAGCTACACCGAGCGTGAGAGTGATCGAGTTTCGGAACCTCCTCTACGTTGTGCATGGGCCTCCTTTTATAGGTCAAATGGGTCACCGACAGGTGGCAACGCAGTGAGGGTAAAAACGTAAAAGTGGTGGTAGTTGTAACAGTGGATGTACAGTGCTCTATACCTAAACTAGACGGTGGGGGACAAGGGCATTGAATGCCCGTCGCCGTCGCTCCAAATAGTGTAAAAAGCGTCCGTCCGGGCGTGTCCGTTCGCCACGACGGTGGCCTGGCTCGCCACCGTGTCCCCCAGGCTGCACAGCCTTCCGCCACGTGCCCCTGGAAGGGCCCCAGGGCGACGTGTGGCCGGATGAGCTGGAGCGCGGGCACACAGTGGAAGCTTGCCGTGACAAGCGCCTTGCCGCGGTCGCTACCTTGCCGGGTCCGGAAGCTTGTCGCTCTTCGGGCCTTGCCGGGGCGCGCGATGCGCCACGGCAAGTCTTCTAAAATGCTGTTCTTTGGCCCTCCTGGCAAGCTCCTCTTGCCAGGGTCTTGTGCTAGAGGGGTGGTCTTGAGCCTGGAGCGGCCTTCCCGGCAAGTTCCTCTTGCCGGGGTCTTGTTTCTTAACTTGAATACTTTGTTCTTGAATGGCTCCAAAGGAACTAGAGTGGGCCTTGGCGGGTGCGTGGCAAGCCCTGCCACGGGGCGCTGCTACTGTCCGTGCACAAGTCGGGATACTAAGGTACCCCTACTTTAGTACACCGACAGGAGCCCCCGGGCCTGGGCCACACACGGTGCAGAGCGTTGTTGGGCCAGGCCCAAAACAGTGCACGGACACACGCGGCCCACGGCGCGCCATATCCCACTCCGTATCGGCCGCATCCCTCTCTAACGGCATGCATCGATTGCGGCGTCGTGGGAGAGATCGTGGCCTGTTTCTTTAATGGGAAAATGCGGAACGTCCCCCGCTCCCCCTTAAAAGCAGAGGAAATAGGGGCAGTTTCCCCCATTGCTTCATTGCGTCTTCAACCTCCAGAAACCCCCGCCGCTCTTCTCCTCCTCAAAGGTCGAAAGAGAGCTGAGCTCCACCCTTCTTCCGCCGCCACCAGCCTTTCCAGCGCCGCCGGCTTCCCCC
>LR738710.1:124374710-124409287 GCA_902687465.1 Secale cereale | reverse complement strand
GGCCCCGAAGAGCGACAAGGCGAAAGCCGCGAAGACCGACCGGGCGGCGAAGCTAGCAGCAATGCGGAAGAAGATGGTGGTCTTCCCGCCGAGGCTTGGCGCGAGGGAGCTGAAGGACAAGTTCTACTTGTTCTGGTCGAGGGAGACGAAGGCTCACCCGCGCACCAGGGTCCTCCCCGCCGAAGCCTGCGACATGTTCCCGGGAGGTTACCCTTATTTTGCTATGTTCTTCCATTGCGGTCTCTGCCCTCCGTACTCTGAGTTCTTCTGCGACGTTATGAACACGTATGGATTCCACCTTCTAGATTTCACCCCGAACACAGTCTTAACCTTGGCCGTTTTCGCACATCTGTGCGAAAACTTTGTCGGAGTCACCCCCAACGTAGCTCTCTTCCGCCATTTCTTCACACCTCGAGTAGAGTCTGGGTCTCCTCTGTCTGGTGGCATCTATTGGATCTTTAGGCTCAACAAGAAAGAGGCGTACCTGATTGGAGAGCTCCGCAGCAAGTGGGAGGAGTGGAGGGCCGATTGGTGCTGGGTTATGGAAGATGAACCTCAGCAATTTACCTCCCCGCGCCGAGCTGCAATAGTGCACGGTAAGGATTGGAGTGACCTGGCCCCGGAGGACGAGAAGCTGAAGGTTGCCCTCACTAGGATCCTCTGGCTCCGGCAAGCCAATCTTACTGTAGGTGAGGTCGGGGCAGATTTCCTTTGCCGGCGCATCGCTCCCTTGCAGGAGAGGAAGCGGTCTGCTTGGGAGTTCGGCAACGCGGCAGACTGTATGAGGCTACGCCCCAACCTCAACTACAACTTCACTGTCCTGGAGCTCAAGGGGATGATCCGGGAGCTATTCAAGCATGACCCCAAGCATCCGGAGTGGTTTGCCCCATCACGAGGAGTAGTTCCACTATGTAACAACTCTTCTCTTAGTGCCATCCGCGCGGCAATGCCGCTGTGCGACTCCCACGGGGTTGATCCCACTTGGCTGGCACCTTCTGACGAGACTGCACAAGCCTTCTTCGACAACTTGGTTGAGCTGCCGATCAATCTTGATGAGAAGAAGGGTCTCACCCGCGACACCACCGACCGGGATTTGGCGTATATCGCCACCAGGATGGAGGAGGCGGCCGTAGCCGATGCCACAGGCGAGTTTGGGTATTCCTTGGACGAGGCAGATGCAGCGGATGCAGTGAGTAGGGTCGAGGAGGAAGAGATCCTCAAGTTGTTGAAGCTTGCCGGGGAGCCTGCCGGGACGAGCGAGGCTGCCAGGCAGGGCACAGAGTCAAGTGAGCCCGCCAAGGAGGACGCCGAATCGGGCGATTCCGACGAGGACTCGGGCGGGTCGCTGAACCTTGGTTCGTCTTCATCCTCGGGGAGTTCTCCGCCGCCGACAAGTCCTCCGCCTCAACCGAAGAAGCGTCTTCGCAGGGCTGCAGTCGTGGCGGAGCGTCCGGCGGCACCGCGGCCGCGGCGCCGTCCGACGCGCGCCACCGTGGCGGACAAGGCCGCCAAGGGAGCGACCCGCGCCTCTGCAGCGGCCGGAGGAGGGTCTTCTCGCTCCGGCTCTACGGCTCCTTCCGCTCCTCGGGCCTTGGCGACGACCGGAGCGGGGTCTTCGCAGACCACCAACCCAGTGCCTGCCAAGCGCCCGAGTGAGCCTTCTCCTCCAGCTCCTCGCGCCGGAGCGCGCGAGGCGGATTTTGACTTCTCCGTTCTCAGCTCCGACGAGGAGGAGGAAGAGTAAGTGGAGCAACTCTTGTTTTTCTTCAATTTGCTGTTCTTGCTTTGAATCTTCCTTGTCTGATTCTGCTTGATGTTTGTCTTTCAGGACCCTGGACCAAAGGGTGGCGAAGAGGGCCAAGATCCCGGTGGTCGATCTCGAGGACGAGCCCGTCGCAGCGGCAGGGGATGCGCCGGCGACGAGCTTGCCGGACCAGCCAGCTGCCCCGCAGGGCAGCCCCCAGCGTAAGTCCCTTGTTTACTTCTTCGCTTGTCGGGCGCGCGTGGGCTTTTTATCCTTGCTAATATCTTGCTTGTTTGTTGGTTTGCGCAGAAGTAGAGCTGCAGCCTCAGGAGCGCCAGGAGACTGCTCCCGACGAGCTGCACGTCTCGACCTCCCCGCCGAGGAGGAGCTCCCCGGCGAGGGAGAATACTCCGCCAAAGACGGGTACTTCGCCAAGGACGAGTACCCCGCCAAGGGCGGTCACCCCGCCAAGGGCGGTCACCCCGCCAAGGGAAGGCGCCAGCGGCCCTCCGCCGGCGGGGGCTACTTCCACGCCGCTGAGGGAAGACCCCCCGGCGAGGGACCTTGCCAAAGAAGAGGCCCGCGCAGGTAACCCTTGTAGTTTTCTTCTCTTGAGTTCTTCTTTTTGGATATTTGCTTGACGATTCTTCTTTTATTTTTCTTTTGTCAGATCCGCCCGCCCCGGAGCTGATGAAGACAGAGGCCATCGCCGAGGGGGACCCGCGCGGCAATGCTGGCGACGCCGCCATCGCTGAAGGGACGGCCGGCGCCGACGAGCCAGCTGCCGATGAGACCACCGCTGCCACTGACGCGGCAGCTGAGGAGGGGACCGGCGACCGTACTGACGGCCCTGAGGCCGCAGGAGCGCCGGACGCTGCACCGGCCGCCGACCCCTCCGCCGCCGCGACTAGGCCGGGTGTTTATCTGGAGGCCGCCAACGGGGTCTTCATCCAAGTCCCGTGGGCTTCTACGTCGAGGGCGCCCGTGGAGGGGAAGAGCTTCGATGGAGAAGTCCTCGCCTCCGCCGGGCTGAGGCTTGTCGACGCGCCCGGCAGCAGCAGTGAGCCCGAGGAGGAACAACTTCTGCGCCGACTCCTGGCCTTGTACCGTGCCAGGCAGGCCAAGCTGGAGTCCCGAGAGGCTCTGGCTGCCAAGGCTGGCGTCGATCTGGAGAAGCGCGCCGAGGAGCTCCGCGCCGCCAACCAAGCGGCTCTCCGGAACTTGGCGGAGGAGCGGGAGGAGCTCGCCGAGGCGCACCAGGCATTCATCCTCGAGAAGGCCGAGGCTGAGGAGCAGCAACGACTAGCCGCCGAGGATCTGTCTCGGCGGGAGGGAGATCTCAGGCAGCGGAAGGTCGACCTTGATAGCCACGAGGACGACCTTACCGCGCGCGAGCAGTCCATGGGCGGGGCTCTGCAGGAGGCGAGGGACGCCACTGCTACCGCAGAGACCGCCAAGAGGGACTTGGAGGCGAGGGTGGCGCAGTTGGAGACGAGCTTGAAGACGAGCGAGGAGAGGATTGTCGCGCTCACGTTGGCGCGGGAGAAAGACGCCCACACCCACTCGGAGCTGCAAGTCCGCCTCTCCGACAAGGGCCAGGAACTCATCGCCGCCAAAGATTCCATCGCGGACTTGGAGCTGAAACTGTCCACCCTCACTGAGTCACTTGACGGCGCCCGGAACCACGAGACAAAGCTGAAGGAGGACCTCCGTGCTGAGAGGGCACTATTAGAGAGCGCCGCCCTCACTCAGAACAACTTCAGGCAGACGGTGGAGCAGTGGACCGAGGAGCTCGTCGCCTCCGCCGCCAACATCGACAAGGAGATGGTGGCGCTGGGGACGGAGCACCTCGTGTACTCCCCCGACGAGAACCTCCCCCACAGCGCCAAGCTGAGCCTGTTCTTCAGAGGAGTGGCGCTGGCCCTCGCGCAGCTACGGGAAAGGCTCCCCACACAGCTGGCGAACGAGGCGCGCAGGCTTTGCACGGGTACTGTGGAGCGAGTGCTGGCGAAGATCGTCTACCGCAACCCCGGGATCAATCTTGACAACGTCCTCCGGACCTTGCCGCCCGACGCCGACCAGGAAGTGCTGAAGGCTCGTGTCGCCCACATCGTGGCCAAGGTGGGCAAGATCAGGAGAGTTGATGGTGACCGTGTAGACTAGGTTGCTTTCTTTCCGCTTCCCTTGTCGCTGTGAACCAAGTTATGGACAGTAGTCTATTAGAACAGCGACAAGTCAACTTGTAATATAACTTTATTTTTGGTAACTGATGCAGTGTTATCTCCCTTGTTTGATTCCTTTACTTCGTATGCTTCTCACCCTATGCTTGTAGGGAACTTGCCGGCAAAGGGACCCTTGCCGCGAGCGCTGAGTGCGGAACTTCAGCAGCCTGCCGGCAACGTCCCTACCGGCAAGAAACCTTGCCGTAGCTAGTCGCAGCACACTTAAATTGCTGAGCGAACTCGAAAACGAAGTAAGGGCGCGACACTTGTCGCATCTCACTTAAGCCGTTGAGCGTGCTCGAAACAAAGTAAGGGCGCGGCTAGCCACTGGTAGGTTCCTCCGCGCACAGGTTTTCCATACAAAGCGTGGTCGTTCAAGGAAGATAACTAAGAATTTTTTAAAAATTTGAATGCTCAAACTTTGGCAACTTAGCTTTCGTGGGTTGTTTGCTTCCCAGCAAGGCTTTCCTTTCTTGAACAGCACTTGGTCCATACCACTGTCTCCTTCCCCCCGGCAAACTTGTGCGCGAGGAACACTTCTTCTGCTTGAGAGAAAAAGGAAAAAGGGAGGAAACACAGATATGGAGCCTTGCGGCTTGTCATTGCTTACCGGGGGTGTGTGCTGTACAAAGTGTCAGATAACACATGCAGGAAAACGGAAAGGCATGAAATGACAAGTCGTGCAAAGCACAAAAGTTTTACTGATGCACGGGGTCTGCGCCCGGCTTTGTACAAAGGTTTACATGCAACAGCGGCAAGACTTGTACAAAAGGTGGTTGCCGGAGCGGATCACGACAACCGCGCCTCATGGGTGAAACTTGCGAAGATGCTAAATGTTCCAGGAGTTGCTCACCGGTAAGCCTTCTTCGGTCTCAAGGCGGACAGCGTCGGGCCTTGTGACTTGTCTCGCCCGATAAGGGCCTTCCCACTTCGGCGTCAACTTGTTGGAATTCTTGGCGGACTGAACGCGCCGAAGAACAAGGTCGCCTTCCTCGAGACTTCTGGCTCTAACTTTGCGGCTATGGTAGCGGCGCAAAGCTTGCTGGTATCGAGCAGCTCGTACAACAGCCTGAAGACGGTTCTCCTCGAGGAGCAGTGCATCATCTTGCCGCAGCTGCTCTTGCTCGAGCTCATCGTAAGCGAGCACTCGAGGAGACCCGTATACGAGTTCCATGCGTGGAACTGCCTCTGCTCCATAGACAAGAGCAACGGGTGTCTGCCCGGTGGCTCGATTTGGTGTCGTCCTGATTGACCAAAGAGCCGTCGGCAACTCCTCAATCCAGTTTCTTCCGCAGTTGTGCAGCCTGTCGAAAGTTCTTGTCTTGAGCCCGCGCAGCACTTCAGCGTTTGCCCTCTCCGCTTGACTGTTGCTCATTGGGTGAGCAACAGAAGCGAAGCAGACCTTGGCGCCAAGGTCTTGGACGTATTGCATGAAGGTGCGACTTGTGAACTGTGTGCCGTTGTCGGTGATGATCCTGTTAGGGATTCCGAAACGGCAAACAATTGACCTGAAGAAATTGACTGCTGACTGTGCGGTCACCTTTCTCACTGGTTCCACCTCTGGCCACTTTGTGAACTTGTCGATGGCGACGTACAAGTACTCAAAGCCCCCGACTGCGCGGGGAAAGGGGCCGAGGATGTCGAGCCCCCAGACCGAAAAGGGCCAGGACAAAGGGATCGTCTGGAGAGCTTGAGCTGGTTGGTGTATTTACTTGGCATGGAACTGGCACGCTTCACACTTGGTTACTTGTGCAGTTGCATCTTGGAGGGCTTCTGGCCAAAAGAAACCTTGCCGGAACGCCTTCCCGGCAAGTGCTCTTGCGCCAATGTGGTGGCCACATATGCCTCCATGTATCTCCGCCAACAGCTTCTGTCCATCCTCCCGGGAAATGCACTTCAATCTGACACCATTGAGTCTTCTTCTGTACAGTTCATTGCCGACGAACTGGTACATACTTGACTGCCTGGTTATTCTCTCTATCTCTTCTGGCTCTTCGGGAAGTTCTCCAGTTTGAAGAAAACGGACAATTTGCTGTGCCCAGGTTGGAGCTTGAGGCTCAACAACAAGGACTAAAGGCATCAGTGCTGCTGCGGGAACGTCAGCTTCTACGGCATGAACCTGTGGCTCTGCCGGAGCTGGACGTTCCCCGGCAAGCCCGACGGGGCAAGACTTGTCGGGAACGCCTGCTTCCACTGTACGAACCCTAGGGTCCGCAGGAGCAGACTGTTCCTCAGCAACTTGGTCGTTGATCTTGGGGACCTTGGCGGCGGCTTCAGGAAGATCCGTCGGCAAGTAGTCGCCAGAGACCAACTTTCTCTTCTTGCTTTGCCCAATTGATGGTGTAACGGATGGCTGAGTTAGCTTGAGCATGAAGGTTCCTGGTTCCACAGGTAGCTTCA
Source organism: Secale cereale (assembly GCA_902687465.1). Classification (NCBI taxonomy): domain Eukaryota; kingdom Viridiplantae; phylum Streptophyta; class Magnoliopsida; order Poales; family Poaceae; genus Secale; species Secale cereale. The sequence goes on along the minus strand of LR738710.1, from coordinate 124,402,921 downwards.
ATGCAGCACACTTTGACAGGCCGTCTGCGATGTCATTTTGAGCCCTCGGAACGTGCTCCATCTGTAGGCCTTCAAAGTGTTCTTCAAGCTTTCTCACTTCGTCGACGTAAGCTTCCATCAATGGGCTCTGGTAGCTCTTGTTCACTTGTCGGACAACCAACTGCGAATCTCCCCGCACAATCAGCTTCTTGATCCCAAGGTCTGGTGCAATTCTGAGGCCGGCAAGCAAACCTTCATACTCTGCAGTATTGTTTGTTGCTTGCTCCTTGGGAAAGTGCATTTGGACAACGTACTTGAGGTGCTCTCCGGTGGGTGCGACAAGCAGCACACCAGCACCGGCGCCTTGCAGCGAGAAGGCACCATCGAAGTACATTATCCATTCTTTGCTTGTTTCTTTGGCGGGGATGTTTGACTCTGGAATCTCTTCGTCTGGCGTTGGTGTCCATTCTGCTATGAACTCTGCCAATGCTCTGCTCTGGATAGTTGAAGTACTCTCAAACTTAAGACCAAAGCTTGACAGCTCCAGTGCCCACTCGACAATCCTCCCTGTTGCTTCTGGGTTTTGCAGTATCCTTTTGAGCGGAAAGCGAGTGACCACTGTTATCTCATGTGCTTGGAAGTAATGGCGCAGCTTTCTCGAGGCCATGAGGAGACCGAAAAGCAGCTTCTGCACCCCAGAGTATCTTGACCTAGCCCCCTGCAAGAGGGAACTGACAAAATAAACTGGGCGCTGCAACATCTTCTTTCGCACCTCTCGTTGCATCTGCGCAGACTCATCCTTGTCGGGGCTAGAGTTTGTCGGAGAAGCCCCCTGCTTGTCGCTGGATGTGCTTGCCGGGGCTGTGGGTTCCTCATCTTCCTCCCTTTCCGCTACTAACGCAGCACTAACCACTTGATTGGTTGCTGCTAAGTACAGCAGCAACTTCTCTTGTGGCCTAGGTGCGACAAGTATTGGAGTGGAGGATAAGTACCCTTTCAAGTCTTGCAGCGCTGCCTCCTCTTCCGGAGTCCATTTCATTGGACCTGCCTTCTTCTAGATTTTGAAAAACGGCAGGGCGTGTTTTGCAGACTTAGAAATGAACCTGCTGAGGGCAGCCACACAACCAGCAAGTCTCCGTACATCCTTGACGCGCTTCGGGGCTTCGATCTACTCGATGGCTTTGATCTTGTCGGGATTAGCTTCAATCCCCCTCTGGGACACAAAGAACCCGAGAAGCTTGTCGGAGGGGACTCCGAAGACGCACTTCTCGGGGTTGAGCTTGAGTTGTATCTTGCGCAGGTTTGCAAAAGTTTCATCCAGGTCTTGGATCAGGGTATCCTTGTCCTTGCTCTTGACCACTATATCATCCATGTAAGCTTCTACATTCTTGTATATCTGTGCTCAAAAGTAGTGTGGACCACCCTTGCAAATGTTGAACCCGCATTCTTCAATCCAAAGGGCATGCGTATGAAGCAATAAGTGCCACATGGAGTAATGAATGCGGTCTTCTCTTCATCCTCTTCAGCCATGAATATCTGGTGGTACCCGAAGTATGCATCAGGAAATGAAAGCAACTCACATCCAGCCGTGGAGTCAACGATCTGGTCAATGCGCGGCAAGGGAAATGGATCCTTGGGACGAGCTTTATTCACATCAGTGAAGTCTATACAAAGTCTCCACTTCCCATTAGCTTTGCGCACGACAACTGGATTGGCCAGCCACGTGGGATGAAGTACACCTCTAACAAGGCCTGTTGCTTCCAACTTCTTGATCTCTTCAGCTATAAACTCTTGGCGCTCCACCGCTTGCTTCCTGACCTTCTGCTTGACGGGCCGCGCATGAGGACAAACGGCAAGCTTATGCTCAATTACTTTCCTGGGAACGCCGGGGATGTCAGACGGTTACCATGCAAACACATCGACATTCGCCCGCAGGAAAGCAATGAGCGCGCTTTCCTATTTAGGATCGAGCGTGGCACTGATGGTGAAAGTACCACCAGTGCCGTCCTCCTTGGCGGACACCTTCTTGGTTGCAGGTGGAGCTGCCATTCCTTTCTTGCACTTGCCGGTGGAGCTCGATGGCAGCGCAGCACTCCGAAGAGGTGCGTTTGCCGGAGTGGGCTCCAGAGCTCTTGCTGGACTTGGTCTTGTTCTTCCCCCCGGGAGCTTCAGCGGCAAGTGTTTTGCTGTCTGTGGCGGCTGCTGCGTCCCGGTAGATCTTGTCGGCGCAAATAAGCGCGTCCTTCTTGTCGCCGGGGACAGAGATGACGCTTATCGGCCCTGGCATCTTGAGCATGTTGTAGGCGTAGTGAGAGGCTGCCATGAACTTGGCGAGCGCTGGACGGCCAAGTATCCCATTGTATGGCAATGGGATATCGGCAACGTCGAACGTGATCCTCTCTGTCCTGAAGTTTAGCTCTCCGCCAAAGGTTACTGGCAATTTGATCTTCCCCTTCGGCTTGCTCCTTCCCGGGTTGATCCCTTGGAACGTGCCGGTCTCTTCGAGCTCGCTGTCGGGGATCTGCAGCTTCTGGATCACAGCGGAGGAGATCAGGTTCAGGCCGGCCCCGCCGTCAACTAGCATCTTGGTGACCTTGAGGTTGCGGATGGTTGGGGAAACCAACATCAGCAAGCACCCGACCGCGGTTGTGCTGGCAGGGTGGTCCTCAATGTCGAAGATGATGGGCGTGCTGGACCACTTCAGGAGTTTGCGCGACTCGACGGGTGGCTCTGCTGCATTGACTTCCCGCACCCATTGCTTGAGTTGGCGGTGGGAAGTATGCAGAGAGGCACCTCCATCGACGCACAAAACTTCTGTGGCCTTCTGTAACTCCTGCTCACTGTTGTCTCCGTCGTCCATGTCCTCATCGTCGTCTTCGTCTTCATCCTTGTCGCGGCCGCGGGGAGGTCTATCTCCTTGCCGCTGCTTGGCCTTGCCGCGGCGTCCTCCCCGGCCATTGAATGGCCGCTTCTTGCTGGACTCTCCTCCACCTCCTTGGGCCTTCTCCTTGTCGCGTCGCTCGTACTCAGCCTTCTGCTGCTCGACGAGGTATTCGACCCTTTTGCAGTTCTGGAGGTCGTGGCCCTTGGTACGGTGGATCTTGCAGTACTGCTTGTCGGAGCCATCCTGCTTGTCGGCGGCTGCTACAGGGGCAGCTTCCTTGCCGGAGCTACCAGCCTGAGCTTTCTTGGCGCCAGCCTCCTTGCCGGACTGCTCGACAGCTAGTACTTCCTTGTTCTTCTTCTTCTTATTGTTCCGCCGCCGGTTTTTCCTTGCCGGGGCGGCATCCTCACTGTCAGTTCCCCCTGCTCCAACATCCTCTCCGGGGAGTCTCCTCCCCTCTTCAGCGCGTGCGCACTTGTCAGCCAGAGCGTAAAGCTCACTGACGTCTCGTATCTTGCACATCGCCATCTCCTCCCTCATCCGACGTTTACGCATGTTCTGATGGAACGCGCTAATAACCGCGGCAGGGTGGACGTCTAGGATGTTGTGCTGGACGCGGCTGAATCTCTGGATGTATTTCCGCAGGGACTCTTCCTCCTTCTGGGCTGGAATGTGAAGGTCGCTCTCCTGGCCGTGGGGCTTGTGGCCGCCCGTGAAGGCGCCGACAAACTGGTGGCACAGGTCTGCCCAAGAAGAGATGGAGTTCTCCGGCAAGTGCATGAGCCAAGATCTGACATTGGGCTTGAGCACAAGCGGGAAGTAGTTTGCTAATATCTTCTCATCCCGTCCCCTGGCAGCCTGCACCGCAATGGTGTAGATGCTAAGGAACTCTGAGGGATGGGTCTTGCCGTCGTACAACTCGGGTATGTCGGGCTTGAAGTTCTTCATGCTGGGCCACTAGACTTGCCGCAGCTCTCGGGTGAACGCAGGGCAACCTGCCGCGTACGGCAAGTCGCCTGGTTCACCGGGCGCGTGCATGTCGACAGCGGTCCCAGCGCGCTGGTCGGACTGTCGTCGCGCTTCTCTTCGACGCTCGATGCGAGTCCGAGCGTCTTCTTGTCACCTGTCGTCGAGGACTTGGCGTTGATCGCGGCGGGCTCGTGGATCCGACGACGCTGTGGAGTCGTCGCCGATGTTGATTCGGCGAGTCGGCGATTTCTGTTTCCGCGGTGGGGAGTGCACGGTAGTTGCACCCCCGGCGGTCTTGTCTCCATCAGCCCGCGCCTGGCTGACTTGCCGCGGCCGTGATGTTGCCGGCTGCTGCGGCGTTTCGTTGTTGGCAAAGGCGATTAGACTTTGAATGGTAGCCCTCCAGTCTTCGGCCTTGTCTGCCGCTGGAGGGAAGTCGAGGAGTAGCTGAGCTCTAGCTAGAGCCTCTGCTGGAGTGGAGGGGAGCAGTGGCGAGCGGTGCGAGGAGCGAGATATGCTCGGACTTCTAACAGCGTTAGAAGGGGCAGGGTCTCGTCCCGGCGACCGCGCCTTGCTCGTGCCAGCGCATTGGCCTTGAGCGTCCCGCGACCTGCCAACTTGTCCTTGGCCCAGCAAGCGGATGGTACCCTGAGTACCACGCCGTCGCTGGTCCGGCACCTCCTGAGAGGGGCGTGGTGCGTGCACGGACGCCGAGGTCTTGGAGTGAGCTCGGTCGTCCATCTTGTCCTTGGACTTGGCGGCGCCGTGAGTTTCCTCGCCGGCGTCCGTCCTTCCGCCAGCGTCTACCCCACCAACCGTTGGTTCTGGTGGTGGTGGGATCGACGTGGACGGGCCTCCGACCTCCGAAGCCTTCTTCTTCGGCGGCATGCTGATGTAGTCGATGAGGTTGATGAAGTTAACGAAGCTGCTGAAGATTACGGCCGCGTGAACGCCGGATCTAGATCGCACAACCTCGTCGCCCCCTACCTGGCGCGCCAAAGATGTCGGGGAAACTGATCGCCCACGAACACCTATGGGACCGGAGCCCCTTTTCGGTACGGCAAGGGAGTGGAGGGAGCACAAAGAGCGGATCGAGGCGCGCACGCGAGCAGTTTACCCAGGTTCGGGCCGCACGGATGTGTAAAACCCTACTCCTGCCTTGGTTTGTTATTGAGTTCTTGGCTCGAGAGCAAGAAGATCTACAGCGCTTAGAGCTAGCTACACCGAGCGTGAGAGTGATCGAGTTTCGGAACTTCCTCTACGTTGTGCAGTGAGGGTAAAAACGTAAAAGTGGTGGTAGTTGTAACAGTGGATGTACAGTGCTCTGTACCTAACCTAGACGGTGGGGGACAAGGGCATTGAATGCCCGTCGCCGTCGCCCCAAATAGTGTAAAAAGCGTCCGTCCGGGCGTCTCCGTTCGCCACGACGGTGGCCTTGTCATCGTGGCTCGCCACCGTGTCCCCCAGGCTGCACAGCCTTCCGCCACGTGCCCCTGGAAGGGCCCCAGGGCGATGCGTGGCCGGATGAGCTGGAGCGCGGGCACACAGTGGAAGCTTGCCGCGGCAAGCGCCTTGCCGCGGTCGCTACCTTGCCGGGTCCGGAAGCTTGTCGCTCTCCGGGCCTTGCCGGGGCGCGCGATGCTCCACGGCAAGTCTTCTGAAATGCTGTTCTTTGGCCTTCCTGGCAAGCTCCTCTTGCCAGGGTCTTGTGCTAGAGGGGTGGTCTTGAGCCTGGAGCGGCCTTCCCGGCAAGTTCCTCTTGTCGGGGTCTTGTTTCTTAACTTGAATACTTTGTTCTTGAATGGCTCCAAAGGAACTAGAGTGGGCCTTGGCGGGCGCGTGGCAAGCCCTGCCACGGGGCGCTGCTACTGTCCGTGCACAAGTCGGGATACTAAGGTACCCCTACTTTAGTACACCGACAGTTGTTATCTCAAATTAGAGCACATCTAGGCAGCCATCCCTGCCCCTTCTCCCAAAGAAGCAGTGGCCTCCGCCGCGCGATGGAGTAGGCCCTGTGCCATCCATCGTTCCGAGCAACACGGGGAAAGTCTGACGTTGACTCCTGTAATGGACGTCGTCGACGAATCCTGGCACCAGCAACAGCGGTAGGACTTCGATTGATGGATTGGCCACTTCATTGACATGCACGAACACTCGATACAGGTACATCCCTAACGTGGTCCGCGGTGGCCTTGGTGGCGATGAATAGTACAACCCCGTGCTACTTCTTGAGCTTGTGTTGTACTCCCTCGAAGAGGAAAGGGTGATGCAGCACAGTAGCGTAAGTATTTCCCTCAGTTTTTGAGAACCAAGGTATCAATCCAGTAGGAGACCACGCGCAAGTCACTCGCACCTGCACAAACAAATAAGAACTTCGCAGCCAACGCGATAAGGGGTTGTCAATTCCTTTACGGCACTTACGAAAGTGAGATCTGATAGAGATGATAGTTTATATTTTTGGTATTTTTTATTATAAGAACAGAAAGTAAAAGTGGAAAAACTAAAGTAAGTGTAAATTGATATGTTGAGAATAGACCCGGGGGCCATAGTGTTCTCTAGTGGCTTCTCTCATGATAGCGATATTCTATAGTGGGTAAACAAATTACTGTCGAGCAATTGATAGAAAAGCGAATAATTATGAGACTATATAGGCATGATCATTATATATAGGCATCACATCCGAGACAAGTAGACCGAAACAATTCTACATCTACTACTATTACTCCACACATCGACAGCTATCCAGCATGCATCTAGTGTATTGAGTTCATAAGAACAGAGTAACGCCTTAAGCAAGATGACATGATGTAGAGGGATAAACTCAAGCAATATGACATAATCCCCATCTTTTTATACTCGATGGCAACAATACAATACGTGCCTTGCTGCCCCTACTGTCACTGGGAAAGGACACCGCAAGATTGAACCCAAAGCTAAGCACTTCTCCCATTGCAAGAACTATAGATCTAGTAGGCCAAACCAAACCAATAATTCGAAGATACTTGCAAGGATATTATGAGAACACATAAAGAGTTCACAGAAGAACTAAATATTTCTCATAGATAATCTTGATCATAAACCCACAATTCATCGGATCTTGACAAACACACCGCAAAAGGAGATTACATCGAATAGATCTCCTCGAAGACCGAGGAGAACTTTGTATTGAGATCCAAAGAGAGAGAAGAAGCCATCTAGATACTAGCTATGGACCCGAAGGTCTGTGGTAAACTACTCACAACTCATGGTGAGGCAATGATGATGATGTAGAAGCACTCTGTGATGGATCCCCCCCTCCGGCGGAGCTCCGAAATAGGCCCCAAGATGAGATCTCACAGGAACAGAAGGTTATGGCGGTGGAACTAGGGTTTTCTCTTCTCCTCTGATGGTTTCGGGGTACGTAGGCTTATATAGGAGGAAGGAGGGCACCAGGGGCCTTACGTGGGACCCATGAGGCAGGGGGCGCGCCATAGGGGTGGGCGCGCCCCCCACCCTCGTGGGCACCACATGGCCCCTACTTCGTGGTCCTCAAGTCTCCCGTGCGCGATTTTCTCCAAAAATATCTCTCCCGAAGGTTTCATTCCGTTTGGACTCCGTTTGATATACCTTTTCTGTAAAACCCTAAAACAGGCAAAAAAAACAGCAATCTGGACTGGGCCTTCGGGTTAGTAGGTTAGTCCCAAAAATAATATAAAAGTGTATGACAAAGCCCATTAAACATCCAAAACAACATAAATAATAGCGTGGAACAATAAAAAATTATAGATACGTTGGAGACGTATCAAGCATCCCCAAGCTTAATTCCTGCTCGTCCTCGAGTAGGTGAATGGTAAAAACAGAATTTTTGATGTGGAATGCTAACCAACATAGTATTTCAATGTAATTCTCTTAATTGTGGCATGAATGTTCAGATCTGAAAGATTCAAGACAAAAGTCTATATTGACATAAGAATAATAATACTTCAAGCATACTAACAAAGCAATCATGTCTTCTCAAAATACTATGGCTAAAGAAAGTTATCCCTACAAAATCATATAGTCTGGCTATGCTCCCTCTTCATCACACAAAATATTCATATCATGTACAACCCTGATTTTAGTCAAGCACTTGTTTTCATACTCTATTCTTTCAAACCTTTCAACTTTCACACAATACATGAGCGTGAGCCATGGACATAGCACTATGGGTGGAATAGAGAGGTGGTTGTGGAGAAGACAAAAAGGAGGGAGATAGTCTCACATCGACTAGGCGTATCAACGGGCTATGGAGATGCCCATCAATAGATATCAATGTGAGTGAGTAGGGATTGCCATGCAACGGATGCTGTAGGATCGAAAGTAGGTCTAGAGGGGGGGTGATTAGACTACTTGACAAGATAAAAATCTGCCTTTAGATCATGCAATGTTTTTGGCAGTTTCACAAACAAGATCAGTTCAAGTAACACCCTACACATGCAATTCTAGAGTTTATGCAGCGGAAAGTAAATTGCACATGTAAAAGAGAGGTGGAGAAGATCAAACGCAGTTTGGTGACACGGAGATTTTTGTCGTGGTTCCGATAGGTGGTGCTATCGTACATCCACGTTGATGGAGACTTCAACCCACGGAGGGTAACGGCTGCGCGAGTCCACGGAGGGCTCCACCCACGAAGGGTCCACGAAGAAGCAACCTTGTCTATTCCATCACGGCCTACGCCCACGGAGGACTAGCCTTACTCGGGGTAGATCTTCACGAAGTAGGCGATCTCCTTGCCCTTACAAACTTCTTGGTTCAACTCCACATCACGACGGAGGCTCCCAAGCGACACCTAACCAATCTAGGAGGCACCACCCCCCAAAAGGTAATAGACGGTGTTGATGGTGATGAACTCCTTGCTCTTGTGCTTCAAGTGATAAACTCCCCAACACTCAACTCTCCTCACTGATATGGCTGTGGTGGAAGAAAGATTTGAGTGGAAAGCAACTTGGGAAGGCTAGAGATCAAGTTTCATATGGTAGGAATGGAATGGTTTGATCTCAACACAAGGGTAGGTGGTTCACTTCTCAGAAAGTGTGTGGTAGAAGTGGTGGTACTTTCTGATGGCTCTCTTCACGAATGAGGAGGGGGTGGAGGGGTATATATAGCCTCCACACAAAATCCAACCGTTACACACACATTTGACCAATCTCGGTCAGACCGAAGTGAAAACTCGGTTAGACCGAAAGTTCAAATATAGTGAACGTTGGGATTTTCGGTGGGACCGAAAATACCATCTCGGTGAGACCGAAGTGAGTCAAAGGTTAGGGTTTGCCATCTCGGTGAGACCGAAAATATAAACTCGGATATTCCGAATTGATGTCAACTGATCACAGAAGGTTGGCAGCCCTTTTTCGGTGAGACCGAAACTCAGAATCGGTGTGACCGAGAATTTAGGGTTTGGAGAAACAACTGAAGTGGTTCATCTCGGTGGGACTGAGTTGGAGAAATCGGTGTGACCGAGATTACTTATGGGTGTGTGTTAAGTAGTGAATAGTGCTGATAGTTGAGGGAGTTAGATCACCAAGCACTTGAGCAACGAGAACATTAACACAACCTCATCCCCTTTTAATGGTATTGGCTTTCCTATGGACTCAATGTGATCTTTGATCACTAAACCAAAAATGGAGTCTTGAGCTTTTGCCAATGCTTGTCTTAGCATTTTGAGGGGTCCACTTCTTCAGACATTTCCATACCCACATCATCGAACTTTTCTGAAATGATTCTCAAGAGAATATTAGTTCAATGATATATATGTTGTTATTAATTACCAAAACCACCCGGGGATTAGTTGCACTTTCAATCTCCCCCTTTTTGGTAATTGATGACAACATATAGATCAAAGCTTCGACAAAAGATATAATCAAAGAATAATATCGTCGCTTTGAGAAGTATGTGATAAACAAGAGCTCCCCCTAAATTTGTGCATTATTTAAAATTTGCGTTTGAATGCAAATGCACAATCGATTAGGATTATGGGTCACTCTTCCATATCACATACATCTTGGTGGAGCGCACAAAATGATAAGAATGAATAACATGCACTCAATCACCAAGACAAGAGTAAATAGCCATACAATAAGAAATAGCATATGATAAACAATAAGCACAGATTAAAGCATAGTATGACTAAGCACTCATTAAGGTAGCATCAAACGTAGTAGCAAGCACACTTAAAGTATCTGGAACCAAAAGAAACCAATGTATCTCAAGGAAAACGGCAAAAGAACGAAAAGACGAAAGAGCACTCTCTCTCTCGAAGCCCTATGATCTATAGCAATTTCTCCCCCTTTGGCAACAAGTTACCAAAAAGTTCGAAAAGGTATAGAGCTAAACGTCACTGCGGGCTCGGCTGGCTGCTCCCGTCTGGGTCGATGTCGGTGTAGAGATAGCTGCGTCGGCGAAGACTTCTGCGGATGTCTGCGCTGGAGGAGTGGATGCTGGAGCTGAAGGAACTGCTGGAGCTGTAGCTGGTGCTGAAGCGGTAGCCCTGGAGTCTGTCACTGGGATAGCTGCAGACCTGGATCCTCTGGGAACCGGAGCAGTCTGGCGATGAGAGTCCTGGACTATATCATCCTGCATAAGCTCTGCCCTCTCCTGCCTAGTCTCCTCCATGTCTGCCTCAAGCTTGTTGACAGACACCTGAATCTCAGTCAGCTTCACGTCTAGAGCGTGGATCTTGTCCTCGACGATCCTCTCAAGGCTCTCCTGAGATTGCTCAATGCTGGCCAGGCGTTGTTCAATTCTCCGGGTTGCTTCAAGAATCTGATCTCCGAAGCTCTTTGGCTTAGCTGCTGCTGCTGCTGCCTCTCTGTCAGCTTTGGCTTTCTTTGCAGCTTCGATCTTGGCTTGCCCTTCAACTGAGGTGGGATCCTCTTCATCCATCACAACTACGTTGTCCTCATGCTCTGGCTGCAGTGGTAAGTGCTTCCTATCCAACATGAATTTGCCCGTGCCAAACTTGGCGTTGATAAGCATCTGTATCTGCGGTGCAAACCCACACGACCTCTTCTGGTCAGCTGCAGTCCTCTTGATGGTCTCTACCATCAAATCCATCACCTTAAAAGGTGCCTTCTCATCGAGAATGTGCAGCATGTTGATAGAATAGCCTCGTATCATCCGGTGGTCACTTGACTTAGGCATCAAAGTATGCCTCAGGATAGTGTTAGTGGTGGTCAGACCTGCCTGGAGATAATACACTGAGCCGAGTTTCCATCCCTCCAAATCAGCAGCTGGGATCTCCTTGTACATATTCTTCATGGAATCATGACTCTTCTTAGGAATCCCATAGACATCAATGTCGTCCTCTCTCTGCACTGGAGCGTTCAGAAGTTCTGCCCATTCTGCAACAGTTGAAGAAAACCGTTGACCTTCAGTCATCCATGTGATCTTGCCATCGGGGTAGAAATGGGCTGTGGCATAGAACTGCATGATCATCTCGTCGTTCCATGCTGTCAGTTCTTGACCCACAAAGTCAGCAACTCCACATGCAGTAAAGCTCTCATGCACATGGGGAAAGAAGTCCCGATGCTCTCTGCTGTCAATGTACTTCCAGTCGACATACCTGGTGTCAGCAACAATGGGCTTCTTATCCATTAGCACGGTCTCATAGAAATCCTGCTGCTCTTTGGTGTGGAATCTGGGGTCCACAGCAGTCCTTCTTCTTACGGCATATGGATCAGATTGTCTCCATAGCCTAAGACCTTTGTCCTTCCTTGCCTTCATATCCTCAGCTTGAGGATGAGCATCATTGTGGAGTGGCAATCTGGGACGGAGCTTGAGCAACACATGCTCTTCATCTGACTCAGAAGGTGGCATCTCACCTTTGTTCTTCTCAGAAGCTGGAATGCTTCTGGTTGTCCTCTTAGGCTTTGCTGGAGCTGCCTTAGCTGGAGCAGGCTTCTTGGGCTTGGAGGAGGCTTGAGCCCGAATAGCATCACCCATGAACTTAGCTTTCTGAGGAGGAGGCTGGGGTGCATCTTCTTCTTCTTCTTCAGCATCATCAACTTGAGGTTCAGCATAAACAACTCTCTTCCTTTTGGAAGTCTTCTTCACCTTGCTTGGAGCTGGCTCTTCCAAGTTTAGCTTCTTGGCAACTGCAGACTGCTTCACTTTGCTCGTGCCTTTCTTTGGCTGCTGCCCTTGGAGCTCTTTGGCGACCACTTGCCTCTTTGGCTTGGAGGTAACTTCCTCAGCAACGAAATCGGAATCCTCAGAATCAGATGTTCTCTTCTTCCTGGTTCTTGTAGCAGCAGGAGGCAGACCACTGGGGGTACTCCTCTCACCATCATCACTAGAGCTGCTAGCCTCAGGACTTGTACCTGCCTCTGGAATCTCAGCAAATGGTGATTCGGACCTGTTCTGGCTGTCACTGACATCTGACATGGCTGAAAGACCTGTGAATAGATAAGGTATAGGCAGAATAGAAGAGTTATCACAACTGCAGACGTTTTTGCAAAAAAAATGAGTTAAAAACTTAGTTTTGAGTTTTCACAGAATGTATTTCGGTCAAACCGATTTCAAGTTTCGGTGTAACCGAAGTGTTCAACAGAACCTACACACCACTTTCGGTCAGACCGAAATGGGTTTCGGTCCTACCGAAAAACTAGGGTTTCATAGAAACTTCACTTCGGACATTCCGATTTTCACAACTCGGTCAGACCGAACTGTGTAGTGCAATGGTCAGAGACCAAATCGGTCAGTCCGAGTTTCAGGAATCGGCTTCACCGAGATGCATTCCGTGGAAACCTAAACCTAAGAATTTTCCTCGAAACTAAACGATCTGAACAATGTATTGGGAACATATCAAACGTGGATTGAATCAGGGCAGTCCTATCATGCAAGAATCAGAAGTGGAGCATGAAAGGGATCGAGACACACCCTAACTTGGTGGTGTCCCTCTACGGCGGCAACGGAGGAGAAGATTACCGTTGACGGCGGCGGAGACCTGCGGCAAGGGCACACAGGCGACGACGGCGACGATCCTTAGATCAGGGCGGCGGCAGCAGGGGTCTTGGAGGGCGAACGGTTTGAAAGGAATAGATCGCGCGCAGCCCTCAGTATATATAACCCCGTGCTGTCGGTGGGACCGAGTTGAAAAACTCGGTGTCACCGAGATGTATTTCTGCTGTGCAGTTACACATATCGGTCAGACCGAGATTTTGAACTCGGTTTCACCGAGATGAAACCTAGATCAATCTAAGTGTTTCGGTTGGACCGAGATTGAGAAACCGGTCAGACCGAAATAGACTTAGAAGGTTTTGGAAGTCAGCCTTAGACGAATCGGTGGTTCCGAATGCTCCTCACTCGGACTGTCCGAAAAAGACTTGTTCAAAGTTGTGATATAAGCATGAATAGAATTTTGAGACAAGATAGCATAGATAGCTAGGGAAAGTGCTTAGGCATTCTTGTCCATCCATTTGGCCAGAAAAAGAAACCAAAACAATCAAAACAACAAATGGATGTCCTTGAATGGATAAAATCATGCATCCAACATGCTCACACAATAAGATAGCAACTGAAATATGTGTCAAACATGCACAACCAAAACTCTAGCTACTAGCACACAAATTGTCGATGACTAGGTCATCTATATATGAGTATATTGACTTAGGAGTCAAATGAGAACATTTGATCATAGGTCATACTCATCGTTTAAGCACAAGTGGGGTTACCACTTTTACATAAAGCATTTATGTGTTCACATCATTTGGAGATGCTTTAGCTCATTTTTAGAACAAAGCTCCCCCTAGATGTGAGAACCCCTTTTAAAGGGTCAAACTAACCTTGGGTTGTCGTAGAAGACTTCATGTAGATGTTGAAGATGTGGATGCTCAATGTTGATGTAGATCATCATGAGTTGGGAGCAATCCTTTGGATTAGGGCACTTTCAATACCTACATGGGTTAGTCCCACAAGGAACAAACAAGAATATCCATGGACATAGAGTGAAGTGCACAAAAGATGATGTCCATGAAAGCAATGATTACCTTGTCCCTTGACTTACCAACAAGAGGGTTTGTGACTCCATGAACAAGTGCATGATGTGGAAGTTGATTGCACAAGTTCTTGCCAAAATGAATATGAGTGAAGTTTGTTGGCGGAGTCACCCTCAAGAACCTACTAGTTCTTCTTCTTTGGGATCCACATCATCTTGATGGGAATCCTTGGTGTTGTAGTTGAGCTTGACGAAGTAGAACTTGATGTGTCCTTAGGAACCCACTTGACCATGGCTTGAGGTGCTTCAATGAATGCATCAATCTCCTCTTGAAGCTTGTCCTTGGCCTTTAGCTTGTGGTCTTGTGGTGGAAGGTCATCTTGAGCTTGTTCCACATTGGAAGAAGTAGGATCATACTTCTCCTTTTGTGAAACAAACTGTGGAGTAGGGTATTGACCTTCTTCCCACTCAACACCTTTGGTGTTGAACTTTCGCTCAAAACCAATCCCTTGATTCTTCCGGTGTCTTCCTTGTTTGCGAACAATCTCCTCAAAGTTCTTGCTTCCGGCAAGACTCTTGTAGACACCTTTCTCTATGATTTCCTTCAATAGGCTATTTTCTTGCTCAAGTGTAACTTGGCTTGAAACATTGTTAGTGGAATCAAGAAAACTACTAGAAGTAACAATATTGGATTTAACATTGTTATTGTTACTACTAGAGGAAGAATTTTTCTTATGCTTGTCATGCTTAGTCTTAATAGGTGGCAAGAAATTAGACAAGAGAAGTCGTTTGGCAAGATATGAAGAACTCTTCTTTCGAAGATCGTCATTGATCGCTTTTAGAAACTCATGTTCTTGCTCTAGAGTGAGCTTCTCGAAGCGTAGCTTCTCATGAGATCTTAGGAGCTCTCTATGATCTTCTTGAGTTGTTTCATGAGCTAACTTAAGAGTGTTTAGTTCTTTAGTTAGACGCTCAATCTCCTTCATAGCATTGTCATTTGACTCTTCTCGACTATAAAGACTACTAGCATTTTCATCATTACTAAGCTCACTAGATTTATCATGCAAGAGCTCATCTTCACCAAGTAAGTCATCCTCATCACTATCAAAGTCAATGAACTCAGGGTGTGTTACCTTGGGGCCTTTAGCCATGAAGCATCTTCCAATTCCCTCATTCGGTGAATCAAATAAGTCGTAGGAGTTGGAGTTGGAGGATACGAGTGCAAGTCCGGCAACACCTTCATCTTGACTATAGTCGGAGTCGGAGTGATAGCTTCCATCGGATTGACTGTCAGAGTCGGAGCCGGAGACCCATTCACCAACATGAGCTTGATGTCTTCTTCTTGTGTAGCTCCTTGATGACTTGTCTTTCCTCTCCGAATCCTTGCTTCTCCGAGGAGGTCTTCGTTCATAACGATCATCTCTACTCCTTCTCTCTTTCCGAGGTGACTCATCTCTTGCTCTTCTTCTTGGAGATTCTTCTCTTCTCTTGTGGGGAGCCGTACACTCATTTGAGAAGTGTCCGGGTCTTCCACAATTGTAGCAGTTTCGATCACGACTAGAAGATCTTTTTCCATCATATGATCTAGACTTTGAGCTTCTCTCTTTGCCTCTATTCTTGTAGAACTTGTTGAAGTTCCTGACCATTAGGCTTATGTCTTCATTGGAAACTAACTTGTCACTTGAGGTAGTAGGAGCATCACTTGTAGCTTTGTAAGCACCACTTGACTTATTGTGAAGCTCTTCCTTATCCTTAAGTGTCATCTCATGAGCAACAATCCTTCCAATGACTTCAGTTGGCTTGAGAGTCTTGTAGTTTGGCATCATTTGGATCAAAGTGCACACGGTGTCATACTTTCCATCCAAAGCTCTGAGAATCTTCTTAATGATGAATCGGTCGGTCATTTCTTCGCTTCCTAAGCCAGCAATCTCATTTGTGATGAGAGCAAGCCTAGAGTACATTTCAGCGACTCCTTCCCCATCCTTCATCTTGAACTTGTCAAGCTGACCTTGAAGAATATCCAGCTTTGATTCCTTCACTGATTCAGTACCTTCGTGCATTTCAACCAAAGTATCCCAAATCTCCTTAGCATTCTCAAGACGGCTGATATTGTTGAACTCTTCGGGACACAAAGCATTGAAGAGAATGTCACAAGCTTGAGCATTATTTTGCAACATCTTCAGTTCTTCGGGTGTAGCTTCGCGATCCGGAACTTTTCCTTCTTCAAAGAAGTCACCTTGCATGCCAACACAAATAATGCCCCATGCGGCTGGGTTATGACCAAGAATATGCATTTTCATTTTATGCTTCCAACTAGCAAAATTTGTACCATCAAAGTAAGGACCTCTACGATAATTACCCTCACTAGACGCCATACTCTCCTAGGTTGTGAAACCAAGCTTATGGAGTCCAATGCAATGGAAACCAAGGCAATGGAGACCAAAGCTCTGATACCACTTGTAGGATCGAAAGTAGGTCTAGAGGGGGGGTGATTAGACTACTTGACAAGATAAAAATCTGCCTTTAGATCATGCAATGTTTTTGGCAGTTTCACAAACAAGATCAGTTCAAGTAACACCCTACACATGCAATTCTAGAGTTTATGCAGCGGAAAGTAAATTGCACATGTAAAAGAGAGGTGGAGAAGATCAAACGCAGTTTGGTGACACGGAGATTTTTGTCGTGGTTCCGATAGGTGGTGCTATCGTACATCCACGTTGATGGAGACTTCAACCCACGGAGGGTAACGGCTGCGCGAGTCCACGGAGGGCTCCACCCACGAAGGGTCCACGAAGAAGCAACCTTGTCTATTCCATCACGGCCTACGCCCACGGAGGACTAGCCTTACTCGGGGTAGATCTTCACGAAGTAGGCGATCTCCTTGCCCTTACAAACTTCTTGGTTCAACTCCACATCACGACGGAGGCTCCCAAGCGACACCTAACCAATCTAGGAGGCACCACCCCCCAAAAGGTAATAGACGGTGTTGATGGTGATGAACTCCTTGCTCTTGTGCTTCAAGTGATAAACTCCCCAACACTCAACTCTCCTCACTGATATGGATGTGGTGGAAGAAAGATTTGAGTGGAAAGCAACTTGGGAAGGCTAGAGATCAAGTTTCATATGGTAGGAATGGAATGGCTTGATCTCAACACAAGGGTAGGTGGTTCACTTCTCAGAAAGTGTGTGGTAGAAGTGGTGGTACTTTCTGATGGCTCTCCTCACGAATGAGGAGGGGGTGGAGGGGTATATATAGCCTCCACACAAAATCCAACCGTTACACACACATTTGACCAATCTCGGTCAGACCGAAGTGAAAACTCGGTTAGACCGAAAGTTCAAATATAGTGAACGTTGGGATTTTCGGTGGGACCGAAAATACCATCTCGGTGAGACCGAAGTGAGTCAAAGGTTAGGGTTTGCCATCTCGGTGAGACCAAAAATATAAACTCGGATATTCCGAATTGATGTCAACTGATCACAGAAGGTTGGCAGCCCTTTTTCGGTGAGACCGAAACTCAGAATCGGTGTGACCGAGAATTTAGGGTTTGGAGAAACAACTGAAGTGGTTCATCTCGGTGGGACTGAGTTGGAGAAATCGGTGTGACCGAGATTACTTATGGGTGTGTGTTAAGTAGTGAATAGTGCTGATAGTTGAGGGAGTTAGATCACCAAGCACTTGAGCAACAAGATCATTAACACAACCTCATCCCCTTTTGATAGTATTGGCTTTCCTATGGACTCAATGTGATCTTTGATCACTAAACCAAAAATGGAGTCTTGAGCTTTTGCCAATGCTTGTCTTAGCATTTTGAGGGGTCCACTTCTTCAGACATTTCCATACCCACATCATCGAACTTTTCTGAAATGATTCTCAAGAGAATATTAGTTCAATGATATATATGTTGTTATTAATTACCAAAACCACCCGGGGATTAGTTGCACTTTCAGATGCTTATCAAGGATATAGCATTTTGAACCAAAGACACGAAAGTATCCCACTTGGGGTTTGTTACCGGTGAGAAGCTCGTATGATGTCTTGCCAAGGAGCTTATGAAGATAAAGCCTGTTGATGGCATGACAAGCTGTCTCGACGGCTTCTCCCCAAAAGTGCTTCGGTGTCTTGTATTCATCAAGCATCGTTCTTGCCATCTCTATGAGCGTTCGGTTCTTCCTCTCAACAACTCCATTTTGTTGAGGAGTGTACGTAGCCGAGAACTCATGTAGAATTCCTTCCTCATCGAGAAAAGAGTCTACATTGGCGTTCTTGAACTCCGTTCCATTGTCACTCCGAACTTTCTTGATCTTCACCTCAAATTGATTTTGGGCCTTTTTGGCAAAGGTCTTGAAGATCCTCTGAACCTGCGATTTATCATCAAGGAAAAATACCCACGTAAATCTGGAATAATCATCAACTATAACTAGACCAAAGGAGTTACCACCAAGGCTTTTGTAAGCATTGGGACCGAAGAGATCCATGTGAAGAAGCTCAAGCGGTCTCCTTGTGGTCATGATGTTTTTCACGGGATGACTTCCACCAACTTGTTTTCCTGCTTGACAAGCACTACAAAGTCTATCTTTGTCAAAGAAAACATCTTTAACACCAAGAATATGATCACCTTTGATCAGCTTATCTAGGTTACGCATACCAACATGTCCTAGCCTTCTATGCCATAACCAACCTTTAGAGGATTTAGCAATGAAACAAGCTCTAGGTTGGGCTTTCTTAGTGAAATCAACAATATATAGATCACCTCTACGAATACCAGTAAAAGCCATGTTTTGATTATCACGACGAAAGACTTGGCAATCTACTTTGGTGAATAGCACATTGAATCCAAAGTCAGCTAATCTAGACACGGAAAGTAAATTGTATCCAAAAGATTCTACAAGCATGACATTTTGAATAGAGCTATCATGAGATATGGCCACCTTACCAAGGCCAAGTAACTTACCCTTGGAGTTGTCTCCAAAAGTCACATACTTGCGTGGACCATCGTTCTTTGCAAGCTCTCGAAACATGTCTTTATCTCCGGTCATGTGATCGGTGCATCCACTATCAAGAATCCACTCTTTTCCACCGGACATGTAGTCTCTCAGATTTGCCATAAGATTGAGACTCTTCATGACCTTGTCTAGCTCGGTGTCCGAATCGGAGTAATCATCATCATGCTCATCATCATATTGACCCATAGATTGTTCATCATCAACACCTAGGTCAATTTGATAAGTACTTGCATTAGTTTGGTCAATGTGACAATAATCTTCGGAATGCAATGCAAGAGCATTTCTAATTATAACATTGATAAGACCGGGATCACCCTTCTTTTTCATAAGATCACGAAGCTCAAAAAAGCATTTATCAAAGTTGGGATCATTGGGGTGCAACCTATCAAATTCAATAGTCTTGTGTAGAATTTCATCAAGACTTCTCAAAGAGTAGTCCGGATAAAGTTCTTCCAAGAATTTCCACATAGCATAGGCACACTCAAAGTTTGTAACAAGATTAAGCAAGTCATCAGGTAACCCTCTAATGATAAGATTTACAGTTCTAAGGTTACGAAGCAAATCAAGCTCTTCATCCATGGTAGGGTGCAAGGGATCAAAAGGAGGCACATATGGGGTCTCAATATATTTGCACAAATTGTACATTTTAAAGATACTAAGCATTTCAGACCTCCAAGAGTTATAGAACCTTCCATCAAGAACAGGCACTCTATGGCTAACACTCCCATCCGTAGACACGTCCATCTTCCTCCAATGGTGTGTAAACCAAAGCAATGGAGACCAAAGCTCTGATACCAATTGTAGGATCGAAGAAGTAGGTCTAGAGGGGGGGTGATTAGACTACTTGACAAGATAAAAAATCTGCCTTTTGGGTGTGCAAAGTTTTAGGCAGTTTTGCAATTAAGATCAAGTCAAGTAACATACTACACATGCAATTCTAGAGTATGGGCAGCGGAAAGTAAATTGCATATATAGTAAAGAGAGGTGGAGAAGATCAAACGCAGTTTGGTGACACGGAGATTTTTGTCGTGGTTCCGATAGGTGGTGCTATCGTACATCCACGTTGATGGAGACTTCAACCCACGGAGGGTAACGGCTGCGCGAGTCCACGGAGGGCTCCACCCACGAAGGGTCCACGAAGAAGCAACCTTGTCTATTCCATCACGGCCTACGCCCACGGAGGACTAGCCTTACTCGGGGTAGATCTTCACGAAGTAGGCGATCTCCTTGCCGTTACAAACTTCTTGGTTCAACTCCACATCACGACGGAGGCTCCCAAGCGACACCTAACCAATCTAGGAGGCACCACCCCCCAAAAGGTAATAGACGGTGTTGATGGTGATGAACTCCTTGCTCTTGTGCTTCAAGTGATAAACTCCCCAACACTCAACTCTCCTCACTGATATGGCTGTGGTGGAAGAAAGATTTGAGTGGAAAGCAACTTGGGAAGGCTAGAGATCAAGTTTCATATGGTAGGAATGGAATGGCTTGATCTCAACACAAGGGTAGGTGGTTCACTTCTCAGAAAGTGTATGATAGAAGTGGTGGTACTTTCTGATGGCTCTCCTCACGAATGAGGAGGGGGTGGAGGGGTATATATAGCCTCCACACAAAATCCAACCGTTACACACACATTTGACCAATCTCGGTCATACCGAAGTGAAAACTCGGTTAGACCGAAAGTTCAAATATAGTGAACGTTGGGATTTTCGGTGGGACCGAAAATACCATCTCGGTGAGACCGAAGTGAGTCAAAGGTTAGGGTTTGCCATCTCGGTGAGACCGAAATATAAACTCGGATATTCCGAATTGATGTCAACTGATCACAGAAGGTTGGCAGCCCTTTTTCGGTGAGACCGAAACTCAGAATCGGTGTGACCGAGAATTTAGGGTTTGGAGAAACAACTGAAGTGGTTCATCTCGGTGGGACTGAGTTGGAGAAATCGGTGTGACCGAGATTACTTATGGGTGTGTGTTAAGTAGTGAATAGTGCTGATAGTTGAGGGAGTTAGATCACCAAGCACTTGAGCAACGAGAACATTAACACAACCTCATCCCCTTTTAATAGTATTGGCTTTCCTATGGACTCAATGTGATCTTTGATCACTAAACCAAAAATGGAGTCTTGAGCTTTTGCCAATGCTTGTCTTAGCATTTTGAGGGGTCCACTTCTTCAGACATTTCCATACCCACATCATCGAACTTTTCTGAAATGATTCTCAAGAGAATATTAGTTCAATGATATATATGTTATTATTAATTACCAAAACCACCCGGGGATTAGTTGCACTTTCAGATGCACTAGAGCTATATATGCATGAAAGCTCAACAAAAGAAACTAGTGGGTGTGCATCCAACTTGCTTGCTCACGAAGACCTAGGGCATTTGAGGAAGCCCATCGTTGGAATATACAAGCCAAGTTCTATAATGAGAATTCCAACAAGTATATAAAAGTTACTAAGCATGAGACTCTCTATCATGACGAACATGGTGCTACTTTGAAGCACAAGTGTGGAAAAAGATAGTAGGAATTGTCCCTTTTTTTTCTTTTTCTTTTTCTTTTTTTTGGGCCTTTCTTTTTTTCTTTGGCCTTTCCTTCTTTTTTGTGGAGGGGCTTTATTGATTTAGCCTTTCCTCACATGGGACAATGCTCTAATAATGATGATCATCACACTTTCATTACAACTCGATACTACAACAAAGTATGACTCTATATGAATGCCTCCGGCGGTGTACCGGGATGTGCAATGAAACAAGAGTGACATGTATGAAAAATTATGCATGGTGGCTTTGCCACAAATACGATGCCAACTACATGATCATGAATGGCAATATGACAATATGAAGCGTGTCATATGAACGGAATGGTGGAAAGTTGCATGGCAATATATCTCGGAATGGCTATAGAAATGCCATGATAGGTAGGTATGGTGGCTGTTTTGAGGAATATATATATGGTGGCTGTCGGGGGAAACTGTCCGCCACGAACACCTATGGGACCGGAGCCCCTTGTCTGTGCGGTAAGAGGGCGGAGGGAGCACGAAGAGCAGATCGTAGCGAGCACGCGGGCAGTTTTACCCAGGTTCGGGCCGCGGTAGACGCGTAAAACCCTACTCCTGCTTAGTTGTGTATTGAGTTGGAGAGCTCGGGAGCTTGAAGAAGCAGCTACACCGAGCGTATGAGTGATCTAGGTTCCGAACCCCCTCCACGTTGTGCATGGGCCTCCTTTTATAGCGCAAGGGGTCACCGACAGGTGTCAACGTAGGAGAAAGGGGTAAAAACGTAAAAGAGGTGGTAGTTGTAACAGTGCGGGAATAGTGGAGCTACAGTGTGCGAACAGTGGTCGCCACCTACTTTGACAGTGGGGGACAAGGGCATTTAATGCCCGTCGCCGTCGACCCCAAAAGCTCCCGCCCTTGTGTCTCCGTTTGCCACGGCGATGGCTTCACCACCGTGGAGTGCCACCGTGTCCCCCAGGCTGCACAGCCATCCGCCACGCGTCCCTGGAAAGGCCCCAGGGCGACGCGTGGGCCGATGAGCTGGAGCGCGGGCACACAGCGCAACTCTCCCGGCAAGCACCTTGCCGGGGTCTTGACCTTGCCGGGCCCGGGAGCTTGCTGGGCTCCGAAGCTTGTCGCTCTCCGGGCCCTCGCCGGGACGCGCATAGCACCGAGGCGTGTCTCTTATGATGTAATCTTCTAGTCTTCCTGGCAAGCTCCTCTTGCCAGGGCCTTGTGTGAGTAAGGTAACCTTGAGCCTGGAACGGCCTTCCCGGCAAGCTTCACTTGCCGGGGTCTCGATCTTCTGTCTTGTATACTTTGTTTTTGAATGGCTTGATATGGAGCAGGGAGGTCTCCGGCGAGCACGTGGTAAACCCTGCCGCGGGAAGCTGCAACCGCCCGTGCACAAGTTGGGGTACTGAGGTACCCCTACCTTAGTACACCGACAGGAGCCCCCGGGCCTGGGCCACACACGGTGCCGAGCGCTGTTGGGCCAGGCCCAAAACAGTGCACGGGCACACGCGGCCCACGGCGCGCCGAATCCACTTCCGTATCCGCCGCATCCCCCTGTAACGGCACGCGTCGATTGCGGCATCGTGGGATGGGACGTGCCCACGTTCCTTCAATGGAAAGAGCGAAACGCCCCCCACTTCCCCATAAAAAGCAGAGGAAGCAGGAGCGGTTCCCCTCCTTACGCTTTCATTGCATCCTCTTCATCCTCCAGAGATCCCCTTTGCGCTCCGCCCCCATACCTCCGCCGCCGCCGTCTGCATCTCCGGCGCCGCCGGGCTCTTCGTCCCCCTTCCTCCGCCGCCTCCGCCATGGCCCCGAAGACCGAGAAGGCGAAGACGGAGAAGGCCAAGAAGGAAAAGTCGGAGCAAGCGGCGAAGCTTACCGCGTATCGGAAGCGGAACCTCGTCTTCCCGCCGAGGCTCGGCGCGCGGGAGCTCTGGAACAAGTACTGCTTGTTCTGGTCCAAGGGAACCAAGGCGCACCACCGCACTCGAGCTTATCCGGCCACTACCAAGGACAACTACCCCGGCGGGTACTATTTCTTCGCAGCCTTCTTCCACTGCGGTCTTTGCCCTCCTTTTTCTGATTTCTTCTGTGACATAATGCACACCTACGGCCTCCATTTTCTTGACTTCACCCCCAACGCCATCCTCACAATGGCGGTTTTCGCACATATGTGCGAAAACTATATAGGAATACACCCAAACGTAGCTCTGTTTAGGCACTTCTTCACCACTAGAGTAGAGGCCGGTGCCCCCCTCTCCGGAGGAATATCTTGGGTTTTCCGTCTGAACAAGAAGGAGTCTTACTTGCCGGGGGAGCTCCGCGGCAAGTGGGAGGAGTGGCGTGCGGAATGGTGCTGGATTGTCGAGGACCAGCCGCAATCCTTCACCGCGCCGCGCACAACGCCCATCGTGCGCGGCAGAGACTGGAGCGAGCTGGATTCGGACGACGGCAAGCTCAACGTCGCCCTCATCAGGATTCTGCGCCTCCGGACCGCCAGGCTATCTGTCGCAGAAGTAGGCACAGACTTCCTCCGCCGCCGCATCGCCCCTCTCCAAGACAGGAAAAGACCGGCCTGGGAGTACGTCAACTCGGCGGATATCATGAGGTTGCGGCCCGGGCTCAACTACAACTTCACGTCGCTGGAGCTGAAGGGGATGGTCCGGGAGCTGTTTAAGCACGACCCGGCCCACCCGGAATGGTTCAGGGGGCCCCGGGGAGTGGTGCCCCTTTGCAACAGCACAGCTTGTGATCCTCTCCGCGCCATGATGCCCGCGTGTGATTCGCACGGCGTGGACCGCACGTGGATTCCGCCCAAGTCAATAGACATCCTCAGCTTCTTCGACAACCTTGTGGAGGTGGCGAAGAACAAGAACGAGACCCGGGAGCTGACGCGGGACACCACCGACCAGGAGATTGCGTATATCGCTTCTCGGGTTGAAGAGGCCGCTGTAGCCGCAGCGGCAGGGGAGTTCGGCTACACGCCCGACGAGGCAGATGCTGCGGAGGCGTCCTGCCAAGCCGAAGAGGCGGAGATCCGCAGGCTACTGCAGCTGCCTCCCGACGCGCTCGCCGGAGTCCCATCCTTGAGGCACTCCGGGATCATCGGAATCCAGACGGAGGCCGCGGCGAGAAGTCACGCCGCCGGAGGGAACAGGGGCGCCGCAGGGAGCGGAGGCGCCGGTGGGAGCGGAGGCGCCGAAGGGAAGGAGGCCGCGGCGCAGGGCGCCGGGCCCAGCAAGCCAGCCGGGGAGGAGGAGGAGGAGGACGCCGAGGCCGCCGAGGACTCCGGCGGATCCACGGAGCTCTACGCCGACGACCTCTCCTCGTCGGAGACCTCCCCGCCCCGGGCAAGCCCTAGGCGGTCTCCACTCAAGCGCATCCGCAAGACGGCGACGGGGGAGAGGGCGCAGGCCCCCCGGCAACAACCAGCTCGCCGGGCAGCGCGAGCTCCCCGGGGAAGTCAAGCTGCGCCGGGGGCGACCGGCGCACCAGCCACAGCGGAGGCGGCCCGCGCGCAGGCCACGGCAGAGGCGCCTCGCAGGCCGGCGCCGAGCGGACAGGGGTCTTCGCAGAGCGGAGCGACGGCTCCGCCTGCCCCTCGGGCCCCGGCTACCACGGGGGCTGGGTCTTCGCAGCCCCCAGCCCCGGGGACCGCCAAGCGCCCGAGGGAGTCTTCGCCTCCTGCTCCTCGCGCAGACGCGCCCCAGGTGGAGTTCGACTTCTCCGCCTTGAGCGACGACGACGAGGAGGAACAGGAGTAAGAACTCGATATCCTTCATCTTCCCAACTTTCATCTTGGTTATTGTTGATGCTGATCTTGTTTCTTTGCTTTGATTTCAGGACCTTGGCCCAGCGCGCGGCGAAGAAAGCCAAGGTGCCCGTGGTCGAGGTCGCGGATGACTCGCCCACCGCGGCAACTGGGGACGTGCTGGAGCCAAGCTTGCCGGACGCGAACGTTGCTCCGAGGAGCAGCCCCCAGCGCAGCCCCCAGCGTAAGTCTGAGTTCTGTATTTCCATTTGTAGTGCGCGCTTGGAGATTTTGTCTTGTTTCAGTATCTTGATATTTTTGTCTTGACTTGTGCAGAGGTGGAGCCACAGCCGCAGGAGCGTCCGGAGGCCGCCCCCGAGGAGCCGCAGGCCCCGCCGTCCCCGCCAAGGCCGAACTCTCCGGCAAGGGAGAGTGCTCCGCCAAGGGCGGGTACTCCGCCAAGGGCGAGCACCCCGCCAAGGGCGAGCAGCCCGGCGAGGGCGGCCACTCCGCCAAGGCAGAGCTCCCCGGCGAGGGAGCCCGCCGCTGACGATGTTCGCCAAGGTAGGTCTTGCAACTTTGTCTTCTTGGCGCTGTTTCTTTTTGGATATTTGCTTGAGCTTCTTTTGCTTCTTCTTCTTCTAGATCCTCCTCCCCCCGAGCAGATGGAGACGGAGGTCATCAACCTTGAGGAGGAGGGCGCGCAGGGCGGCGGCGGCGACGCCCCTGTCGCCGAGGACACGGCGGGAGCCGCTGAGCCGGCCGCGCAGGAGACCGCTCCGGCTGCAGATGCAGCGGCCGGGGAGGGGGACGGCGACCGCACCGCCGGCCCGGAGGCGGCGGGAGCATCAAGTGCTGCGCCGGCCGCCGACCCCTCCGCCGGAACGGAGCAGGCTGGCTATTATCTCGAAGCCCCCAACGGTGTCTTCATCCAGGTGCCGTGGGGTTCTTCGTCGCGAGCTCCCGCGGAGGGCGAGGCATTTGATGGGGAGGTCCTCGCCTCCGCGGGCTTGAAGATTGTCGAGGCGCCCGGCGGGAGTGAAGGGCCCGAGGAGGAGAAGCTGCTTCACCAGCTCCTGGCCCTTTACCGGGCCAGGCAGGCGAAGCTTGCCTGTCGGGAGGCCCTCGCCGCCAAGGCCGCCGCGGAGATGGAGAAGCGCGCGGCGGAGCTCAGCGCCGCCAACCAGGCGGCCCTCCGTGAGGTGGCGGAGGAGCGCGAGCGACTCGCCGGAGAATACCAAGAGTGGGTGCTGGAGAGGGCCGAGGCCGAAGAGCAGCAGCGGCTCGCCGGGGTGGAGCTGTCCCGGCGAGAAGGAGAACTCGCCCAGCGGAAGGTCAACCTCGACGCCCACGAGGAAGAACTTGCCGCTCGGGAGCAGGCCCTTGGCGGGGAGCTGAAGGAGGCAAGAGCTGCCGCGGCTACAGCGGAGACCGCCAAGGAGGAGCTTGCCGCCAAGGTCGCGCAGCTGGAGGAGTCGCTGAAGGCGAGCGTGGAGAAGGTCGCCGCGCTCAATATAGAGCGCGAGAAGGACGCCCACACTAAGTCAGAACTCCAGGTGCGTCTTTCTGAGAGGGGCGACGAGTTGAAGGCCGCCAAGGACTCCATCGAGGACCTGGAGCTGAAGGTCTCCACACTGAAGGATTCGCTTGACGCCACCCGGGATCGGGAGACCAAGTTGAAGGAGGAGCTCCGCAAGGAGCGAGCCTTGGTGGACAGCGTCAACAAGGCGTCCGAGAACTTCCGTCGTACCATTGAGGTATGGACCGAGGACTTGGTATCTTCTGCGTCCAACATCGACCAGGAGCTGCTGGCGCTGAAAGTCGAGCATCTCATCTACTCCCCGGATCCGAACCTCCCTCACAGCGCCAAGCTCAGCCTCTTCTTCAGAGGGATTGCGCCGGCTCTTGCAGGTCTTCGGAAGAAGATCCCCGCGCAGCTGGTGTAACACCCCAAAAATTTTAACCATGATTTATTTATTAAAATTTTGCCAGGAAATTAAATTTTTCCTTTTCTGGACTTTCTTTTGATTTCAGAACCATTCTTTTCTTCTGAATTGTGGAGTTTTCCCTCCAAGGGGAACTTTTCAAAATAAATATTGTTGGACTTGTATTCCCTCTCAAGATCATTTCTTTTAACAGTGGAATTATTTCTATAAATATTTCCTAGAAGCTTTATTGCTTTTAATTGGTTTCTCATAAGTTTTGGAGTCCCTTTTTGCACTACAACCCTTTTATAAATTCTTCTAAAAATTCCACCAAAATTTGGAGATGTTGGTAGAAGTATATAACTCATTTCTATGCAAAAACCCATTGGTGTTCTTTGGAAAATTTGAGCAAACCATCCTCATTTGTGTTCTGGTCCAGTTTAGTGGTTTGTACTACAGCTCCATTTTTGCTTGCCCTTTTGCCTCAAAATTTTTCTCCTGCTTATAGTCCACCCTACCAGACTCTTAAATCCAGGAGATTGGACCCATTGGGATACTTTTGGTGCATGCAATGATAGTTTTTCTTTTCTGTCCAGAATTGTATTTTGACAATAGTTGCATTACTAAGTTTCTTGTTTATCCAATCCAACTTCACCACCATATTTCTCTCCTAAAGAGACCCCATTCTGCCAATTTGCATCTCTAGCAAAGCTCTACAGGTGGCTCTGGCATTATGTCGAACACCTATAGTGCATGGCCAGTTTTGGCATGCTCTTAAGTTTGCACTGTGATCTTAACCCTCTGGAACAACCAACATGTCCACTAATCTCCTAGCCACCTCTAACCTTGTTCTGTTAATTTGCATCATCACCCAAGCCCTCTAGGCCACCCTGGCATTCTGTCGAGCATGTAGCATGCGTGCTCTGGGCGCACCCAGAGCGCACGTTTTGCACGCGCACGCGCACCCGAGCCGCCGCACCGCACAGCCGCGCTCTGGCCTTCCCTCGCACGAGTAGCCGCGCCCCACAGCCGCCGCCCGCCCGTGACACTAACGCCGTGCCCCCTGGCCGCGCCGCAGAGCCGCCGCCGCTAGCAGCCGTGGCCACCGACGATGCCCGTGAGCGTCCTCGCCGTGGACGGCGCCGCCCAAGCCACCGCAGGCCGCCACCTCACCCTCAGGGCAGCACGAGCTTATCCGCAACGCCGTCCCCTAGTGCCGACCACCCTG
>LR738710.1:124347664-124374700 GCA_902687465.1 Secale cereale | reverse complement strand
CCCCCCCCCCACCGGGTACGCTTTCTCTGTTTAAAAGCGCATTTCATTCAAAACCGTTTCCTTTTCTGTTTTAATTTAAACAGAATTTTGACTAAACTTTGACTGGGCATATCTTTTTAAATAAAACTCCAAATGAGTTGATTCTTTTTCCTACCACTCTCAAATTTCATCTAGTTTATTTTAGGATTTATTTCAAAAATAATTAGGACAATTTTTTGTACTGTTTTTAAAGTTATGTTGATTTGAATATTTTCAAAAATAGGAATTTGGAGGGAAGATCAAAACTTTCAAAAGTTTTGGAGTGCCCTCACCTCTCTGCACCTTGAAGGCAAGCATTCTGAACCCCGGCATAATATTGTTGTGTGTTGTTGGACACGTTTACAACACCACCTTGGCACGAAGTATTCGTTATTTTATGTGTGGATATGATCATACTCATGAGTGCATGATGAAGTTTCCTTGCTGTTGGAGATTGTTATACTCGTGACAGTATTCACCCTCGTCTACCTCTCATGCCTACTGGAAGGAATCCAGGAAAGCCTCTGTCTTAGGTAGACACGAGCTTGTTACTGATATTTCGTTGAGACGAGTATTGTCAGTAAGGCATATTGAGGTATGATGAGTAGTGATTCTGTTTGTTGGTGTGAAATATAATTGCTATACTAATCATGCAAGTGATGCTTTAACCTCCTGAGTCGACCATAGATCGAGTCTTGTTCCGGTAACCCCCATTCTTGTTTCGTACTACCACTTGTCCCTGCCGCAGGTAGGGTACAGTCCAGTAAGTTGTCAACCCCTTTCTTGGCACACACCGTACAGAGAGGCCATGGTGGAAGATACCGGCTGCATCCGGTAGGCATGCCACCTGGTCCGGGGGCATGGGTGTTTCCGGTTGGAGCCGAGGGGGTAGCTCCCCTAGTTCGCGCGCATTATAAATTCTGTGATCCCATGCTACTCGAGGTTGTAGCCTCCCCACTTAGAGTTTTACTTAACAGGTGTCGTGGGTGATTCCAGACACCGGTAAGTTAAGCTGGTGTGTGCGGGTCAGGTGTGTTTTCAACTAAAAGACCGTAAATGGAATTAGTCCCGGTGGACTAAAGGAAACCGTTACTCGTGGGTAAAGAGTACACCCTCTGCAGAGGTTATATCTATTCGAATAGCCGTGTCCGCGGTTAAGGATTACAGTCTGGGATGGGTCAAGTGTCGGTCTTCGGAGGAAAACCCCTAAGCCAGAACATGGATCATAACCTGTGACTTGTGAGGATTATGATTATTATTATTATGGACTAACCACTTGTATTGTTTGAATTATTGAGTATCCCTGGGATGGTTCTACCTCCTGGATATTTCATATAAGCCCTTTATGTGGTGTCGCTCAGACGCCCGACTGTGGCATGCTTGTGTTTTATTTTTCATATAAGCCCTTTATGTGGTGTCGCTCAGACGCCCGACTGTGGCATGTTTGTTTTTATTCTCTTTATAAGCCCTTTATGAGACGTCGCTCAGATGTCCGACTGAGGCATGTTTTATTTTATTATCCTTTCGAGGCGTCGCTTCAGACACCCGATCGGTGCATTTTATTTTTGTTCTTGATTACTTATCCATGGTTTATAAGAATAACATGCTTGCGTCATGAATTTTTATTTCGCGACTAACGAAGTGATCATAGAATATTTCAGAGCATGAATGTCATTTGTTATATTTTACCTGTGTTCATAATGTTTGCGAGTACATTCAAAGTACTCACTGGCTTGTCCCTGGCTATTGTCTTGGCCAGATTTCTTGCTGGGAGAGGAGCGCTGCGATGGCAGCCCCGGAACCTAGGCAACGGTGACAGCAGCCTCGCGAAGATAGGAATTATCCAGGTCAGCTGTTCCTGTGGGAAATGGAGTCCCATAGACGCTGATGTATCGCAACCCGCTTCCGCCATCAACCACTAGAACCCTTTTGTTGTACTCATGGACCAGAATGGTCTTGTACCACATATTTTGTATTTTGCTTGGAATTTCTGTATCAAGTTTGTGTCTCATCAGCTAACAGTAATCCTGGGGCTGGTGAGCACAAGGGCCGTTTACTGGGAAATTAATATCCTGGAAAACCGGTCCTGACAACCTTGGTATCAGAGCCAGGCTGACCATTGGCTAATCCTATCTTAGCCAGGTCAACAAACCTAGGTTAAACAACCCACCAAACCTTATTCTAAACCCAGCCAAAGCTCTCGTGGAGGATAGCCACACAGTGACCCCGACAGCTCTTGGCAGTCGGTGCCCAACCTATCAGCCTATCCATAGGCCGTGCGCCTGTGCCAACACCTGAGTTGTCCCATCCACAAGCGTGCGATGGAAGACCCGGCTGACTTATAAAGGAAGCCTTGCCCCAAAACTCAGCACATCACAGCCTCATTCCCAGTTCGATATCCAACCACCAAGATGCCAGGCCCCCGCGTTCACAACGAGACCACCGCTGTTGAGCTCGAAGGCTTCGTAGCCATCCTCGCCAATCTCACCCGTCGTGCCTTCGGCACCAACGAGCCGCCGGAGTATGTCGTGTACCAAGAGCACACGAGTAATTCCATCCATCACTTCTGGGCCACGGCGCACATCTACGGTAGAAGCATCACATCGGAGCGCCCCTACCGGTTCACCGGGAGGACGACCTCCGACGAGCCCCAAGCCATCCAACTTGCAGCCCGAGAGGCTATAGTTCATCTTCGGCACCTGTCGCCGAGGGTTAACTGCCGCTCATTCTACTACTACCCTAGTCGTGAAGGCTATGGTAGACCGACCCAGGTCGCCAACGGAGACCATGAGTCGGACCCTGCCCTGGTGCATCTGGTGCGCTACCTGGAAGCGCAAGAGGCACTATTTGATCAGGTCACTCTTGACCTGATTGAGACCCGCATGACGCTCACTCGCCTGACCCCGGCAAGGAGCGAGGTCGCACACGCCACCGACACCCCGATAGTGCTGCCTGGAAGGCCGGTTGAGCCCCCAAGCTCTGACCATGTCATCCACCCGGGCAATGCCATCGCCTCACCCGGAGATCTCCGTCGTCTCTTGGAGGCCTACTCCAATGGGACGGTGACCTGGACACCCCGCGAAGGCCACCACCGCTACTCCAGCCCTGTAGCTCCCCATCCTACCCCGGCCAGCTCCGACGCGGAAGCACCCGGAGAGGACTCGGCATCCGCAGGACACGCCCGGCTAGATCTCAACCAGGTGGACTGAGTCCACCAGGATTGTTGTCAAGCCCTAGTGACCGGTTTTTCCTTTAGTTCCGTAGTAGTCGTTGTGTGACGTAGTGAGCTTGTAACCACTTGTGTGTCAACATCACATAGTATGTGTGATCTGGCATATATTGTTTGACGAATGGTTGCAGAGTAAAATTCTAGACGTGACCCCTAATCGACATGCACAGTAACATGTCACTTTTCTTTTGGGGATTGAGGCCTGAGACTTTGACTCAGACAGCCCCGCGCCGGAGTCGGTGTCTCAGTCGTACCGGCACCCCTTCATGTTTCATGACCCAGGCTCTATAAGAGGCCACTCTCTTTTTCCACCCCAGCCACCATCAGCATCGAGCACTACCTTCCTCATTCACCCATCCATGTCTCACCCCGGAGCTTACCTGAGGATCCCCGATGCAAGCCCTGGTAGTTTTGTTAAGATATTGTGGGATTTTACCCGCAATACTCTTGGCTCCACCCATCCACCCCTGTATGAGCTGTTCAAATCGAGAATCACTCCTGATCTCTCGAAATACTGGGCAGCTGTACATATTCCACCAGCAGATTTAAACCAAGGCCCTCCCTATGTTATCTTCATCGGGAGATCTATGCCAACACCAGGCATGGCCATTGAGTCTGTTGCGTATGAAGCAGTCACCCGTCTTCGATTTGCGGTACCTTGTGCCAGCACAAGAGAATACTGCTATTTCCCAAGCCGCGCTGCTTTTGGAGCAGAAGCTACGTTCCGCTGTGGACGTGCGGAGAGCGATCCAGCCCTGGTCTATCTCATTCAATATGTGATGGCCCAGGAGCGTTTCACCCAGCAAATACTGGAGTATCTCCACTATCTTGCTGTTCTGAATCCCCGGATCACCATTGGCGGACCCCCTCTGCCAACTCAGGAAGGACACGTTCTTCGATTGCTTCCTCAACTTCCTCCGCCCCCTCCGGAAGAAGAAGAATGTTTTCCAACACCGGGAAGCCGTCCGCTTTCCCCGATAGAAGAGGAATGTGTCCCAGTGCCGGATACATTTCCTCAGGACCTTGTCCATTTTCCGTTTATATCGTAGACGTCACTGCTATGTTTGTTATCCTAGCATTTATTTATGTATTACAGCTTATGCGTTGTATCCTAAGTTTGTGCGATGTATTAAATGTTTGTTTTCGATTAATATGAGTGGTTTTTACTGCTGTTCATTTTGATTGACTGTTTCCGCTCTCAGTAAATCTTGAAGTTAGATTTTTTTTTCTTTGAGCCGTTGCAGCACAAAATTCTTCGTGACATGCATTTTAATTCACGCGGCACCACGACAGCAGGCTCACTCCCACAACCACTCCATAGCATGCACTAATTGCATAACCACGTGCATATTTTTGCACCTAACTGATCACCTCGCTAACACGCCACAGTTTCTAGAGGAGAAATTTGTGGGTGATTATTACAGTGCAAGTTACCTCCAGCACACTGACAGCAGTCAGAACCTAACTACCACACTTAATCCTCATGATCACCGCCGCCGCGTAGAGCTAACACTCGAGCAGCAGCATCACGGCGATCACTGAGGATCATCGCGCACAAGAGCACGGAGAACCCCAGCAACGCCGCCAACCCTCCGCACATCAGGATCACGTACCAGTCCGGCATCACCTCCGCCATTGGAGCCTCGTCGCGAGCTCCTGCAAACAGAAATGGAGGAGAAGGAAGGAGAGGAAGAGGCGAGGCCATGTGTGAGGAAGAAGAGAGGAGCACCGCGGTCATTTTATAGCTCGAGATCGGTGTACGGTGGGCGAAGTCCACCAGCGCCGCTCGTCGCTCGATCGCCGGTGTTCGGAGGCGAATCCGCGAGCAGTGCCGACAACGCACTGGCCCGCGAGGTGAGTGCACGCTGCGCCGGCAGCTAGCACGCCGCGCACTACCGCAGTACGGCCTAGATGCCCTACGCGCTAGGCGTCGCCGGTGGAGAAAGCGCGGGATAGCACGCGAGGGAGAGGGAGAAAGAGAGCCAGAGGTAGAAGAAGAGACTGACAGTGGACCCCGGGTCCACCTGTCGGCCAGAGAGAGCTCTATGCACTCGGGTACGACCAGCGTAATTTGTGAATTTAGACTGTTGTTCTAAATTTACCGTAGCCGATAGTAGTAATTTCTCGGTTTTCCCAACCATAGTTTTTCTTCGCATAGCGCCAGTACCCCACTGTAGTTGTGCCAATTATTTGCCCTCTCGCAGTAACCTCAGTGTATTACGTATTAAGAGTGTTCGTTTCTTTTGAATTAATACTTTATGGTAATAGGATGGATATTTTGAGATCGTCCTTAGCAAATCTCGAGGACGAGATTTTTCTTAAGGGGGGTAGTGTTGTAACACCCCAAAAATTTTAACCATGATTTATTTATTAAAATTTTGCCAGGAAATTAAATTTTTCCTTTTCTGGACTTTCTTTTGATTTCAGAACCATTCTTTTCTTCTGAATTGTGGAGTTTTCCCTCCAAGGGGAACTTTTCAAAATAAATATTGTTGGACTTGTATTCCCTCTCAAGATCATTTCTTTTAACAGTGGAATTATTTCTATAAATATTTCCTAGAAGCTTTATTGCTTTTAATTGGTTTCTCATAAGTTTTGGAGTCCCTTTTTGCACTACAACCCTTTTATAAATTCTTCTAAAAATTCCACCAAAATTTGGAGATGTTGGTAGAAGTATATAACTCATTTCTATGCAAAAACCCATTGGTGTTCTTTGGAAAATTTGAGCAAACCATCCTCATTTGTGTTCTGGTCCAGTTTAGTGGTTTGTACTACAGCTCCATTTTTGCTTGCCCTTTTGCCTCAAAAATTTTCTCCTGCTTATAGTCCACCCTACCAGACTCTTAAATCCAGGAGATTGGACCCATTGGGATACTTTTGGTGCATGCAATGATAGTTTTTCTTTTCTGTCCAGAATTGTATTTTGACAATAGTTGCATTACTAAGTTTCTTGTTTATCCAATCCAACTTCACCACCATATTTCTCTCCTAAAGAGACCCCATTCTGCCAATTTGCATCTCTAGCAAAGCTCTACAGGTGGCTCTGGCATTATGTCGAACACCTATAGTGCATGGCCAGTTTTGGCATGCTCTTAAGTTTGCACTGTGATCTTAACCCTCTGGAACAACCAACATGTCCACTAATCTCCTAGCCACCTCTAACCTTGTTCTGTTAATTTGCATCATCACCCAAGCCCTCTAGGCCACCCTGGCATTCTGTCGAGCATGTAGCATGCGTGCTCTGGGCGCACCCAGAGCGCACGTTTTGCACGCGCACGCGCACCCGAGCCGCCGCACCGCACAGCCGCGCTCTGGCCTTCCCTCGCACGAGTAGCCGCGCCCCACAGCCGCCGCCCGCCCGTGACACTAACGCCGTGCCCCCTGGCCGCGCCGCAGAGCCGCCGCCGCTAGCAGCCGTGGCCACCGACGATGCCCGTGAGCGTCCTCGCCGTGGACGGCGCCGCCCAAGCCACCGCAGGCCGCCACCTCACCCTCAGGGCAGCACGAGCTTATCCGCAACGCCGTCCCCTAGTGCCGACCACCCTGACACCCTGCCATCGCCGGAAAACGACGCGCCGGCGATCTTATCCTCGGCCATGGCGCGAACCGACGTCGCCCGCCTATATAAGGCAACCCCGAGCTCGTCCGAGACCCCAAGCAGCCTCCAGTCCACCGTAGCTAGCTCCCCTCGTAGTAGTTCGACCGGAAGAAGCCATCTTCTCCATCTCCGGCAACCACGGCCGCCGCCATGCGCCGGCACCATTCGCCGTGACCAGGCCCTCCCCCACCCATCCAGTGCCGCCGTTGGCTTCCCCTTGACTCCACGGAGCTTCCCAACTACTCAACCGAGCTCCAGCACCACCGTAGCCTTTTTCCCCCTTTCCTACCGAGGCTGTCGCCGCCGCGAAGCTCGTCGCCGACGATCCTCAGCACCACCTCGGCCGTTTCGACCACCAAAGGGTTCGCCATGGACCCACAGACCCTTTCCGCCCCTCCGTTCCCCACATGGAGTCGCCGTCCGCCGCCGGCAATCACCGGAGCTCTGTCCAGTGCGGGTAAGGAAGGGAGGAGGGAGAAGGACCCGCCAAACCCGACAGGTGGGACCGCGGGGCCCCCTGTCAGTGACCCCGAGCCGACCCTCGCTGGCTCAAGTGAAAACGCCCCCCCCCCCACCGGGTACGCTTTCTCTGTTTAAAAGCGCATTTCATTCAAAACCGTTTCCTTTTCTGTTTTAATTTAAACAGAATTTTGACTAAACTTTGACTGGGCATATCTTTTTAAATAAAACTCCAAATGAGTTGATTCTTTTTCCTACCACTCTCAAATTTCATCTAGTTTATTTTAGGATTTATTTCAAAAATAATTAGGACAATTTTTTGTACTGTTTTTAAAGTTATGTTGATTTGAATATTTTCAAAAATAGGAATTTGGAGGGAAGATCAAAACTTTCAAAAGTTTTGGAGTGCCCTCACCTCTCTGCACCTTGAAGGCAAGCATTCTGAACCCCGGCATAATATTGTTGTGTGTTGTTGGACACGTTTACAACACCACCTTGGCACGAAGTATTCGTTATTTTATGTGTGGATATGATCATACTCATGAGTGCATGATGAAGTTTCCTTGCTGTTGGAGATTGTTATACTCGTGACAGTATTCACCCTCGTCTACCTCTCATGCCTACTGGAAGGAATCCAGGAAAGCCTCTGTCTTAGGTAGACACGAGCTTGTTACTGATATTTCGTTGAGACGAGTATTGTCAGTAAGGCATATTGAGGTATGATGAGTAGTGATTCTGTTTGTTGGTGTGAAATATAATTGCTATACTAATCATGCAAGTGATGCTTTAACCTCCTGAGTCGACCATAGATCGAGTCTTGTTCCGGTAACCCCCATTCTTGTTTCGTACTACCACTTGTCCCTGCCGCAGGTAGGGTACAGTCCAGTAAGTTGTCAACCCCTTTCTTGGCACACACCGTACAGAGAGGCCATGGTGGAAGATACCGGCTGCATCCGGTAGGCATGCCACCTGGTCCGGGGGCATGGGTGTTTCCGGTTGGAGCCGAGGGGGTAGCTCCCCTAGTTCGCGCGCATTATAAATTCTGTGATCCCATGCTACTCGAGGTTGTAGCCTCCCCACTTAGAGTTTTACTTAACAGGTGTCGTGGGTGATTCCAGACACCGGTAAGTTAAGCTGGTGTGTGCGGGTCAGGTGTGTTTTCAACTAAAAGACCGTAAATGGAATTAGTCCCGGTGGACTAAAGGAAACCGTTACTCGTGGGTAAAGAGTACACCCTCTGCAGAGGTTATATCTATTCGAATAGCCGTGTCCGCGGTTAAGGATTACAGTCTGGGATGGGTCAAGTGTCGGTCTTCGGAGGAAAACCCCTAAGCCAGAACATGGATCATAACCTGTGACTTGTGAGGATTATGATTATTATTATTATGGACTAACCACTTGTATTGTTTGAATTATTGAGTATCCCTGGGATGGTTCTACCTCCTGGATATTTCATATAAGCCCTTTATGTGGTGTCGCTCAGACGCCCGACTGTGGCATGCTTGTGTTTTATTTTTCATATAAGCCCTTTATGTGGTGTCGCTCAGACGCCCGACTGTGGCATGTTTGTTTTTATTCTCTTTATAAGCCCTTTATGAGACGTCGCTCAGATGTCCGACTGAGGCATGTTTTATTTTATTATCCTTTCGAGGCGTCGCTTCAGACACCCGATCGGTGCATTTTATTTTTGTTCTTGATTACTTATCCATGGTTTATAAGAATAACATGCTTGCGTCATGAATTTTTATTTCGCGACTAACGAAGTGATCATAGAATATTCCAGAGCATGAATGTCATTTGTTATATTGTGCCTGTGTTCATAATGTTTGCGAGTACATTCAAAGTACTCACTGGCTTGTCCCTGGTTATTGTCTTGGCCAGATTTCATGCTTGGAGAGGAGCGCTACGATGGCAGCCCCGAAACCTAAGCAATGGTGATAGCAGCCTCGCGAAGATAGGAATTATCCAGGTCAGCTGTTCCTGTGGGAAATGGAGTCCCATAGACGCTGATGTATCGCAAACCGCTTCCGCCACCAACCACTAGAACCCTTTTGTTGTACTCATGGACCAGAATGGTCTTGTACTACATATTTTGTATTTTGCTTGGAATTTCTGTATCAAGTTTGTGTCTCATCAGCTAACAGTAATCCTGGGGCTGGTGAGCACAAGGGCCGTTTACTGGGAAATTAATATCCTGGAAAACCGGTCCTGACAGCTGGCCGAGGAGGCGCGCCTGCTCTGCACGGGAACCTTGGAGCGCGTGCTGACGAAGATTGTATACCGCAATCCTGGCATAAACCTCACCAACGTTCTTCGCACCCTGCCGGCCGACGCAAACATGGAGGTGTTGAAGGAACAGGTCGCCCACATCATCGCCAAGGTGAACAAGATCTCCAGGATTGAGGGCGACCGCGTAGATTAGGCCTCCATTATCTTTGTCTCCTTTTGTTGCTGCATAGGATGTTATGAACTCATTAGTCCATTGCGACAAGTTATCCCTTGTAAGATATTTATCTCATTTCGACCAATCAGTGCAATGTTATCTTCCTTGTCTTGATCTTCTACTTTGTATGCTTTTCACCCTACGCTCCCGGGGAGCTTGCCGGCAAGGGGCTTTTGCCGCGAGCGCTGAGTGCTGGACTCTGAGCAGCCTGCTGACCAAGGTCTCACCGGCAAGCAACCTTGCCGCGGCTAGTCGCAACGCACTTAGCTTGCTGAGCGAACTCGAAAACGAAGTAAGGGCGCGACACTTGTCGCAGCTCGCTTAGATCGTTGAGCGTACTCGGAAACAAGACAAGGGTGCGGCTAGCTACGGGTAGGTTCCTCCGCGCACAGGTTTTCCATACAAAGTGTGATTGTTCGAGGAAGACAACAAAAATTTAAAAATTTGAACTGGTCAAATTCTAATAACTTAGCTTTCATATATTGCTTGCTTCTCGGTAAGGCTTCTCTTTCTTGAACAGCACTTGGTTCCCCTTCCATCTCCTTCCCCCCCGGCAAACTTGTGCGCGAGGAACCTTCCTTCTGCTTAAGAGGCAAAGGAAAAGAAGAGGGAAACAAGTATATGGCCTTTCGGCGTGCTAGTGCTTACCGGATACGTATGTTGCACAATATGCCAAATAACACATGCAAATAGCAAAGAAAAGCATGCAAAAGGCAAATAGCGCAAAACGCAAAATCTTTACTGATGCACGGGGTCTGCGCCCGGCTTTGTACAAAGGGTTACATGCAACAACGGCAAAGCTTGTACAAAAGGTGGTTGCCGGAGCGGATCACGACAACCGCGCCTTATGGGTGAAACTTGCGAAGATGCTCTATGTTTTAGGAGTTGCTCACCGGTAAGCCTTCTTCGGTCTCGAGGCGGACAGCGCCGGGCCTCGTGACTTGTCTCACCCGATAAGGGCCTTCCCACTTCGGCGTCAACTTGTTGGAATTCTTGGCGGACTGAACACGCCGAAGAACAAGGTCGCCTTCCTCGAGACTCCTGGCCTTGACCTTGCGGCTATGGTAGCGGCGCAAGGCTTGCTGGTATCGAGCAGCTCGTACAGCAGCCTGGAGACGTCCCTCCTCGAGGAGCAATGCATCATCTTGCCGCAGTTGCTCTTGCTCGAGCTCATCATAAGCGAGCACTCGAGGAGATCCGTATACGAGTTCCGTGGGGAGAACTGCCTCTGCTCCATAGACTAGAGCAAAGGGTGTCTGTCCGGTGGCTCGACTTGGTGTCGTTCTGATTGACCAAAGAGCTGCCGGTAGCTCCTCTATCCAATTTCTTCCGCACTTGCGCAGCCTGTCAAAGGTCCTTGTCTTGAGTCCGCGCAGCACTTCAGCATTGGCCCTCTCCGCTTGACCGTTGCTCCTCGGGTGAGCAACAGAAGTGAAACAGACCTTGGCACCAAGGTCTTGGACGTACTGCATGAAGGTGCGACTAGTGAATTGTGTACCGTTGTCGGTGATGATCCTGTTAGGGATCCCGAAACGGCAAACAATTGATCTGAAGAACCTGACTGCTGACTGTGCTGTCACCTTTCTCACTGGCTCCACTTCTGGCCACTTTGTGAACTTGTCGATGGCAACATACAAGTACTGAAAGCCCCCGACAGCACGAGGGAAAGGGCCGAGGATATCGAGCCCCCAGACCGAGAAGGGCCAGGACAAAGGGATTGTTTGGAGAGCTTGAGCTGGCTGATGGATCTGCTTTGCATGGAACTGGCACGCTTCACACTTGGTTACTAGTGCAGTTGCATCTTGGAGGGCTTCTTGCCAAAAGAACCCTTGCCGGAAAGCTTTCCCGGCAAGCGCCCTTGCGCCAATGTGGTGGCCGCATATGCCTTCGTGTATTTCTGCCAACAGCTTCTGTCCATCTTCCCTGGAGATGCACTTCAGTCTGACACCATTGAGTCTTCTTCTGTACAGCTCGTTGTCCACGAACTGGTACATACTTGACTGCCTGGTTATCTTCTCTATTTCTTCTGGGTCGTCGGGAAGTTCTCCAGTTTGCAGAAAACGGACGATCCGCTGGGCCCATGCCGGAGCTTGGGGCTCAACGGGAAGGACTAAAGGCATGAGGGCCGCTGCGAGGACCTCGGCTTCTACGGCAAGAAGTTCTGGCTCTGCCGGAGCTGAAGGTCCCCCGGCAAGCTCGCCGGGGCGAGGCTTGTCGGGAACGCTTGCTTCAACTGTACAGACCCGAGGATCTGCAGGAGCAAACTGTTCCTCAGCGCTGTGGTTGTCGATCTTGGGGACTTTGGCGGCGGTTTCAGGAAGATCCGCCGGCAAGTAGTCACCGGAGACCAACTTTCTCTTCTTGGACTGCCCAATTGACGGTGTAACGGATGGTTGAGTCAGCTTGAGCAAGAAGGTCCCTGGTTCCACAGGTAACTTCATCGAAGCACACTTTGAAAGGCCATCTGCAATTTCGTTCTGAGCTCTCGGGACGTGCTCCATCTGCAGACCTTCAAAGTGTTCCTCAAGCTTCCTCACTTCATCGACATAAGCTTCCATCAAAGGGCTCTGATAGCTCTTGTTGACTTGCCGGACCACCAACTGAGAATCTCCCCGCACAATCAGCTTCCTGATCCCAAGTTCGGCCGCAACCCTGAGGCCGGCAAGCAAGCCTTCATATTCAGCAGTGTTGTTCGTCGCTTGCTCCCTGGGAAAGTGCATCTGGATAACATATTTGAGGTGCTCTCCGGTGGGCGCGATGAGTACCACGCCAGCACCGGCGCCTTGCAGCGAGAAGGCACCATCGAAATACATTACCCATTCACTTGTCGCTTCTTGTACGGGTGCACTTGTTTCTTGGACTTCTTCATCGGGCGTCGGGGTCCACTCAGCTATGAATTCTGCCAAAGCTCGGCTCTGTATGGTTGAAGTACTTTCAAACTTGAGTCCAAAGCTCGATAGCTCCAGTGCCCACTCAACGATCCTGCCTGTTGCTTCCGGGTTGTGCAATATTCTCTTCAGCGGAAAGCGAGTGACCACTGTTATCTCATGTGCTTGGAAGTAATGGCGCAGCTTTCTCGAGGCCATGAGGAGGCCAAAAAGCAACTTTTGCACACCAGAGTACCTTGATCTAGCCCCCTGGAGAAGGGAACTCACAAAATACACTGGGCGCTGCACCATTTTCTTCCGCACTTCATCCTGTTCCTGTGCAGAGTTGTCCTTGTCGGGGCCAGAGCTTGTCGGAGCAGCCCCCTGCTTGTCGCTGGATTCGCTTGCCGGTGGCGTAGCCCCCTCGTCGGACTCCCTCTCCGCTACTAACGCAGCACTAAACACCTGGTTGGTTGCCGCTAGATATAGCAACAACTTTTCCTGTGGTCTAGGTGCGACAAGTATTGGAGTGGAAGATAGGTACCGTTTCAAATCTTGCAGCGCTGCCTCCGCTTCCGGAGTCCACTTCATGGGACCTGCCTTCTTCAAGACTCTGAAGAAAGGTAGGGCGCGTTCTGCAGACTTCGAAATGAACCTACTGAGGGCAGCCACACAACCTGCAAGCCTTCTGACATCCTTGACACGCCTCGGGGCCTCGATCTGCTCGATGGCTTTAATCTTGTCGGGGTTAGCTTCAATCCCCCTCTGTGACACAAAGAACCCGAGAAGCTTGCCGGAGGGAACTCCAAAGACGCACTTCTCGGGGTTCAACTTGAGCTGTATTCTGCGCAGGTTCTGAAATGTCTCTTCCAAATCTTGGATCAGGGTTTCCTTGCTCTTACTCTTTACCACGATGTCATCCATGTAAGCTTCTACATTTCTGTGGATCTGTGGCTCGAAAGCAGTGTGCACTACCCTTGCAAATGTTGACCCTGCATTCTTCAGTCCAAATGGCATGCGTATGAAGCAATAAGTGCCACATGGAGTGATAAATGCAGTCTTCTCTTCATCCTCTTTGGCCATAAAGATCTGATGGTAGCCTGAATATGCATCAAGAAAACAGAGTAGCTCACATCCGGCAGTGGAGTCAACGATCTGGTCAATGCGCGGCAAAGGGAATGGATCCTTGGGACATGCTTTATTCACATCGGTGAAGTCTATACACAGTCTCTACTTCCCGTTGGCCTTGCGCACGACGACTGGGTTTGCTAACCACGTTGGATGGATCACACCTCTAACTAGGCCTGCTGCCTCTAGCTTCTTGATTTCTTCGTTGATGAATTCTTGGCGCTCCACGGCTTGCTTCCTCACTTTCTGCTTGATGGGCCGCGCATGAGGACAGACAGCAAGCTTGTGCTCAATTACCTTCCTGGGAACACCGGGGATGTCAGATGGCTGCCAGGCAAACACATCGACATTCGCCCGCAGGAAGGCAACGAGCGCGCTTTCCTATTTGCTGTCAAGCGTGGCACAGATGGTGAAGGTACCACCAGTGCCGTCCTCCTTGGCGGACACCTTCTTGGTTGCCGGAGGAGCGGCCATCCCTTTCTTACACTTGCCGGTGGAGCTCGATGGAACGTCCTCGACGGCAGCGCAGCACTCCGAAGAGGTGCGGTTGCCGGAGTGGGCCCCAGAGCACTTGCCGGACTTGGTCTTCGTCTTCTTCCCCCCGGGAGCTTCAGCGGCAAGTGTGTCCTTTTCTGCCGCAGCTGCTGCATCCCGGTAGATCTTGTCGGCGCAGACAAGCGCATCCTTCTTGTCGCCGTGGACAGTGATGACGCTTATCGGCCCCGGCATCTTGAGTACGTTGTAAGCGTGGTGGGAAGCTGCCATGAACTTGGCAAGGGCAGGACGGCCGAGGATTCCATTGTATGGCAATGGAATATCGGCGACGTCGAAAGTGATGCGCTCAGTCCTGAAGTTGAGCTCCCCGCCAAAGGTCACCGGCAGAGTGATCTTTCCCTTGGGCTTGCTCCTTCCCGGGTTGATTCCTTGGAAAGAACCGGTTTCTTCGAGCTCGCCATCTGGAATTTGGAGTTTCTTGATCACAGCAGAGGACATCACGTTCAACCCGGCCCCGCCGTCAACCAACATTTTGGTGACCTTGAGGTTGCGGATGGTGGGAGAAACCAGCATCGGCAAGCACCCGACCGCAGTGGTGCGGTCAGGGTGATCCTCAAGATCAAAAATGATGGGCGTGCTGGACCATTTGAGGAGCCTGCGCGACTCCACGGGCGGCTCTGCTGCATTCACCTCACGCACCCACTGCTTTAGCTGGCGGTGGGAGGTGTGCAGAGAGGCGCCACCGTCGACGCACAGGACCTCCGTGGCCTTCTGGAACTCCTGCTCGCTGTTATCCTCGTCCTCCATGTCTTCGTCGTCGTCTTCTTCATCCTTGTCGCGGCCCCGGGGAGGTCGGTCACCTTGCCGTTGCTTGGCCTTGCCGCGGCGTCCTCCCCGGCCATTGAACGGCCGCTTCTTGCTTGGCTCTCCCCCGCCACCTTGGGCCTTCTCCTTGTCGCGCCTCTCGTACTCAGCTTTCTGCTGCTCGACGAGGTACTCGACGCGCTTGCAGTTGGAGAGGTCGTGGCCCTTGGTGCGGTGGATTTTGCAGTATTGCTTGTCGGAGTCGTCCTGCTTGTCGGCTGCCGCTACAGGGGCAGGCTCCTTGCCGGAGCCGCCTGCCTGCGTTTGCTTGGCGGGAGCCTCCTTGCCGGACTTCTCGACGGCAGGCACCTCTTTCTTGCCTTTCCTTCTGTTATTCCGCCGCCGGCTCTTCTTTGCCGGGGCGGCGTCGTCGCTGTCGCTTCCTCCTGCGCCAGCATCCTCCCCGGGGAGTCTCCTCCCCTCTTCTGCGCGTGCACACTTGTCGGCCAGAGCATAGAGCTCGCTGACATCCCGAATCTTGGTCATCGCCATTTCCTCACGCATGCGGCGGTTACGCACGTTCTGATGGAACGCGCTGATAACCGCGGCAGGGTGGACATCAGGGATGTTGTGCTGCACACGGCTGAAGCATTGAATGTACTTGCGCAGGGACTCTCCTTCCTTCTGGGCAAGAATGTGGAGATCGCTCTCCTGGCCGTGGGGTTTGTGGCCGCCGGTGAAGGCGCCAACAAACTGGTGGCAAAGTTCGGCCCAAAAAGAGATGGAACCTTCCGGCAAGTGCATAAGCCACGAACGGACGTTCGGCTTAAGCACGAGCGGGAAGTAGTTTGCCAAGATCTTCTCGTCGCGCCCCCCGGCAGCTTGCACCGCGATGGTGTAAACGCTGAGGAATTCTGAGGGGTGCGTCTTGCCGTCGTACTTCTCCGGTACGTCGGGCTTGAAATTCTTCATGCTGGGCCACTGGACGCGCCGCAGCTCGCGAGTGAACGCAGGGCAGCCTGCCGCGTACGGCAAGTCGCCTGGTTCACCGGGCGCGCGCGCGTCGACAGCGTTCCCAGCTCTCTAGTCTGATTGTCGCCGAGCTTCTCGGCGGCGCTCGATGGTTGTTCGAGCGTCTTCT
The DNA here is from genome assembly GCA_902687465.1 of Secale cereale. Classification (NCBI taxonomy): domain Eukaryota; kingdom Viridiplantae; phylum Streptophyta; class Magnoliopsida; order Poales; family Poaceae; genus Secale; species Secale cereale. The sequence goes on along the minus strand of LR738710.1, from coordinate 124,358,518 downwards.
TGTCGCCGGTCGTCGAGGACCTGGCGCTGGTGCCGACGGGCCCGCGGATCCGACGATGCCGTGGAGCCGTCGTCGGCGTTGTTCCGGCGGGGCGGCATCTTCTGTTTCCGCGGCGGGGAGTGCACGCTTGTCGCACCCCCGGCGGTCTTGTCGCCGTCGGCCTTCGTCTTCTCAGCTTGCCGCGGCCGCGAGGCCGCCGGCTGTTGTGGAGAATCGTTGTTGGCGAAGGCTATCAGGCTCTGGATGGTGGCCCTCCAGTCTTCGGCCTTGTCTGCCGCTGGAGGGAAGTCGAGGAGCAGTTGCGCCCTTGCGAGCGCTTCTGCTGGAGTGGAGGGGAACGGGGGCGAACGGTGCGAGGAGCGGGATATGCTCGGACTCCTAACAACGTTAGAAGGAGCAGGGTCCCGCGCTGGCGCCTTCGCTTTGCTTGTGCCCGGACGGTGGTCCGGGGCGTCCCGCCAGCATCCGGTTTGTCCTTGCCCCAGCAAGCGGATACCACCTCCTGTGGTATGGCGCTGCTGGGTTGTCGTGTGCTGAGATGGACGTGGCGCGTCCACGGAGACCGAGGCTCGGTCGTCCGTCTTGTCCTTTGATTTGGTGGCGCCGCGAGTGTCCTCGCCGGCGACCACCCTTCCGACGGCGTCTCCCCCGCCCACCGTTGGCTCTGGTGGCGGCGGATGAGACGCAGACGGGCCTCCGACCTCCGAAGCCTTCTTCTTCGGGGCCATGGAGCTGCTGCTGGTGAAGTTGCTGACGAAACTGGAGAGGTTGATGAAGAATGCGCCCGCGCGAGCGCCGGATCAGATTCGCACAACCTCGACGCCCCCTACCTGGCGCGCCAAAGATGTCGGGGGAAACTGTCCGCCACGAACACCTATGGGACCGGAGCCCCTTGTCTGTGCGGTAAGAGGGCGGAGGGAGCACGAAGAGCAGATCGTAGCGAGCACGCGGGCAGTTTTACCCAGGTTCGGGCCGCGGTAGACGCGTAAAACCCTACTCCTGCTTAGTTGTGTATTGAGTTGGAGAGCTCGAGAGCTTGAAGAAGCAGCTACACCGAGCGTATGAGTGATCTAGGTTCTGAACCCCCTCCACGTTGTGCATGGGCCTCCTTTTATAGCGCAAGGGGTCACCGACAGGTGTCAACATAGGAGAAAGGGGTAAAAACGTAAAAGAGGTGGTAGTTGTAACAGTGCGGGAATAGTGGAGCTACAGTGTGCGAACAGTGGTCGCCACCTACTTTGACAGTGGGGGACAAGGGCATTTAATGCCCGTCGCCGTCGACCCCAAAAGCTCCCGCCCTTGTGTCTCCGTTTGCCACGGCGATGGCTTCACCACCGTGGAGTGCCACCGTGTCCCCCAGGCTGCACAGCCATCCGCCACGCGTCCCTGGAAAGGCCCCAGGGCGATGCGTGGGCCGATGAGCTGGAGCGCAGGCACACAGCGCAACTCTCCCGGCAAGCACCTTGCCGGGTTCTTGACCTTGCCGGGCCCGGGAGCTTGCTGGGCTCCGAAGCTTGTCGCTCTCCGGGCCCTCGCCGGGACGCGCAAAGCGCCGAGGCGTGTCTCTTATGATGTAATCTTCTAGTCTTCCTGGCAAGCTCCTCTTGCCAGGGCCTTGTGTGAGTAAGGTAACCTTGAGCCTGGAACGGCCTTCCCGGCAAGCTTCACTTGCCGGGGTCTCGATCTTCTATCTTGTATACTTTGTTTTTGAATGGCTTGATATGGAGCAGGGAAGTCTCCGGCGAGCATGTGGTAAACCCTGCCGCGGGAAGCTGCAACCGCCCGTGCACAAGTTGGGGTACTGAGGTACCCCTACCTTAGTACACCGACAGTGGCTGTTTTGAGGAAGGATATATAGTGGGTGTATGGTACCGGTGAAAGTTGCGCGATACAAGAGAGGCTAGCAATGGTGGAAGGGTGAGAGTGCGTATAATCCATGGACTCAACATTAGTCATAAGAACTCATATAATTATTGCAAAAATCTATGAGTCATCAAAACAAAGTAATCAACGCATGCTCCCAGGGGGAGGTTGGTAGTAGTTAACCATCGCGCGCCACCGACATCCACACAAAGGTTGACACTTTACAAATACCTCATGCTCTAACTCCGTCACATAGCGGTTCACCATACGTGCATGCTACGGGAATCACTAACCTTAACACAAGCATTTCTCAATTTCATAATAACTCCACTAGCGTGACTCTAATATCACTATCCTCATATCTCAAAACAATTATCAAGCATCCAACTTCTCATCATATTCAATGCACTTAGTGTGAAAGTTTTTACTACATTGATATTGGATGTCTATCATGTGAAGACTAGTTTTATAGCCTAAGCACATTACCATGATGTTTTAATAGACTCTCAAAAGGATATAAGTGAAGCATGAGAGTTCAACAATTTCTTCAAAATATTATCACCACCGTGCTCTAAAAGATATAAGTGAAACACTAGAGCAAAAACTATTCAACTCAAAAGATATAAGTGAAGCACATAGAGTGTTCTATCAATTCCTAGGCCATATTTAACTCTCTAAAATAGGTGTGTCCATAAAGTATAATTGTGTAAAACTAACAAGCAAAGACTCAAATTATACAAGACGCTCCAAGCAAAACACATATCATGTGTTGAATAAAAATATAGCTCCAAGTATAGTTACCGATGGATGAAGACGGAAGAGGAGATGCCTTCCCGGGGCATCCCCAAGCTTAGGATTTTGGTTGTCCTTAAATTTTACCTTGGGGTGCCCTGGGCATCCCCAAGCTTAGGCTCTTTCCACTCTTTGTTCCATAGTCCATCAAAGCAATACTCAAAACTTGAAAACTTCACAACACAAAACTTAGACAAAAATCTCGTGAGCTCCGTTAGTATAAGAAAGCAAACCGATACTCAAAGGTACTGCAATGAATTCATTCTTTGTTTATATTGGCGTTAAACCTACTGTATTCCAACTTCTCTATGGTTCATACTTCCCAATATTACTCATAGATGCATTGAAATAAGCAAACAACACACGAAAAACAGAATCTGTCAAAAACAGACCAGTCTGTAGTAATCTGCAGGTTTAGCATACTTCTGTAACTCAAAAAAATTGAAACTAAATTGGTAAACATGAGGAATTTGTCTATTAATCATCTGCAAAAAGAATCAACTAAATAGCACGCTCCAGTAAAATCTGATGACCATTCTAGCGAGCGCTAACGATTCTGTTTTTCACAGCAAGATCATATAAACTTCACACAAGTTTTCCCAAAGGTTCTACTTGGCACAAACACTAAACAAAACACAAAACCACATCTAAACAGCAGCTAGATGCAATATTTATTCCCTAACAGAAGCAAAAACAAAAAATGTAAAATTGGGTTGCCTCCCAACAAGCGCTATCGTTTTACGCCCCTAGCTAGGCACGATACATGGATAGATCTAGGTATTGCCATCTTTGGAAGGCAATCCATAAGTGTCTCTCATGATAGATTCATATGGTAATTTGATTTTCTTTCTAGGAAAGTGTTCCATGCCTTTCCTTAACAGAAATTGGAATCTAATATTTCCTTCCTTCATATCAATATTTGCACCAATCGTTCTAAGGAAAGGTCTACCAAGAATAATAGGCCATGAAGGATTGCATTCTATATCAAGAACAATGAAATCAACGGGCACATAATTCCTATTGGCAACAATATGAACATCATTAATTCTTCCCATAGGTTTCTTAATAGTGGAATCCGCAAGATGCAAATTTAAAGAACAATCATCAAGCTCATGGAAACCAAGCAAATCACAAAAAGTTTTTGGGATAGTGGAGACACTTGCACCCAAATCACACAAAGCATAGCATTCATGATATTTTATTTTTATTTTAATAGTAGGTTCCCACTCATCATAAAGCTTTCTAGGGATAGAAACTTCCAAGTCAAGTTTTTCTTCATAATATTACATCAAATCATCAACTATGTGTTTGGTGAAAGCTTTATTTTGACTATAAGCATGCAGAGAATTTAGTACGGATTGAAACAAGGAAATACAATCAATCAAAGAGCAATTGTCATAATTGAATCCCTTGAAATCCAAAGTAGTGGGTTCATCACTATGCAAAGTTTTAATCTCTTCACTCCCACTTTTAACAATTTTAGCATCAAGATCTAAAAACTCTGAATCACTGGGACACCTTAAAGTAGAATCATCTCCAATCCTATCTTCATCAAGATTTATACTGGAAAACAAGGATCTAAAAGGAGACACATCAATAACTTTCAGATCTTCATCTTTATTTTCATGATAACTAGTAGAACACGCTTTTATATAATTCTCTCTTTTAGCACGCATCCTAGCGGTTCTTTCCATGCATTCATCAATGGAAATTCTCATGGATTTGAGAGACTCATTGATATCATGCTTAGGTGGGATAGATCTAAGTTTCAAAGAATGAACATCGAGAGTAATTCGATCCACACTTTTAGCCAATTCATCAATCTTAAGCAATTTCTCTTCAAGCATAGCATTGAAATTCTTTTGCGAGATCATAAACTCATTAACACTAGTTTTAAATTCAGAAGGCATCATTCCATAAGAGTTCGTGTAGGAATTACCATAATTATTAGAGGAATTACTAGGAAAAGGCCTAGGATTAAAATTCCCTCTATAAGCATTGTTACCAAAATTATTCCTACCAACAAAATTCACATCCAAAGATTCACTGTTATTTTCAATCAAAGTGGACAAAGGCATATCATTAGGATCAGAAGAAGCACTCTTAGCATCAAATAATTTCATCAGTTCATCCATCTTTCCACTCAAAACACTAATTTCTTCAATAACATGCACTTTTTTACTAGTAGATCTTTCGGTGTGCCATTGAGAATAATTGACCATACTATTATCTAGGAGTTGGTAGCTTCTCCTAAGGTAGTTTCCATGAACGTGCCTCCTGCGGCCGAATCTAAAAGATTTCTAGAAGCAAAACTCAAGCCAGCATAAAAGTTCTGAATAATCATCCATAAGTTCAAACCATGCGTAGGGCAATTATGTATTATTAGTTTAATTCTCTCCCAAGCTTGTGTAACATGCTCATGATCTAGTTGCTTAAAGTTCATAATATCGTTTCTAAGAGAGATGATCTTAGCAGGAGGGAAATACTTAGAGATAAAAGCATCTTTGCACTTATTTCACGAATCAATACTATTTCTAGGCAAAGAGGAAAACCAAGTTTTAGCACGATCTCTAAGTGAAAACAGAAATAACTTCAATTTAACAATATCGTTATCCGTATCCCTTTTCTTTTGCATATCACACAAATCAACAAAGTTGTTTAGATGGGTAGCGGCATCTTCACTAGGAAGGCCGGAGAATTGATCTTTCATGACAAGATTCAACAAAGCAGCATTGATCTCACAAGATTCAGCATCGGTAATAGGAGCAATCGGAGTGTTAATAAAATCATTATTGTTGGTATTGGAGAAGTCACACATTTTGGTATTGTTCTGAGCCATAGTGACAAGCAAGCAATCCAACTCACACAAGCAAACAAGAAGCAGGCGAACGTTAAACACACGACAGAAGAAGGGAAAATAAAACAGCAAGGGTGAAGTGGGGGAGAGCAAAACGAGAGGCAAAAATGTAATGCGAACGATAAGGGTTTGTGATAGGTACTTGGTATATGACTTTTAAGTGATCCTCCCGGGCAACGGCGCCAGAAATTCTTCTTGCTACTTCTCGACCTTGCGTTGTATTCCCTCGAAGAGGAAAGGGTGATGCAGCACAGTAGCGTAAGTATTTCCCTCGGTTTTTGAGAACCAATGTATCAATCCAGTAGGAGACCACGCTCGAGTCCCTCGCACCTGCACAAGCAAATAAGAACTTCGCAGCCAACCCAATAAGGGGTTGTCAATCCCTTTACAGTCACTTACGAAAGTGAGGTCTGATAGAGATGATAGTTTATATTTTTGGTATTTTTGATTATAAGAACAGAAAGTAAAAGTGGAAAAAGTAAAGTAAGTGTAAATTGATATGTTGAGAATAGACCCGGGGGGCATAGTGTTCTCTAGTGGCTTCTCTTAAGATAGCGGTATTCTACGGCGGGTAAACAAATTACTGTCGAGCAATTGATAGAAAAGCGAATAATTATGAGCCTATCTAGGCATGATCATTATATAGAGGCATCATGTCCGAGACAAGTAGACCAAAACGATTCTGCATCTACTATTATTACTCCACATATCGACCGCTATCCTGGATGCATCTAGTGTATTGAGTTCATAACAGAGTAATGCTTTAAGCAAGATGACATGATGTAGAGGGGTAAACTCAAGCAATATGACATAAACCCCATCTTTTTGTCCTTAATGGCAACAATACAACACGTGCCTTGCTGCCCCTACTGTCACTGGGAAAGGACACCACAAGATTGAACCCAAAGCCAAGCACTTCTCCCATTGCAAGAACTATATATCTAGTAGGCCAAACAAAACCAATAATTCCAAGAGACTTGCAAGGATATTATGAGCACACATAAAGAGTTTAGAGAAGAACCAAACATTTCTCATAGATAATCTTGATCATAAACCCACAATTCATCAGATCTCGACAAACACACCGCAAAAAGAGATTACATCGAATAGATCTCCTCGAAGACCGAGGAGAACTTTGTATTGAGATCCAAAGAGAGAGAGAGAGAAGAAGCCATCTAGATACTAGCTATGGACCTGAAGGTATGTGGTAAACTACTCACAACTCATGGTGAGGCGACGATGATGATGTAGAAGCACTCTGTGATGGACCCCCCCCCCCTCCGGCGGAGCTCCGGAACAGGCCCCAAGATGGGATCTCATGGGAACAGAAGGTTATGCCGGTGGAACTAGGGTTTTCTCTTCTCCACTGGTGGTTTCGGGGTATGTAGGCTTATATAGGAAGAAGGAGGGCACCAGGGGCCTTACGTGGGACCCACGAGGCAGGGGGTGCGCCCCCCACCCTCGTGGGCACCATGTGGCCCCTACTCCGTGGTTCTCAATTCTCCCGTGCGTGATTTTCTCCAAAAATATCTCTCCCGAAGGTTTCATTCTATTTGATATCCCTTTTCTGTAAAACCCTAAAACAGGCAAAAAACAGCAGTATGGACTGGGCCTTTGGGTTAGTAGGTTAGTCCCAAAAATAATATAAAAGTGTATGACAAAGCCCATTAAACATCCAAAACATCATAAATAATAGCATGGAACAATCCAAAATTATAGATACGTTGGAGACGTATCACCCCCGTTCCTACACTGGTATCTCAACACCAATCACCTTCGGTATGGTGGACGGCTTCTTCATCCATGCCATAACCGTCAGAGCACAGCTGTCTGGAGGAACAAACATACTTAAGAGCTCACCTCCAAGGTCGTTGATAAGCTCATTCATGGACTCGCTGTTCCAAGCACGTCGAGGCATGCCGTGGAAGGTAAGCTTTGTTAAAAACTCAAGCTCACAGGGAACCGAGCCCCATCCTGGGTGCCACCAATCAAATCTCACTAGTGCACCATCGCAGAACAAATGCCGGGAAGATTCGAACACATGACTGCTGTCGAAAGTTGTCTGGAACCTGACGAAGAAATCAGCCGGTGGCGGATAGACTTCGACGAGCAAGTCACTTATTTGGATGCCATGCGCAATGCCAAGAGCTTTGACAAGGTCGTCCGGCGAGACGGGAGGCCGGTCGCCGTTGATGGTTACCATCAGCACTTTGCCGGCAAACTGGTCGTCAAGCGCCGCCATGCCACTGTTGAGCGACAGCACGTAGTGACCGAAGGCAGGACGAACCGCAGGATCTCCGGCTCGGAGATCCGCGTTGACCGGCGACATGATAGTGAGCTTGAGTACATGGAGTACAGGAGGGGGATTTGGGGGAACTGGAGTAGGAATCGAGAATCCAGAGGTGGGGGCGGGAGATTGGGGATGAAAAGTTAGCTTGAATTTCGAACACGCGCCAATATGCTCTCGGCGCGCAAGCTCACGAAAACACCGGTGGCGCCCACATGTCGGCCTAAGAGTCCTTATTCTTTCTTTTTTGGAGAGCCTGGCCTTTTTTGGAGGATCTTTTGAGAGCCCGGCCTGAGAGTCATAATTGACCTGTTTGGCATTGCATTACTACTCGGCCCATATTCAACGACACCTCACTGGCCCAAACACTCTGAAAAGACACTAAGCTCAAATTATATAACTTGAAAAAAGGAGATACACTCTGAACACTGGAGAATGGTGATTCCCTCATTTAGCCCACCAGTAGTTCAAGACAATAAACAGTTCGAAACAACGATATATACAACATTCAAACACTGACTAGTGACTACTACTGACATAAACAGCAAGACATGATAGTTCAGAAGAAGTCTTGCTACACCAACAAAACGCACCCATCTGCAGTGCTCAGACTCTCGTGATCCAGACGAGAATGACATTCTAAACAGAGCCAACTATTACATAGTAAGAGTGACATAGACGAGGATGACCAAATGACAAGGAATATGCATAACAAAAGAAAGAACTAGCCATCCAGAACAAGCAGCAAAGACAACAAAGTCATTCGAAGAGATGATCCAACAACATCATAATTTACAGCCCCGCTTTAGCGACCAATGATCCGGAGACACTAGTACTCCACCCTTTCGACGCAACAGCCCAATTACCTATCAACCTGAAGGCTTGAACCACATCACTGCCTGTCGTAATTGAGACATCCAAGGATCAAAGTTAATCTGGATGCCTTTGTCATTCTCACCATCTTTTGGCTGCAGGCTGTATCATTGACAATCAGGGGAGTTTGCTCCCGAACTCCTAGGGCTCGCCGTGTAGACACAGTTTTCCATAGCAAACAGAGCCTCTCTGCCATCAAGGTCCTTGCCAATGGTGATCTCCTGGTTAATAGGATAATTGAGTCCGAGAAACAGAGAGTGTGAACCAAGGCTGTTTACCCGCCTCCAACTAAAAAAATCCTGAAGGCCCCAACAAGCTAGTATCCTGCTCATAGACGTAACAACCATTGTCCGGATACTCACGTATTTCATGGTGCTTGTATACAGTGGGGTTTTTGCAATATAACTTTTCCGGCTCATGTGTCTGAATGATCATCAGTATTTTGCCATCGTCTGATCGAGCGAGGAAACAGTTGTGTTGCCCTGTTTTTGGCAAAGGTGGTGCGATTACAAAGGGCAGTAACTGTAGGGACACTGCATCATATCAAAAAGGGCATGCATTGTTAATGTATGATCAGCATTGTTCAGAGTATGAGTAGGATAATGCAAGAAACAGCATTGTATGTCCCTGTTGGAACTGAGAGGAAAATATAGGGAAATGTATAATAGGTTCGAAAATATAGAAGTGCCATGCATGGTTATACTCATGTTATCTCGCAATCAATTCTTCACGGGAAACTACCATGTCATGCATGTTATGGAATCATGTTCTATCCTCACAAACAAATTATTCAAGGTAACTAACAGACCATGCATTGTTATATACTCGTGTTCTGTGGGAAAAAATTTGTGAGGGTATTATTCTAGCCATTGATTGCTGAAGGGCGAATATAGGTATGTACACATGGTAAGCATTACAGGATTTCACTACTTCCAGATATAGAGTTCTCCATATGCACATTTACTTCCCTAATGTATGGTTAGATGAAACCAACAGTGTGGTGCATGTTTCTACATCATGAAAATGAGGAAACTAACATGGCCATTGATACACACTCATATTTAGTAGTAGTATATAGATTACTGTAACATAAGGAGAATATCCATATATTCCTAACCATTTGATTATTCAGGGGTACAAATTGGCTGTAATGACATGATCACACTCGCATGAATTAACTCATTCCAAATATAGCTGATTTACGACATCTCTAATACATTGCCATAGTTCTACTCAAATTCTGCTCAAACAGGGATATGCCAATCATCACAAAAAGTTCAAATAGTGTCATGGCGTCATCATTAACATGAGAAGGAAACAACTTACACGTGCCATCCCGGCAATACGTTGTGCCATATGCTTTGTTGATCGCATAGATGATGCCATTGTGTTCAATAGCATCACAGAAGTGTGTATCAGCTTTGACGATGATCCACTACGAGCTGAGTTGTCTCCAGCTAAAGAAGGCACCGGCATAAAGATAGACGAGTCCGCGGTCGAACAAGGCAATTAGCTTGAAGTTTGCGTAATTCGCATGTCGTGTGGGCACATGGCAGATTACAATCTTCTGCAAAACAAGGTCCGTCCAACTGACGTGGTAATCTAGATGAATAGGACTGGGATGGTAAAACTCTATATAATCCAACGAAGGAAGGATAATCTCATGGGAGGTCTGGAAGTTCACGAGCACCAACTTTTTACCGTCTTCTCTGAAGGCAGCCATCCAATGGGAGTTCATGACGACCTAGGACATACCTGCCAAGAAGTTTCAAGCGATGGTGATCGGATCGAAGTCTAGGGAAATGATGTACGGCGACCCACTACATACCTACAAAGAAGTTTCAGCTAATGGAGATCGGACTGAAGTCAAGGGGCATCATGTACGCCTCCATATCGCGGTGAGCCAATCTCTCAAGACGAGATAGTAGCAAGCAGGGTGTCTTGAAAAGCTTTGGCCTCGCTTCGATGATGGCCGTGTGCATGCCCCTCGAGCATCCAGCCAGCCGCAGGGCGCTCAACATATCCATACACGAACAACACAGGTCAAGGACGTCACTGGGGAGATTGCTCCAATCGCGGCTCATATGGATCATGCGCGGTTCGCGTTCGGCCATGGTGGAGTTTGGAAGGTGGGGTTTTGGGGGGCTTGATTTACGGGGGAGAAGGCTGTCGGTGCTGGAGC
>LR738710.1:124303809-124336910 GCA_902687465.1 Secale cereale | reverse complement strand
CGGCCTCTGATCCTCTTCGCCGACACCTTCCTCAACCCTACCGGAGCCGCTTCGCCGACACCATCGTCAACCCCACCGGAGTAGCTTCGCATATACCATTTTCAACCCTACTGGGGCTGCTTTGCCAACTCACAAGTCCACGGCCTCAGATCCGCTTCCTCGCACCCTCATCCAACCTACCTGAGCAGCTTCTAATGCCCCGTCCACGGTCGCAGATCCACATCATCGACACCATCATTAACCCAACCACCGGAGCAGCTTCACCTACGCCCTCGTCCACAGCCACAAATCCGCTTCGCCCACAGCGTAGTCAACCCTACCGGAGCCGCTCCACAAACACCCTACTTGATGGTTCTAGATCTCCTTACCAAACCCCGACAGCCAGCGCAGTGTCATCACCCTTGACGTTTCTAACCTGATTCCCACCATCTGGCAAGATGTCCAGCACCCGCCACGGCCTAGGTACTTGTCACCTTTAAACCCGTCCAGCATCACCTGCCCGATGTACTTCAAATATACTAACAGGTCGTTGTTACCTATTATGCAGCTGGCAAAAACTACAAGGACGATGTTTCTTCTGGATCTAACAGCTTGGCCAACCAAGATCCTGGACCAAGGCATTGTTATGATCTTGTAAGCGTGTCTCTCTCTCTTGTATTGTTCTGTGCCTGCCAGCGTGCTTTGCTAGGATTTTTGACCAGTGATCCCTTTGTGCAGACAATGATTTCTACTATTGGCTGCTAAATTAGATATGTAGATGTCATACATGATACTACCTCGTACCTCCGTTCCTAAATATAAGTCTTTCTAGAGATTTCACTATAGGCTACATACGGAGCAAAATGAGTGAATCTACACTCGAAAATGCATATATATATATATATATATATATATATATATATATATATATATATATATATATATATATATATATATATATGTGTGTGTGTGTGTGTTCCATACTGGAATCTCTACATAGACATATATTTAGGAAGAGAGGTAGTACATTACACAAAATCATAGGTGACATGTAGGAATTCCAGTACACTACATTAGGCTCCCTTAGAGTGCCTGCTAGTCCAGCACACAGAGTCATGGCTAGTTTATGCTACGCACACAATCATTAATTGGTGGTTTAAATATGCGCAAGGGATATGCAATGTATTATCATGTAGAGATGTATGACATTAGCCGTGTCAACTTGCAGATAGGGTTACACAATGAAAAAGTACAAGATGTATGTGGCAATTTCATGGAACATCGCAAGAAAAGGAGAGCCTGCGATGAGCCTATACAATGTGCTGTGATACGTCACTCCTCCATTGCAATCATCGTGACATGTTATTTGTATGTCAGTTCTATCGGCCAAGTTTCTTAGGGACAGTTATTATGAGTTATACTAATAAAATAAGCACTTGTGAATATAAGCTCCATGTAATAAGCTAACCAGTTCTTTTCATTGTGTTTTCAGCTTATCTGTGAGATCCCATAATTAGCTTCCAGACCCTCCTGTGTATATTTGTCAACCCCAGGATCATTGTTGACAACACAGCGAAATGATATCATTGCACAATACGTAAAAGTATTACAAGTAGTATATTTGTCACAAGACATACCTAGTGAATTGTCTCATGACATTTACAATCAGAAAACAGCGAAAAGTACAATGCGTAGTGACTCCATCTCAGCCACAAGAAGTCGATGTAGTCCACGTGACCTCACTCCTACAGATCGCCATAATTTTCGTAGTCATCACCTTCGTATTCATGGAACTCTGGTGTTCAACAAAATTATTTCCATGAGTACATTACGTACTCAACATGCCTCCCACGGGGAAGGACCTAATAGCTACATGTGGCTTCAAAGGATGGTTGTATGACTCACTTGCATAAAAGCTAATTTTGTTTGAAAACATATAGCAGTTGGATAAAAGCAGTTTTAGATGAAACCATGTTTTGTCTCCAGAATAAGTTTCATCAAAGTGAGGATCCTCGATCAACTCACACTCTTCATAGGTTCCAAGAATAAGGGAAAGAGGGAATAAGCAAGACAGGTCCCGTGTGTCAAGAAAGATTCATGTGTCGTCCATGACCGTGGACACGGCTATTCGAATAGTTTTAATAGTTTTACACTCTACAGAGGTTGTACACTTTACCCACACGACACAATCCCGACTTGTTGCCACCAATGGCCGCTGGTATAGTACTCCATTTGTTGTACTGACAGGGGGATTGTGACGAGGTCTTTCATTCGACCAAACTTACTGTGCCAAGCCCACTAGGTTTCAACACGGAAGTAACCGCAGTTCACAGTCCGAGCCCCCTTTTGTGCCGAGGACACTCCTCGCAAGGCAGCTATCCCATCTGCGGTACAGCGATGACGACAATAAGAGTGAGCTAACTAATTAACTAAGCCAGTGCCCATATAGCATGTGGCTGTACTGTTATCACAATCTTCAAATCCAAGACTTATTTGGCCTCATGCGGCACGGACGACTGATTGCCCCCTTCAACTCGTGAAGGGCGGCCAATCGCTCCTTCAATCCTTGATCCAGCTGTCGCCCGCGCTAGTATTCAGATGGTAAGTTTCACCCAGAGTAGAAGAGGATAGAGAAGGTCAACAAGGGCCAACCGGCCTAGCTCAGTAGTAAGTTTCAAATGTCAATGACTCAAAGGTCATTCAACAAAGCACCTATAGGGTAATAAGCATGGCTAAGCATTTCTACTCTACCAGAATACTATCTACTCAGGTGTCAAGTGAATAGGCGACAAGCGGATCAGGGTAATGTGTCAATCGACATGCTAGCTACAAGATTAAAAGCATGCATATAGTAATCATAAAACTCAATGCAATTTTGTAAACATAGGATAAGTATGATCAAAGAAGGAGGCATGCCTTCGTTGTTGAGTCCTTCTTCGATAACCTGATTCTGTCCATGTCCAACACCGTCACTCCCTACTCGTCGCAACGATAGCAAATGGAAAACAAATAAATACCACAACAAAAGTAAATCCAAATAACATCCAAACAAATTAAGGATGGATGGATAGAGATATTGATCAGATAGAGATTCCAAAAGGAGATAGAAAGATAGCAAGGTAAGTAGAGAGGACTCAATGCATTGACAGGATTTAGGTTGATGATGGATAATCAAGGCTTCCACACAAAACTAATGTTCTGATACTTATGCTATTGACCACAGGTAGTTCCCACTACACATCATGACTAACTACACAGGAAACTACTATATAACCAATACAATGGCAACAACACACATGGAATGGAACCTACGTATGCATTTTAACTACACAATCACATCATGGCATGATAAAGGTAAAGGTTAACCACAGATAAATATTTAGATAGAATCTAAATATTTAGAGTGGTTAATAGCAACCAAACATATACATCAATTATATAATAATTCAAAAGAAAATATTTCCAGAAGGCAAACACACATTACAAACCATACTAGTTAAGAAATCAAAAACCATTCAACAACATGAATTGAATTGATCAAGGTCTAGACCTAAATCATTATTAAAAAGAAAATAGGATCAGGACTATTAGATCAAACCAATTCATTTGTAAAGCAATCAACAAGAAAGTATACAACACATGGAACAAATGGATGAACAACTATCTTAGACATGATATGGTTAAGAGTAATTATCAACCACAAATAAATAATTGGATGAATCCAAATATTTATAGTGGTTAACAACAACCAAAGTATAAACATCAAACATAATAACTATAGCAGGCATTCCTATAACAAGAGTCAAACCATTTCCATGGTCAAAACTAAACAAACAACTAAATCAAGACACACACACAAGGCATGTGAGTATAGAATCACTAGAGGTCTAAACGAATAACACAAGCATCACACATACGAGTGGTCATGATAAGATACTAAACTATAATATGCTCTTAATAATAAAGAACTAATAGCCAAATAGCCAGTAGCAATAATATTGCCGGCACATGCTTAAACAAGAGATCAAACTATGCACACTAGGCATATGAGAAAGATACAACTCAACTAACATGAAAGGTAACTATCATATGCATCTGATGAACTATAAATATGAGCCCACAACCCTAATAGACTAGTTCCTCAAGGAAGTATTCTAAACATGCAGGAAAGTAAACAACTAGACTATGCCATCAAAAACATTAGGCAATGAACTATACTAGCATGAGTAAGAAAGTGGCATGTATCTATATTTAGCTCATCCAACACTGGCAAGTACCTGAAGTACACAACTAGGCATCATACAACATAAGAATTGGTACACACACTGACACACATGATGCTATCTAGTTATGCAACATAACATCATGCCATGGTAGTGATGAAGTAAGAATGAATCATGCGTATTTACAATGTATGAGCTCATAACTACCACTGTATGCCTACTATCAAGAAAGATTAGCCATATATGTGATCATAGCAACTTGATAACACATGATAAGCATCCAACCAAAATATGCATTCAACTTGAGCAAGTGTTAAATGTCATGACGACCAACTAAGCATGCATGTATATTGATCTAGGTAAAAAAAAACACTTAATAATTACCCAAACAATAATAAGCTAAAATTCCATGCTAAGAGCATAGATTCAACAATAGAAACACAAAAAAAATCTTAGCCATGTAATCTTAGATAACAAACATCTAAGAAACAAGAGGAACAAAGGCAATAATATATTATGCGACGAGGAACTACGATGGAATATGTTCTCACACAACATATCATTTGATTTGTCCTCTACCATAAAGAAGCTATGCAACATCATGTACTAAATATAAAGATCTCTATCGTAAACATGTAAATAATTTCAAACCCATAAAACAAACATGCAACATGGATGGAAATGAATATTTAAATCATTTCACCATGCTAAACAAAAATAAATAGTCAAGACATGAAGTATTTCATAATTCGATAAACAAAGCAAAGTTTAAAATAATCCTATGAAATTATAAACATGGCGAACATTCACCAAATATTGTACGCATGCATAAGAGAGAACTGCATGATGTACGAAACATAACAAGACAAGACAACGTACAAAACTATAATAGGTAAATAAAAGAAATCCATACAATAATCTAGTCAGTCACATCTAACTCCTAAAATTATGAAATAATTAGGAGCTACTCCTAGGCACCTCATGAACATATAAGAAATATCAAACCAACACAAATTTCACTGATCAACTACTACCCATGATAATAATTCACATAAACTTGTACATAGCTATATCATATGATTACGCACCGCACATTTGAAAATATATCAACATGAAATAACATGTTGAACAATTAATAAATAACCGAAATCGTAAACAAAGTAAGTCACACACGACAAAAATTATGAGACAAACATCATGCACTCTTAAGCATATCACAGACATAAGAACAATAACAAATTAATATAAAATTTAACCGATGAACAAACTCCATTCAATCTTGGGCAAGAACGACTATAATAAAATGTATACTAAAATCCTATTGATAAAACTAGCGACCTAACTCCACCATGGGGTTACTATGGGTACGAGAAACAAATCATATATTGAACACAAGATTATCCGAGTAACTAAAAAGTACGCGGCCATGTCGATGGCATCCGTTCATGCATCGGCGCGTGCAACGACAGAGATAGGTTGAATAAGAATGTCTACGAGACACAATAGATGATGGAGAGTATGTGTGCAAAAGGAATTTGGCAGAGGCTCACCGAGTTCGACCGAACGGTGCGATGAACTTGACGATCAGTGTACGCGAACATGCGGGATTCTTCGTGTGTGGTTGACGAATCGTGTTCTTTCTTCTCTGAATGGATTTATGGCGTGGAGGAGAATCTTGTAGCGCAAGGGTATGGACGGGGATGGCCTACATCAACGGTATGGAGCACCGGCGTCCATGGTGCATCATTCTTTGGAGAGAGTTTTTGGACACAGAGATGAAGGAATAAGGAAGGAGTTGCTGCGGGAATGGAAGAGGAGGCAGGGGCACACATATATATATACACACGGATTTGAGAACGGTGGAGAGTTAAGAGAATTAGAGGAGGGGTGCGTGGTGGCTGTACATTTTCTGTATGTTTGCTCTTCTCTGTTAATGTTCGGTGGAGAGTTAAGAGAATTAGAGGAGGGGTGCGTGGTGGCTGTACATTTTCTGTATGTTTGCTCTTCTCTATTAATGTTGAGCCCATGTACGTGCGTGAGTGGAGGAGATGAAGCGCTTGGCCCAGGAGAGAAAGAGAAATAAGGGAAGGGAAGAGTCAAGCAGAGGGAATTAAAGAAAGGTGATGCCGTTTCCTCTCATGATGTCTCCATGTGTAGGTTTATCTAATGGATGTACATGTACATGAAGAAGAATGGTTCAGCCACGAGGTATAAATGAAATGGGCTAAGGGCCCATGTGGAAAATAAAGGAAGAAAACAAAAGAGAGGAGATGGACTTTGGCCCATTCGGTTGAGAAAGAAATGGAGTTGGATAAAAAGAGTGACAAAGATTGGGCCTAGAGTTGGATAAAAAGAGTGACAAAGATTGGGCCTAGATAATTTGACAGATGGAAAACAATAGTTAGATTTTCTAGGAGAAAATTATAGAAGAATCAAATTAGATTTCTAAAAGAATAATCTAGAAAAGGAATAGAAGATCAAACAACAATCAAAAGAAGTTCCAAAAATACAGATGCACATAATTTAATATGCTGAAGCGAGAAAAATAAAACCCAACTAAAAGAGAAGAACAAAACACAAAGTTAAATTTAAGTTTGCATTAGATCAAATTAAATCCTCCAAATTATAAAAGTCCAATTTAACATTTGTTAACAAATGAAACAAATGAAATTTTCTCACCCCGACTATTGGAAAACTTTTTCTTAAACATTCCGAGAATCGGGATGTTACATTATCTTGGGTATGATCAGTGAAAAGTCTAGATTGCATTATATTTTTCCATTTTGTTGCCCATATGAAAATTAATTTGACTTGCAAACATCACAAATTGAACCCAGTGCAGTAATTAATATGATAGGAAAACAGACCATCACTATTTGCTCAAAATGCAAATACAAAGATACCATCTACTGGGCACAATCTACTTTCGTCAATGTTTACCATAGAGATCCCATTGCCTAATTTAAACAAAAACGCATGACCATAACTGTTTGCTTTGATTACTTGCTGTTCTTGACCTAACACTCTAACAGAGGTTGTCAACGATTTAAACGCTAAGGGCTGCTGTAGTGGGGCGTTTTCTAACTCATAGGTGACATAAAAGTTTGGTTGTACACTAAAGTAGGCTCTCCAAGAGTACCTGGAGATTCAGTTCAAAGATATGCCTAGTTTTTACATAGTGCAGACATAGTAAATGCTCATTTCATTGTGTGCAAGTGCAAGAGATGCGGCATGTTTCATTATGTGGTGTTGTTTTGTCATAATCTCATCCTTTTGTGTTCACAGACTGGAAAGTATGCATATTTATCTTCCAAGAAGACGAGTAACTAGTTTGTGTCACCTTGCAGAGGGGGTGCAATGAAGATAAGATTGATGATTTCCAAGTACAAGATGTTAGGAAGGAGCCTTGCAAGAGAAGTAGGAGTTGCGCTGAGCCTCTTCAACCTGTTAAGGTAAGTCACTATATCCAACTCAACAGTTCAATTCCTGTGACGCCCCCGATTTGACCGTACACTAATCATGCACGCAAATGTGTACGACCAAGATCAAGGACTCACTGAAAGTTATCACAACACAACTCTAGACACAAATTTAAAATAATACAAGCTTTATGTTACAAGCCAGGGGCCTCGAGGGCTCGAATACATAAGCTCGAATACACAAGAGTCAGCGGAAGCAAAAATATCTAAGTACAAACAAAAGTTAAACAAGTTTGCCTTAAGAAGGCTAACACAAAAGCATCAACGATCGAAAAGGCAAGGCCTCCTGCCTGGGACCTCCTAACTACTCCTGGTCGTCGGCGGTCTTCACGTAGTAGTAGCCTCCATCGGGGTAGTAGCACTCATCAAGTGTGGCATCTGGATCCTGGACTCCACCATCTGGTTGCATCAACCAGCAAGAAGAAAGAAGGGGGAAAAAGGGGAGCAAAGCAACCGTGAGTACTCATCCAAAGTACTCGCAAGCAAGGATCTACACTACACATGCATTGGTATCAATGAAAGGGGTAGTACCTGTGGACTAAGCTGCAGAATGCCAGAATATGAGGGGGGAGAAGCTAGTCCTATCGAAGACTAGCGTCTTCTGGAAACCACCGTCTTGCAGCAAGAGGGGGAAGTAGAGTAGTATATCATAAGTCATATTTATGTTGTTGTTCCAACACTCCGGGATCCTTTCTCGACTCCCGAAGCAACATATCCAAACAATGCCTCAGCATCCAGTTCTAGTTGTAGCGATCGGGATACAACTCCAAGTGTCCGTTACCATAGGACAGGCTATCGATAGATGTTTTCTTCCCTGCAGGGTTGTACCAACTTACCCAACACGCTTGCTTAACTCCGGCCGGACACACCATCAGGTCATGCCCGCCCTCAACCAAACAATACGCCACAACCCGACCTAGGCTTAATAGAGAGGTCATGCACGCCGGACTAAACCCTATGCTCCCAATATTCATGGGCAAATCGCCCCGGGAACTCCTGCACGTTGCGTGGGCGGCCGGTGAGCAGACCTAGCAACCACCTTTAAAAAGGTAGGAGCCTAACCAGTCCAACCCGGCGCGCGCCGCTCAGTCGCAATGACGTCAGTTAAGCTTCGGCTGATGCATACGACGCAGAACGCCCATACTATGCCCACGTGATGGTTAGTGCTATCAGGCCAGAGGCCCCTCGGATCAAATATCCAAACCGTTTAGTGTCTTGGGAACGCGCGGTAACGAGCAGAGACTCACGATAATGTGACCCCATCGCCCCGTCTCGAGAACTTGCGGCAAGGGCGAGTGCCCGGCCACGCCTCGTATTTAACTTGCGGGCACCTTCCAGGTCAACCCGACTACACATCACTCACAATTAAGCTCGCGCGGGTACCCCTCAGTGTCGACCCGTCTTTAGTAACCAGGTTCAGTGTAAAGTCATAGTAACCAAAGTAACTGTGTGTCTAACACCAAAGGAAAACCCGAGGAAATCACCCTCGATGGAATTCCACCTGATGTTTATCGTCAAGGTGAACGAAAGAGGAGTCACCCTCGAGGTCCACTCTTGAGGAGTTGCATGACAATGTCGTTATCGGGAGTGGAGAAAGAGGAATCACCCTCGATGACCACAACCGATGAACTAACCTACAAGGTTAACATCAGAAGTGCTGATGAGGTCTCACCCTCGGCACTCGATAGTAACCCAGTAGTGTCGAGCAACTAAGGGGAAAGTGATGTGCGGTGCCGGGTCCTGGTCTTCGATCACGTTGATCGGGTCTTCTGATGATCTAGCGAGGCAGTCGGGACAAGGTAGGGGGGTCACTGGTGGATCTTTAACCAGCCTATACTAAGCAGTTTAGTATAAACATGTAAGGCATGAAAGCAGTATCAACAACAGGCTATGCATCAGAATAGGATCATACAAAAAGCAGTAGCAGTTCTAATGCAAGCACAAGAGAGAAGAGAATGGGCGATATCGAAATGATCAAGGGGGGTTGGCTTGCCTGGTTGCTCTAGCAAGAAGGAGGGGTCGTCAACACCGTAGTCGATCACCGGGGCATCATCTGTCTCGGGGTCTACCGGAGAGAAGAGGGGGGAGAAACAGTAAGTATAAAGCAAACAGTTGCAACAGAGAAGCACGACACGTCAGCACGCAGTGCTAGGGTGCTCTAACGCGGTGGTACACGATACCGGCGAAGGAGGGTAACATCCGGGAAAGTATCCCCGGTGTTTCACGTTTTCGGACAGGTGTATCGGAGGGGGAAAGTTGCAGGTTCACTATGCTAGCGATGCGTGGCGAACGAACAGACCGCGTATTCGGATTCTTCTCGTTGTTCTGAGCGATTTTCATATATAAAACATTTTCATCCGAGTTACAGATTATTTTATATGATTTTCTAAAGTTTTAAACATTTTTAGGAATTTATTTAATTAATTTAAATCAACATTATCCAGAATAGTAAGTGATGACGTCAGCATGATGTCAGGGTGATGTCAGCGGGGTCAACAGTCAACTTTGACTGGTTGACTGGTCAAAAGGTCCAGTGGGGCCCACTGTCATAGACTAATTTAATTAATCAGGTTTAATTAGACTAATGTGTAATTAGTTTGATTAAACATAACTAATTAGCGTTAATTATCAGGATTAATTAAGTTAATTATTAATTAATTAATTATTTTTTTATTGATTATTTTTTTAAAACTTTTACTTTTACTTTTTTTAAGGGGTCGGGCCCCTGTGTTCAGCGGCCCAGAGGCCTGCGGGGCGGGTTAACGAGCGATGCGGGCGAGGGCGCCCGCCCGAACACGCACGGATGCGTGCGGTTGCGGGGCGAGGCCGCTCGGCTCGACGGGGCGCCGGCAGGGCCGTGGAGCGGCGGCGCTAGGCGATGTCGGGCGCCGTACCGGCGCAGGGTGGCGCCGGAGGTGGGGGCCAGCGCGGGCCGGGAGTGGGCGGGGGAAAGCTCTGGGCACGGCGATGGCCGCGGCGGCGGGACATGACGAGGTAGGCGGTAGCGAGGCAGACAAGCAGTGTGCAGCAGCGCAGGAGCCGCAGTGGCTAGCAGCGCAGCAGCCAGAGCGAGCGGCAGCCGCGGCCAAGCAGCAGCTCCGCGGCAAGCAGCAAGGAATCAGCAGAAGCAACGACACAGGAGCATCACAATACAACATGTATGCGTACTCATACGCAGGGGCTCATACGAGCTCGGGGACGGTGGCTATGGCAACAGATCGAGAGGGCAAGCAGGGGGGAATGGGGGAGGATCTCACAGTGCATCCTTTGGCGTGCTCAGGGAGGGTCGGGGTGGACCGGAGCGACCGCAACGACGGCGAGGTGGTGACAGCCGGACGAAGAGGATGAATACGAAGTCAGCTCGAGGGCGTTCCTGCTTGAGCTGGTCCCCGGGACGAATGAATATGGCCACGGCGGACCTCCTGGACGTGCTCCCGCACGCCGGAGATGCCGGTGGTCGTGACAACTACGGCGTGGCAGCGGTGACCGCGAGTGATTTTGAGATCGAATTCGCGAAGAAGAGGATGGGAGCGATGGGGGAAAGAGGGGGGAATGGATGAGGTCGTGCTAGGGTTTCGGGGGAGCATTCTTATAGGCCAAGGGGAGCCGACATGGTGGCCATACGATCATGGCGCCGTGGGATGGCCGCCACGCCATGGCTGCTCTCTGTACTCTGTACAGAGGAAGGTGGAAAAGGCCCAGGTGGCCTTTGGCCGTGCTGCTGTAGCCATTGGGCCAGAGTGAACAGTGATGTTTCGGCCTTTTCTCTTACTCCTCTTTTTATTTCTTTAAACTTTTCTGATCTGCAAAATGTTAGGCCATAAAAAGACTTCCCCAAATTATGAAAGTGTGCCACATAAATTCTTTGCAAAATTTGGCACTGCCATAAAAAGGTTTTGAGGCAAGATAATTCCATTTAAATTTTATATAAATGAAAACAAAGTAAAGGGGTTGTTTTGGGCACTGTTTTAAAATCCTAGGGGCACTTTGGTTATTTAGGTGATGTTGTTTTCCTCAACATAATTACTTAGGAATTATCTGGAACATTATGAACATTTTAGTTTTCATGTTTTTGAAAATTTTAATTTCACTTATGATTTGAATTTGAATTTGAGATTGATTTTTTTTTAACCAGGGGCAATTAGGGTTAACTAACATGGTAACATGGCATCATTAAGTTAGAATTACTGTAGCTTGTATCTCGGGGTGTTACAAATCTCCTCTACTACAAGAAATCTCGTCCCGAGATTTAAGAGGGGAGGTAAGGGGAAAAGAGTTGGTTACGACATTCTAACGGATCTTCTCGGCCTTGGTTGTTGTTCCCGAAGAGGTCAATCCATTAAGTTGTTTTCTCCGGTCCTCTGCTTCAGGTCATCATGATGATGTCATCATCCTTTCATCAGGGTCTCCATCGTACTTACGAATAGGAAAGGGGCAGCTTGACACTAATAGGAGGCTAATAGGGGTAATCACCGGGGGTTATCCCACGAATGAACACAAGAGTACCCCTCGAGTTGAACGAATCAAACACGCCGAGGGCAAAGTAATATGGTACAATAAGAAGTTTCAAACGGCTAGACAAACGTTTGATGTCTAAAGAAAGGTGTGAATGGGTCCAGAGCAACGAGAATAATTATTGCGTCTGATACCAGAGTAGATCATTTCTAGGAAGGTGGCTCTGAATTACATACGAAGCCAGTGTGACGAATAACTTTGGCTAAAAGGGTGTATAGGAGAATCAGGTTTCGATCCTGAGGAACTGTGTGTTATGGGCCCACCATGTGGGTTAAAAAATAGGAAGGGTCGTGACGTCTTGCACGATCATGTAAGCAAGGCATGTCAGAGGATAGCATGTCAGTTATGCCGGCAACAACATCGGTACCAAGGGCAAGGGACGAAGAGAACCATTTTCCTGCTCGTTGAAACGAAGCGGACCAATAGGCAAAGTTCTCGTCCATCGGTGGTCCCGGAATGTTATCAACAATCAACAATAGTATCAGGGTCTTACTGTCAGAGTAGTACACCAAGGTGTTTGCATAAGCAGAAAATTTATTACCGCTTAGATTATATGTAGATCAACGAAAGGTTAAACAAACAAATGATAAGGAAAATGTGTTTAAAAACAATGAATAGGAGTATATCATTCCCAAGATTAAGCAGGGCATGATATACGTGTAAGGAGATCAAAGTTATGACCATATAGATAAAAGGGGTAAGAAGAATCATGATATGTACCCACACAATGATGTTGGATAGTTGATCAAGAAACATTTAGCCTTTCGCTTACAATGTTCTTGTGGATCTTCGGAGTACCACAGACATGCTTCGAGATAGCACCGACAAGGTCATTGGGTAAAGATCGGACTTTAAATACTCAAAGGATCCATCAGGAACAACTTTATAGAATAAGTCTTACATTTACAGCAAGGAAAAGATGAGGATGTGGCCGACGGGCTCAACAACAATTCACCGAGGGAAAATGATGGTATTTCCCATCACGAATTCGATTCATAACTTGGAAGAAGGCAAATCATTGTTGATGATGATCACGATACATTTGTCGAGAGATTTCATTAGGATGTAATCGATCGGCAATGACATCAAGTCAATTGAATGATGGATTGAAAGGTTATGGAACCATAGATATGGCACAAACTCCAATTCAAGCTTGTTGTTCAAGGAGAAATGGTATGCCGAGAAAGATTGGCATAAGCTTAGCTCATTCTCAAAAATGGTGCTCCGGGAAGAAGGACCGGGTAGCACAGTTAAAAAGATGCACGATAATGATATAGCCGATCAGGCTAGATATGACTTGAAGAATTAATAAACTCAGAAGCAATGGAAATTACTTAGAGTTATTTAATTGGAGTGCGGAATTGATTCACTTATCGGTGTCCTTGAGTGTCTAACAACCCAGAACCCGAGGAAAATTGGAATCGGTGAGAAGTAATACTTGAAGAAGAACTTATAAGAAGTAATATGGTCCTGTGATATTATCGAGACACCACAGGGTAATACTCGAAGGTAGATCATAATAGAGGTTGGACAGGTGCATTGACCTCCAGAGGACAAGTGGTTTAACTTGTCCGGGAAATGGTATTTAAAGGAGAGCACGGTCGGAACCACAATCGCAAAGGCCAGATCCCAGATATGAGATGAACTTATATCAAAGGGATAATTAATTTTAAGAAAAGCCTTGATGATAAGATCTACACCGTGTCCATGGGCATTGACAGAAAGTTTAAGGTTGACTCTCACTTCTTCAATGTATGAGCTTTCATTCACTGCTCTATTAAAATGAGTTGATTGCAAAGACTTGCCTGGTGAATTACCAGAGGAGTATGAACCTTGGATTGCTTTCGGGTTCGCACAGATTAAGGAAGGCATAAGTTCAACCCATCGGGGCATTTTAGACTCATACTACGCAAACTTGAGGAGCAAATTATACAAGCTTGAAAGCTGAGCATGGTTGAGAAAGCAGATGATATATTTTACCCAAGGCATTATATATCATGGCAGAACTCACAAGGTATTTGAATATGAAGGACGTTGTCGGATAAAACCCAACAAAGGATCCGGTGGTCTACAAGGGATCTGATGTGAGCATCGGTACTCAACCAGAAGAAGAAAGAATACAGAGAGATTAGTATATAGAAACAACTGACTAATTCAAAACTCAAATGCAAAGGAGTTATGATTACCAAATCAAGCGATCAGAAGCAACCGCTCTGATTAAGGATGTGTAAGTTGAAATTACTTAGGGGTACCATCGACTGCAATTTAATTGGTCGAGATCCAGCTCATATTCGGAATGACGTCTGAGCTGGAAGAACGAATTCTAGTTTGACTGACGATTGCGAGTAATTGCAACATATTGAATCAATAAGGACGGAAAGTCAATCACAAAGGATTTTAATGAATATTGATATACATATGGAATTAACCATAATGCAAGCAGGTAAAACTTCCCAGAGCAATAGGTTGCCGAGGATTTTGGAAGATGGAAAAGCTTCTCGAAGACCTTTGTGAAACGCATGAACAACTAGGGAAGAACGAATCCTCGATAAGCGAGAGGAATTATCCGTAGACGTATTCAAGCGGAAATGCAGCTGCAAGGCCGCAGGCAAAAGGATTCTTAAAAGTTGGAGAATAATTCGATGCATCTTGTAATAACAATAGCAGTTGGGAATGCAAGTAAGATCGACATGTGTATGTATTTATCCATATGGATATTTCGGTGGTAGGGAATCACAAAAGCAATGGCACAGAGTCTCAAGAGAACATCGGAGGGTATCTTCAGAACCTTCTGGTGCAGCAAGCGATCATCTGACTGAAGGGGCTCTCCGGGAGAAAGTATTTTCGAGAACCTAAAGTTAGATTTTAGCAAAATCATTTAACCCGAATAGACGAGAGATTAGAGCCCAGAGTATAGGTTGAGGAATAAAAGATCCTAATACCACCCAATGGCGACGTGGGCCCGTAAGCCACACAGCCATGTTAGTAAAACAGTTTTTCAAAGACTAGACTCAACTTCGGCCAAGGAGTTGGAAAGGGGGTTCCTACAGGCAGTCGGCTCTGATACCAACTTGTGACGCCCCCGATTTGACCGTACACTAATCATGCACGCAAATGTGTACGACCAAGATCAAGGACTCACTGGAAATTATCACAACACAACTCTAGACACAAATTTAAAATAATACAAGCTTTATGTTACAAGCCAGGGGCCTCGAGGGCTCGAATACATAAGCTCGAATACACAAGAGTCAGCGGAAGCAAAAATATCTGAGTACAGACATAAGTTAAACAAGTTTGCCTTAAGAAGGCTAACACAAAAGCATCAACGATCGAAAAGGCAAGGCCTCCTGCCTGGGACCTCCTAACTACTCCTGGTCGTCGGCGGTCTTCACGTAGTAGTAGCCTCCATCGGGGTAGTAGCAGTCATCAAGTGTGGCATCTGGATCCTGGACTCCACCATCTGGTTGCATCAACCAGCAAGAAGAAAGAAGGGGGAAAAAGGGGAGCAAAGCAACCGTGAGTACTCATCCAAAGTACTCGCAAGCAAGGATCTACACTACATATGCATTGGTATCAATGAAAGGGGTAGTATCTGTGGACTAAGCTACAGAATGCCAGAATATGAGGGGGGAGAAGCTAGTCCTATCGAAGACTAGCGTCTTCTGGAAACCACAGTCTTGGAGCAAGAGGGGGAAGTAGAGTAGTATATCATAAGTCATATTTATGTTGTTGTTCCAACGCTCTGGGATCCTTTCTCGACTCCCGAAGCAACATATCCAAACAATGCCTCAGCATCCAGTTCTAGTTGTAGCGATCGGGATACAACTCCAAGTGTCCGTTACCATAGGACAGGCTATCGATAGATGTTTTCTTCCCTGCAGGGGTGCACCAACTTACCCAACACGCTTGCTTAACTCCGGTCGGACACACCATCAGGTCATGCCCGCCCTCGGCCAAACAATACGCCGCAACCCGACCTAGGCTTAATAGAGAGGTCATGCACGCCGGACTAAACCCTATGCTCCCAGGGGTCATGGGCCAATCGCCCCGGGAACTCCTGCACGTTGTGTGGGCGGCCGGTGAGCAGACCTAGCAACCACCTTTAAAAAGGTAGGAGCCTAACCAGTCCAACCCGGCGTGCGCCGCTCAGTCGCAATGACGTCAGTTAAGCTTCGGCTGATGCATACGACGCAGAACGCCCATACTATGCCCACGTGATGGTTAGTGCTATCAGGCCAGAGGCCCCTCGGATCAAATATCCAAACCGTTTAGTGTCTTGGGAACGCGCGGTAACGAGCAAAGACTCACGATAATGTGACCCCATCGCCCCGTCTCGAGAACTTGCAGCAAGGGCGAGTGCCCGGCCACGCCTCGTATTTAACTTGCGGGCACCTTCCAGGTCAACCCGACTACACGTCACTCGCAATTAAGCTCGCGCGGGTAACCCTCAGGGTCGACCCGTCTTTAGTAACCAGGTTCAGTGTAAAGTCATAGTAACCAAAGTAACTGTGTGTCTAACACCAAAGGAAAACCCGAGGAAATCACCCTCGATGGAATTCCACCTGATGTTTATCATCAAGGTGAACGAAAGAGGAGTCACCCTCGAGGTCCACTCTTGAGGAGTTGCATGACAATGTCGTTATCGGGAGTGGAGAAAGAGGAATCACCCTCGATGACCACAACCGATGAACTAACCTACAAGGTTAACATCAGAAGTGCTGATGAGGTCTCACCCTCGGCACTCGATAGTAACCCAGTAGTGTCGAGCAACTAAGGGGAAAGTGATGTGCGGTGCCGGGTCCTGGTCTTCGATCTCGTTAATCGGGTCTTCTAATGATCTAGCGAGGCAGTCGGGACAAGGTAGGGGGGTCACTGGTGGATCTCTAACCAGCCTATACTAAGCAGTTTAGTATAAACATGTAAGGCATGAAAGCAGTATCAACAACAGGCTATGCATCAGAATAGGATCATACAAAAAGCAGTAGCAGTTCTAATGCAAGCACAAGAGAGAAGAGAATGGGTGATATCGTAATGATCAAGGGGGGTTGGCTTGCCTGGTTGCTCTGGCAAGAAGGAGGGGTCGTCAACACCGTAGTCGATCACCGGGGCATTATCTGTCTCGGGGTCTACCGGAGAGAAGAGGGGGAAGAAACAGTAAATATAAAGCAAACAGTTGCAACAGAGAAGCACGACACGTCAGCACGCAGTGCTAGGGTGCTCTAACGCGGTGGTACACGGTACCGGCGAAGGAGTGTAACATCCGGGAAAGTATCCCCGGTGTTTCACGTTTTCGGACAGGTGTATCGGAGGGGGAAAGTTGCAGGTTCACTATGCTAGCAACGTGTGGCGAACGAACATACCGCGTATTTAGATTCTTCTCGTCGTTCTGAGCGATTTTCATATATAGAACATTTTCATCCGAGTTACAGATTATTTTATATGATTTTCTAAAGTTTTAAACATTTTTAGGAATTTATTTAATTAATTCAAATCAACATTATCCAGAATAGTAAGTGATGATGTCAGCATGATGTCAGGGTGATGTCAGCGGGGTCAACAGTCAACTTTGACTTGTTGACTGGTCAAAATGTCCAGTGGGGCCCACTATCATAGACTAATTTAATTAATCAGGTTTAATTAGACTAATGTGTAATTAGTTTGATTAAACATAATTAATTAGCGTTAATTATCAGGATTAATTAAGTTAATTATTAATTAATTAATTATTTTTTTATTGATTATTTTTTTTAAACTTTTACTTTTACTTTTTTTAAGGGGCCGGGCCCCTGTGTTCAGCGGCCCAGAGGCCTGCGGGGCGGGTTAACGAGCGATGCGGGCGAGGGCGCCCGCCCGAACACGCACGGATGCGTGCGGTTGCGGGGCGAGGCCGCTCGGCTCGACGGGGCGCCGGCAGGGCCGTGGGGCAGCGGCGCTAGGCGATGCCGGGCGCCGTACCGGCGGAGGGCGGCGCCGGAGGTGGGGGCCAGCGCGGGCCGGGAGTGGGCGGGAGAAAGCTCCGGGCACGGCGATGGCCGCGGCGGCGGGACAGGACGAGCTAGGCGGTAGCGAGGCAGACAAGCAGTGTGCAGCAGCGCAGGAGCCGCAGTGGCTAGCAGCACAGCAGCCAGAGCGAGCGGCAGCCGCGGCCAAGCAGCAGCTCCGCGGCAAGCAGCAAGGAATCAGCAGAAGCAACGACACAGGAGCATCACAATACAACATGTATGTGTACTCATACGCAGGGGCTCGGACGAGCTCGGGGACGGTGGCTATGGCAACAGATCGAGAGGGGGGAATGGGGGAGGATCTCACAGTGCATCCTTTGGCGTGCTCAGGGAGGGTCGGGTGGACCGGAGCGACCGCAACGACGGCGAGGTGGTGACGGACGGACGAAGAGGATGAATACGACGTCATCTCGAGGGCGTCCCTGCTTGAGCTGGTCCCCGGGACGGATGAATATGGCCGCGGCGGACCTCCTGGACGTGCTCCCGCACGCCGGAGATGCCGGTGGTCGTGACAACTACGGCGTGGCAGCGGTGACCGCGAGTGATTTCGAGATCAAATTCGCGAAGAAGAGGATGGGAGCGATGGGGGAAAGAGGGGGGAATGGATGAGGTCGTGCTAGGGTTTCGGGGGAGCATTCTTATAGGCCAAGGGGAGCCGACGTGGTGGCCATCCGGCCATGGCACCATGGGATGGCCGCCACGCCATGGCTGCTCTCTGTACTCTGTACAGAGGAAGGGGGAAAAGGCCCAGGTGGCCTTGGGCCGTGCTGCTGTAGCCATTGGGCCAGAGTGCACAGTGATGTTTCGGCCTTTTCTCTTACTCCTCTTTTTATTTCTTTAAAATTTTCTGATCTGCAAAATGTTAGGACATAAAAAGACTTCCCCAAATTATGAAAGTGTGCCACATAAATTCTTTGCAAAATTTGGCACTGCCATAAAAAGGTTTTGAGGCAAGATAATTCCATTTAAATTTTATATAAATGAAAACAAAGTAAAGGGGTTGTTTTGGGCCCTGTTTTAAAATCCTAGGGGCACTTTGGTTATTTAGGTGATGTTGTTTTCCTCAACATAATTACTTAGGAATTATCTGGAACATTATGAACATTTTAGTTTTCATGTTTTTGAAAATTTGAATTTCACTTATGATTTGAATTTGAATTTGAGATTGATTTTTTTTAACCAGGGGCAATTAGGCTTAACTAACATGGTAACATGGCATCATTAAGTTAGAATTACTGTAGCATGAATCTCGGGGTGTTACAATTCCTTGTATGTTTCAGGCATAGTTAATTTGCTCTTTTCAATTGCTTTATTTGTCATCAGTTAATGAGATGCCCAAAGAATGATGTCTAATGTTGGGTACTTGTATAACTATTAGTTGACATAATTAAAGGCTTTACCATTTAATTACTCTGCCAAAGTGTGCCTGAAGCTTTGAAGTCTATTAACCAACTATTATTGAATGAGGCTCACAATCTAGTTTATACTAGGCTAATGATTGCATAGTTTTGCTTGTTGTAGTATGTTTGTATGAAATCCTCTGCTATTTATTATGCTTCCTAAGACTTTAATTGAGCTACAGAATGGCCATCTACTTGCTTACTTCTACGCAACGTGTTGTCTAAATTTGTAATTTTTTTGTGTTTTGGATTGGGCGCCAACATCATGCTCCTCTCGTGGGCTAAGAGTGATTTCTGTATGTAGTCTGCACATACACTAGTAGATAAAGGGTCATCAGACCCGGTTCTTTTGGGCCTTTAGCCCCGGTTCCTGAACCGGAACAAGAGTGTCGGTACTAATGCTCTGACCCTTTAGTCCCGGTTCAATCCAGAACCGGGGCAGATGGGTGTCCACGTGGCCTGTGCGCCGAGCCCAGGCAGGAGGGGCTTTGGTCCCGGTTGGTGGCACCAACCGGGACCAAAAGGCATCCACGCATCAGCATTTCTGTGGCTTTGGTTTTTGTTTTTTTTTAAAGGGGAGGGGGGTTGGAGGTTTTGGGGGGTTAATTTAGGTGTTTCATATTATGTTAGCTAGCTAATTAATATAGAGAAGTGTCCTCTCTTATGTCCGTGCTTGGTCGATGCTACGTACTACACATACGTATAGAGAGGACTAGACACCCTAGCTAGGTAGCTAGCTAGTAAAGCAAACGAAGGAAATAGAAGATCGTATAATCAACATATATATATATATGCATACAGAAAGAAGTAATATCGACCACCTCTCCTTCTCCGAGAGATTGGTCGAACAACAAGTTCTCGTATATCTATCCGACACTACCGGGTACATATATACAATAATTATCTCAAACAAATATAATCTCCTATAGGATGGATGCATGGTCCACATAGTATTCTCCGTCTGGCGCGATCACGTGTTCAAGGAAGAATGCCGCCAATTCCTCTTGAATTGCTCGTAGACGATCTGGTGTTAGGAGTTCATCCCGCATCCCAAACATCTAATTTGAAGTAGGGGGTTAATACATGAAATGATGCTATAAATTTGTGAATATTATTAATTGCTTACGCACTTCAAATTGTGCTTCAGAGTAGCCCCGCTCACAGGTCGTGTGGTGGATGGACTCGCAAATGTAGTATCCACAGTAGTCATTCCCGGGTTCCTGCCACAACCACTTTACAAGAAATAGAGGTCAATCAAACTGATAAGCAAGAACGCCAAATGGTATTGATGAAACTAGCGCTTGAATCAAGATATAGGAGATGCGCGCGCAGAACATGCTACTATATAGTACTTACTTTCGGGTATCTAAATTCTAGCTTCTTCGGCAGTCCCGGAGCTTTTTTGGTGAATTTTCTCCAAACCCTGCCAGACAAAGAAAAGAATAAGTTGATATCAGAAATGAAGTTGCTGATATGCATGGTGGATAATATTGATCGATTTAACTTACCTGTCGAGCATTTGAGTCATGTCCGCATACTCCTCGGGATCTTTACGTTTAGAGTCCAAGATAGTTACTACTCCCTTCTCAAGCTTAATCTCTAAGAGAATATAGTGGAAGCTGCGCACGCATGCATGAACTCATCAATTACATTACTATAACCTTGACTGATATATAAGGGAAACCAAATATGCACAAGACAGTAACACTCACTTGAAGTTGTAAGGAAAGAGTATTATATCTTTGTTTTCATTTACCACCAACGATCGTAGCAAGTTGGTCTCGGTACCTGAGGGACGCAATTTAACCTCTATTGCATATATGAGGTATGTGTTAATGAACCCAATATCACCTACTTGTCTTTTCTTCAATTCGACGATCTTCAATCTGCATAATATAGTGAGGATAATTATAAATACATGCAATGAAGATCAGCTATATAGAGAGACTTAATGACAGAAGTAGTACTACTTACAGACAGTAGCAGGTGACCGTTGTTTTATCGAGGGCCAATTGATTGAAAAACTGATAGAACTCCTCAAATGGAATAGGCAACAGTTCAATTCCAACGAGGTCATGCTCTGGTTTAACTCTCAAATACAAGCTATCCCTCCCCCCAGACTCTCTGCAGATTTTCAAGTACCAATCATGCAATCTTCGCATATTCGTTGATAGAGATCTTTCATTTTTGACGAGAGGCTTCCCGTACTCGTATCTTTGTATCTGCACCTCCAGGAAATCATAATGTACATCATCGAACAGGTAATCTCCAAGATTGGTATAACCGGGCACCATCCTCGGATCATTAGCGACCATGTCGCTAGACACCTTGAGCGGGGGGCACGATTGGTCCGCTTGTTCGCCGAGCTGGGCAATTTGTTTCCCAGCTCGTCCTTCTGCTAACCTTTGATCACTTTTAGTACTTCCCGACCGCTTCGCTTCTTGAAATGACTTTTGAATCATGCGGTCATAGTTGTCCTTCGTCTTACTTTTCGCTGGTTGCTTCAGGGCAGCAAGAGTGCGCTTTGCTTTCATCGCATCTATCTTCTCCTCCGGAGGTGGATGTTGATGGGCCTCGAACCCGTCGTTGGTTACCCCAAGTGGAAGGTGTAAGATGCAGTAAGTAGAAGTGTTTTCCCCTAGCAAAGATGCCAAGGATCGAATCCCCAGAGACTCCTAGGTTCAACAAGTAGGTGTCAATTGCTAACGACGCAATTAGCAATCAACATGGACCTGCACACAGATACAAATAACTTTGCTCCCAACGAGTACAGAGAGGTTGTCAATCTCTCCGGCCTTGTAGTTCACAAAGGGTTAAAAGCAATATGATAGTAGTGATAAATAGTGTTTTGCAATAGTAAGTAATTAACGAAAAGTAAATAGTGGATGTGATCAATGATGGTAATATGGACCGGAGTCTCATGATGTTCACTAGTGATGTCTCTCTCCCAAAAGACGATAAAACAGCTATGTGAGGTAAACAAATTACAGCTGGGCAATTGACAGGACCACGAACGCAAACCAATGTTGACTACATTGCAAGAAAGGTTGAGGTTCAAAGCATGGGCGGTATGCCAAAGTAAGTAGACCGAAATCCATCAATATCTACTACTAATCATCCACCTTGAGATATCTATCCAGAACATCTCGCTGTTATTAAGTTGCGAGTCCCACCCATAGTGTAAACTCAATGCAACAAACAACTGCATTAAAAGAACTTTGCGTAAAGTAAACAATCCTTGCACCCGCGGGCACAAGCACCGTTGTTTTCCCCCTTGTGGCAACATCACATCCCCTAGACTCAAGTTTCTGTCAATCAAGCTAGTCATCGAGGGGCATGAACCCACAATCGAGCATAACGTTCCCTCTTGGAGTCACTACTTACTACTCGGCCAAAGCAATAAATAACAACGGAGAACATGCAAGAATTACTTATGAACTAAAATATAAAAGAGGTAGATCAAATATATTACTCAAGATCAATCTGAACATAATCTCATAATCCATCGGATCCCAGCAAACTCAACATAGCAACAGCATAAGGATTACATAGGTGCCTCGATCATGTAGGGCAGCTCACGAGGACTAATTAGTGAAGCACAAGAACGGGAGGAGAACATCACATAGCTACTGGTCATGGACTCATGGTCCAAGGGAGACTACTCACGAGTCATCTGGGAGGCGTCCATGGTGGTGGAGAAGCTCCCGGTGGTGATCCTCCCCTCCGGCAGGGTGCCGGGAAGAGTTCTCCTGGTGCTCCTGATCTTGGAAGCGGCGGCGGCGGTGGAACAGAGATGGGATCGCGAAAAGAAGTCCTGTTCTGAGGGTTATGGGGAACCCTTTAAATATATGCCAAAGTAGGGCACCGGGGGAGCCTCGGGGGGCCCAGGCACCCCCCCGGCGCGGCCCAGGGGGGGCGCCCACAGGGCGCCTGGAGCCCCTGTGCCCCCCCCCCCTGAGGCTGCCCTTCGGACGCAGTGTTGTTTCCGGATCGCTGATTTTTTATATATATTTTCTGGATTTTTCTGGGCAGTTCTCGAAACGTGAAAACCTGAAATACAAAAACAGCCGAAAACAGAAACTGGCACTGGGGTGCACTGGATTAGTAAGTTAGTCCAAATATGATCAAAAGTGTATGGAAGTGTATGAATATCATAGCAATATCCCCCAAAAGTGGCATGGAGCATGCAGAAATTATAGATACATTTTGGACGTATCAACATCCCCAAGCTTAATTCCTGCTCGTCCTCGAGTAGGTAAATGATAACAAGAATAATTTCTGTGGTGACATGCTATTAACCATATAGGACTTTCTCATAGTCATATGACAAAAGCTTACTGAGACAATGATTCTAAGGTAATTAAGTTGCCTCAAGAGAAAATCACAAATGACTGAAAGTTTTACAACATGAAACTGAAACATCAAAAAGATTTGCAATGAACATGATGTGCAAATATGATAAAGTGATATCTAGCTTGCCCCCTTTAGTGATGCAAAACATAAATGCAAGGGCACCTTCAAGGTTTAAGTGATGACTAGATACAATTATTTCAGAATAAACGATATCACAATCATGCAAAAGACAATGCTACTTTGGGACAATGCACATTGCACTCAGAATGACAATCATGCTCTAAGTAGTTGGTGCTTCAATATAAATGTAAAAGAAAGGCTAAGTGCTAGAGCTTTTTATTTGAAAACATGGAAGCAATTGTGTCAACGGTAGTAGTACTTCATATGTGTCATGTATAAAACATCTTATAAGTTGCAAGCCTCATGCATCAAATACCAATAGTGCTCGCTCCTTGTCCTAATTAGCTCGAATCCCCATGGGTTATCATTGCATTGCATATGTTTTAACCAAGTGTCACAATGGGGTACCTCTATGCCACCTGTACAAAGGTCCAAGGAGATAGATCGCATTTGATTTCTCGTTTTTGATAAATCTCAACTTGAGGACATCCATATCGGGACAACATAGAAAATAGATGATGGACTCCTCTTTAATGCGTAAGCATATTCTCATGAGAGATTGAGGATTAAGGTCGAAGCTAAAACTTCCACCATGATGCATGGCTTTGGTTGGCGACCCAATATTCTTCTCTAACAATATGCTTATTAATTCAACCCACGGTAAATCACCCTTACTTCAGACAAGACGAACATGCATAGCAACTCACATGATATTCAACAAAAGTGTGACAGTTGATGGCGTCCCAAGAAACATGGTTACCGCTCAGCAAGCAACTCATAAGAAATAAGATACATAGGCAACATATTCTTTACCACAATAGTTTTTAGGCTACTTTCCCATGAGCTATGTATTGCATGGTTTGTTTGCTTAGTGCAGGTGGAGGTCAGCAAAAGACTGGGAGTGACCAACTAAGAGAGCAATGACGGTGATAATCATGCAGAGCGACAAAGCAATATTGAATCAGGCATGGTAGTTATATCGCTACTTAGAAACAAAAGATCATCAAGGCTTGACAGACTTTCTTTATAGTCTTGAATATGCGTGAGCATACGCCAAGTCAATCAAGATAAATTCTTGAAGGAAGATGTTACTAAACCATACCACATCATAGGCAAACAAACCAAGTTGGTACTCCAATAACACATTGGGAACCCCCCAGCTATTTGAGATTAACCAAAAGAAAACCTGAACTACTAAGCACCATCATGAAAGTAGCATCTTTATCATAGACACATTAACCCATGCAACGGAAGCAAACTCTCTTAATAAGGTGAACATGGTAATTAAAAAGAGTTCAAGCAACCAACTAAATAAAAGCTCTTGAAAAGATAAGCATGAATACTAAGAGCAGAGCATGATAGTAGCTATTAAAAGATAAAGAACACACACAGCATAGATAGACATGAAAATTCTATGTAATGTTCTAGGTAGAGGTGGAGGGTGTTTCTCTCCAACATAAAGGAATGTTGGGTTCCGACTCGTTATGAAAAACTAAAAAGAAAACTAAAAGCAAGACGCTCCAAGCATAGCACATAACATATGAAGTGATAAAAATATAGCGAAACGAAAGACGAACTGATAATGTTGATGGAGAAGGGGATGCACGGGGGCATCCCCAAGCTTAGACGCTTGAGTCTCCTTGAATATTTCTTGGGGGTGCACGGGGGTATCCCCAAGCTTGAGCGCTTGACACTCCTGAATCTTTTTATCATCTTCCCTCGCACACTTGAAAACTCCCTTCATACACAACTCATCATAATCTGATTAGCGAGGTTAGTACCCTTAATAAAATAATTATACCTTGCTGGAAATAAGGATATTCTTGAAGTTCTACTGTTTCTCAAGATTGCCAAAAGGTTTTTGAAAAGAAAAAGCAAGTTCTTAATTTGCAAAGTGAAGGTAAGGCAAAACAGGACAGAATCTGTGAAAAACAGAACAGCAGGCAGTAATTGACCTGTTCGGGATACGTCTGCAACTCAAATCAAAAAACTCAGAACTGACGCACAAAGACAATTATATAGAGAACGCTGTCGAAACAATTCAGACCAAAAAGATGATGTGGTGATTTTATACGAATTTTTCTATCCAAGGACATAATCTGTTTCCTGGACAGCACCTCACAACTTTTGAACTTTCTAGCAATCGGAGGCTATACTTGGCACAAATATGAAAAGCAAAGATACAATGATGATGCTACAGCAGTAAACAACATCAAGACACAACAAAAGCAAAAAAAATTATGCATGTGGGCTGCCTCCCAAAAGAGCTTTCTTTTATGCCTTTAAGCTAGGCATAATGCATAGATCAAGTTTTATCAAGAGTAAAAGAATAGCTAGCCCGTACAACGGACTCAAAAGGTAACTTGACCTTCTTACGAGGGAAGTGTTCCATCCCTTTCTTGAGAGGAAACTGAAATTTTATATTACCCTCTTTCATGTCAATGACAGCACCAACGGTGCGCAAAAAGGGACATCCCAAAATAATTGGACATGAAGGATCACATTCAATATCCATAATAGTGAAATCAACGGGCACATAATTATCATTGACAACAATAAGAACATCATCGATCCTCCCCAAAGGTTTCTTTATGGAAGAATCAACGAGACGAACACCAAAAGAACAAAAATCATAAGGTTTCAATTTAAGCATATCATATATCCTTTTGGGCATAACAGAGGTACTAGCACCAACATCACATAATGCATAACAAGAGAAGTCATGCAAATAAATTTTTATCATAGGATCCCAAACATCTTCTAGCTTTCTAGGTATGGAGGCTTCTACTCTAAGTTTCTCCTCCCTAGCTTTGATGAGAGCATTAGTGATATGCTCTGTGAAGGCAAGGTTAAGCGTGCTAGTGCGGGGATCTCTAGACATTTTGTGAAGGAAATCAATAACTTCGGTAAGAGTGCAATTATCAAAATCAAGGTCACGAGCATCAAGTAAAGTGGTAGTGGTGTCCTTAAGGTTCACCTGTTTGGTAGTTTCTATAGCATCACCATTAATAGGTCCATTGGGACCAGGAGTACATTGGGTGCTAAGAGTGTGAACATCCTCAATAACTTGGATAGTAGCAACAGTGTGGTGGGTAGGAAGGCTCTTAGTTCTTTCCTCTTCCTCCCTTTCTCTAGCCCATCTTTCTTTTAGCTTAGTCATCATCCTAATATTTTCATTAATTTGTACTTGAGTAGCATTAATAGGGATGACTTCCCTCTCCTTAAGAGGAGAAGTTTCAATTTTCAGCAATTTTACCTCATTGGCTAAGTGATCTACCTTAAAAGAAAGATCATCTAGTTTATGTAGTTTCTCTTCTACATTCTTGTTAAAGGCTTTTTGGGTAGTGATGAAATCTCTAAGCATGGTCTCTGGTTCAGTATTGGAGTTCTTGGTACTAGGATAAGCATTGTTGTTCCCATAAGAGTTAGAGGGGAACGGTCTAGAATTGTTACCAAAGTTACTCCTACAAGCATTGTTGTTAAAATTGTTTCTAGAGATAAAGTTCACATCTACTTGTTCTTGAGCAATCAAAGAATTTAAAGGAACATCACGAGGATCAAATAGTAGATTGCTTCGAAAGTAGAGACATGATCAAGTCAACTTTTTCATTAAGGGAGGAAATCTCCTCGACAGAGTTTACCTTCCTACCTGTTGGAGCGCGTTCGGTGTGCCATTGGGAATAGTTGGTCATCATCTCATCGAGAAGCTTTGTGGCAGCACCAAGTGTAGTTGACATAAAAGTTCCTCCCGTGGCCGAATCTAACAAGTTCCGCGAGGTAAAGTTCAAGCCTGCATAAAAAGTTTGGATAACCATCCAAGTAGTCAAACCGTGAGTAGGGCAGTTCTTGATAAGAGATTTCATACGTTCCCAAGCTTGGGCAACGTGTTCATTATCCAATTGTTTAAAATTCATGATGTTACTTCTAAGTTGGATAATTTTAGCAGGTGGATAGTATTTTCCGATAAAAGCATCTTTGCACTTGTCCCATGAATCTATGCTATTTCTAGGCAAAGACTGAAACCAAATTTTATCTCCTCCTCTCAAAGAGAAAGGAAAAAAGCTTAAGCTTAACAATATTACCATCTATTTCTTGGTATTTTGCATATCACAAAGTTCAACAAAGTTGTTCAAGTGTAAAGCAGCATCATCTCCAGCACCGGAGAATTGTTCTTTCATAACTAAGTTCAGTAAAGCAGGATTAATTTCATATGAAGGTGCTGAAGTGGCAGGTGTAGTGATAGGTGTGCTGATAAAGTCATCGTTGTTGTGACTAGTGAAGTCACACAACTTGGTGTTCTCGGTGGAACCCATAGTAGCAAGCAAGCAAGATAACTATTTTTTGTGATTTTCGATAAAAGGAACTAAAGCAAAAATAAAAGGTAAACTAACAAGACTAAAAAGCAAAGGTAAAAGATAGCATGCAACTCCCCTATCCTGAAGAGTGGAGTCCCCGGCAACGGCGCCAGAAAATACTCATTGATGGGCCTCGAACCCCTCGTTGGTTACCCCAAGTGGAAGGTGTAAGATGCAGTAAGTAGAAGTGTTTTCCCCTAGCAAAGATGCCAAGGATCGAATCCCCAAAGACTCCTAGGTTCAACAAGTAGGTGTTAATTGCTAACGGCGCAATTAGCAA
This sequence comes from Secale cereale, assembly GCA_902687465.1. Lineage (NCBI taxonomy): Eukaryota > Viridiplantae > Streptophyta > Magnoliopsida > Poales > Poaceae > Secale > Secale cereale. The sequence continues at coordinate 124,308,201 of LR738710.1, read as the reverse complement.
TCAACGTGGACCTGCACACAGATACAAATAACTTTGCTCCCAACGAGTACAGAGAGGTTCTCAATCTCTCCGGCCTTGTAGTTCACAAAGGGTTAAAAGCAATATGATAGTAGTGATAGATAGTGTTTTGCAATAGTAAGTAATTAACGAAAAGTAAATAGTGGATGTGATCAATGATGGTAATATGGACCGGAGTCTCATGATGTTCACTAGTGATGTCTCTCTCCCAAAAGACGATAAAACAGCTATGTGAGGTAAACAAATTACAGCTGGGCAATTGACAGGACCACGAACGCAAACCAATGCTGACTACATTGCAAGAAAGGTTGAGGTTCAAAGCATGGGCGGTACGCCAAAGTAAGTAGACCGAAATCCATCAATTTCTACTACTAATCATCCACCTTGAGATATCTATCCAGAACATCTCGCTGGTATTAAGTTGCGAGTCCCACCCATAGTGTAAACTCAATGCAACAAACAACAGCATTAAAAGAACTTTGCGTAAAGTAAACAATCCTTGCACCCGCGGGCACAAGCACCGTTGTTTTCCCCCTTGTGGCAACAGCACATCCCCTAGACTCATGTTTCTGTCACTCAAGCTAGTCATCGAGGGGCATGAACCCACAATCGAGCATAATGTTCCCTCTTGGAGTCAGTACTTACTACTCGGCCAAAGCAATAAATAACAACGGAGAACATGCAAGAATTACTTATAAACTAAAATATAAAAGAGGTAGATCAAATATATTACTCAAGATCAATCTGAACATAATCTCATAATCCATCGGATCCCAGCAAACTCAACATAGCAACAGCATAAGGATTACATAGGTGCCTCGATCATGTAGGGCAGCTCACGAGGACTAATTAGTGAAGCACAAGAACAGGAGGAGAACATCACATAGCTACTGGCCATGGACTCATGGTCCAAGGGAGACTACTCACGAGTCATCCGGGAGGCGTCCATGGTGGTGGAGAAGCTCCCGGTGGTGATCCTCCCCTCCGGCAGGGTGCCGAGAAGAGTTCTCCTGGTGCTCCCGATCTTGGAAGCGGCGGCGGCGGCGGAACAGAGATGGGATCATGAAAAGAAGTCCTGTTCTGAGGGTTACGGGGAACCCTTTAAATATATGCCAAAGTAGGGCACCGGGGGAGCCTCGGGGGGCCCAGGCGCCCCCCCGGCGCGGCCCAGGGGGGCGCCCACAGGGCGCCTGGAGCCCCTGTGCCCCCCCCCCCCCAGGCTGCTCTTCAGACGCAGTGTTGTTTCCGGATCGCTGATTTTTTATATATTTTTTCTGGATTTTTCTGGGCAGTTCTCGAAACGTGAAAACCTGAAATACAAAAACAGCCGAAAACAGAAACTGGCACTGGGGTGCACTGGATTAGTAAGTTAGTCCAAATATGATCAAAAGTGTATGGAAGTGTATGAATATCATAGCAATATCCCCCGAAAGTGGCATGGAGCAAGCAGAAATTATAGATACGTTTTGGACGTATCAGATGTCTCTGTGCTTTCAACCCTTCAAGCCAGTCCTTAACTTCGCCTTGAGCTATCTTCGTGTTTTCCTCGTCGGACCTCTCATATGGTAACTTCTCTAGAGGCATGAGAGAAGGACCGAATCTGCATCGCCTCCCGCCTCTGGCTGTACTGCTAGACGTCGCCAGACCAGACGAAGCGGCTGTCTTTTTTCCTTGCTTACGCGCCGGAGCAGGAGCAGCCGGAGCGGCGGAAGGTCTCTTCCGCCCTTGCTAACTAGGCGGAGAAGGAGGAGCAGGCTGGCTGCTCGGGCGTGCCGGCGGCGAAGGAGGCGGAGTGCCGCCACGCGCCGGCGGCGAAGGAGGCGGAGTGCCGCCACGCGCCGGAGAAGGAGCCGGAGTCCCCTGATCGTCACTCGCCGGAGGAGGAGGTGGTGGAGGAGGCGGAGTGCCCTGACTCGCCGTAGGAGGAGGAGGAGGAGGCGGAGGCATCCAGTTGAGAATGTTGATGAGGTCCTTCCGCCATAGGCATGGAGTCATCAGTGAAGAACCCAGCCGAGTCTCCCCTTCACCGGTAGGGTGGTCAAGCTGGAGCTCCTCAAATCCCTCTGTTATTTCATCCACCATCACCCTAGCATATCCTTCTGGAATCGGCCGGTAGTGAAAAGTGTCGCCGGGTCCAGAAGGATAAACAGAGCCATCAGCCGCCTTGACCTTCAGATTCATCCACTTCGCCATAAGGTGGCAATTTTGTGCCTGCGTGATAGCATCCACGTGATACCTGGCAGTAGCCGTCAAGACAGGCTCCGGCTGAAGCAGCTTGGTGGAAGCCACGTTGCTTCTCCGCTGAGATGGCGGGGTAGCTTCGGGGGAAGCTTCGGCAATTCTGTTGTCCCGATTTGCTTCCCGTTCCTCTATCGCTTGTATTCTGGCCCGCAGCGCCTGCAGTTCGGTCTGCTCCATTTTCTTCCTCCTCTCGTGGCTTTTGTAGCCGCCTGCGTCCGGAATCCCAGCACGCCACGGAAGGGAGCCTGGCGTGCCTCGTGTCCGTCCAGGGTGCTCAGGATTCCCGAGGGCCATTGTCAGCTCGTCGTTCTCTCTGTCGGGGAAGAACGTCCCTTCATGCGCTGCTTTGATATACTGCCGCATCTTCCTGAGTGGTGTTTCCAATTGCTTGTCCGTCCAAATGCACCACCCTGATACAGGGTTCAAGGTTCCACCAGCCCCGAAGAACCAAGTCCGGCAACGGTCTGGCCATTGCATTGTCTCTGGTTCGATCCCTTTCTCAAGCAGATCATTCTCAGCCTTGGCCCACTTAGGCCGGGCTCTGAGGTAGCCACCTGACCCCATGCGATGGTGATGCTTCTTCTTCGCAGCATTTATCCGGTTTGTCTCCGACATCTTCTGACTCTTTTCCGATGTCTTATAGGCCACAAATGCGGGCCAGTCATCTTTGATCTTCTCATATACGCCCACGAATTCTGGAGTCTTTTTATCTTTGACAAACGTATTCAGTTTTTTCTTCCATGCCCTGAATTGGTCTGCCATCTTCGAAAGTGTAGCAGACTTGATTAACTCCTCTTTAACTGGCTTCGCCGGATCATCCTCTCGCGGTAGGATGAAATTTGACTTTAGCTCAGTCCAAAGATCTTCTTTATGCATATCAGTGACATAAGACACCTGAGCGTCATTTGCAGCCGGCTTTAACCATTGATGGATGCTGATCGGGATCTTGTCTCTAACCAGAACCCCTCACTGATTAAAAAATGCGTTCTTTGTCCGGATGGGGTCAATCGGCTCGCCGGAGCGCGAGATTTCTGAGATCTCAAACTTTTCATCCGGCCTCAACTTTTTCTTCACGCCTCGTCTCTTTACCGAAGATTTGCTCGATCCGGAGGGCCAGAAAAGGGAACAAAGACCAGAGTTAATGAATGCACCAATTAACTAGTCAGCACAGGCTTAACTAACATATATACCTCCTGGCCGGACTTGGTTCGGTCACCGGAGCCAGCATCACGGTCTCCTTCTTGCACCGGCATTGGGTCACCGGAGCCGTCCTCACGGTCTACTTCTTCCATGTGCATTGGGTCACCGGATCCATCAATATCATAGCCTAGATCTTCCAGCTGCAGCTCTCTTTCCACCTGCTCATTGGTGCCGTTGAGAAACGACAAGACGGCATTTTGTCCGTCTGCGATTATGTCCATCAACATCGCTTCTTGTGCTAGGTCTCGGGTGTTGTCGTCCATAGTTTCTAGAAATATTTACAACATGCCAATTATTATTCAAACATGACAGGTGGATATATCAATGGCAAACATAAAACTAGCTTCGACCCTCGACCCCTGGACGACCCTCGACTGCTCGGCGATCCACAAACCCTAGACCCCCTCATGTCACATTTTGTCTAGTGTCAAAGGATTCAACAAAACCAATACTTCATCATTAGGCGAAAGTAACAGTAGCATGATGGTACGAAGCTCTCCAAAGTGGTTTTGGAACGGAGTCCCAGATAGGATAATTCGTAACAAAAGACAAATTATCCTATCAGGAACTCCGTTCCCAAACAACTTTGCATAACTTCGTACCAACATGCCCCGGTTACTTCTGGCAAATGATGAAGTCATGGAATTCTTCAATACTTTGACACTAGCTAGGCAACCACTCGACCACTCGACCCCCGACTGCTCGGTGATCCACAACCCTAGACCCCCTCATGTCACATTTTGTCTAGTTTCAAAGGATTCAACAAAACCAATACTTCATCATTAGGCGAAAGTAACAGTAGCATGATGGTACGAAGCTCTCCAAAGTGGTTTTGGAACGGAGTCCCAGATAAGATAATTCGTAACAAAAGACGAATTATCCTATCAGGAACTCCGTTCCAAAATAACTTTGCATAACTTCGTACCAACATGC
>LR738710.1:124261330-124302127 GCA_902687465.1 Secale cereale | reverse complement strand
CCCTACTTTGGCATATATTTAAAGGGTTCCCCGTAACCCTCAGAACAGGACTTCTTTTCGCGATCCCATCTCTGTTCCGCCGCCGCCGCCGCTTCCAAGATCGGGAGCACCAGGAGAACTCTTCCCGGCACCCTGCCGGAGGGGAGGATCACCACCGGGAGCTTCTCCACCACCATGGACGCCTCCCGGATGACTCGTGAGTAGTCTCCCTTGGACCATGAGTCCATGACCAGTAGCTATGTGATGTTCTCCTCCCGTTCTTGTGCTTCACTAATTAGTCCTCGTGAGCTGCCCTACATGATCGAGGCACCTATGTAATCCTTATGCTGTTGCTATGTTGAGTTTGCTGGGATCCGATGGATTATGAGATTATGTTCAGATTGATCTTGAGTAATATATTTGATTCACCTCTTTTATATTTTAGTTCATAAGTAATTCTTGCATGTTCTCCGTTGTTATTTCTTGCTTTGGCCGAGTAGTAAGTACTCACTCCAAGAGGGAACGTTATGCTCGATTGTGGGTTCATGCCCCTCGATGACTAGCTTGAGTGACAGAAACATGAGTCTAGGGGATGTGTTGTTGCCACAAGGGGGAAAACAACGGTGCTTGTGCCCGCGGGTGCAAGGATTGTTTACTTTACGCAAAGTTCTTTTAATGCAGTTGTCTGTTGCATTGAGTTTACACTATGGGTGGGACTCGCAACTTAATACCAGCGAGATGTTCTGGATAGATATCTCAAGGTGGATGATTAGTAGTAGATATTGATGGATTTCGGTCTACTTACTTTGGCGTACCGCTCATGCTTTGAACCTCAACCTTTCTTGCAATGTAATCAGCATTGGTTTGCGTTCGTGGTCCTGTCAATTGCCCAGCTGTAATTTGTTTACCTCACATAGTTGTTTTATCGTCTTTTGGGAGAGAGACTTCACTAGTGAACATCATGAGACTCCGGTCCGTATTACCATCATTGATCACATACACTATTTACTTTTCGCTATTTTATTTACTATTGCAAAACACTATCTATCACTACTATCATATTGCTTTTAACCCTTTGTGAACTACAAGGCTGGAGAGATTGACAACCTCTCTGTACTCGTTGGGAGCAAAGTTATTTGTATCTATGTGCAGGTCCATGTTGATTGCTAATTGCGCCGTTAGCAATTGACACCTACTTGTTGAACCTAGGAGTCTCTGGGGATTCGATCCTTGGCATCTTTGCTAGGGGAAAACACTTCTACTTACTGCATCTTACACCTTCCACTTGGGGTAACCAACGAGGGGTTCGAGGCCCATCAAGCAGTATTTTCTGGCGCCGTTGCCGGGGACTCCACTCTTCAGGATAGGGGAGTTGCATGCTATCTTTTACCTTTGCTTTTTAGTCTTGTTAGTTTACCTTTCATTTTTGCTTTAGTTCCTTTTATCGAAAATCACAAAAATAGTTATCTTGTTCTTTAGTTATCATTATGTCGGGTCCTTTTGTCTTTGACGAGGCAGAAGTTCTCACCTTTAAGCAAAGAGGTGGGGAAAGTTTGAAAGATGCTTGGTATAGAATTAATGATTCACAAAAAAGAGCCACCAAGAAGCAACCTACTACTATCTTACTTAGAAATTTTTTATGTTGGAATTACTTCTTGGAATAGGTTTATTCTAGATACTGCTATCAATGGGAATTTCCTGGAGGCCCCAGTTTGGGAGTCTCTTAGTATTATTGAAAATCTTGTTGGGAGTCCCCCTGTTGTTAGCATTCGAGAGGACATCACCCTAGCTCACATGATGAAAAAACTTGAAAAAATAGAGCTAGAGATGCCAAGCACTAATAAGATGAATGAGTTGGATCGTAAGATCCAAGGGAATTTGAATAGACTTGATAGCTCCATGCATAAAATTTCCAAAATTTTGGAGACCGTCAAATTCCATGGTTCTGACTCTTCTAGGATGGACAAGATTGAGGAAATATTTGATACCTTGGGAACTACTTTCTCCTCGATCAAAACCTAAAAGGTAGAAACTCCGGCAAAGAGGGAGCCTAAGTTCGTTCACGTTCCAAAGGCTCACCGTTCTAAAAACAATCCACCTATTGCCAAAGGGGTTGAAACTGTAAAGACTATGGAAGAAACACCTATTGTTGATGAATTTATAAATGAATCTTCCCTTGACTTTTATCCTTTTGGTCTTCTACCTAGAAGTATCTCTATGAGGCCTTTATTTGAGAGTCCTCTTAATACTAGTTGTATTATTGAAGAGCTTTTTGATGATCTTGATGATGGTTCAATTGATACAACTTGATCTATGCATTATGCCTAGCTTAAAGGCATAAAAGCAAGCGCTTTTGGGAGGCAGCTCACATGAATAAAATTTTTGTTTTTGTAGTGTCTTGATGTTGTTTAATGCTGTAGCATCATCATTGTATCTTTGCTTTTCATATTTGTGCCAAGTATAGCCTCTGATTGCTAGAAAGTTCAAAAGTTGTGAGGTGCTGTCCAGGAAACAGATTCTGTCCTTGGATAGAAAAATTCGTATAAAATCACCAGATCATCTTTTTGGTCTGAATTTTTTCGACAGCGTTCTCTATATAATTTTCTTTCGTGCGTCAGTTCTGAGTTTTTTGATTTTAGTTGCAGAAGTATCCTGAACAGGTCAATTACTGCCTGCTGTTCTGTTTTTCACAGATTCTGTCCTGTTTTGCCTTACCTTCACTTTGCAAATTAAGAACTTGCTTTTTCTTTGCAAAAACATTTGGCAATCTTGAGAAACAGTAGAACTTCAAGAATATCCTTATTTCCAGCAAGGTATAATTATTTTATTAAGGGTACTAACCTCGCTAATCAGATTACGATGAGTTGTGTATGAAGGGAGTTTTCAAGTGTGCGAGGGAAGATGATAAAAAGATTCAGGAGTGTCAAGCGCTCAAGCTTGGGGATGCCCCCGTGCACCCCCAAGAAATATTCAAGGAGACTCAAGCGTCTAAGCTTGGGGATGCCCCACGTGCATCCCCTTCTCCATCAACCTTATCAGTTCGTCTTTGGTTTCGCTATATTTTTATCACTTCATATGTTATGTGCTATGCTTGGAGCGTCTTGCTTTTAGTTTTCTTTTTGGTTTTTCATAACGAGTCAGAACTCAGCATTCCTTTATGTGGGAGATAAACACGCTCCACCTCTACCTAGAACATGACATAGAATTTTCATGTCTATCTATGCTGTGTGTGTTCTTTATCTTTTAATAGCTACTATCGTGCTCTGCTCTTAGTATTCATGCTTATCTTTTCAAGAGCTTTTATTTAGTTGGTTGCTTGAACTCTCTTTAATTACTATGCTCACCTTATTAAGAGAGTTTGCTTCCGTTGCATGGGTTAATGTGTCTATGATAAAGATGCTACTTTCATGATGGTGCTTAGTAGTTCAGGTTTTCTTTTGGTTAATCTCAAATAGCTGGGGGGTTCCCAATGTGTTATTGGAGTACCAACTTGGTTTGTTTGCCTATGATGTGGTATGGTTTAGTAATATCTTCCTTCGAGAATTTATTTTGATTGACTTGGCGTATGCTCACGCATATTCAAGACTGTAAAGAAAGTCTGTCAAGCCTTGATGATCTTTTGTTTCTAAGTAGCGATATAACTACCATGTCTGATTCAATATTGCTTTGTCGCTCTGCATGATTATGACCGTCATTGCTCTCTTAGTTGGTCGCTCCCAGTCTTTTACTAACCTCCACTTGCACTAAGCAAACTAACCATGCAATACATAGCTCATGGGAAAGTAGCCTAAAAACTATTGTGGTAAAGAATATGTTGCCTATGTATCTTATTTCTTATGAGTTGCTTGCTGAGCGGTAACCATGTTTCTGGGGACGCCATCAACTGTCACACTTTTGTTGAATATCATGTGAGTTGCTATGCATGTTCGTCTTGTCTGAAGTAAGGGTGATTTACCGTGGGTTGAATTAATATGCATATTGTTAGAGAAGAACATTGGGCCGCCAACCAAAGCCATGCATCATGGTGGAAGTTTTAGCTTGGACCTTAATACTCAATCTCTCATGCGAATATGCTTATGCATTAAAGAGGAGTCCATCATCTATTTTCTATGTTGTCCCGGTATGGATGTCCTCAAGTTGAGATTTATCAAAAACGAGAAATCAAATGCGATCTATCTCCTTGGACCTTTGTACAGGTGGCATAGAGGTACCCCTTTGTGACACTTGGTTAAAACATATGCAATGCAATGATAACCCATGGGGATCCGAGCTAATTAGGACAAGGAGCGAGCACTATTGGTATTCGATGCATGAGGCTTGCAACTTATAAGATGTTTTATGCATGACACATATGAAGTACTACTACCGTTGACACATTGCTTCCATGTTTTCAAAATAAAAAGCTCTAGCACTTAACCTTTCTTTTACTTTTATGTTGAAGCACCAACTATTGAGAGCATGATTGTCATTCTGAGTGTAATGTGCATTGTACCAAAGTAGCATTGTCTTTTGCATGATTGCGATATCGTTTATTCTGAAATGATTGTATCTAGTCATCACTTAAACCTTGAAGGTGCCCTTGCATTTATGTTTTGCATCACTAAAGGGGGCAAGCTAGATATCACTTTATCATATTTGCACATCATGTTCATTGCAAATCTTTTTGATGTTTCAGTTTCATGTTGTAAAACTTTCAGTCATTTGTGATTTTCTCTTGAGACAACTTAATTACTTTAGAATCATTGTCTCAGTAAGCTTTTGTCATATGACTATGAGAAAGTCCTATATGGTTAATAGCATGTCACCACAGAAATTATTCTTGTTATCATTTACCTACTCGAGGACGAGCAGGAATAAAGCTTGGGGATGTTAATACGTCCAAAACGTATCTATAATTTCTGCTTGCTCCATCCCACTTTTGGGTGATATTGCTATGATATTCATACACTTCCATACACTTTTGATCATATTTGGACTAACTTACTAATCCAGTGCACCCCAGTGCCAGTTTCTGTTTTCGGCTGTTTTTGTATTTCAGGTTTTCACGTTTTGAGAACTGCCCAGAAAAATCCAGAAAAATTATATAAAAAATCAGCGAACCGGAAACAACACTGTGTCCGAAGGGCAGCCTGGGGGGAGCACAGGGGCTCCAGGCGCCCTGTGGGCGCCCCCCCCCCCCCCCTGGGCCGCGCCGGGGGGGCGCCTGGGCCCCCCGAGGCTCCCCCGGTGCCCTACTTTGGCATATATTTAAAGGGTTCCTCGTAACCCTCAGAACAAGACTTCTTTTCGCGATCCCATCTCTGTTCCGCTGCCGCCGCCGCTTCCAAGATCGGGAGCACCAGGAGAACTCTTCCCGGCACCCTGCCGGAGGGGAGGATCACCACCAGGAGCTTCTCCACCACCATGGACGCCTCCCGGATGACTCGTGAGTAGTATCCCTTGGACCATGAGTCCATGACCAGTAGCTATGTGATGTTCTCCTCCCGTTCTTGTGCTTCACTAATTAGTCCTCGTGAGCTGCCCTACATGATCGAGGCACCTATGTAATCCTTATGCTGTTGCTATGTTGAGTTTGCTGGGATCCGATGGATTATGAGATTATGTTCAGATTGATCTTGAGTAATATATTTGATTCACCTCTTTTATATTTTAGTTCATAAGTAATTCTTGCATGTTCTCCGTTGTTATTTATTGCTTTGGCCGAGTAGTAAGTAGTGACTCCAAGAGGGAACGTTATGCTCGATTGTGGGTTCATGCCCCTCGATGACTAGCTTGAGTGACAGAAACATGAGTCTAGGGGATGTGCTGTTGCCACAAGGGGGAAAACAATGGTGCTTGTGCCCGCGGGTGCAAGGATTGTTTACTTTACGCAAAGTTCTTTTAATGCAGGTGTCTGTTGCATTGAGTTTACACTATGGGTGGGACTCGCAACTTAATACCAGCGAGATGTTCTGGATAGATATCTCAAGGTGGATGATTAGTAGTAGATATTGATGGATTTCGGTCTACTTACTTTGGCGTACCGCTCATGCTTTGAACCTCAACCTTTCTTGCAATGTAATCAGCATTGGTTTGCGTTCGTGGTCCTGTCAATTGCCCAGCTGTAATTTGTTTACCTCACATTGTTGTTTTATCGTCTTTTGGGAGAGAGACATCACTAGTGAACATCATGAGACTCCGGTCCGTATTACCATCATTGATCACATACACTATTTACTTTTCGCTATTTTACTTACTATTGCAAAACACTATCTATCACTACTATCATATTGCTTTTAACCCTTTGTGAACTACAAGGCCGGAGAGATTGACAACCTCTCTGTACTCGTTGGGAGCAAAGTTATTTGTATCTGTGTGCAGGTCCACGTTGATTGCTAATTGCGCCGTTAGCAATTGACACCTACTCGTTGAACCTAGGAGTCTCTGGGGATTTGATCCTTGGCATCTTTGCTAGGGGAAAACACTTCTACTTACTGCATCTTACACCTTCCACTTGGGGTAACCAACGAGGGGTTCGAGGCCCATCACATATATAAAACTTTCTATGAAAGAAAAACATTATTTTTCTTCTTTCCTATCCTTTTTTTTCTTCTTTCCTATCCTTCTTTTGCATATATATACATCACATACACATCACATACAGCAACTATACATCACAATTGTAACTATCTATATATAAACAAAAAACATTCTATGAAAAAAAAACATTTTTAACATATATATTTAGCAAATTCCTAAGATAAAAAAATATACACATACAAAATATATATACAGCAACTATATACACATAACACATATACACACATATATACATATATATATATAAACAGCAACTATATATATATAGGAACTATATATAAACAAAAAAAAACCTCACATCACGCGGCAGGGCGGGGCGGCGCGGCGGCGACGGGGTGGGGCGGCGCGACGGCGACTGGGCGGGGCGACGGCGACGGGGCGGGGCAACAGCGCGGGGGCGACGACGACGCCGCGACGGGGACGGCGCGACGGGGCGACGGCGCGGGGGCGACGGCGACGGCGCGACGGGGCGACGGGGGCGGGGACGAAGCAGAGTACTGAGGAGGCGTCGGGGGCGGGCAATGAGAAATTTTTGCAAGTGTTGGTTATATAGGAGCTGTATTAGTCCCGGTTTTTGCCACCAACCGGGACTAATGCCACCCTTTAGTCCCGGTTGGTGCCACCAACCGTGACCAAAGGCCTTGCTGGCGCGGTGCGGTGGGAAGTTTAGTCCCACCTCGCTAGTTGAGAGAGGCCAGCACCAGTTTATAAGCCCCGCTGCCTCTCTCCTCTCGAACTCCTCTTAACTGCAGGCCTAAGGGCCTAAACTGACACTGCTTTGCATGTGGGCTTGCTGGGCTTTCTACGGGCCTGAATCCTGGCCCATGGTTGGGTTTCTAGTCGTATTCAGGCCGTGTGGGCCCAGTAGGTGGCATTTTTTTTATTTTTTTTTCTTTATTGCTTTATTTTTTAGTTTTGTTTCTACTTTCAACAAAATACTTACTGTTGCAATTTTATTTATTTGTTTTCTTTGTTGCTTTATTTATTTTATTTTGTTTCTACTTACAACAAAATACTTATTGTTGCTATTTTTTTGCAAGTTTTTTTCTTTTGTTTTCTGCATTATTTATTTTCTTTTGTTTTTTGCTTTATTTTTTAATTCTTTCTGGTAAAACCAATTACAAACTTTCTGTTAGTGCAAGTAGTATTCAAATTTGAATAGTTTAAATTTGAAATTATTTGTTTTCTTTGTTGCTTTATTTATTTTATTTTGTTTCTACTTACAATGAAATACTTATTGTTGCTATTTTTTATTTTTTTGCAAGTTTTTTTTTGTTTTCTGCATTATTTATTTTCTTTTGTTTTTTATTTTATTTTTTAATTCTTTCTGGTAAAACCAATTACAAACTTTCTGTTAGTGCAAATTTGAATAGTACGAACGGACAATGGTATCATACTCGTTTGTTACAAAGTTGGCATGGTATCATCATAATAGTTGCCGAAAAAAGTCTTCACTTTTTCTTCGCTTGTGTCATTTGCTTATTGCGCCGTAACCATGGATAATCTTCATCGTTTATCAGGATGCTTGGGTCAGCCTTGACTTTGAAGGGAGGAATTTCATGAAACTTTTCATAATCTTCAGACATGTCTGTCTTGCCCTCCACTCCCAGGATGTCCCTTTTTCCTGAAAGAACTATGTGGCGCTTTGGCTCATCGTATGATGTATTCGCTTCCTTATCTTTTCTTTTTCTCGGTCTGGTAGACATGTCCTTCACATAGATAACCTGTGCCACATCATTGGCTAGGACGAACGGTTCGTCAGTGTATCCAAGATTTTTCCGATCCACTGTTGTCATTCCGTACTGTGGGTCTACCTGGTACCCCGCCTCCTGACAGATTGACCCATTTGCACTTAAACAAAGGGACCTTAAAATCATGTCCGTAGTCAAGTTCCCATATGTCCACTATGTAACCATAATATGTGTCCTTTCCCCTCTCGGTTGCTGCATCAAAGCGGACACCGCTGTTTTGGTTGGTGCTCTTTTGATCTTGGACAGTCGTGTAAAATGTATTCCCATTTATCTCGTATCCTTTGTAAATCAATACAGTCGAAGATGGTCCCCTGGACAACAAGTACAACTCATCACAAACAGTGTTGTCACCTCTGAGACGTGTTTCCAACCAACTGCTGAAAGTCCTGATGTGTTCACATGTAATCCAGTCGTCGCACTGCTCCGGGTGTTTGGAGCGCAGACTGTTCTTGTGTTCATCGACATACGGGGTCACTAATGTAGAGTTCTATAGAACTGTGTAGTGTGCTTGAGACCAAGAATATCCGTCCCTGCATATTATTGAGTCCCTTCCAAGCGTGCCTTTTCCAGTCAGTCTCCCCTCGTACCGCGATTTAAGGAGACCTATCTTATTAAGGCCAGGAATGAAGTCAACACAAAACCCGATGACATCCTCTATTTGATGGCCAATGGAGATGCTTCCTTCTGGCCTGGCGCGGTTACGGACATATTTCTTTAGGACTCCCATGAACCTCTCAAAGGGGAACATATTGTGTAGAAATACGGGCCCTAGAATGACAATCTCGTCGACTAGATGAACTAGGACGTGTGTCATGATATTGAAGAAGGATGGTGGGAACACAAGCTCGAAACTGACAAGACATTGCGCCACATCACTCCTTAGCCTTGGTACGATTTCTGGATCGATCACCTTCTGAGAGATTGCATTGAGGAATGCACATAGCTTCACAATGGCTAATCGGACGTTTTCCGGTAGAAGCCCCCTCAATGCAACCGGAAGCAGTTGCGTCATAATCACATGGCAGTCATGAGACTTTAGGTTCTGGAACTTTTTCTCTGCCATATTTATTATTCCCTTTATATTCGATGAGAAGCCAGTCGGGACCTTCATACTGAGCAGGCATTCAAAGAAGATTTCTTTCTCTTCTTTCGTAAGAGCATAGCTGGCAGGACCTTCATACTGCTTCGGAGGGATGCCGTCTTTTTCGTGCAAACGTTGCAGGCCCTCCCGTGCCTCAACTGTATCTTTTGTCTTTCCATACACGCCCAAGAAGCCTAGTAGGTTCACGCAAAGGTTCTTCGTCACGTGCATCACATCGATTGAAGAGCGGACCTCTAGGTCTTTCCAGTAGGGTAGGTCCCAAAATATAGATTTCTTCTTCCACATGGGTGCGTGTCCCTCAGCGTCATTCGGAACAGCTAGTGCGCCGGGGCCCTTTCCAAAGATTACGTGTAAATCATTGACCATAGCAAGTACGTGATCACCGGTACGCATGGCGGGCTTCTTCCGGTGATCTGCCTCGCCTTTGAAATGCTTGCCTTTCTTTCGACATTGATGGTTGGTCGGAAGAAATCGACGATGGCCCAGGTACACATTCTTCCTGCACTTGTCCAGGTATATACTTTCAGTGTCATCTAAACAGTGCGTGCATGCGTGGTATCCTTTGTTTTTCTGTCCTGAAAGGTTACTGAGAGCAGGCCAATCATTGATGGTCACGAACAGCAACGCCTTTAGGTCAAATTCCTCCTGTCTGTGCTCATCCCACGCACGTACACCGTTTCCATTCCACAAATGTAAAAGTTCTTCAACTAATGGCCTTAGGTACACATCAATGTCGTTGCCGGGTTGCTTAGGGCCTTGGATGAGAACTGGCATCATAATGAACTTCCGCTTCATGCACATCCAAGGAGGAAGGTTATACATACATAGAGTCACGGGCCAGGTGCTGTGATTGCTGCTCTGCTCCCCGAAAGGATTAATGCCATCCGCGCTTAAAGCAAACCATGCGTTCCTTGCGTCCTTTGCAAACTCCTCCCAGTACTTTCTCTCGATTTTTCTCCACTGCGACCCGTCAGCGGGTGCTCTCAACTTCCCGTCTTTCTTACGGTCCTCACTGTGCCATCGCATCAACTTGGCATGCTCCCTGTTTCTAAACAAACGTTTCAACCGTGGTATTATAGGAGCATACCACATCACCTTCGCAGGAACCCTCTTCCTGGCGGGCTCGCCATCAACATCACCAGGGTCATCTCGTCTGATCTTATACCGCAATGCACCGCATACCGGGCATGCGTTCAGATCCTTGTATGCACCGCGGTAGAGGATGCAGTCATTAGGGCATGCATGTATCTTCTGCACCTCCAATCCTAGAGGGCATACGACCTTCTTTGCTGCGTATGTACTGTCGGGCAATTCGTTATCCTTCGGAAGCTTCTTCTTCAATATTTTCAGTAGCTTCTCAAATCCTTTGTCAGCCACAGCATTCTCTGCCTTCCACTGCAGCAATTCCAGTACGGTACCGAGCTTTGTGTTGCCATCTTCGCAATTGGGGTACAACCCTTTTTTGTGATCCTCTAACATGCGATCGAACTTCAGCTTCTCCTTTTGACTTTCGCTTTGTGTCCTTGCATCGACAATGACCCGGCGGAGATCATCATTTGGTTCCTCTTGATCTTCAGCAGCTTCACCCGTTGCAGCATCATTGGGCACATCGTCTGGTTCCTCTTGATCTTCACCAGCTCCCCCCATTGCAGCATCACCGTATTCAGCGGGCACATAGTTGTCATCGTACTCTTCTTCTTCGCCGTCTTCCATCATAACCCCTATTTCTCCGTGCCTCGTCCAAACATTATAGTGTGGCATGAAACCCTTGTAAAGCAGGTGGGAGTGAAGGATTTTCCGGTTAGAGTAAGACATCGTATCCACACATTTAGTGCATGGACAACACATAAAACCATTCTGCTTGTTTGCCTTAGCCGCATTTTGAAACTCATGCACGCCCTTAATGTACTCGGAGGTGTGTCTGTCACCGTACATCCATTGCCGGTTCATCTGCGTGCATTATATATAATTAAGTGTGTCAAAAACCATTACAGAACATCATAAATAGATAATTAAGTGACCAAATGGATAAAAGTTCATCATCACATTAAAACCAAAGTACATACATATATAGTTCTCATCTAACAACATATAGCTCTCCATACACATCGAAACTATGTAAAACTTTTCAATGCGAAAACAAATGCGATCATAATTGCAACCAAGGTAACAATTGATCCAACGGCATAATGATACCAAGCCTCGGTATGAATGGCATATTTTCTAATCTTTTTAATCTTCAACCGCATTGCATCCATCTTGATCTTGTGATCATCGACGACATCCGCAACATGCAACGCCAATATCATCTTCTCGTCCACAATTTTTTTTATTTTTTCCTTCAAGAATTTGTTTTCTTCTTCAACTAAATTTAACCTCTCGACAATAGGGTCCATCTTGATCTTGTGATCATCGATGACTTCCGCAACATGCAACTCCAATTCCATCTTCTCCTCCTCCATTTTTTCCAATTTTTTCTTTAAGGAAATGTTTTCCTCTTCAACTAAATTTAACCTCTCCACAAGAGGGTCGGTTGGAATTTCCGGTTCAACTACCTCCTAGACATAATAAAACATCTATGCATGTCAGGTTGGTCGGCATAACTATCATAAACACTAAAACAATTAGTTATAAATTAAAGATAATATACCACATCCGAATCGTAGACAGGACGAGGGCCCACGTGGGCGGATATCAAAACCATCACACTATATAATAACAAGCAATAATAAACATAAGAAAATTAGACAAATATCTATCTAAAGCAATAATAACAAGCAATAATAAAAGTAAGGAAAGCATGAACATAACAAGAGGCTCACCACGGTGGTGCCGGTGACGAGATCGGCGGGGGCGATCGACGGCGGCGAAGACGGGGACGGGACGTGACGGACCGCTAAACCTAGACAAATCTCGGAGAAAATAGAGCTTCGAGAGGAGAAAAGCTTAACTAGTGTGGCTCGGGCATTCCACCGAACACGTTGTGTGCATAGGAGGTGAGCTAGAGCACCACTAACCCCTCTCCTCCTCGGCCAGAAAAAAAAACAGAGCAGTGAGCTCTGCTCTTGAGTGAGGTGTTATATATAGGCACCTCATTGGTCCCGGTTGGTGCTATGAACCGGGGCTAAAGGGGAGCCTTTGGTCCCGGTTCATATCACTAACCGGGACCAATGGTGGTGGGCCAGGACCATGAGCCATTGGTCCCGGTTTGTCGCTCCAACCGGGACCAAAAGGTCCAAACGAACCGGGACCAATGGCCCACGTGGCCCGGCCGGCCCCCTGGGCTCACGAACCGGGTCCAGTGCCCCCATTGGACCCGGTTCTAGATTGAACCGGGGCTAATGGGCTGGACAGGCCTGGTCCAATGCCCTGTTTTCTACTAGTGATACTACCTTTTTATAATTTTTAAGATATCACCTGCTTATGCTTCATGACGTGTAACATTATTGTTAGTCCTATTTTGCCATGTACAAAATAGCCTGTCTTGCTCGCTTCACTGCTGTAACTATATTTTTGCCCTAGTCATGTGTACTTACAGAAACATTTCAGGATGAAGTGACATCAACACAAAGATCTGCGAGCAGTGCGGCATGGTCGTTACCGAATGATTATGGATTGGAATTGGAATGTGCTGATGTTCTCGAGCATCAACTAGAGGTGGCAAGACAACGTGTACATGATTCTGAACGTACAATCAACAAGTTGAGACTGGACATGCAGGTATTTGATGCAGGAGTCAAAAAAATGAAACAAGACACTGAGGTAACAATGAAGGAATTGGAGATTTTGCAGACTGAAATGTGTGCTATCTAAATCCGGCCAATCCTATTTTCTGAAGAGATTATAGTTCAAATGGTAAGTTATGTTGATGCGCGTCGATGATGTATGAGCTGTATTTGCCCAATGTATGTAATTTGATGTTTGTGTATGCTTTATTATCACTAGTGCCAAACCATAATGCCCAGTGGGTATAATCAGCTGTAATTTCTTTATTGTATAGTGTAGGATTATTCTACGTTTCTATGCCTTAGTCTCTTTATTGTATAGTGTATGTTTTTTATAGGTGATAGTATAGAGTAGGTTAATTCTTTGAATATGCTATATTGTTCAAAGGGGGCCAACTCGCCCAAACGTTGTAGTGACCATGGCCCTCCACAGGCCGTACGATCCATGGGAAATCTACGGGACGGACGATCCATGGCCTTCTATGGCCGTCGGATTCGTGGGCCTTCTATAGGATGTCGGATCCGTGGGCCTTCTATCGGCTATCGGATCCATGGGCCTTCTATGGGCCAGCGGATCCATGGGCCTTCTATGGGTCGTCGGATCAATGGGCCTTCTATGGGCCGTCGGGTCAATGGGCCTTCTACGTCCTGTAGGATCCATGGGCCTTCTACGGGCCATCTCATCTATGGGCCTTGTACGGGCCGTATAAGGGGCCGTAAAAGGGGCTAGAGTGGAAATCATACGTTTTATGGGCTGACCATAACGGGCCGTTAATAGGCCGTATTTGATGATGCTATGAAAATGGCCCAATGTATTAACGGGCCACAAACGGGCCGACTGTAACCACGTGCTGAATTTGGCCCACAAGCAGAAAATGACAGTAACGGGCCGAAAGTAAACAAATGCTTGAAATGAGCCAAAGAATAAATGGGCTCTGAGAAGGCCGAAAGATAACATGTGCTGGGAACGGCCCAACGAAATAATGGGCCCTTAATGGGTGTAAAGTGATACACTGTTCATTACGGGGCAGTTTTACCACGGGTTGTTAATAGGCCGAGTATTACTAAGGGCCTCATATGGGCCAAAAGACTTCATGGGCCATACATGGGCCAGAAGTTAAAACGGGATGGAATTATATTGGACGGCCCAGATGACGCTATCGGGCCTAATTCGGATAGGTCGTAAACGGGCCCTGGGTTAGCAAGCTGTAAATGGGCTATATGCGAACAGGTCGTTAATAGGCTTGTCGTGGGCCGGCCCGCCACCTTTTGACCAAGTCAAACGGGCCGGCCTTTTCACAGGAATGGGCCTTTGTTGGGCCGTGCCATGTGTCGACGTATCATAGGGGATTTGGATCAAATGAGTAGATGACGCTACTGGGCCTAATTCGGATAGGTCGTAAACGGGCCATGGGTTAGCGGGCTGTAAATGGGCTATACGCAAACAGGCCATTAACAGGCTTGCCGTGGGCCAGCCCGCCACCTTTTGACCAAGTCAAACGGGCCGGCCTTTTCACAAGAATGAGCCTCTGTTGGGTCGTGCCACGTGTCGATGTATCATAGGCGCTTTGGGTCCAATGAGTGGATGACATATATCCCAACGGTGAGCCGACACATGTTTCATCCAGCCAATGATGATTTTACACGTGGAAAATCCCCATTGGTCGGGGCTGTTAACGGGTTATCGGATCCAAAACAGGACCCGATAGCTTAACGGCGTTACGTTAAAGTGGATGCCACGTGTCGGTCACCCTTGACGAAAGCACTTCTGTGACGCGCGATTTATCGTCATGGAAGTGGACACTTCCGTGATGATAATTTTGGTAATGTCATGGAACACTTCTACGACAGCACAAGTATGACTATCTTGATTATGTCATAAATTTGTCATGGATGTACATGCATGACAGAAAATGTGACCTACTGTGGCAAACACGTATCATCACGGAAGTGTATTTTTTTGTGGCGTTCACTTATAACTTTTTGAGCACGGTGTGCTTTAATATTTTTGAGGAAATACTCTCTTGCTTCACTTAGATTTATTTGAGAGTTAGTAATTTTTTGAGAAATTCTCTCTTGCTTCACTTAAATTATTTTGAGAGAAAGAAAAAATTATGCTCATGATCGTCACTTATATTTGTTTGAGCTTATCAAAAGCAACACATGAAAATTAGTCCCAGAGTGACAGATATCCAAGAAGGATATAATAAAAACTTTCATGAAGATCATTGGACAAAATAAATTTGATTCTTTGTAATAGTTTTGAGATATGATGATGTGATATGTGAGTCATGTTAATGAGTAATTATGCTTTAGTAAGAATATTGATGTTAAGGTTTGTGATTCCCTATGCAAGAACGAAAGTCAATAGTCATGCAATGAAATTACATCCTACTTGTGGTGCATTATTCGGTGTTAATTATGCTTAATGCTCTCTTATGAGATTAGTTGCTTCATGGTTGGTCGCTTCCCAATCTTTTGCTAGCCTTCATTTTTGCACTAAGTATGATAACTACTTGTGCATCCAAAATCCTTTAACCTAGTTTTGCCACATGTGTCCACCATACCTACCTATATGCGGTATTCCTTTGCCGTTCTAAGAAAATTTGTATGTGCCATCTCTATTTTTCAAAATAATTTTCCCTTTTGTGTGCTCATACTTTCCATGCTAAATGTGTTATTCTCATGACGAGTGTTTATTCACTTGTCATTGCACGAGAGTAAGGCAAAGGTATTAGGGATGCCCAGTCCTGAAATGAAAAATAAATTTACTTTATGTTATCAAATAATAAATTCCTTGGAAAGTGTTGGTATGGAAGGGAACCGTGGATTCGGCTAGCCATGGAAAGTGAAAGTTTGGTGGAAAAAGGAATAAAGTTTATTTTATGTTTGGGAACCGCTTATGATATATCTAGCATGGTAAGTGTTGGGAACCTTAAGTTGTTTTCGTTGGTGGGAAAAGTATGCCTCCCAAAATAATTTTATCTCTCAATTTAAGCTTTCAGCTCTCGCACCTCTACAAATCCCTACTTCCCTCTGCGAATGGCCTTCCTTTTACTTTATGCAATTTTTTTTTGAATTTGAGTATCCATCTTCTCTTATAAAGCACCAACTAGGAAGCACTATGATCGTACTTGAGCATTGGGTGTAACTAATATGTGAGTGTGTTTCAAGAATGGATCAATGGTTGAGCATGATGGGCTAGGGATAACTATTTTAGCATTGATATTTTGAAAGACATGATTGCTTGTTGATATGCTTGAGTATTTAAATCTCATGTCAAAACTAGACTATTGCTTTGAACCATATAAAATTCCAAATTTCCATGCCATAAAGAAAAGAATATGATATGACATGATAGGCAGCATTCCACATCAAAAATTCTATTTGTATCATTTACCTACTCGAGGACGAGCAGGAATTAAGCTTGGGGATGCTGATACGTCTCCAATGTATCTACAATTTTGATTGTTCCATGTTGTTATATTATCATTCTTGGATGTTTTACAATCATTTTATATCATTTTTTGGTACTAACCTACTCACATAGTGCCAAGTGCCACTTGCTGTTTTCTGCATATTTTTTACATCGCAGGAAATTAATACCAAACGGAGTCCAAACATAGTGAAACTTTTGGTGGATTTTTTTGGACCAGAAGACACCCAGTGGGCCGGAGAAGCACCTGGGGGTGCTCTGAGGGCAGCACAACCCGTCAGGGCAGGCGTGCCCTGGTGGGTTGTGCCCACCTCGGGTGCCCCCTGGACTGCCTCTTTGCTCTATAAATACCCCAATATTCCAGAAACCCTAGAGGATTTGACGAAAATCAATTCCAGCCACCACAGAGTCCAAAACCACAAGATCCAATCTAGACACCATCACAGAGGGGTTCACCACTTCCAATGGTGCCTCTCCGATGATATGTGAGCAGTTCTTTGTAGACCTACGGGTCCGTACTTATTAGCTAGATGGCTTCCTCTCTCTCATTTGATTATCAATACAATGGTCTCTTGGAGATCTATATGATGTAACTCTTTTTGCGGTGTGTTTGTTGGGATCCGATAAACTTTGAGTTTGTGATCAGATCTATCTTTTTATCCATGAAAGCTATTTGAGTCTTCTTTGATCTCTTATATGCATAATTTCTTGTAGCCTTGTATTTCGTCTCCGATATTTGGGTTTTGTTTGGCCAACTTGATCTATTTATCTTGCAATGGGAAGAGGTGCTTTGTAGTGGGTTCGATCTTACGGTGCTTGATCCCAGTGACATAAGGGGAACCGACACGTAAGTATCGTTGGTACTAAGGATAAAACGATGGGGTCTATTTCTACATAAATATATCTTTTCTACGTCATGTCATCGTTCTTATTGCATTACTCCCTTTCTCCATGAACTTAATACACTAGATGCATGCTGGATAGCGGTGGATGTGTGGAGTAATAGTAGTAGATGCAGGCAGGAGTCGGTCTACTAATCTTGGACGTGATGCCTATATAATGATCATTGCATGGATATCGTCATGATTATTTGAAGGTCTATCAATTTCCCAACAGTAATTTGTTCACCCACCGTTTTCTATTTTCTTGAGAGAAGCCACTAGTGAAATCTACGGCCCCCGGGTCCCTTCTTTATATTATTTGCCTTTGTGATCTATTTTCCTTTGCTTTTATTTTCAGCTCTGTTAAACCAAAAACCCAAAAATGCCTTGCTGAAATTTATCTTATTTGGCATTCTATCTATCAATATTTACAACTCTGTCACGTCCATTACCTGAAAGGGATTGACAACCCCTTTTACACGTCTGGTTGTGACTATTTGTTATTTGTGTGCATGTGTTGTTTATGTTGTATTGCTTGATTCTCCTACTGGTTTGATAACCTTGGTATCATCACTCTGGGAAATACCTACCATGGCTATACTACATCATCCCTTTCTCTTTGGGGAAATACCGACGTAGTTCTAGCAGACATCACGAGCCAAAGGAGATCAGCGGCGGGGCCATGGATGAGATGTACGGTGGTTGAAACCGAGGGGTTGGGGTGGGCCACTTAACCTATGACATAGCCCGCGTCAGATCGTCGCTGTCTACGACCTCGATGTCGTAGTCGGCCTCCGCGACATACCTGCATACTCTAGCCTGCTGATTGAGAGCCTGCGGCCAGTAATGGTCGTCAGCTTCCTCGGCGGCCACCTCGGCGACGTCGGGCGAAGAGGCCGTGATACACCTCTTTTGGCTCAGTCGTACTTGAGCTCCATGGGAAGCGTAGTCGGGCTTAGGCTACGACTCTCTGGAGTGGGTGATGTGGATCTGTGGGAAAGGGGGCGTTTGGCAGGCGTCATCTAAGAAACTCAAGGCGGCTAGGATATGGAGATCGGTGGGTGAGCTGCAGGGGCAAACCGACAGATGTGGACAATGGAGGCCTTGCGGTGGCGACGGCGACCTTGCTAGGGTTTTGAGTGAGGGAGGGGTTGAGGTGGTGGTGGGGGGGGCGCGCGCCTAGGTGTTTTTGGGGTGAGTGTGGAGGGGGTGTTTGAGGAAATGACACGGCTACTGAAAATTTTACTACGCGGGGGTAAAATGCAGGCTATTGAAAATTTGGATGATGCATCGCACACGGTCCCGAAATAACAGCCGTGTGTTATGAAACAGAAAAACCCTCTAGACGGGTAGATATTTTTGAGGGATGCAGGCGGGAGCGGGAACGACAAACATCACACACGGTTGAAACATAATAATAGTGTGTTATCAAGCAGAAAAACCTTGCAGGCGGGTAGATATTTTTGAGAGGGGAAGCCTCATGGAGCCCAATGTACTGTGTTGATGTGCGTGACATGGTCACCGACATGGTTGGTATAAGACTTGGACGGAAGTGGAGTTGTCCTTCCTCTTGAAGAACTTCTTCGTTTTCTTTCTTCATTGGAGTCGTAGTTCTTGCTCTTACTTTTTCCTCGATGATTGCCACAATCATATCTTCCACTAGCATGAATTTCAGCTTCCTAGATAGGGCAGTCCAAGATGAAGTGTCGAGGCTTTTTGCACTTGAAACATGTGTATTCTCTCATAGGTTTTGATGACGATTTTGAACCACCAGAGTTGCTCGGGCCTTTCTCCTGGAACATGCTCTTCTTGTGGAAGCATTAAAATCTTCTTGTGATTAGAGCGAGATCTTTGTTGAGTCTCTCTGGATCATCAGAATCTTGTTCGGCATTTCCATCAGAGGAAGAATCAGTTGCAGTCTTGAGAGCATGATTTTTGCAAAGACTTGGGCCATACAGATCTCTCTTCTCGTCTTCTTGTTCCTCGTGAGTGTTCAGTCTCTGCATGATATCAATAGAGTTTAGGGATTTGAAATCAGTTCGTTCACGAATCATCAAGACAAGAGTGTCGAATGAACTGCCAAGTGATCAGAGCAGTTTCTTCACAATTTCATGGTCAGTGATGTTTTTGGCGCCGAGACCTTGAAGCTCATTTGTTATGTCACTTAGACGATCGAACATTTGCTAACAACTTTCATCTCAAATGCACTTGAGTCGATTGAACTTTGCTCGAATAGTATCAATCCTAGCTTCCTTTTGGGTTGAAACTCCTTCATTTATCTTCTCGAGAACGTCCCACAACTTCTTTGCAGTTTCACACTAGCGATAGTGAAGAAATTGTGCCTGAGAGAGATGGCAGTCAATTTCATCTTTGGCCAGAGCATCCATTTGAATGAGTTTCTTCTCTTCGTCAGAAGGGGTTTGAGGTACAACCACGGTGAATCCCACTTTGACCACATTCCACATGTCATCATCTATTGCTCGAAGAGGGATCTTCATCTTCTCCTTCCAGAATGGGTAGTCGGTTCCATCGAAGATGGGGATCTTGAGATGCGATTTGTAATTCACTGAAGACATACTTAAACTCCAAAGTCGTTAGACTAAGATGAGTAGAGTCAAGGAGTACCTTGCTTTGATACCAAATGTAGGAACGAAGTATGTCTACCAGAGGGGGTGAATGGGAGTTTTAAATTTTCTTCAGAAAACTTAAATCTCTCAGAACCCAGCAGCGGAAACAAAGCAAAGACAAACTACAGGGAACTAAACAGAGTATCGAAAAGAAACTAAGACATGCATCGAGGTCAAACACACGAATGAAAATGCATTGGATATAAATGAGGGTGACTGAGATAACCGAGGATGCTCGGAGGCGACATGATATTTGTTTGACTAGTTCGTCCTTCTACACAAGGACCATGACCGGTTGGAGGGGCTATGACTTAACACAGAAGATAAACTCTTTTCACCCTATTCTCCTCGACAATCGATTCGTCAACCGATGCCGATTACTCGTGGTAGATACTTGAAGGCGATCTCCGAACCTTTACAGACTTCTTGTTTGAGAACCACAATCACTCTTGGTCCCTAAAGGAATTGACACCTAACCGTCTAGAGAGTTTGCATCTCTCAAGAGTAATAGGCAGAGCTTACTAAACTTAGATTCCAATGATGCTGAACCACTATCTAATTCTTCGGCTCTAGGGGTTCTTCTCTTGGTGGATTTTAAAATCAACTCGCCCAGAGAGTGGGTTGCTTGACAATATTCCCAGAATCAAACAGAGCAGCTACCGGACAAAGCCAGTGCGGGGTGGCTATTTATAGCCGCAGCCTTCCCAGAAGGGAAATGACTATTTTGGACACGAGGTCCAGTGAATGGCCAACCGACACGTTCACAACGGTTGGATTTTGGAGCAACAGTAACATTACTTGAGGAACATGTAATGCTAACTCCTCGGTCCGAGACAAATTTTTCGCAGCGAAGAATATCACAGTCTCTTGCTGACAAGTATTTGCTCGAAACACAAAGAGATTTCTCTCGCAACTTTCATAGGATTTTGGTCTAGCATCAGAGAATCAAAGTTTCGAAGCGCTACACCACTCTTAATAGTACGGTAGTCCTATAACTCAAGGAAAGAAGAAGAAAAATGAAATAAATGCTACGTCTTCACTTCGTCTTCATTCTCCTCAAACACACTCATATACTTCGGACAAACACCGAACCAATTGCTTCAATTCAGCATTTTTTAGGGGTCACTCTTGTTAGCTTTATTTTTGGTGATAATCTTCGTCACTATGTAGGAAGATTATCTTGGTCGTTTGCATCAAACTCCTTGATATTTCAGGGACCTGCTACTCTGTGTGCACTAGCAAACACATAAGTCACATACTGTTTATGTCAACAAACTCCAAAACATAAGGGGACTATCATTGCACCAACACATCTTGGCCACAAGCATAGCAAGCATCATCAAAAAGGGGTATTTCAAATGAATCCAATGGATCATAGCAATCATCATAGCATTCATCCTTCAGTAAGCTCGAAGGGAAATTAAACAATGTATGGGTTTGAAGAGTTACTCTCATTAGAAGGTGGGCACGAATGATCAATCCGCTCTTCCTCCTTTTGTTCTTCTCTCTCCTCCTCATCTTTTTCATCCAATGAGCTCACAATGTCATCAATTTCTTCTTTCACATACTCCTGCAAAATATTATTCTCTTCTTGGATAGCGGAGACTTTCTCAATAAATGCATTAATATCAGCATTATATTCATAATTATCATAGCAATATTTAAGTACAACAAAAATTTCAGGTCTATAAATAGTATCATAATCTTCATACTTTTCAAACAAAGATTCAATTTCATAAGCACCCTTAAAAGCAACAAATTCTTCTATTCGTTCCACATCATAGTAATCATATATACCATTAGCATAAGAAGCCAAGGTTTCATTATCATTAAATTTGCATGAAAAGGGAAGGTGTGGAGCCTTCATCCTAGGGCAACAAGTAATATCGTATATCAAGCATAGTTCCTAAGCATACGAATGCAACATATGAATTTGATCCCATGACATTTTCCCTTTTTGAGTCAAGCAATAATCCCTAAAGTATTCATCTTGATCCAACGTTGTTCGGAAACGTTGCATGGTAAATAAAAGTTTTTCTATGCACACGCAATGATCTATCCATGGAGATGCATAGCAACGAGGGGGTGAGTGTGTCTAAGTACCCTCGTAGACTGTAAGCGGAAGCGTTTCACAACGCGGTTGATGAAGTCGAACTTCTCCACGCTTCAATCGATCAAGTACCGAACGCACGACACCTCAACGTTCTACACACGTTCAGCTCAGTGATGTCCCTCGCCTTCTTGATCCAGCAAGACGTCGAGGTAATATATTAGTTTCGTCAGCACGGTGGTGTGGTCACGGTTGATGGTGAAGTGATCTCCGCAGGGCTTCGCCTAAGCACTACAAAAATATGACCAGGGTGTAAACGCTGGAGGGGGGCACCGCACATGGCTAAGCAATTGTCTGGTGTGTGCTAGGGCTCCCCCATATATATAGGTGGGAGGGAGAGGGGAGGCTGCCATGGGGCGCCCCAAGTAGGCCGAATCCAATTTGCGGTCCTCCTTGGCCGCCACCCTGCCATGTTTATTGTAGTGAGAAGGAAAGAGGGGGAGGGGAAAGGAAGGGGGATCCTATACCCTTTCTTTCCTTTCCTACTCCACCTTGGCTGGCCCATATGGGGGGAGCACCAGCCCCTTGTGGCTAGTGTGTTTCCCCTCTTGGCCCATAAGGCCCATATCTTTTGCCGAGGGTGCCCGGAACTCCTTCCGGTGATCCTATATGTACCTTCTACCCTCCGGAACACTTCCGGTGTCCGAATACCATCGTCCTATATATAAATCTTTACCTCTCGACCATTTCGAGACTCCTTGTAATGTCTATGATATCATCCGGAACTCCTAACAACATTCGGTCACCAAATCACATAACTCACATAATACTATATCATCAACGAACGTTTAAGTGTGCGGACCCTACGGGTTCGAGAACTATGTAGACATGATCGAGACACCTCTCTGGTCAATAACCAATAGAGGAACCTGGATGCCCATATTGTCTCCTACATATTCTACGAAGATCTTTATCGGTCGAACCGTTATGACAACATACAAAATTCCCTTTGTCTGCTGGTATGTTACTTGCCCGAGATTCGATCGTCGGTATCTCTATACCTACTTCAATCTCATTACCGGCAAGTCTCTTTACTCGTTCAGTAATACATCATCCCGTGACTAACTCATTAGTCATTTGCTTGTCAGGCTTATTATGACGTGCATTACCGAAAGGGCCCACAGATACCTCTCTGATACTCGGAGTGACAAAGCAGTAGCAATAAACTGTACGATCAAATGCTAAGATAACGGATGGGTCTTGTCCATCACATCATTCTCATAATGATGTGATCCCGTTATCAAATGACAACTCATGTCCATAGTTACGAAACCTTAACCATCTTTGATTAACGAGCTAGTCTCGTAGAGGCTTACTAGGGACATGGTATTTGTTTATCTATTCACACATGTATTTAGGTTTCCAGTCAATATAATTCTAGCATGAATAATAAACCTTTATCATAAATAAGGAAATACAAAATAATAACAACTTTATTATTGTCTGTAGGGAATATTTCCATCAAACGTTACTCCCATTATCGAGTTGAATAGGGTTTTCTCAGGATTATCAAAGTGGTGCTTAATATTTTTCACATAATTAGCATCGAGGGTTATAGGAGGTTCCCCACCTCCATGAGTATCAAGTACACTTAATTTTTTTAGGTATTTCGTGTTCCATATCCATAACTAGAGATAGAGAACAACTTAGAACAAAAAATAAAATCTACTTAGTGATAAAGCAAACAAGCACACACGAGAATATTCACCCCACGCTATTGCTCCCCAGCAACGACGCTAGAAAAAGGTCTTGCTAACGCACAAGTGTAGGGGATCGTTTGTAGCCTTTTTCGATAAGTAAGAGGGTTGAATCCCAACGAGGAGCTAAAGGTAAAAAAAATATTCCCTCAAGTTCTATCGACCACCGATACAACTCTACGCAAACTTAATGTTAGCTGTATCTAAAACAAGAATAAAACTAGGAGTACTTTGCTAAAATAAAACTATGAGTACTTTGCAAGATAATAAAAGTTAGTTGTGTAGTATAAAGCGTTTTGTAACACTAGAGATAGATTTGTCCCTAGGCAATCAATAACTAGACCGGTAATCATTCTTGCAATTTTATATGAGGGAGAAGCATGAGCTAACATGCTTTCCGTACTTGGATCATATGCACTTATGATTGGAACTCTAGCAAGTATCCGCAACTACTAAAGATCATTAAGTTAAAACCCAACCATAGCCTTAAGTATAAAGTCCTCTTTACTCCCATACGCAACAAGCCCCTTACTCAGGCGTAAGTTTCTATCACTCTAGCCACCCACTATAAGAGAATCATGAACATATTGCAACACTCTACAATGGGGACGCCTCACATTTGTGTGACACGGAGGGCACCATAGGATAGCACCATAATAAGATATACACTCAAACCAACCACGGTCATCGATCAGCCCATAGGACAAAACAGATCTACTCAACATCATGGAATGAGCACATATCATTGGATAATAATATATATAGTGTTGAGCACCATGTTTGAATAGAGAATTATAGCGGGAATTGAGCGGTTACACCGCTGCATAGAGGGGGAGAAAGTTGGTGTTGACGGTAGCAAGATTGTTGATGTATATCGTCGTCACGATCCTCGCCCCGATGGCACTCCCGCGCCACCAGGAGAGAGGGGGGGAGAAACCCCTCCTTCTTCCTTGGCCTCCTCCCTAGATGGGAGGAGGGTTTCCCCTCTGGTGTTTGGTCTCCATGGCGGCAGAGGGGCGAGAGCCCCTCCTAGATTGGATCTCTCTCTCCCTCTCTCTATGTGTGTGTGTGTGTGTGTGTGTGTGTGTGTGTGTGTGTGTGTGTGTGTGTTTCTCTTCCGTTTTGCGACCCCCAGATCTCGCCTTCATTGTTTCTTAAATTCCCGGAGATCCGTAACTCCGATTGCGCTGTAATTTATACACGATTCTTTTCATAAATTATCTTTCTTGCGCCCGAAGAAGAGCCCCAACCGACTTAGGGGGGGGAAGGGGGGCAGTGCACCTAGGCATGCCAGGGGTGTGGGCCGCGCCCTGGTGGGTGGAGGAGGCTGTGGGTTTCCGTTTGCATTGATTCCAACTCTCAAAAGTAACATATATTCCCAAATAATTCTCCGTAAATTTTTATGGTGTTTGGACTTCATTTGATATGGATATTCTGCGAAACAAAAAACATGCAACAAACAAGAACTGGCACTGTGCACTGGATCAATATGCTAGTCCAATAAATCATATAAAATGTTGCCAAAAATATGTGAAAGTGATATAATATAGGCATGGAACGGCGGAGACGTATCGGCACCCCTCGCTGGGCCGGCCCATGTCTAAGCGCCCTATCCTTTTTAATTTTTAATTTTTGGGTTTTCAAATAATTTGCGATTAAAAAAGTTCTAAAATTTTAAAAATGCGTATTTTGATTATTTTTTTGAGAAACCAAGAAAATGTTCACGAATTCAAACAATGTTCAATATTTCAAAAACATGTTCATAAATTTATAAAAAATCATGAATTTAAAATTTGTTCATCATTTAAAAATGTTCATGGTTTCAAAAAATGTTCACGATTAAAAAGAAACTTATGCAAATTGAAAAGATGTTCACAATTGAAAGAATGTACCCGAATTAGGAAAATGTACACAATTTCGATAAATTGTTGATGAATTTAAATAAAATCACGATATCAAAAACATGTTTAAATATTAAAAAATGTTCATCAATTTTAGAATTATTCATCAAATTAAATAAAGGTTCATAGTTTCAGAAAATTATCACAATTTCAGAAAAAAAACCTTTTCCAATTCAAAAAATGTTCATGTTTTAAGGAATGTTTGCAAATTTTAATATTTTCGCTAATTCGAAAAACAGTTCATTAATTTTTAAAGATGTTCACTATTTTCAGAAAATGTTCTTGATTTAAGATAAATATGTAGTTATAAAAAGTAATTAAACAACTTCAAAAAATGTTCATGGATTAAAAAAAATCACAATTTGAAACATGTTCGCGAATTTAAAAGATTTTTGCAGTTTGAGAAAATCAAAATGGAAAAAAATAACAAAACAGAAACAAAAGCAGAAACAGAAACATACAAGAAAAAAAAAAGAAATACTTGGAGCCCTCGTACCCAAATGGGCCGGTCCAGAACGCGCGCAGGGTGCTGGGGATGCGCGCTATGGCAATTGAGGGCGCCCTTTGCGCCTTATAAGATCGTCTGCTCCTATACGCCGCCATCGTGCGTCCTCCAACTACATAAATATAGCACAGCGCTAAAAGTATAAAGGACAGAGGCAAATCTTAAAAACAGTACGTTCAATATTTTTATAATATACATTGAACAAATTTTCAAATGTAGGGAACCTTTCCGTTAAAAAAACTGAAGAAATTTAAAATATACAAATGAGCATTTTACAATATACATTGAACAAAATTTAAATACACAATGAAAATTTTCTAATATATGTTGAACAATTTAACAGTATATAATGAATATTTTTTAATACATGATAACATTTTTATAATTGAAGGTGAACTATTTCATAATATACAATGAACATTTTATTAATACGATAAAGATTTTTGTAATATCCGGTGAACTTTTTAAATAATACGCAATAAAGAGAAGAAGAATAGAAATATAAAATAAAAAGGAAAAGAAAAAATGGAAAGGAAAAAATGGAAAGGAAAAAAGAAACAAAACCGAAAAAAAACAGAACAAAACAACTAAACACTGGCCAAAAGAGTGAAAAACCTGGAAGCAAAAAACAATTGAAGAAAAACAAAAAAACCGCAAGGAACAAAGAAACAGCGGCGAATGAAATCCATGCGTGCGCTAGCCCAAGTGGTAACTCTCATCAACGAAGGCTCGTCCTTTGAACGCGTGCGGACGTCAATTAGGATCCCACGCCATAGAGCACAACAATAATAGCATCTACAAACGGGTGCCCCAAATCGGCCTCAAACGCCCGGACAACTAACACACCCTGATTTTGGCCCTTTAATTTCCTTTTGAATTTGTTTGAAATTTTGCTTTGGATTTTTTTTTCTGTGGCTCTGTGGTTTGGCAACCTGAGAAGATCATCTACAAACGGGCGCCCCAAAAATGGCTTGTCATTCTCAGACCCATCCCAAGACCATGTCATTTCCAACTTAGCCCAATCACAAATTGTTTTTCTTGGGAATATTTCTTTTTCTATGAAATGAAAAATCCTTTTTGCCCTAGGTTTTGAAGCAACCTATATTTTTGCCTTGCCATTAATCCCCACAAATTTCTCATAAATCTTTTGGGCTATATCTTCCACAGATATGTCAGAATCCTTCCTTGCCTAGTTCAAAAATAATTCAGGATTATTCATTTTCCTATTCTGTCATGAATGTCACTTTGTGAAGGAAGTGTCATTTATATTTCTTGATTGCCCTCAACTTTTTGAGAACTCTCTCTATCCATATTACTGCCACATGCCAAAATTCAACTTCATTTGCCTAGTAAATCTTCCTTAGCTAATTTCTAAAGTTTCTGGCAAGAAAGAAGCTTTGTGAAGGAAGTGCTAGCTAGGCTTATCCAAATGAGTTGATTTTTTGGCATAACCGCAATATGCTCAAATCATCACTCTCCACAAGATTTGAGCTCAACCTAGGAATCCACGTGAGCTCATCATTCAATCTTTGATTTGGTTATACTTTCAAATTGTGAAACAACTATATTTTATATTACTTAATAATTTATGACAATTTACCAGAGCATTCTTCTACCTATATAATCTCTCTCTCCATAAAATTCGGACTCATTTCATCCATCCAATTTCTCTCAATATTTTTCCTAACTTTTTGTCAAGAGAGGACCACTATGAGGGAAGTACCATTTTGGTGTGTCCAAATGGTATGATATCTTTACGGTGCCTTCATGTGCCGAAATGATCATCTTCCTCAAAATTTCAGCTCAATCCAATCATCCATTTGAGCATAGCTTCAACTTCTTCATTTCTGTCCAGTGGGGCACTTTGACAGCAAGTGCCACATAGGCTTCTCCATTTGAGCTGAAAATTTGCCAAGATAATCATTTTAGTGGGTGATTAACCTCAGGCATTAATCATCACCTCTCCCTAGTTGATCCTCCCCCAGCCAACATCAAACACCTTATTGTTGAATTGTCTTTGAGCAAGATGTGGTCATCTCATGGGTCCATACCCTTGTATCTTTGCTCCTTGCCTCTATATGATGAATGACCAATTGCGCAGACACGGTTTGGGTGACCAGAGTGCGTGTCCTCGCATTGTTTACGCGGTGACCACGCGGCTGGCATACACGTGTGCGTGCTCTAGTAGTTGTGGCCCTCGGATTCACCCGTTTGCTTGAGCTCTCGCCACCTCACCATGTCTAGGAGATTTGTCTTGGACTCGCCCTGATCCTGGACCCCTCTCCCCCTTATCCCTCTTACAAGACGCACTGTGTCAACCGCTGCTCCACAATGGCTGGTCGACCGCGTTGTTGGGGAACGTAGTATTTCAAAAAAAAAAAATCCTACGATCACACAAGATCTATCTAGGAGAAGCATAGCAACGAGCGGGGAGAGTGTGTCCACGTACCCTCGTATACCGAAAGCAGAAGCGTTTGGTGACGCGGTTGATGTAGTCGAACGTCTTCGCGATCCAACTGATCCAAGCACCGAACGTACGGCACCTCCGCGTTCAGCACACGTTCAACTTGATGACATCCCACGAACTCTTGATCCAGTTGAGCGTCGCGGGAGAGTTTCGTCAACACGACAACGTGGTGACGGTGATGATGAAGTTACCGGCGCAGGGCTTCGCCTATGCACTGCAACGATATGACCGAGGTGTGTAAATGTGGAGGGGGGCACCGCACACGGTTTGCGAATCAACTTGTGTGTCTATGGGGTGCCCCCTCCCCACGTATATAAAGGAGGGAGCGAGGAGGATGCCGGCCCTAGGAGGGGTGCGCCAAGGGAGTAGGATTTGTACTCCTAGTAGGAGTAGGTTTCCTCCTTTCCTAGTCCAACTAGGAGAAGGGGGAAAGGAGGTGGAGGGGAGAAGGAAGGGAGGGGCGGGCCGCGCCCCAAACCCCATGTCCAATTCGGAATGGGCTTGGGAGGGGCGTGCGCCACCTCCTGGCTGCTGCCTTTCCTTCCCACTAAGGCTCATTAATGCCCATTGACTCCCCGGACGAATTCCCGTAACTCCCCGGTACTCCGAAAAATACCCGAATGACTCAGAACCTTTCCGCTGTCCGAATATAGCCTTCCAATATATGAATCTTTACATCTCAACCATTTCGAGACTCCTCATCATGTCCGTGATCTCATCCGGTACTTCGAACAAACTTCGGTCATCAAATCACATAACTCATAATACAAATCGTCATCGAAAGTTAAGCATGCGGACCCTACGGGTTCGAGAACTATGTAGACATGACCGAGACACATCTCCTGTCAATAACCAATAGCGGAACCTGGATGCTCATATTGGCTCCTACATATTCTACGAAGATCTTTATCGGTCAAACCGCATAACAACATACGTTATTCTCTTTGTCATCGGTATGTTACTTGCCTGAGATTGGACCGTCGGTATCATAATACCTAGTTCAATCTCGTTATTGGCAAGTCTCTTTACTCATTCTGTAATACATCATCTCGTGACTAACTCATTAGTCGTTCGCTTGCAAGGCTTATTATGATGTGTATTACCGAGAGGGCCCAGAGATACCACTCCGACACTCGGAGTGACAAATCCTATTCTCGATCTATGCCAACACCATAAACACCTTCGGAGATACCTGCAGAGCATCTTTAGAATCACCCAGTTACATTTTGACGTTGGATAGCACACAAGGTGTTCCTCCGGTATTCGGGAGTTGCATAATCTCATAGTCATAGGAACATGTATAAGTCATGAAGAAAGCAATTGCAGAAAAAACTAAACGGTCATATTGCTAAGCTAACAGATGGGTCTTGTCCATCACATCATTCTCATAACAATGTGATCCCGTTCATCAAATGGCAACACATGTCTATGGTTAGGAAACATAACCATCTTTGATCAACGACCTAGTCAAGTAGAGGCATACTAGGGACACTCTGTTTTGTCTATGTATTCACACATGTACTAAGTTTCCGGTTAATACAAATAAGAACTTTATTATTACCTCTAGGGCATATTTCCTTCAGTCTCCCACTTGCACTAGTGTCAATAATCTAGTTCACATCGCCATGTGATTTAATACCGATAGTTCACATCGCTATGTGAATAACACCTATAGTTCACAAACACCTATAGTTCACATCACCATGTGACAAACACCCAAAAGGTTTACTAGAGTCAACAATCTAGTTCACGTCGCCATGTGATTAACACCAAAAGAGTAGTAAGGTGTGATTATGGTTTGCTTCGTGAGAGAAGTTTAGTTAGCGGGTCTATTACATTCAGATCCATATGTATTTCGCAAATTTCTATGTCTACAATGCTATGCATGGATCAACTCTAGCTAATTGCTCCCACTTTCAATACGCATCCAGATTGATACTTAGAGTCATCTGGATTAATGTAAAGCTTGCATCGGCGTAACTCTTTACGACGAACTCTTTATCACCTCCATAATCGAGAAACATTTCCTTAGTCATCCAGTAACTAAGGATAATTTTGACCCCTTTCCAGTGATCTACTCCCGGATAACTTTTCTACCTCCTTGCCAAACTCATGGCAAGGTACACAACAGGTTTGGTACACAACATCACATACTTTATAGAACCTATGGCTGAGGCATAGGGAATGACTTTCATTCTTTCTCTATCTTCTGCTGTGGTCGTGTTTTGAGTCTTACTCAACTTCATACCTTACAACTCAGGCAATAACTCCTTCTTTGATTGATCCATTTTGAACTTCTTCAAAATCTTATTAAGGTATGTACTCATTGAAAATCTTATCAAGCGTCTTAATCTATCTCTATAGATCTTGGTGCCCAATATGTAAGGAGCTTCACCGAGGTATTTTATTGAAAAACTCCTCTAAACAATCCTTTATGCTTTCCAGAACATTGTACATCATTTCCGATCAACAATATGTCATTCACATATACTCCCTCCGTTTCTTTTTAGTTCGCATATAAGGTTTGGTCAAAGTCAAACATTATAAAGTTTGACTAGCTTTATAGAAAAAGATATCAACATTCACACCATGAAATCAATAGTATTAGATGCGTGTTGAAACTAACTTTCATAACATATAACTTTTTTATTGTAGATATTAATATGTTTTAATATAAAGTTAGTCAAACTTTACAAAGTTTGACTTTGACCAAATCTTATATGCAGACTAAATAGAAACGGAGGGAGTACTTATCAGATAGGCTGCAGTGCTCCCACTCACATTCTTGTAAATAAAGTCTTCTCCAAAAGTCTGTATAAAACCATATGCTTTGATCACCTCATCAAAGCGTATATTCCAACTCTGAGATGCTTGCACCAGTCTATAGATGGATCGCTGGAGCTTGCACACTTTGTTAGCACCTTTAGGATCGAGAAAACCTTCTGGTTGCATCATACACAATTCCTCTTTGAGTTATCCATTAAGGAATGCAGTTTTGACATACATTTTCCAGATTTCATAATCATAAAATGCGGCAATTGCTAACATGATTCGGACAGACTTAAGCATCGCTGCGGGTGAGAAAGTCTCATCGTAGTCAACTCCTTGAACTTGTCGAAAACCTTTCGCAACAAATCGAGCTTTGTAGACAGTAACATTACCATCGGCGATACATGGATCCCATCTCAGATTTCATGGCCTCAAGCCATTTTTCGGAATCTGGGCTCATCATCGCTTCCTCATAGTTCGTAGGTTCATCATGGTCTAGTAACATGACTTCCAGAACCGGGTTACCGTACCACTCTGGCGCGGAACACACTCTAGTTGACCTACGAGGTTTAGTAGTAACTTGATCTGAAGTTTCATGATCATCATCATTAGCTTCCTCGCTGATTGGTGTAGGAATCACTGGAACTAGTTTCCGTGATGTACTACTTTCCAATTCGGGAGAAGGTACAATTACCTCATCAAGTTCCACTTTCCTCCCACTCACTACTTTCGAGAGAAACTCCTTCTCTAGAAAGGATCCATTCTTAGCAAAGAATATCTTGCCTTCAGATCTGTGATAGAAGGTGTACCCAACAGTTTCCTTTGGGTATCCTATGAAGACACATTTTCCGACTTGGGTTCGAGCTTATCAGGTTGAAGCTTTTTCACATAAGCATGGCAGCCCCAAACTTTAAGAAACGACAACTTGGGTTTCTTGCCAAACCACACTTCATAAGGCGTCATCTCAATGGATTTAGATGGTGCCCAATTTAATGTGAATGCAGCTGTCTCTAAAGAATAACCCCAAAACAATAGTGGTAAATCGTTAAGAGACAACATAGATCGCACCATATCTAATGAAGTACGGTTACGACGTTCGAACACACCATTACGATGTGGTGTTCTGGGTGGCGTGAGCTGTGAAACTATTCCACATTGTTTCAAATGAAGACCAAACTCGTAACTCAAATATTCGCCTCCACGATCACATCGTAGAAACTTTATTTTCTTGTTACGCTGATTCTCTACTTCACTCTGAAATTCTTTGTACTTTTCAAATGTTTCAGACTTGTGCTTCATTAAGTAGATATACCCATATCTGCTCAAATCATAAGTGAACGTCAGAAAATAACGATACCCGCCGCGAGCCTCAACACTCATCGGTCCACATACATCAGTATGTATGATTTCCAACAAATTTGTTGTTCACTCCATTGTTCTGGAGAACGGAGTTTTAGTCATCTTGCCCATGATGCATGGTTCGCAAGCACCAAGTGGTTCATAATCAAGTGATTCCAAAAGTCGATCAGCATGGAGTTTCTTCATGCGCTTTACACCAATGTGACCTAAACGGCAGTGCCACAAATAAGTTGCACTATCATTATGAACCTTGCATCTTTTGGTTTCAATATTATGAATATGTGTATCACTACAATCGAGATCCAACAAGAATAGACCATTCTTCAAGGGTGCATGACCATAAAAGATATTACTCATATAAATAGAACAACCATTATTCTTTGATTTAAACGAATAACCATCTCGCAACAAACAAGATCCAGATATAATGTTCATGCTTAACGCTAGCACCAAATAACAATTATTTACGTCTAAAACTAATCTCGAAGGTAGATGTAGAGGTAGCGTGCCGACGGCGATGACATCGACTTTGGAACCATTTCCCACGCGCATCATCACCTCGTCCTTAGCTAATCTTCGTTTAATCCGTAGCCCCTGTTTCGAGTTACAAATATTAGCAACCGAACCAGTATCAAATACCCAGGTGCTACTACGAGCATTAGTAAGGTACACATCAATAACATATATATCAAATATACCTTTGTTCACTTTGCCATCCTTCTTATCCGCCAAATACTTGGGGCAGTTCCGCTTCTAGTGTCTAGTCCCTTTGTAGTAGAAGCACTCAGTTTCAGGCTTGGCTCCAGACTTGGGTTTCTTCGCGGGAGTAGCAACTGTCTTGCTATTCTTCTTGAAGTTCCCCTTCTTTCCCTTGCCCCTTTTCTTGAAACTAGTGGTCTTGTTAACCATCAACACTTGAT
Organism: Secale cereale; assembly: GCA_902687465.1. Lineage (NCBI taxonomy): Eukaryota > Viridiplantae > Streptophyta > Magnoliopsida > Poales > Poaceae > Secale > Secale cereale. The sequence goes on along the minus strand of LR738710.1, from coordinate 124,268,319 downwards.
GCTCCTTTTTGATTTCTACCTCCGCAGCTTTGAGCATAGGGAAGAGCTCGGAAATTGTCTTCTGCATCCCTTGCATATTATAGTTCATCACGAAGCCTTTATAGCTTGGTGGCAGTGATTGAAGAACTCTATCAATAACACTATCTTCGTCCACTTTCCAACCAAGTTGAGTCATATGATTGTAGTACCCAGACATTCTGAGCAAGTGTTCAATGATAGAACTGTTCTCCTCCATCTTCCAGCTATAGAACTTATTGAGACTTCATATCTCTCAATTCGGGCATTTGCTTGAAATATAAACTTCAACTCTTGGAACATCTCATATGCTCCATGACGTTCAAAATGTCGTTGAAGTCCCAATGCTAAGCCGTAAAGCATGGCACACTGAACTATCGAGTAGTCATCAGAACGAGCTTGCCAGACGTTCATAACGTCTGGAGTTGCTCCTGCAGTAGGCCTGTCACCTAGCGGTGCTTCCAGGACATAATTCTTCTATGCAGCAATGAGGATAATCCTCAAGTTACGGACCCAGTCCGTGTAGTTGCTACCATCATCTTTCAACTTAGCTTTCTCTAGGAACGCATTAAAATTCAAGGGAACGGTAGCACGAGCCATTGATCTACAACAACATAGATATGCAAAAACTATCAGGACTAAGTTCATGATAAATTAAAGTTCAATTAATCATATTACTAAAGAACTCCCACTTTGATAGACATCCCTCTAGTCATCTAAATGATCACGTGATGCAAATCAACTAAACCATGTCTGATCATCACGTGAGATGGAGTGGTTTTCAATGGTGAACATCTTATGTTGATTATATCTACTATATGATTCACGCTCGACCTTTCGGTCTCTAGTGTTTCGAGGCCATGTCTGTACATGCTAGGCTCATCAAGTATAACCCGAGTATTCTGCATGTGCAAAACTGTCTTACACCCGTTGTATTTCAATGTAGAGCTTATCACACCCGATCATCACGTGGTGTCTCGGCCCGACGAACTTTCGCAATGGTGTATACTCAGGGAGAACACTTGTACCTTGAAATTTTGTAAGGGATCGTCTTATAATGCTACCACCATACTAAGCAAAATAAGAAGCATAATAAGATAAACATCACATGCAATCCAAATATGTGACATGATATGACCATCATCATCTTGTGCTTTTGATCTCCATCACCAAAGCATCATCATGACCTCCATCGTCACCGGCTTGACACCATGATCTTCATCGTAGCGTCGTGGTCGTCTCGCCAACTATTGCTACTACTACTATCGCTAACTCATAGTGATAAAGTAAAGCAATTACATGGCCTTCTTATTTCATACAATAAAGAGACAACCATAAGGCTCCAACCAGTTGCCGGTAATTTACAAAACATGATCATCTCATACAATAACGTATAACTCATCATGTCTTGACCATATCACATCACAGCATGTCCTGCAAAAACAAGTTAGACGTCCTCTACTTTGTTGTTGCAAGTTTTACGTGGCTGCTATGGGCTTAGCAAGAACTGTTCTTACCTATGCATACAAAACCACAATGATTTTTCGTCAAGTGTGTTTTTTTAACCTTCACAAGGACCGGGCGTAGCCACACTCGATTCAACTAAAGTGAGAGAGACAGACACCCGCCTGTCAGCTTTAAGAAACGAGTGTTCGTAATGGTGAAACCAATCTCGTGTAAGCATACGCGTAATGTCGGTCCGGGCCACTTCATCTCACAATACCGCCGAATCAAAGTATGACATGCTGGTAAGCAGTATGACTATTATTGTCCACAACTCATTGTGTTCTACTCGTGCATATCATCTACGCCTAGACCTGGCTCTGATACCACTATTGGAGAACGTAGTATTTCAAAAAAATCCTACGGTCACGCAAGATCTATCTAGGAGAAGCATAGCAACGAGCGGGGAGAGTTTGTCCACGTACCCTCATAGACCAAAAGCGGAAGCGTCTCATGACACGGTTGATGTAGTCGAACGTCTTTGTGATCCAACCGATCCAAGCACCGAATGTATGGCACCTCCGTGTTCAGCACACGTTCAGCTCGATGACGTCCCACGAACTCTTGATCCAGTTGAGCGTCGTGAGAGAGTTTCGTCAGCACGACGGCGTGGTGACAGTGATGATGAAATTTCCGGTGTAGGGCTTCGCCTAAGCACTACAACAATATGACCGAGGTGTGTAACTGTGGAGGGGGCACCGCACACGGCTTGCAAATCAACTTGTGTGTCTATGGGGTGCCCCCTCCCCACGTATATAAAGGAGGGAGGGAGGAGGAGGCCGGCCCTAGGAGGGGCGCGCCAAGGGAGTAGGATTCCTACTCCTAGTAGGAGTAGGTTTCCTCCTTTCCTAGTCCAAATAGGAGAAGGGGGGAAGGAGGGGGAGGGGAGAAGGAAGGGAGAGGGGGGCCGCGCCCCAAACCCCTTTTCCAATTCAGACTAGGCTTGGGAGGGGCGCGCGCCACCTCCTGGCTGCTGCCTTTCCTTCCCACTAAGGCCCATTAAGGCCCATTGACTCCCCGGATGAATTCCCGTAACTCCTCGGTACTCCGAAAAATACCCGAATCACTCGGAACATTTCTGATGTCCGAATATAGCCTTCCAATATATGAATATTTACCTCTCAACCATTTCGAGACTCCTCGTCATGTCCTTGATCTCATACGGGACTCCGAACAAACTTCAGTCATCAAATCACATAACTCATAATACAAATCGTCATCGAACGTTAAGCATGTGGACCCTACGGGTTCGAGAACTATGTAGACATGACCGAGACACATCTCCGTTCAATAACCAATAGCGGAACCCGGATGCCTATATTGGCTCCTACATATTCTATGAAGATCTTTATCGGTCAAACCACATAACAACATATGTTATTCCATTTGTCATCGGTATGTTACTTGCCCGAGATTCGATCCTCGGTATCATCATACCTAGTTCAATCTCTTTATTAGCAAGTCTCTTTATTCGTTCTGTAATACATCATCTCGTGACTAACTCATTAGTCGTTTGCTTGCAAGGCTTATTATGATGTGTATTACCGAGAGGGCCCAGCGATACCTCTCCGACACTCGGAGTGACAAATCCTATTCTCTATCTATGCCAACACCACAAACACCTTCGGAGACACATGTAGAGCATCTTTATAATCACCCAGTTACGTTGTAACGTTTGATAGAACACAAGGTATTCCTCCACTATTCGGGAGTTGCATAATTTCATAGTCATAGGAACATGTATAAGTCATGAAGAAAGCAATAGCAGAAAAAACTAAACGATCATATTGCTAACCTAGACGATGGGTCTTGTCCATCACATCATTCTCATAAGGATGTGATCCCATTCATCAAATGACAACACATGTCTATGGTTAGGAAACATAACCATCTTTGATCAATGAGCTAGTCAAGTTGAGGCATACTAGGTACACTTTGTTTTGTCTATGTATTCACACATGTACTAAGTTTCCAGTTAATACAATTCTAGCATGAATAATAAACATTTATCATGATATAAGGAAATATAAATAACAACTTTATTATTGCCTCTAGGGCATATTTCCTTCACGCGTCACTCCCGAGTCTTCTCGAGCACGCCTGAGCTCCTCCCGCGTAGCACTGAACCCTCTAGACCCCTGATGACCCACAAGTATAGGGGATCAATTGTAGCTCTTTTCAATAAGTAAGAGTGTCGAACCCAACGAGGAGCAGAAGGAAATGACAAGTGGTTCTCAACATGGTAATGTCTGCAAGTGCTGAAATTGTAAGTAACAGAGTAGTTTGATACAATGCTGGGGATATCGCTTATCGGGAACTTATCGGTCGACCCATGATAAGGGGTAAATCGGCCAGTTTATCGACATATCGGCCGATTTATCGCCATATCGGCGGATTTATCGGCCAATTTATCTTATCGGTCAGACAACGGTAAGCGATAAATCGGCCGATTTATCGGCATATCAGAAGATATCTTGAACAGTGGTTTGATAGCAAGATATTTTTGTAACGAGCAAGTAATGCTAGTAGTAGCAAAAGTGCAGAAAGGTAGCCCAAACCTTTTGAGGCAAAGGACATGCCAAAACGGTCTCATATAATAAGCAAAGCGTTCTTGAGGGCACACGGGAATTTCATCTAGTCACTTTCACCATGTTGGTTCGATTCGTGTTCGCTACTTTGATAATTTGATATGTGGGTGGATCGGTGCTTAGGTGTTGTTCTTACTTGAACAAACCTCCTACTTATGATTAACTCTCCCGTAAGCATCCTCAACTACGGCAAAAGTATTAAGAATAAATTCTAACCATAGCATCAAACTTTTGGATCCAATCGGTCCCTTACGGAATAGCACATAAACTGGGGTTTAAGCTTCTGTCACTCTCACAACCCATCATCTAATTACTACTCCACAATGCATTCCCTTAGGCCCAAATATGGTGAGGTGTCATGTAGTTGACGTTCACATGACACAACTAAGGGAATCACAACATAGATACTAACTAAATATCGAACACACATCAAGTTCACATGATTACTTCCAACATGATTTATCCCGTGACCTCAAGAACAAAAGTAAGTACTCACAAATGATAATCATGCTCAAGGTCAGAGGTTTTTTTAAGAGAATTATGGATCTGAACATATAATTTTCCACCAAATAAACCATATAGTAATCAACTACAAGATGTAATCAACACTACTAGTCACCCACAAGCAGCAATCTATAGTTCCGGTAACAAGCTTGAACACAAGAGACGAACTAGGGTTTGAGATAAGATGGTGTTATTGAAGATGTTGATGGAGATAGCCCTCCCCAAGATGGGAGAGTTATTGGTGATGATGTTGACGATGATTTCCCCCTCCGGGAGGGAAGTTCCCTCGGCGGAATCACTCCACCGGAGGGCAAAAGTGCTCCTGCCCAAGTTTCTCCTCGAGACAGCGACACTCCATCCCGGAAATCTTCTCCTTGTCTTTTCTAGGTCAGAATGGCTCATATACCAGAAGATGGGCACATGAGGTGGGCCTGGGTGAGCACAACCCACCAGGGCGCGTCTGGGCTCCCTGGTGCGCCCAGGTGGGTTGTGCCCACCTGGTGGGCCCCCTTTGGTATTTATTTGTTCCAATATTCTTCAAATATTCCATAAAAATTCTCCGTGAAGTTTCAGCTTGTTTGGAGTTGTGCAGAACAGGTGGCCTGGCGTAGCTTTTTCAGGTCCAGATTTCCAGCTGCTGGAATTCTCCCTCTTGGTGCATACCATGTAAAGTATGAGAGAAAAGGCGTTAGAATTACTCCAAAAAGCATTATTATGCATAGAAACATCATAAATATCAGTAGGAAAACATGATGCAAAATGGACGTATCAACCCCCTCCCCTCACTTCTCCGCGCTTCTTCGATCTCTAGTACACCAGCAACCGCGTTGCCGTGGATGCGCTCACCCTCGAGCTTGGCCAGCTCTATTTAAGCCATCCCCAAGGTTCTCCGAGCACTCCAACAACCTCACCACACTCCCAGCGGCCTCCCCGACCTCTCCACTGAGCTCGAGAGCTCCTCATGCCCTCCAATGGTCACCATGGCCACCGCCTCGACTCACCTAAATTGGCTCAATTCCAAGCTCTCCTCCACCTATTTCCACCACAAGTGAAGCCCACGAGGTCTGGCGACCCTTCTCTGATCTTCAGCCCCTCCCCCGGCGCACCAGGGCGCTGTGCCCGACTTCAGCCGAAGCCGTTATCCACCATGACCAAGACCCAACTCACTCCTCTGCTTCCCGATGGGAATGGACTCCCTAGGCGGGTGCGCCTCGTCGCTGTGGTCACTCTGGTGGCTGGAACGTCGCCTGAGGTGGCCGATGGCGGCGGGACGGCAGCTGGTGCCGAGCCCTCCTCTATTCTGCGGGCGCCATACGAGAAGAAGAATATGACCCCCTGCAAGTGGGCCCCTCCTATCGGCCTGTACGTGTTGACCCAGCTGGCCCGCTGACGTGTTCAAGTGGAGACGTACTCGGGCAAATACGTCTTCCAGTCAAGAAAGCATATTCGGGTTCTCATTCTGCCTAGAATGCGTTTTCCAGAAGCGGAGAAGTATTTTCAGAAAGAAGCTTTTAGTTTTCCAACCGCCGACCGAAACCTCTCATTTGCAGGCGTTTTCTATTTAGCAGCAGAAACACTCACTTTTTATTTGTTTCTGTGCCTAATGAACGAACGGTCGTATCTTCGCAATCGTAACTCTGATTCGGGTGATTCAAAAGCCCACATTCTTTATTCGTCGAGCCTGTTCCATTGGTACCATTTTCATGATGGTGTACCATTATAAAAATGAACATTTTTCTCTTGCCGCATAAATAGCTTTGCCGAGGGAGAAACTTTTCCGGCAAAATTTTCCGCGAGCCCATCGCACTTCTTCTCGGTTATTTCTTCATTCTGAGGGAAGCGACAACAACCACTTGCACGATGGCCTTTCAGTAGCCATGGTTTTCCACTTGAATATTTACATCCTTTGTGCATGTTAATATTTTGTGAATGTTATACATGCTTGTGGATTCATGCTCATCTTCATGCCATGTTCATTTGATTCTAGTAAGTTAAATGATCGTTTGCTAGTAGTAGTATTACCATGTTTCATTCATATAATTAATTCATATGCTAGGAATGATGTTATACTCACATGCATTGTTAACGTCTGTTATGAAAGTGCTTGTGATACGCATGCTCATCCCTATGTCATGCTCATTTGCATCTAGTAGATTAAGTAATATATTGTTTTTGATGCTATGGTCCATATGTTAAATGGTTATGCTTCCCATCCATGCTCATGTTGTTATCATGCTCACATGAATTCATCATGTTATTATGACTCAGCTCATCACCATTCAAGTTAAACTAGACATTAATTGAACTTGAACAAATCTGTTGGCTGAGTCATAGTGACATCGAATAGAGCTGGCAAGTGCAGCCACACTTGCCTGGATC